>OZ038520.1:28124958-28129958 GCA_964036315.1 Acanthosepion esculentum | reverse complement strand
TTGCTGTAAGATCAATCTCATTTGACAAGGCTTTCATTTCAGACTTAAATGAATGAATTTTTGTATAAAATTGAGAATACCGAATTGAAATTTGTTTTTATTTTAATTCTTTTTAAATATATGAGCAGTTCTCATCAACATAATCTATTCAGATAAAGAGAAATTTCATGGGAAATTACTAAATGTGATTATCAATATTCCTCATCTTAATCCTAGCGCGCCGATTATAGCCGTATTGAAATGTTACATTCTTGTAATTTCCATCTCCAGATACTTATATTCGTAGAGTTTATCAAATTCTTGCGTAGAAATGTTTATACCAAATAATTTCTATAAGACAGCATTTAAGGTTTTTGAAGTCTTTTTTATCACACTACATGGTTTGTTAGCATGTATAGGGGTTTAAAATGTATGGTAAAGTCCTAAAGAAAATTAACACTGCCACTTTGTAGAATTGGTGGTTGTTTTTTACTCATTTTTGAATTAATACTAGTTCTTTTTTTTTCTCAAACAGGTCGTATGCAGTGATTTAACGAACGCGAACGGACCATGATTCTTGTCATTTCTTCTCTCTACATAAAGAAAAGCCTTTCGCAGAATTCTGACTGGTCCAAACTGTGTTGTTTTCTGAAGAAAAATCATAATCATAGTACCAATTTTACCGAAAAAAATTTGAATTTAGCCTATCATAGTTTGATGAACACCCATAAACAACAATTTTCATAATTCTTCAAAAATGTGCAATCTGTTTCAAATCTTGGTAACTTTCTTCCTTCTGATTTTCTTTCTCAACTACTTCTACGTGGTTCTGCGATATCGTTGATCCGACACGGTCTTCATTTGAATAGATGGGTATTATTATTATTATTATTAAAACAAGTCAAAACAGAAAATATTGTTCAATACTAGTATTATTGATTATGCAGCATGACTTGCATGTTTGAATTGTTATTCCTATTTCTGTCTCCCCGCCACCTATAATAAGCAGTGTTTTTAACTGAAGACCACTTGAGAGTAAATCTTTCCAAATTCTCTATACTCTGACTGGAGTGATTCTGTCGTCTAGATAGTTTCAGTTCTTCATCTCTCTAACCCCAAGAAAAAACACTTTTCACAATTTAAATGCAAAGATTTTTAAAACTTTTCCAGATGTGCCAATAATGATGGGTGCAATAGTCCTCCTCTCGTTTCATAAACTCTACAGCTCCCTTAAAATCTCCCCAGTTTATTAATTTCACTGTGGTTTGTTGAAACCGGTTGTTTTATTCTGATAAATTTTAGTGAGGTCTGGTTTCTTGTCACGAATTGCACGGTCCGCTAGAATTTCAAAATATCAAAGAATTTAACATTTTTGTTCTGCAGGACAATTTTTGATTTGTAATTTTATTTGTTTATGTGGTAATGCATAAGTGACCTTTTCAGTTCTCAGTGGATCACCGTTCCTACCCATTTATGCCTCTTACTGTAGTATTGGGGTAAGTTGCTACATTCACTCGTAGGCTCATCCCCGGATGCGATGTTTGCTGGTTTGACTTCGATGTAATTCGTTCTAATATGTTAAGAAATAAACTTAAAATAAAAATAATTTTCAAATATATAATAATATATATATATATATCATAAAATAATTTTTAAGCATATAAAAAGGAAAAAAGACAATAGGCCCTTAAATCAATCTTAAAAAATCGATTTATTATCAGAAAAACAAACAAATAGGAAAAATAATAGTCTCAAAAAAAGCATTCGATCCCCAACATTTCATTTTTTAATCTAATAAATATCTCGATAAGAAAGCATACGAAAAAATTTCACTATTAAGAGATTACACTTCAATTTCAAGATGATATCAACATACAAAGAAAATAACAGATGGGATTGAAAAAAATATTAAATAATCTCTACTGAAATTTATAAATTACTTCCTAGAAAATTATTCTAATACTTTGACATTAACAATATCTAGAAATTCTAGAGCGGGAAATATTTTTGTTATCAAAAGACGGGCTTAAGTATGTATTAATTAACTGACATATTTATTCATACACGTGTGTGTGTGTGTAACATGTACATTATATATATATATATATATATATATATATATATATATATATATATATATATATATTCACACACACACACACTGCATATATATATATATATTCACACACACACACACTGCATATATATATATATATTCACACACACACTGCATATATATATATATATTCACACACACACTGCATATATATATATATATATATATATATATATATATATATGTATGTATGTATATATTCACACACACACACTGCATATATATATATATATATATATATATGTATGTATGTATATATTCACACACACTGTGCATATATATATATATATATATATATATATATTCACACACACACTGCATATATATATATATATATGTATATATTCACACACACACTGCATATATATATATATATGTATATATTCACACACACACTGCATATATATATATATATATGTATATATTCACACACACACTGCATATATATATATATATATTCACACACACACTGCATATATATATATATATGTATATATTCACACACACACTGCATATATATATATATATATTCACACACACACTGCATATATATATATATGTATATATTCACACACACACACTGCATATATATATATATGTATATATTCACACACACACTGCATATATATGTATATATTCACACACACACACTGCATATATATATATATATATATATATATATATATATATATATAGAGAGAGAGAGAGAGAGATAGATAGAGAGAGAGGTTACATCCCTACTCGCAACGAATTTGATGCATTATTTTGTAATATGTCCCTTTTTTGTTCATACTGTCTTTTATTTAGATTCCTTGGGGTTTATCCTATGTATTTTTAATTATTCTGATTATTACAGACGATGGAGTAAACTACACCTTCATGTTTTAGCTTATTGTCTTGTTTAGTATTGACTAAATCTTTTGTTTTGGATGTTTTAGTAACAATTTTTTTGAGTTTAGATACATTCCTTTACATAGTATATTTGATATAATTATTCAGCAGGATAATATAATTTTTGATTTACAGTGTTTCTCAGGAGGGGCTATTTTGTTGACTGTGCTATTAGTTAGAATACTATGATTATGCCGAATTTTATTTATGATAGGAATACAAATTATTATGTCGTTGTTGTTGGTTGATTACCGGTGGATACCGAGTTTTAAACTGCTGTTAACGAGCTTGATATCTTGGAAGGATAAGGAAGTGTGTTCGTTCATTTCGTATCTAAATTCCATTGTCTGATTGACTTTGTTTAGTTAATCTATTACGCCAGGTAAATCAGTATCACGAGGATATGTAAGTAGATCATCGTGAATATAACGAAAGTACGTTGATTGTTTGGGTAAAATATTTTGGAAAGGACCGGATTCGAGAAATCCTAAGAAGATACATGTCATCACTCCACTGAGAGATGATCACATTTGTAATCCAAATTTGTAACAATCATTGTGAAGTAGCATTGATTGGTGATGAGACAGTAAATTTGTATTATTTTAGCTGTTTGTAGAAAGAACTTTATCTTTGATTGCGTTAGATGGGTTTTTAGGAGATTTAGGCATTTTTCAACTGGGATGTCAATATATAGACTGGCCATGTATTTGTCGGTCATATTCATTTCCTTTAGTTCTTTATATGAGATGAACTGATTGTTCCAAGGAGAGGGGTTAACATTTTTGTTATGGCTTTTGCCAGTTTATGGCGGTCGTGGTTTATTCCTGAGACAACGGGATACGTTGGGATACGCGTTTTGTGAGTTTTAGGGAGACCAGAAGTTTCCACCGGTAATCAACCAACAACAACGACATAATAATTTGTATTCCTATCATAAATAAAATTCGGCATAATCATAGTATTCTAACTAATAGCACTGTCAACAAAATAGCCCCTCCTGAGAAACACTGTAAATCAAAAATTATACTATCCTGCTGAATAATTATATCAAATATACTATGTAAAGGATTGTATCTAAACTCAAAAAAATTGTTACTAAAACATCCAAAACAAAAGATTTAGTCAATAGTTTATATCACGATTTGTTTTCATTTTCCTGATTCTTTATCTCTAAATTTCAATATATTTTATATAGATATATATAAGCAGATTGGCAGAGGAGATAGACACCGACACTGGCAGAGGAGATAGACACCGACACTGGCAGAGGAGATAGACACCGACACTGGCAGAGGAGATAGACACCGACACTGGCAGAGGAGATAGACACCGACACTGGCAGAGGAGATAGACACCGACACTGGCAGAGGAGATAGACACCGACACTGGCAGAGGAGATAGACACCGACACTGGCAGAGGAGATAGACACCGACACTGGCAGAGGAGATAGACACCGACACTGGCAGAGGAGATAGACACCGACACTGGCAGAGGAGATAGACACCGACACTGGCAGAGGAGATAGACACCGACACTGGCAGAGGAGATAGACACCGACACTGGCAGAGGAGATAGACACCGACACTGGCAGAGGAGATAGACACCGACACTGGCAGAGGAGATAGACACCGACACTGGCAGAGGAGATAGACACCGACACTGGCAGAGGAGATAGACACCGACACTGGCAGAGGAGATAGACACCGACACTGGCAGAGGAGATAGACACCGACACTGGCAGAGGAGATAGACACCGACACTGGCAGAGGAGATAGACACCGACACTGGCAGAGGAGATAGACACCGACACTGGCAGAGGAGATAGACACCGACACTGGCAGAGGAGATAGACACCGACACTGGCAGAGGAGATAGACACCGACACTGGCAGAGGAGATAGACTCTAGTTATTTAATTTAGATATCCGGTTTAAACATTTTGAGAAGTGGATAAATTAAGGAAATCATAGAAAACTTTCCAATTTTATTTTGGGTATATGAAATTCTGTGTACA
>OZ038520.1:28114958-28119958 GCA_964036315.1 Acanthosepion esculentum | reverse complement strand
ATTTTTCCTTCATAAAAGTATTGCTGGTATTTTTCTTCTCGAAAATTTATTTCTGATAATAATTTTCCCTCAAAAATGTATTGCTGGTATTAATACCTATTTTTACACCTTTACAGCGTTTTGACTCCTGTTTGGGGTTCAACTATTTGCTCATAGCTTGGACCCTAACAGGTGTTACCACCGCGGGCCAGCGTGAACCTGGAAACACCAGCTATTAAGAGGTGGTTCCACGCAACTCAAAACCTCCTGGTCAGAGGCCTTACTGTCGGATAGTTTAATGTCGTACCCAGGACACGAATAAATATTTGTACAATTTCTATACCCAAAAATATGTTTTTAAAAGTTCTTATTCGCCTACAAGAAAAATGCAATAAAATTTCTAAGAAAAATACCTTGTTAGTCATTTTTTTAACGAAATATATAGTTGTACACAATAATATTCGACACCTTATTTTTCTGATTATTCATTATGAATTTCATAACCAAATTTGACTCCATGTTATTTGTACAACTTAAGAAAATTAGATAGAGTTAATATTATTTCTATAATTATCAATATTTTACTATAATGAATTTGTATGTGTATTCCACTCATCAGCTAATACATAGTCGAGGAACTTCAATGAGGCTTTCGCTTCTCTTGACTACTATTTTAAATCAGTTTTCCATGCAGAATTGTTCAAAATAATTTTTCTATTCAGAATTGTTCCAAATTATTTCATCTATTTTTTTTTTTGCAGAATTGTTACAAATCATTTTTCAACCATTTCCTCTAAGCAGAATTGTACCAAATCTTAATTTTTATGTTTTCCGTTTATAAATAGCAATTTTCAACTAGGTTAGATGACTGAGAAAGAAATTAATCTTATTCTTAAACCTTATTGAGGAATTTTCGAAGGATGTTTCGGGTCGTCGTAAGCAAGAAACCAAAAGGTAAAAGAACATTCGATAGAATGGAGTAATATAATAAATACATTTCCTCGTCAATCCGAGTGAGTTTATTGGTATTTGCTGTATTAAAACAACCATATAAAATGGTGTGTTCATAATCATGGTGCACTCTTAGAATGGTGTATTTTCTATACACGTGCGCTGTTTTCTTTTTTCCTTCAAAAGTCATTGCTTTTGTCCTAAATATTCAATTTTCTTTCGAATAGCTGTCTTCTAGTAATCATTTGACTGATCCAAAAACTTCTTTGTAAGTAATGAATCTTTTGATTTATTTTTTTTTTTTTTATAACAGCTTTTTTCATTCAAGTTTTCCGCGAAATCCTTGTCATTTCAACGTTCTATAAATTATTGAGACGTATACAACTGTTTGGATATCCTTTATGCTCGATTTTGGGTTGAATGAAATTTCCCTTGTGATATTACTTACTCCTTATGTTGACCTCTTTCTTGGAAGACTTAATATTGTAAGCCGCATACAATATCAATTTCTTTTGTTTTCTTTGGTAGCAGGTTTTTTTTTTCATTCAAGTCATCCGCGAAATCCTTGTCAGTTCAATGTTCCATAAATTATTGAGACTTATAGAATTGTCTGGATATTCTTCATGTTCGATTTCGGGCTGAATAAAACTTCTCTTGTGATATTAGTCACTGCTTATGTTGAAGTCTTTCTTGGAAGCTTTTTATATTTTCTTTGATAACAGCTTTTTTCATACAGGTTGTCCGGGAAATCCTTGTCAGTCCAATATTCCATAAATTATTGAGACGTATACAACTGTCTGGATATCCTTTATGCTCGAATTCAGATTGAATGAAACTTCCCTCGTGATATTAGTCTCCACTTATATAGAAATCCTCCTGACGGGTGCTGACACAGTGTCAATTTCTTTCAGTTCCTGAACAATAGAATAGATCCTGCCAAAATATTTGGAACTCTTCATATAACCTTCCCCGGATTGATGAGACTCAATCAGTTTCTGTCACATGTCCGCAGACTGCTCTTTGGGATTCATTATGATTCTTAAAATAAATATTTTTTCAGTTTATAAAATACATTTATATACGCCTTATAAAGTGATGTTGAGCATTAGAGGTGTACAAGTCATTAGAATGGTTCACTTTCAGCTGCAATTAAAACTTAATTTACTGACAAATATATTTTTTTCACTGGGAGTCGGATACGTATGCAAAATTATTATTGCTGATTGTGGAAATTAATATTAATCCTCTCTAATTTAACATCAATTCACAGGCTAAATCGATTTCAGTCAGTTCATTGCCATTCGCGATACACTTTTTGGCGATCCATGACGGATATATACAGAATATATTCCCGTATTAGTTTGCCGTTTCTTTATGCGGCAGACTGTTTGCCAACCAAGGCTATAGAACCCACATTGTCCTGTTATTCAGCTCATAGCTGGGGGAGAAGAGATGGATTCATATCTTTTCCAAGGATATTTGAGCGTAAGTAAATGTAACGGGCCCGACTCGAACTCCCTTCTCCGATTTTTCATTCCGTGCCGATATCCATTGCACCACAATACACATCCAAATTATTTTACTAACGCTAATTGTTTAGATGAATGAAATAATAAAATAAATTCTCGATAATCATATATATATATATATATATATATATATGACTGAAGAGTAAATATGTAAGAAACTTTTGAAAAATTTATATTTTGGATTGTTTCTATAATGGATTGAATAAAATCTCAGAATGTATAGAATATAATCTATCAGAATATTTCTGCGAAGTTGCACAGCTAAGAGCTTTGTTGCCTTCTATATATATATATATATATATATATGAAAAAATATAGTCTTAAAATGTGGTATATTTATTGTATAAAGTGCTCAATATCAGAAACAGAGCGTGTGTAAATATAAAAGTGAACATAGAAGTCAACACTTAGAGGCGACAGTGTTTCATGCTAGATGCAATCGTCAAGCCTGACGATCGTATCTAGCATGAAATATATATATATATATATATATATATATATATATGAGGGGCAAACAGTGCTTTTTTTTCACATACGAAATGAACGTATGTCCCCTAAGTGCTTGGGCGAATGCATTCAACAATTTCTTTGATAATTTTCAAGATCAAAAGATTTTAATGATTGAAAAGAGAAGCCGTAATTAAAGTTTTTTTTTTTTAATATCACCTTAAATTGGTTTTCCAGTTAAGTTAAAAATGATACTCATGTTGAAACACGTTTTTAATTATGCGTTGTTTTAATATTAAAATTGTTCTGAGAACGAAATACATTTAAAAACTAAAAGGTTGAAGAATATATATATATATATATATATATATATATATATATATATATATATATATATATATATAAAATGGTTAAACTGTTGTGAATCAGAGTTAATTCAACATTATTTGTAGTAGTGAAACGTGTAACTGTAGGCATAAAGGCAAATGTACACGGGGAAAAGTTTGTAAAACGGAAGGAGTGGTTTACAAAGCGGGAGTAAAGGATGCAAATGTCCAGAGAAAGGTATATGTGGCGGTGCACTGAAGGCAGCTTCAAAAGGAGATGATACAACCACAAGAAATCGTTCGGACGAGAGGGCCGTGGGAGTTGTGCCGGCCATGTGTAGTAGTTGAAGGAGGGGGATAATAGGAGCGCTAATATGGACTGAGCATGTTGAGAGGAGCAACGTCTTGCAGTAGTGGTGTTTGCGGGCTGTGCCAAGAAGGGTTAGCAGTGATAACCTGTCCGGGCAGAGGAAAGCTATTAAATGAGAGATCTGAATACATGTCAGGTTGTAAAACATTAAAAAAAAATGTTTTTGCTTTGTACGAACCCGGATGAAAGTACGGGTGATTTTTTTTCTTCACTCCTCTCCCATCCAATTTGCACATTCTTGCATTACCCCTCTCCTTCTGTTGCTCTTCCTGTTGTGCATGCATAAACAAACAAACAAAGCGTCATGAAATTAACCTCTACCATCTGACGAAACCTTAGTGGTTGAAACCATGATAGCGCAAATGGTTGATCTTCCTATTTTTAACATTACGTGTGTGTGTGTGTGTGTGTGTGTGTGTGTGTGTGCGCGCGCGCGCACGTGATAAAGATATTATTTCGCACTATAACAACTTTCCTTGGATGGGAATGAAACATGTGAACATGTGTCTAGTGCAAGGAAAATGAAATAAATATTTAGAAACAATAATCTGATGTTATTAATATGCTTAATACGAAACACATTAACTAAATCCTACTTTGTATGAACATTGTACGTTTATTTTCATTTGTATATTCCACTTATACATAATACGTCTCTCAAACTCGTATAGGTATCACTTAAGTATCGTTTTATAGAATTAGATCTCAAGTTAACTGATCAGCCGAAGACTTTCAATTCTTCTTTTCTGTGCCGTGTCCCTTCAGGAAGTAATCGATCATGGTTATCCACTTCTTCCCGTCCCTTGTAGCTTTCAATAAGTTTTGTGTTTTTGTTATTTCTCCCAGACCGTGTTTTGCCATCCACTTGCTTAAGCCCGTTAAGTATGTCACGCGTTGCTTTCCCTTGTCCCCCTTTCTCTCAATCCGCCCTGTGACAATCAGATTTTCCAAGCCCTCTTTTCTCATTACGCGTCCCAGAAATTTCAGCTGATTCTTCCTTATGTAAAGTATAAGTTTCCTCTTTGTTTGCCTCCTCACCAAGACCTCATCTTTCTCACATGTTCGGTCAATGGTATCCTCAGCATCCTTCTGTAGAACCATACCTCCGTTGCCTCGAGTCTTGTATTCTCTGGGGAGACCGTCCAACATTTGCTGCCTTAAAAGACGACAGATATCACGTAACAGCTCAGTACTCTTTTCTTTGTTACCAACGAAACCCTCCTGTGTCGTAATACTCTGCCTAGCTTCTGAAATGCGTTTTGGCTATCCGAATACGTTTTCGTATCTCGGTGTCGGACTTTCCCGTCCTCTGTCAGAACACTTCCCAGATATTTAAATTTCCGCACATGCTTGATTTGAGGTGTCGCCGACTTGTAAATCGCATTTCAGGCTTTTTTT
>OZ038520.1:28107458-28109958 GCA_964036315.1 Acanthosepion esculentum | reverse complement strand
ATTACTGAACAGTTTATGTCATTTCAGTTTGCAATATATTCTTTGTAATTACTAAGTTTAGTTTAGTACAATTAAAAATTTCATATATGGAAAGAAACAGAGATCAACTTCACTGCGCCTGTTTATACGTAAAACTATATATATAAGCAGCAAAGTTAGATTACTAATCATTACACCGCAACGATGTACCCATATATATCTTCACTGATATACAAGGCGAACTTGCTATTTATTACGCCATGGCATCATCATATTAAAGTTCATTTTAAATATCATACAAGGCGGCAAGTATGGAGCACCCAGTAAGGATCGAATTCAAAGTAACAGTAATAATTTCAAGACTTTGATACAATAGTATTTTTAATTTTTATATTTTCTTAACTAAAAATGAATGTATAACGGACAAAAGGAATTAAAAAATTTTATAAGAACATATGAAATAAGATATTTCATGTTATTAAAAGTTAGATGTCATTTTTTCTTTAAAATAAACAATTATATTTTTCGATATTGTGCATTTTTGATAAAAGTAACAAAACATAAGATATGCAGATGACCGTGATGGTTGCAGACACAAAACTCCTATAGAAGGTAATAAAAGGAAAGGAAATGATTAAAGATCAATTGCAAGAAAACTAAATGCATGGTTCTTAGCAAAAAGAACAACCCGAAATGCAAATTACAGATTAGAACTGCAACAAATGTCTGGGAGGCGTATTAACCCAGGATAGAAAAGTGCGACAAGGAAATCCGAATGCGCATTGGGGTACCGAAAGATGCCTTCCAAAATCTAAGCATTAAGGCACAGGAAAATGTCGTTAGAAACAAACAAAAACACAAACAAAAAGAAAGAATTGTAGTATCAGTCCTCTGTGGTGAATGCTGGACAATCTCTTCACATATGAAGAAGAGAATTGAAGCAACAGGAATATTCTACAGAAGGATGTTGAGCATACCATGAACCGAACATGTGAGCAACAATAAAGTTCTAGAAGTAATGGCAACAAAAAGGACACGTATACATAACATCAGGAAGAGATAGTTGAAATTTCTGGGGCGTATAATGAGAAAAAGAGCTTAGAAAATTTGATACTCACAAGTAGGAGAAAAGCGATGCACAACCTACCTGACGAGCTTGCGCGAACGAATGTCAGAGCAGGGTTTAGGAGAGGTGGCAAAAAGAAAAATATATTAAGAGCTACAAAGGACAGGAAATTGTGGCGAGCCATGATTGCCAACGTCTTGAACGGGCATAGCAAGAGAAAGTTGTATGAAGATGTAGGAAAAGAACACGTATATTAATAAGCAGTTATTGAATTGAACTAGGCGCTTGCTTTGGTATGTTGGATAGCAATCAGTTCGATCGCCTACTCAGTGTCCCGAAAACATAAAATTAAGAATCTATCACTATAAAGAATACATACATGGAGATTTGTAATGGTTTTAAAAATTTGCCTATTATATAAACAGGAAGTCATCTGATTATATTAAAATTGTATTTAACATGCAATTTATAAAATAAAAATATGCTTTGATTTTATCGCTTTTTATTTTATTTTGCATACATTAGTAAATAAGAAAAAAATACTCTGAATCCGGGACAAAGCTTTATTGATATTATTGACCAAGCTTAAACTATTACTATGTATAAACACGATCGCAATTCTAGACCAGCCGGTGAGTCAGTAACTCACCACAAAGCAGTAACAGTTATATGATACTATTCTATTAACCACTGCCTACAAAGTTTTAATCTTTAAATATACTTGCAGCTTGGTATTTGGAATTCAAAGTGGTATACTTTTATGTACAAGTATGCGCACGCGCGCGCGCACGTGTGTAAATCCCAAGCACTTTGTAAAATATTTGATTCTGTTCTGCTACTCAAAATCAATTTTCAAATTCAAATAAAAATTAGGCCGTAGGATGCTGATTTTCAGGGAGAACTTCATTATAAAGATTCATGCAACAATCTTCTATTTGAGTGTCCTCTATCCAAACCATATCACAGATGGTTTCTGGGTGCTTCATGCTGAATGGAGCTAAGTTTGGTAAACATCGCTAACTATATTGATTGATAGGATTTTTTTCTTTTGTATGTTGTCAACTACCATCTCTCTCTCGATATATATATATATATATATATATATATATATATATATATATGTGTGTGTGTGTGTGTGTGAATGATTGTAAATACATAATACGGAAGAGAATATGTACATAAGTGTGCTCTTTTTTAAATACATTTCAAATATCTTTTTAATACTCATAAACATAACTTTTTGGCTATCTACCCATTAAACTTTCACGCAATGCTATTTTCAAAATGGGTGCGTTTGTTTTCCTTAGACGCTCCCAAGCTCTACAGTTCTTTTATCATGTTTTTCAAAAGGAATGTGTCGTAGTACCGACAGTTCGAAAAAATATCCTAGCTTTTGTTTATTAAGCTTTTCACCTTCTTTAATTCTATGATTTTCAACTTCTCCATACAGAGAGC
>OZ038520.1:28044958-28099958 GCA_964036315.1 Acanthosepion esculentum | reverse complement strand
AGCTTAATTATATATATATATATATATATATAGCTTAATTATATATATATATATATATATAGCTTAATTATATATATATATATATAGCTTAATTATATATATATATATATATAGCTTAATTATATATATATATATATATAGCTTAATTATATATATATATATATATAGCTTAATTATATATATATATATATATATATATAGCTTAATTATATATATATATATATATATATATAGCTTAATTATATATATATATATATATATATATAGCTTAATTATATATATATATATATATATATATAGCTTAATTATATATATATATATATATATATAGCTTAATTATATATATATATATATATATATATATAGCTTAATTATATATATATATATATATATATATATAGCTTAATTATATATATATATATATATATATATATAGCTTAATTATATATATATATATATAGCTTAATTATATATATATATATATATATATATAGCTTAATTATATATATATATATATATATATAGCTTAATTATATATATATATATATATATAGCTTAATTATATATATATATATATATATATAGCTTAATTATATATATATATATATATATATATATAGCTTAATTATATATATATATATATATATAGCTTAATTATATATATATATATATATATATAGCTTAATTATATATATATATATATATATATAGCTTAATTATATATATATATATATATATATAGCTTAATTATATATATATATATATATATATAGCTTAATTATATATATATATATATATATATAGCTTAATTATATATATATATATATATATATAGCTTAATTATATATATATATATATATATAGCTTAATTATATATATATATATATATATAGCTTAATTATATATATATATATATATATAGCTTAATTATATATATATATATATATATATAGCTTAATTATATATATATATATATATATAGCTTAATTATATATATATATATATATATATAGCTTAATTATATATATATATATATATATAGCTTAATTATATATATATATATATATATATAGCTTAATTATATATATATATATAGCTTAATTATATATATATAGCTTAATTATATATATATAGCTTAATTATATATATATAGCTTAATTATATATATATAGCTTAATTATATATATATATATAGCTTAATTATATATATATATATAGCTTAATTATATATATATATATAGCTTAATTATATATATATATATATAGCTTAATTATATATATATATATAGAGCTTAATTATATATATATATAGCTTAATTATATATATATATATATAGCTTAATTATATATATATATATATATAGCTTAATTATATATATATATATAGCTTAATTATATATATATATATAGCTTAATTATATATATATATATATATAGCTTAATTATATATATATATATAGCTTAATTATATATATATATATAGCTTAATTATATATATATATATAGCTTAATTATATATATATATATAGCTTAATTATATATATATATATATAGCTTAATTATATATATATATATAGCTTAATTATATATATATATAGCTTCATTATATATATATATAGCTTCATTATATATATATAGCTTCATTATATATATATAGCTTCATTATATATATATAGCTTCATTATATATATATAGCTTCATTATATATATATAGCTTCATTATATATATATATATATATATATATATATATATAGCTTCATTATATATATATATATATATATAGCTTAATTATATATATAGCTTAATTATATATATAGCTTAATTATATATATAGCTTAATTATATATATATATATATAGCTTAATTATATATATATATATAGCTTAATTATATATATATATAGCTTAATTATATATATATAGCTTAATTATATATATATATAGCTTAATTATATATATATATAGCTTAATTATATATATATATATATAGCTTAATTATATATATATATAGCTTAATTATATATATATATAGCTTAATTATATATATATATATATAGCTTAATTATATATATATATATATATAGCTTAATTATATATATATATATATAGCTTAATTATATATATATATATATAGCTTAATTATATATATATATATATAGCTTAATTATATATATATATATATATATAGCTTAATTATATATATATAGCTTAATTATATATATATATATAGCTTAATTATATATATATATATATAGCTTAATTGTATATATATATATATATAGCTTAATTATATATATAGCTTAATTATATATATAGCTTAATTATATATATATATATAGCTTAATTATATATATAGCTTAATTATATATATATATATAGCTTAATTATATATATAGCTTAATTATATATATATATATAGCTTAATTATATATATAGCTTAATTATATATATATATATATAGCTTAATTATATATATATATATATATAGCTTAATTATATATATATATATATATAGCTTAATTATATATATATATATATATAGCTTAATTATATATATATAGCTTAATTATATATATATATATATAGCTTAATTATATATATATATATATATATATATATAGCTTAATTATATATATATATATATATATATATATATATATAGCTTAATTATATATATATATATATATATATATAGCTTAATTATATATATATATATATATATATATAGCTTAATTATATATATATATATATATATATAGCTTAATTATATATATATATATATAGCTTAATTATATATATATATATATATATATAGCTTAATTATATATATATATATATATATATATAGCTTAATTATATATATATATATATATATATATAGCTTAATTATATATATATATATATATATATAGCTTAATTATATATATATATATATATATAGCTTAATTATATATATATATATATATATAGCTTAATTATATATATATATAGCTTAATTATATATATATATATATAGCTTAATTATATATATATATATATAGCTTAATTATATATATATATATATATATAGCTTAATTATATATATATATATATATATAGCTTAATTATATATATATATATATATATAGCTTAATTATATATATATATATATATATATAGCTTAATTATATATATATATATATAGCTTAATTATATATATATATATATATATATATAGCTTAATTATATATATATATATATAGCTTAATTATATATATATATATATATATATATAGCTTAATTATATATATATATATATATATATATATAGCTTAATTATATATATATATATATATATATAGCTTAATTATATATATATATATATATATAGCTTAATTATATATATATATATATATATAGCTTAATTATATATATATATATATAGCTTAATTATATATATATATATATATATAGCTTAATTATATATATATATATATATATAGCTTAATTATATATATATATATATAGCTTAATTATATATATATATATATATATAGCTTAATTATATATATATATATATATATAGCTTAATTATATATATATATATATATATAGCTTAATTATATATATATATATATATATATAGCTTAATTATATATATATATATATATATAGCTTAATTATATATATATATATATATAGCTTAATTATATATATATATATATATAGCTTAATTATATATATATATATATATAGCTTAATTATATATATATATATATATAGCTTAATTATATATATATATATATATAGCTTAATTATATATATATATATATATAGCTTAATTATATATATATATATATATATATATATAGCTTAATTATATATATATATATATATATATATATATAGCTTAATTATATATATATATATATATATATAGCTTAATTATATATATATATATATATATATATATAGCTTAATTATATATATATATATATATATATATATAGCTTAATTATATATATAGCTTAATTATATATATAGCTTAATTATATATATAGCTTAATTATATATATAGCTTAATTATATATATATATATATATATATATATATATATAGCTTAATTATATATATATATATATAACAATTTGAAGATATGTTATATTTATAAGGGAAAATTGATTAATATCCGAAATAGAGCGTATGTAGACAGTTCAACACCGATTGGCCACGGTGTTTCATTCTTGAACGCAATCTTCAAGTCATGAATATATGCAAAGGACAAAGGCAAATAACGTGATTCTTTTAGAGCATCCAGCGTATTCGTCAAATGTTAACCCCATTAAAAATGATTGGAGTTCATTGCAAGGGAAGTCTATAGAATGGACCTCAATTCCAAATAGTGCATGGTCTTCGCGAAGCCATCTTCATCACTTGGAATAATATTCCTGCCAACCTTCTGCAGACACTTGTATCGACCGTGGCAAAGTGAATTTTGAAGTTAATTAAAATGACGGCCGTGTAACTCACTACTGAGGCGTCTTGTTAGGAATTCCCTATTGTTCAGGACTTCTCTTTGCTATCGTTTTACTTTTGACTAGCTCGTATTTAGCCTAATTTCTTAGGATTCAAATTTTCCCTATTAAATGCTAAAACGCTTTCAATTTTTATTTATCCCTTTTGTTTTCAAAATTTCTCCTATGTATTTTTGTGACAATGGTGAAGATTGATATCTAAGAATGGTAAGAAATTGTGTTCTTCCATTTCGTATGTACATTCTATCGTGTGTTCGACTTTTTTTAGTTAATCTACTAGGTCAGGTAAATCAGTATCACGGGGATATATAAGTAGAGC
Organism: Acanthosepion esculentum; assembly: GCA_964036315.1. Classification (NCBI taxonomy): domain Eukaryota; kingdom Metazoa; phylum Mollusca; class Cephalopoda; order Sepiida; family Sepiidae; genus Acanthosepion; species Acanthosepion esculentum. Next base: position 28,095,125 of record OZ038520.1, on the reverse strand, counting down.
ATTATCAATATAACGGAAGTATGTTGATTGTTTGAGTGAAATATTTTGGAAAGGACCGGATTCGAGAAATTCTAAGATACATCTGGCAGTAGAGTGATGGTGTGTATCTTGTTAGAATTTCTCCAATCCGGTCCAATAAAAAACTTAAACTAAAGAAAACAATAAGCTAAAACTTAAAAGAGAAATTTACTTCGAGCATGTAATAATTGTCACAAAAATACATAGGAGAAACCGCAAGGAATCTAAATAAAATATTATATGAACACAAACAGAGTCATTTTACAAAATACATCAAATGCGTAGGTTGCCCATCGTAACATAAAATGCTACTCTGAACAAAGGAGAAAATAATTCACTACGACGTAAATGCCTAGAGATTACCTTAATCACAAGGATATCTACAGTAAATTTACGTCCAGGATCCTACAATATTTCATCATTTCTGGCAGATCTAATATGGAATAGTGTGGAATACCTAGTTAAAAATGTGATGGAAAGAAAAAGACTAAATAAATTTGGCTAGATAAAAAAAAAAAACTTTAAAATTCCTAATAAAAAACCCCGTCGTGCGCATTTGTAGTCCTACCAACATAAATTTAGTCCGATGAAGTCCCGAAGAACGAAACGCGTCGCAAGTAATCATTTATCAGTTTGTCATACAATTTCTGCATTATATATATATATATATATATATATATATATATATATATATATATATATATATATATATTCTTACTCGGTACTTCACAGTTGTAGCAAAAGAACTAATTTGAGAAGTCATTATCCATTTAGTAACGTCACAAAGCTATGATCAGTAAGTTTTCCAACACATTCTTAGTATATTGTGCGTTTGACTTACAAAATATTTAATTTATGTCGCCCTGTGTAAAACTAAACCAAGTACCGTAAATTTTTATTCTAATTTGTGCAAACGAGAGTTAATTTGATATATTCATAATATTTAAGAAGCTAGTCTCAAATTATTGCTAGTATCGTGAGATAAATCCACACTCAATAATACTGAGTCTTCGCTCAGTAAAAATAAATAAAATTGAAATAATATAGTAAATATATACAAGGAGTGGAAAGCTGAAAAGTACAGAAAGTGGAATCGGTGATTCAAGTACAAATTCCTACCTCGTCTGTTGGATTAATTTTAGTTCTAATGCCATTGAGAAATACATGAATCATCTCTATTGTCGCACCCATCTATGTGCTAATACTAGGGTAGAGTGAACTTTCTAGCCTTGGAAGTGAGTAGCAAGTCTAAAAGAAAAATACTGAATTCAAAACTGTGACTAAGGCAACGGGAAACCACTCCACAATGTTTCCCAATAGGTCACAGTAATTCACAGATAAAGAAAAAGAATCTGTAAAGAGCCATAAATTGTACACCCAGAATGAACATAATATTTAAAAGGACAGTAGATATAATCGTTTCAAAAAAACTATTAAGTTCCTATAATAACCAAGTGCTATTGCCATGGTAGTGATTTCAGATTGAATATACTACTTTGTACCAAGTTATACATTTGAGCAGACCCACTTCAAAAAATATAACCTAATTTCAATGTTTTTGAAGTAACTTTTAACCGAAGTAAGAACACTCTCTCGTATCTAGCACAGTCCAGAGACATTACTTGACGTAACATTTATATAAAAGTAAGACCCAGAGATTTTTTCATTTTTCTCTATCCATCCTATATTATTGATCAAAATTTCGCTCTTAACTTAAAATGATCGTAAATTCCTTTTATTCTCCGAAAGTAACTAATTTCACATTAAACAATATGCCATAATTTAATTAATCATCCATTTTTTAAGCATTTCACCAAGAAAGACGTGAGTACCACTGATTAGCGAAGGTAAGAGAGAAAACTGTGTATGGGAGGGGATGAGGAAAGATGAACGGGGTTCAAGATGCCAGAAGATGACGATTGACGTTGCATTAAAATATTTGTAGATTGTACTTATCAGAGAAGCAAGTAAACGGAAGTGAGTTGCATAGGCGGATAAAAGTGTGATAAAAGAAGCTGTTGGGGTAGAAGTGGCGGCTGCATTTAACTATTTCAATGGTAAAAGTTAGAAAAAAACAAAAGTGTTATTTAAATTCTATCCTTACTATCTATTACTTAATTACTGATACTTCATAATTTATTATAATCAAATAAATGACAATGCCTTTATATTATGTATTATAGTCCTGTCAGAAATGTTTGAGTTAATTCTTGACCACTGATAATCACCTTCTTCCTGTTTTTATATTACATTTCTACAGTAGAATCATTAGCAGTGCATTTCAGTTATGCATCAAATTCACATTATGACAGAAACACGCGCATTAACGGTTGACCAAATGACAATATTCCTCTTCCAGAGTTTCAATCTACAACATACAAAATGAATTACAAAAATTGCTCCAACAAAATTTAGGGATAAATTATAAAATTTAGTGTTTAAATAAACACATTCCATTTTTAAACGGCTATGTCATTGGATGGGTAAAAATGCTTGTTCTGTCATTATCAGTATTTATTTTAACAAATTTCATTAAAAAGATTGTCTGATTTATGTGACAGCTGTCATATCAGTGTGCATTTAAAGAAAAGCTCCAAATTTGCATATTTTTATTTATTGAATTGAACTTTGAGGATAGAAGAAATATTTTCGACATACGATTCTTTTCTTTTTAATTTTAAGAGAGGTGAAAATGTCGTTCATTCGCTAACAAGATTCATGTAGCGTTGTAGTGCTTGATTTTATTATGTAGAGTCAATAAAATGTTGAGAAAATTTATGTTAAATATTAAGCCAAGTTCCCACTGGACATAAAAGTGGGGGATCAGTTTTCCATTGTTATTAAGTAATAATTTGATACAACTTAGAATTAATACTCTATATCAACGTTTTCACAAAATTGGAATTAACCAAACGATGTTGGCAAATTTTCAAGATATATTTACGTTAACTATTAATATTAAGTTTCTACAGGACATAAAGGAGACGATTGATTATCTACTATTATTAATTGATCCACCATAAAATTACTACACTATGTCAGATTTTATTATAGAAGTCAATTTTTAACAATAAAATTAGTATTAATCGATGTAGGTAAAAGTATCAAGACATACGTATATTTTATGATTAATATACAAGAATTTCAGCTTGTAAAATCTTTTTTACTATGAATATTTCTAACAATTTATTTCATCGTACAATTCGATGACCGTTCCTTATATCGCAAATAAAGATATTTAATAATACAATTGTCAATATATTATATTTCAGTTAAAATACATTGATTAAATTTTGATATATTTATGGGAAAAGAGTGCTGAATATCGTACATATACCGTTTATAGATATAGACAATGTGGGCGCAGGAAGCAACACTGCATAATGACTGTCAGTTTTCCGTCTCAGGCGAACTTCATACGATGCGGTGTTCATTTCTGTCTATATCTATAAACATTCTAAATTAAAATATGTAACGATTACGTTAGTATAATATAACATCGAAAGAGAAACAAAATGTTTTAAATTTATTGAGTGATGAAAACATAACGCTGGAAATTGCGGAAAAGTTGGAAAGAGATCACAAGAACAAACATAAAAGAAAATGAATTTGTCATAAAAAGATATTTTAAAACATTTGAAAGTTCAATAAGCAAGAGAAGTGGATTGGCCAGGAATAAAACATTGTAAGAAGCTGGTGGGCAAATATGAATAAAGAGGTAAGATGCAGGATATGAATACCTATGAAAGGCACGAAGAACCTTTAAATAAACACGCTAGCGAGAAACATGCACGTTGGCTGAAGAAGTACAAGAAAATTGCTTTCTCAAAAGTAATTTTTAATAACAAATGTAGAGCTACATTGGATGGACCAAACGATTACATAAATGGTTGGTATTTTATGGAAATAATGAACCAGCACGAATTTATGGGGAGATGGAGTAATGTTTTTGAATAGCATTGTAAAATTATATATAAACCTTCAATGTTGATAATATGAAGATAAATGAATAGTATATGTTCTTGTAGACGTTTTTGAGTGACACACGTTACAAGCAAGAAACCTTAATTATATTGATGCAAGACAATCTCCTTTATATTCCACAAAACTAACTTTTGCCTGATCATGTCAGTCGATCTCATGTGTAGCTTAACACAAGAAAACTAGACCTTGAAAAATTACTTGCCTTATTGAAATGTTACAAATTCTGACAGGTTATGTGAAGTGATTGTTTTACAATAATGTGAACTGGAAAAGATCGTTATGCAAGTGAAATGAACGACTACTAAAGTTTATTCAATATCGAAAATAGATGACGTTCTGTATAGTATGGGACTGAAAAAAAATATTTTCATAAGAGCCTCTTTCGAACAATTTGATAGTTGCTCCCAATTTGAGCAAATAAAACAATACCCCCTCCCCAAGATAACCCCCAAAACATTCGAATTAGCAATTTTCAGTCAAGACAACCCTGGACCGTATATTTTGCCAAATGGAAAACTAATACAGTTTCGGAAGTATTCGCTCAACTATTTTATTCACCAGAATATACGATATAGCGATCTTTACAAAATACAACTGAAAAAAGAAAAATGACTTTAATAGTAGAGTTCAAAAGCCACCTGGAATAGTTATTTGCTGAGAGAGGAAAAATGTTGAGAGGATGGTATTATGGAATTACCTAAAGATACCTAAAGATACCAAAAGGATCGTATAAAATCTGAATAGAATTAAATTTTCTTACAACAAAATTATCACTCAAAGCGTTTAAATGCACCCTTCTGCCCTTTACACATAACTCTGGCGTTAATATTTTACATAGTTCTTGTAGAATATACACTGCTGAGCTAAAACCTTACTTTCCTAGTAACGTGTTGGTCCCCCATGTACCTAGCAAAATCAAGGTTACTTGATCAGCTATGGGTTGTACAAGATATCTAAAGAATTCTTATGAGATATGTTAATATCAAGACCGTTAACTACGACAAGTAACGTGGTAGAGTTTCTGAAGATAGAATGTACTGGCTCAACAATTTCAATCTCAATGTGGTTGTTATCAAGAGAGTTTACTAGCGAGGGTAACAATGATTCTGTTTCGTGTTTCTGAAATCGTTCCTCTGCAACTCGTGCATTATTGGGGAGAGTATTTTCTAAAGTATGCTAATTATATTGGATAAGATTATTGCCATGAAAAGATGAAGTTGGTTTTTGATTATTTTGATGTTGGTGCATTTAAACGCTATGAGCTAACGGAAGATTTTTATTTTTTTTATTTTTACTAAATTTCACGCAATACAAGCCACTCAAACTAAAGGGTTACAGTCGAAATGTTAATATGAATAGTGTGGTAGAAAGTGAAGATTATGAAGATAAGAAAAAAAGATAACTTTTAACTCTTGACTTGAAGAGATCAAAATAAGGATATTCATGTAAACATCCACGTGAGAGTCTCTTCCAGAAAGTGACAGTTCATGGAAGCGGGTGGAAGCTCTCTAAGTAGAAGTTCATTCTTGTAACAGGGAGGATGTAACGTAACTCCGTGTAAGTGCCATGATGCTGAACAAATTATATGTAACTAATTAAGGTAAAGGAACACGCAGTATATCAATCTTGGTTACATAAATCCTGCTTTCTCTTGAATACGGTAGACGGCAGTATATGTACACGTCATTGTCATGGGGAAGTGATGGCACCAGGATGCACCGTTGGAAAACAAGTCCTACTGATAGTTATGGTCTACGATTAGAAATTCTAGATCCTATTATTAACCTAAAGGGTATTTTCTCGACCTTGTATTGCGTGAAATTTAGTAAAAATAAAAAAGATAAAAATCTTCCGTTAGCTCATACTTGGCGGGAAATCATCAGCTCACTTTTCGTCTTGATAAGTCTTAGATGTCAAATGCCCATTCAGTGATTGAATTTTACTTGTTAGGAGCACAGATGATTGTTATTCACCACTGCTAAACGAAAGTACAAGTATTGTTGTTTCAAAAATGCTTTTATCTTCTGCCTTTAAAAATTAATCTTTATCTAAGTGACTAAATTTCTTCCCCATAACTGCGGCATTCGGCACAACAAAATGTAGCATTCGAAGCCAGTTTTTCTATTTATATATCACAGACATTGTATATGCGATGCATTTGTTACGAGGCAGTAGCCATCATTCTTGCCACATATCACTATGCAAGTTTTGACTACTCAGTTTAGAAAATTATTAAATGACCAACCCTTTCATTATCAGCATAAACATATTTGTATCTGCTTAGTTACTTAATATGGTTTTAGTATTTATTTCATAACTAATACATTTAATATCACAGTTTGTACAATCACCTATAGTGAGAGTATATATATATAAATATATATGTGTATATATATATATGTGTGTGTGTGTATATATATATATATGTGTGTGTGTATTGCTCAATTTAAATGTATTTTCAAGAGCTAAATCATGTCATTCACAGACAGTACTGTTTCGCTGTATCACATCTCCTCAGTGTGACTAGACTTCCGAATGCCTCAAGCCAGGATTGAAACTCAACTATGGGCTACTATAACTCCGGGTATACAAATCTGCCGAGGAAGATGCCTGCTCAGCCACATTTATATTTCTTGACTCCTTATGTGGTTTATACTGGAATTATGCTTAGCGAGCCTTATTTACGATTTCTGGGAGAGAGTCCATAATGACATTTTTTTTAAACACCACCAGTACATTCAGACGCTCAGTTATGACTCCCGAACAGTTTCCTCTACTCAATTTCATTTACCAGGGTTGGATCACTGTTTTAAAGCTGCCGCACGCTGGAATCTCTTACCTACACCAATAACATCAAGATATCACCTTTCCGACAAATCAGCCACTACGAGATACTGAACTAACCACTCGCCTACACACACACACATATATATATATATATATATATATATATATATATATATAATGCAGTCTTACGTTAGAACATGCACATAACCACTATAAATCTGTACATCTTGTTTCAACGTAAAAAATCTTATTTAACGATTCAACAAGTGGGGAATCACGATGCCACCGAGATATTTTATTCAGAAATTCAGTTTTACTATTCGTTCTTTTACACACACACACACACACATATATATATATTATATATATATATATATATATATAATGTCCTGGGTATGACGGTAAACTACATCCGGCAGTAAGTCTTCTCATCGGGAGATTGGAGGATTTGAGAAGCGTGGAACCCCCTTTTAATTGCTGTTGTTCCCAGGTCCTGTTAGATGGAAAACTCTTATACGAAAAGCCTGAGGTATATTGTCTGCTTCGTTTGTGGCATTCATTTGCACCGACTAAGTGTATCAATATTTCCGAAAAGTGTGGATGGTTCTGCACAAGCCTTCACCACTTTAATCAAATCACTTGTGTGGGTTTTCTGGTGGTTTACCTTGATTCGTTCTTATCCACACAGATTCACCTGCAAGGTCCACTGGCGAGAGAGTGAAGGCGATAGGGTCAGGTAAAGGATATTGCTGGAAGGCTCTAGATGGAGTTCTACACAGTGGCAGACCGAAGGGTGATGGCCGTTCTTTCACAAACTCATGAGCAATTGTGATGTTCATGTCCTCTATCGGTGACAAAGCAGCCCTATTTAGGATTGCACTGCTTTCCCTATTATGGGGAGGGGGTGATAAAAGGAGCCCTAAACATTGCTTGCTCACACAGTGACTTGGCAGCCCGCTGCAGCTGTCTAGTTATCCAATGAAGCAGTCGAAACAGCAAGGAATATCAGAATAAATATAAGAAGAATTTCCATTTTGGATCTTGGAATGTTCGCACTCTTCAGGACAATGATTCTGCACCAGAGCGTAAAACAGCTCTTGTTTCACTTGAGTTAAAGAAATATAACATCGACATAACAGCCATTAGTGAAACACGTCTGGCTGGTAATTCTCAGTTTAGAGAAGAAAAAGGCAGATACGTATTTTTATGAGCTGGTAAGACTGAGAAAGAGCCATGTCAGTCTGGTGTTGGCTTTGCCATCAAGTCAGACCTTGCTAGCTCACTGCCTTCCTTATCTAAAGGTGTATGTGATTGCATAATGGAATTAGTCCTCAATCTGGAGTGCAACACCCATGTGATGATGGTTAGCTGCTACGCGCCAACCTTAAGTTGTTCAGATGAAGAAAAAGATGATTTTTACAATCTTCTTCGGGATGCCATCTCCAAAGTCCAACATAAGGATAAATTAGTCATTACAGGTGATTTCAATGCTCGTGTTGGCAATGATTATCATTCTTGGAAGGGCGTTTTAGGTCACCATGGTATTGGTCATGTGAATTCTAATGGATTACGCCTTCTCACTATCTGCAAGGAATTTGACCTTAGTATCACTAATACCTTCTACCAGCAACCCAACTGTCGTAAGACCACGTGGATGCATCCTCGTTCGAAAGACTGGCATCTGATCGACTACGTCATCACCAAAAGACGGGACATAAAAGATTTTAAGATAACGCGTTCATTCCACACAACATGCTATCTGTCAGATCACGCTCTACTTCGGAGTAATGCTACACTGCATCTGCAAAAGCGAAGGATTATAAAATCTACAGTGCCCAAGTGCCTCTTAAATCGACTAAAACGAAATGAACTCTTTGACAAAATTGATGCTGCACTTGATTCTGTAAATATTACCTTTGATATCGAATCCTCTTGGAAGGCTCTGCGTGATGCAACATTCTACATCCTTGGAGGTTCTCGGCCTGCCATATCGTAAACATCAAGACTGGTTTGATGACAATAAGTTCAGCAACTTATAGATCAATTGCACTCTTCTCATAAAGCATGGATTGAGGACAAGAACTCGTCTGATAAGAAGATCACTTACAAGAAGTGCAAAGGTCAGGTTCAACGAGCTCTCAGAGCCATGAAAGAGCGTTGGTGGTCTGAAAAGGCCACTGAACACCAAGAATCTTCAGATAGAAAGGATCTAAAGGTTTTCTATGCTGGCCTCAAGAGCATTTTCGGTCTTCAGAAAAGTGGTGTTACTCCTATTTCCACAGCAGATGGTGAAACTCTCTTGACGGATAAGTCGGATATTTTAAATCGCTGTAAAGAGCATTTCAAAACTGTGTTAAACACCACTTCGGTTACTGATGAGGAAGCCATCACAACAATTGAGCAAAATCCTGAAATTCCGGAGTTGTCTTTTGAACTTACTTATGAAGAGGTAATTGACTCCATCAAGCATATCTCATCTGGAAAATCTCCTTCTCCTAAGGATATCGTATCTGATGGTATGATGTCGGAATCCTTTAATGTCATAAATGGCACGAAGCATGGTTTTGTCATGGGCCCTTTTCTTCTCGGTGATGCTGAAATATGCATTTGCAGACACAGAGAGTGGCATCAAGTTTCAGTTTCGAACAACTGGTGGTCTCTTCAATCATCAGCGGTTCAAGTCCAAGACCCACCTTCGTACGTAAATTATTCGTGATTTGTTGTTTGCTGATGATGCGGCTCTTGTAGCGACATCCTTTGAGGAGCCCCAACATCTAATAAATCGTTTCTCTGCTACATGTAAAGCTTTTGGACTTACACTTAGCATAAAGAAAACTGAAGTTGTGCACCAACCTTGTCCTACTCCGAATCAATTGCGTGGTGAGAAACAAAAACCACCAGTCTACAAATTTCCAGAGAGACCATTGAAAGTAGAAGACAAAACCCTGAACTGTGTAAAGTCTTTCACCTATCTTGGTAGCAAAGTCAATTATAGTGGAACTTTAGATGATGAAATCATGCATCGGATTGCTAAGGCTACCGGTGCTTCCGGCAAACTTCGCCATCGCTTGTGGAATGAGCGGGGTATTCGACTGGATACGAAAATTCGGGTTTACAGAGCTGTTGTACTTGCCATCCTTTTGTATGGTTCAGCGTCGTAGACTCCATACAGGTACCATATACACCAGCTAGATGCTTTCCATAACAGCTGCGTGCAATCTGTGGAGTTAACCTTCAAGATAGGACATCTAACGTAGACCTGTTTAACAGGTGTAATATTGGAGGAATCGAGACTTTTCTCATATAGTCTGTTACGGTGGACTGGTCATGTCTTGAGAATGTCTGATGACAGGGTACTCAAGATCCTTATGTACGGCCAGTTAGATCAGGGCTACAGGAATGTAGGACGCCCATGGCTAAAATACAAAGACAAGCTGAAAAGCAACTTGTCAGCAGTCAATATACCACATAAAAACCTTGAGCGGTTAGCATTGGAGCGGGTAGAATGGCGATCAACATATGTCAGTGGACTCAGCAATTTTCAATCTGATTGTCTGAATCATCTTCAAGAAGCGAGAGCAAGATCTAAAAGGTCAGCCAATCCAACAGTGATCCCATCTCATAATCCTCACTCTTGCTCCATACGTGGCCTCCTTTGTAAATCACTAGCGCGTCTTAAATGTCACTTAAGATTATCGCACAAAATTTCATAACTGAATCAACTAAGCTGTCAGGTTCTCATACGTCGAAAGCGAAGGGAGAGTCCATTTTATATATATATATATATATATATATATATATATATAGTGCGCGTGTGAGAGAGATGGTTTATATATTCTACTTATGGTGTCATGAGTTACATAGATAATTGTCAATGCAATTTCAGAAAATAATTTTCAATGAATATTTGTGTTTCTAGTATTTGTTCTATGTAACCTTGAGAGTGAATGAAAAGTTTTTATGCATTCATTTAATAAATCTTAAATATGACCATTCAGTTAGCGCATTTTTTGCGCCAATGCGTTCTCCACTCCGTCTTGCACCGGGGATGTTGAGATTATCCAGTCAGGTGGGTTTTTTTTTTTTAAGTTAAATTCTCCTGACTCCTACAAGGCAGTAGCTAGTTTTGAATTCAGTATTTTCTTAACACCCAAGGGCATAGGATGCGGTATGCCCTGCTATTTTGTCCACAGCTACGGGAAGAAATGAAAATAATGAATTCAAACTCGGTTCTACGATTCCTCAGTCCAAGTCGCTAACCATTACTCCATCGTACTTCCTTGAGCTTTACTTCCCTTTTTTCATATTAATATCTATCATACATATGATATTGTAAGAATATATTTTTTGATGTTTTCTTATTGATTATATACTATTTTGTTATTCTTAACTGATGATGATTAATTAAGCAAAAATATTAACAGCTTCATTAATGTTTCCAACATTTCTTGCCAACAATAATGTAGGATAAAAATGGCGAATTAATATAGTAGATTAAGGTTGCTGCAAGATTAAAACAGGAAGGATATTGAAGTTTAAATTCCCTTTTATTAAAATAAACCAATGCTTCGAATTAAAGGTAATGTTTTCATGAATAAAGTATAATTTTCTTAGAATTTCAAAATATTGTAACTTAAAGAGACTAAGTAGTTTGAATAAATAAGAAAAAATATATATACACAAATGTTAGGTTCAGATGTATGGGGTGAGTAAAGTTGTGATGGGAATCCGACAAAATGATAAATATGTAAGGACATTTGGATAACTAAAACAAGCAAATTGATTAATAAAAAAAACGAGTTGCGATTACTAAAATCTAATTTAAAAATAGATTCAGTTAAAATAAAAATCAAGTGCGCATATGATTAATGTAAATTCCGTTTTTTTTTTTAGTTTTTTTTCTTCTCGCCAGCGTCTGTTGAAATAAAATCCATTTTTATGATGTCACCAATTGTTCGGCGAAACATATCTAAGAAGTTTTACAAATTGTGTGTGTGTGTGTGTGTGTGTGTGTGTGTGTGTGTGTGTGTGTGTGTGTGATTTAACAACGTTTATTATTTTGATGTGATATTTTCTAATAGTTTTATGAATGACATTGCACACGAAAAAAATACAAATCAATTATTTACAATGAATGCAGAGATTATTTAAATTTGAATACATTTTCTTTTTCAATGAAAAAAGACTACAAGTGTTGTTTGAATCATAGTCGAATTCAAAGTTATGAGCAATTAGCGTAATTCCTATCAATACACAACTTTTGTTCTTTGTTGCATTGGATTTGTTAATAAAATGATGTAGTTACACTACAGTTTCAGAAGTTAATTTTTATGCAGCCTGGACCTATTACCGTAATGCCCAAAATGGACAACCTTAAAACCAAGGAATTCCTCTGATATTAGTTAAAGGGAAGGATAAAAATGGATTTAATTTTTTCACAATTGCATTTGTATGAAGTGATTGATTTGTTTTGTACAGATTATCAACCCTTTGCAGGTTATTTAAAGTCATAAAATATTTTTTAGATTGTAAAAGTTTTGGATATATTGATTTAGTTATACAAATCCTAATAATTAACCCATAGCTGGGGGAGAAGAGGTGGATTCATACCTTGCAACATTATTCATCGATTCGATTCAGTGCCGTTACACTGCCCACAACTCCTAAGTAAAGACCTTTATAAATAATTTCTAATAGATAATCGAAAATCTAACATTTAGATCTTTTGCATAAATGTGGTTGACAAGGAAAATCTTAAAAGAAAACTAACTTGTTTAATATTGAAAATATTTTAGAGAAATTGTTTTTTTTTATATTTCTCTTAATGAAGAGTTCTTGCAAATAAATGAGATAAAAAAGTCTTCTCTGAAACGCTGTTTCCATATAAGTAATATTTTGTTATCTGTTAGACGTTATCAAGGCAAATTATTTGCCTTGATAGGGAACATTAGAGAAAGAAACGCAGCGATTAAAATAAGTGTGTCTGTCTGTCTCACACACACACACATATATATATATATATATATATATATATATATATATATATATATATGTATAAAGCTTAAAAGCAGTACTCTGTGCGGGCTTTTAAGTTAGTTTCTTTAGGGGCCAATTGGGCCTCCAGCTCGAAAGTAAAGAGACCTCTGGTCCGGCTTAGAAAACAACGATAATGTTGAAGAAATAACTTTGAATTCGTCAATTTACTCCATGGAATTTCAAAACCTCGTTTTAAATCTGATTTGGGCTATAAATCCAATTCCAGATAAAACACAGATTTAGACCGAAATTCCAATTACTGCCGAAAAGCGAGTTCTTCAAATCACAGTCTCTTATAAACTTCAAATCCTCACGTCACGAATCATCTGACTTTAACTCTGATTCCTTGGAATTTTGAAGAAATAAAAAAAAATTCCTCAATTCAAAGTTTTGCAGATATTTTAAACTGAATTTAATTTTTTTTAATTCACAAAGTTTTTGTGTTGTATAAATCAAAAACATTTAAAATCACTAATTTTTTCAGTTATTTCAAACTTTGAATTTTTAAGTGTTCCATCCTCATCCCACTGCACCAGATGAAGCGTAGATGTTCAATCCCGGTCTCAACCTGTTTCCAAAAAGGTATAATATGCCTATGTAGAGCAAGTGTGGCCCGAGTAAGAGTGGTTTCAGGTACACAGATAGAATGTATGTGTGTGTGTATATATATATATATATATATATATATATATATATATATATATATATATGGATTTCATGGTCTCTCTGATCGCCGTTTGTCTGACGATCGCAGAGAGCGTAAGTCACAAACTCACATCAATCCAACTATATATATATATATATATATATATATATATATATATATATAAACCACATGAAATAACTATTTCTGTTAAATATTCATAAAGAAAACTATCATTATTGCTTGAATTTTGACTTGGATTGTTTAGGTTTACTTCATTTTAACTTCGCACTTATGTTCTTGGAAAATCATGTACTTCATGGGATGTAACGCGAGTAGATTGTGAAGATATTGAGTAAGCACGTAGTTAAACTAAACCAATTATATCTTACCAATCCATACAGTAACATACTATCAATTCTATATTCAAACTTGCGAATATTCAATAAAAATCCATATAAAATGTATACCAGAGTCATACCGTCAACAATGATTCGATCATTTACGTCTGTTTTAATTGCATTTGCCAGTTGAACAAAGTTTGAATTACGTCTTGTTTTCTTATATTCTCTTTCCCAAGCTCTTTCCTTCGCCAGTCGACGTTTCCTTTCATTCCATTCTCTCATGAAAAAATTTATAGATCTAAGGAGTTTAACAATATTATTTTATCCCAAACAATATTGGACTAATTTTCAGAAGGTATGATAATGTTTTCAAGTCAATGTAAAATATTCTTTAAATTTGTATTGTGTTTTAGACAACCATTTCTTTATGTTTCTTTGAATTTTAATTACACGTCTAACAGTACAGCTGATTAGATGAATTAGTCTCACACACACATATCCGTGCGATGCGTTGATAGGCAAACCAGCACTTTTGTTGAATTTGAATGATTTGACGTAATCTCCTTTCGTTTTCTGGTTAATATTCTTATCAGCCAATAACGGCCGCATTTTTGCATTAACTGTGGACATCCGTAGTTTTTCTGTACCGGTAATTTCTTTTCGTAATTCCCATAATCCTGTGAGAGATGAAAGACTGGATCTCTCCAATGTATTGTTGTCTATTTTATTTTTTAACATTTTATTTTATCAACAGCATAGAGAGATTACAACAAAACTAATTTCACTCTCAATTTGTCGTAATGTAGTTCAATTTTCACTAAGTTCTTGCTTGTTGTAGCGTTATACTATATATTATTAAGTAATCACACTAGAGCATGGCTAGTGTAATGGATTTAATTAGGTAACTCCACGACATCGCTAAAAAAATAGATCTTTTTAGCACGTTGTAAACGGTATCGTTTTGACTAATCAGAAGATCCGCAGTAATTAAGAAATGTAATTTTGTGTTTATAATCGGGCTCTAATTATAAAGTACGGAAGATCAACCAGAATACAATTAAGTTGCGTTATTTGAGTTAAGCTTTGTTCTCCGCTGTTAAGGCCTTTACTTTTGCGAAACACGTGTGGAGAAGTTAATTTGAATTTTCAATTTCAACTGAGAAGGGTACATACAAGTGAAACTTATATGATCTTATTTTTATATTAATCTCAGTTATGACATTTTTCCATAAATGAAATATCAAAATTAATAATAAAATGAATGGAAATACAAATAACGCAGTAAAATGTAATAAATGTACATAAAATTATAGTATTGTATGTACACTTCTGATAAAATTTCATAAGAAAGGTACCTATTAATTAATTAGATACCTTTCTTATGAAATTTAATCTCACTCTTAAGTTTTATTTTTTCATTTCTTTATAATATATTTTCCATAAAGCATCGTAAACGTAAAGGTGAAAGCTAAATACCAAAAAAATTAGAATCGCTGCAAGTTTTTCTTAAAAATAACGAGGTAAAAAATTTGTTCACTTCAATGTAAATAATTTCACTTCCCTTCATCCGTAAAAACAATTATCCTCCTGTAAGCTATCTAAACGTCATGGAAATGTCTTTCGTCACCTGTCAAGTGACGCGAAAGGTTATGACCTGCTTTGTTTTATTTTCAAATTACATTTTTTCGGCGCAGAAGCTAAGTTAAGCTTGGTTCAAAATATTTTAAATAAACATTATAATTTCTGATTTTATTAAAATAAGTTTTGAAAAAGTGATAACTGATTTTTAAAAGAATTTCAAAGTGAGATTGTCATCTTTTTTATAAAATGGAAAAAAATGATTGAAAATGATTATCTGTCAGTTTTTATGACAAAAAAAGATTTTTAACGAAAATTTCTGACGTGCTAGGAACGACTAAAAAATGTAAAAAAAATACCCCAAAAATCCTTTGATCTTTCCTCTTTAATAATAATATGAACATAGACGATAAAATATTGTTTTCGTCAAGTTTGGCGTCTTTTTCATCATGCTATACTCTTTTTGTTTACATTTAGATTTAATCCTTATTGAGTGGTCTATATTTGTTTCTGTACAAGATCATCTAAATTTAGTAAGCTTCGATCGCAAAACTAGAAGAGAACAAGGAATAGTGCGCTAGTTTTGCAAACCTTTGTTTACGAGTTCAATCCTCATCCAGTGTCCAGTGAGTTTGGCCTTAAACAAGATTAAGGTAAATTAAGTAAATATTTACATTATAGCCTTATATAATACATTTGTTTTAATGGCACATACATCGGTGTATTTTGTTTTTAAAATATTTGAGAAGTAAAACGTTTTATAATGATTGACGCTTATTGAGTTGTAGTTAAACTAAACAATGTGAAAGTTCGAGTGACAGATAATTTTCGTCTGTTTTATTTGTACTTCAACTTTTTCGCATAACATAGTCAAAATATTTACGCTAATTTGCGATGTGTCAGCCTCGATCAGAAAACAACTAGCTTGTCTTGTCAGAAACACACCTGAGAAAATAAAATATTTGTCTCAAATAAAATCTAAAACGATGCATTCTTTGAGAAACCAACCAAAATAAAAGCATTATATTTATATTTGAAATTCACTCTGCACTAAGATATACCTAATATGAAAAAAAACCCTAAGGTGTTTAATATAAACATTTGTGAGTTTGCGTGTATAATAAAAAATAAATAAAAAGGTCTATTTAGGCAACAACTATTCTTTCAAACATGTTTTAGTTAAATGATATCGACAAGTTCTGCCCATGCAATTTTTATTAACTTTAAATTTACGCATTTTTCTCTACCTGAATACTATATATATATATATATATATATATATATATATATATATATGAAAACAAATTATAAATTTTGACGTATCAAGAACAATTTTAGGTAAATCTATGACAAAGTGAAAAATTTATTTATTCGGGTGATGTATTTCGTCCTTTAGGACCTTATCGGACTAAAGTGTTGTCTACTTTGATACGATTGCACTTGAGAGGGGTCACTGAAATTTTTAACTATTTTTTAATGTGTTTCATTTTATTATTAAATATTCCAAATTGTGATAATAGAATTTCTAACAAAGGTGAAATTTTGTAAGAATCTGGAATTAAATTTACTGTGGATAATCTAGCAATCAAACCACTGTCTATACATTTTCGTCTTAGGAAATTGTCATTTCTTTTAATTAAAGTAGCATTTTTAAATCGAAATTATGGTCAGACACATTACGATGAGAAACTAATACATTGATGCATGTTGTGGTCATACAATCTCTCATTTAAATTCTTTGTGTCTATAATTACAGGTGATAAAGTAAATTCCTCTAAGTTTCAGCTTATTTTGTCTTGTATTAAATCGTTATTGTTTTAAAAGTAACTGTAACAAATTTTATGCTGAATTTAGATAAATTATGTTCAGTTATATTATAGAGTTGGTTAGTAGAAAAATATTTCGATTCGTTGGGGTTGTCAGAATGGTCCTCTGAACCCTACTATCAATACAAATACCACTAATACAACTACTAATAATACTACAATTAACACCAATACATATATTAATAATAGTGTTACTAACAACAAATAGTAATAACAACAAATACTACTATTAATAGCGTATGTAGGGCAACGACGCCTTAGTCCACGTTAAAGTACTTTCTCTTCGGACATCGAACACACATCACAACATTACTGTCATTTTTTAAAATTGTATAGTGTTGTACCGGTATCGTCATCTGTGATTTGAAATCCCGTTCATGCTTTGAAATCTTACCTGTTCCAACTTTTAAAAGCCTTACTGCTGATCAACCATCTTGATATCGGCAATAAGAATTATCGAATGGCTCTCGATATCCTGAAGGATGAATATCTGTATAAAGATAATCGACAACATTTTCCAAGGCATACTGGCATTCTCTGTTAAACGAGAGAAGTTTTTTCATCTTTGAGTTTATATCCAGGACAGCCTCATTTCTGATGGAGTTAGAAGGCTCTTTCAACTGTGCTTTCTCGAATGACCAGTCTTCTGGAGCTTGCCTCGTGACAAAAGTTCTCAGGTAAAAGAATTCACACATTGTCTTCCGTCTTAGGGGATACCGAGGAGGCAATTAAACGTCTCCTTATCAAGTGTGGGGGGTAATTCATCGGGCACTGTCCATAATCATGAGCGGGGCTCCTTTAGATATGCGGAATCACAGCTATGATCCAAAACCCCACTCGAGGGGGATTCTACCTACCGTGTTAACTCTGCATATATATGAAGATTACTCAGTAGGAGGCGTATAGAGATGATGCAGTCAGAATAACCTGTTGGCAGGCTTTCAAGTTTAGAGGCAATGGAATCCTTGATTCTCCGCTCCTGAATTTTCTGACCAGTAGAGGGTATATCCGGCGCGGTGCTCTTGTAGGCTGCCTTCCCCTGGGAAGCAGACTTCACTGAGAGCAGCGATGCCAACATTTATTCTTTACAGTTCATTTGCAATTAGAGCAGGGCGACGTCCTGGTCGACCACTGTCGGGTGTGTCCAACATGGTTCTGATGTTACAGCATGCTACAGGTGGGTGTGAATCTTTTCAGAAGAGGCCCATTGACCGGTTAGCCTACTGAGTAATATAGGAGATGAGCTTTGCTTAAGCCATCTTTTCTAGGTCTCTCTCCACATGGAGCAAGCAGTGCTGTCCCTAGAGATGGCTGCTTGGTCAATGTTGTATTCTCCAGGTCAACATCAGACGACCAATATCCTGACACGCTTGCATGCAGAATTGGGACTGCGAGTTCCAGTGTCATCTTCTAACTGCCGTTTTCGCCCTTTCCCATTGCAACACGGCTTGGAAATGATTGGTGGACACGAATGTCTCCCTCAGGCCTGTAAAGGGTGGGGCGTTCGCTGAACTGGACCCACCCTTTACACTCGAGATTCGATCTGCAAAACTTGCAAACTAGGACGATGACAGTGAAAGCCCGGGTTGTACGTTTTACAGTGTCGTTTTAGTCAATGTCTAAAGGAAAAAAAACTGGAGTCCAAAAGTCCTAAGATAATTGTTCTAGATGGCCGTTGAGCAAAAAAGCTTCTTCCGCCCTTTAGACAGGTCCTGTATTTAATCCTGCAGGGTGACTTAACACGAACAGAGTGGGGGCACCAGTTTAGTCGCCGATAATCCGACTAGGAAACAGGTAGTACTGGGTTACATAGTACCATTAGAGCTCGGAGCGGACCTGACACCAAGATTATATATATATATATATATTAGCTATGCCGATCTGAAATAGACTATACTCATGAGGTAATTTTGGATTTTTGTTGTAAAACTATATATATATATTATATATATATATATATATATATATATATATATATATATATATATATATATATACTCTGTTATAATAAATACATTGAGCTCTTTGTGGATCAGTTTTAATATTTGATATTACTAGGATCCACCGGGATTATATACCAACGGCTCTATAACCTATACTATATAATTATTTAAGTTGGTAACAAGAGACATACTATTTCTCCCCACTTCAGACTTTTTCGCTTCAATGAACGCGCATGGTCTTGTCAGCGATTTTAACAAATTCCTTGCCAACTAGTAAAAATTACTATGTGTAAACAATAAATTAAAAAAAAAATGTTCAAAACTTGCATCAGTTTAGTAATTTGAATCTTTTACAAATCATTTCCATAAAGGATTTTATAAATGTAAAAGACAATAGGAAAACTGTAATAGTTGCCAACGGGTTTCGTCCAATGTGGACTTTTTCAAGGCAAAAACGAAATGAATTTATTAAAGTAACTAATAATAACAAAAATGTCCTTAGCGTTCTCTAAATTCTTCCAGTTGCTAAGGACATTTTGTTTTGTTATTATTAATTACTTTGTTTAAAAAAATCATTTCGTTTTTGCCTTGAAAAAGTCTACATTGGACGAAACGCGTCGGCAACTATTACTGTTTTCCTATTGTCTTTTACATTTATAAACATTGTCTTTTTCTACAGGTTAACTCTGAGAATTTTTTCATAAAGGATGTTGTATTCAACCATGAAGTTTAAGCTACTCAAAGCAAAACTCTACAACACTGACACCAAGTATGAAAGTCAAATAGACATTTCTAACGAACTAGTTTGCTAACCAATTCACTTTTGAAAGTGATACGTAGGTAAGAATATTTATTAATTTTGCTTCAGGCTGAAACAAAGCTACAAATATAGAACTTTCAGGTGAGGTTCACTTCACTGCACAGTAGTAATGATTTAGTGCATAGATGGTTAGCGAACTATTACAAATGTGTAGTAAGTGGGATTCTTACCGAGTAACCTACTTTTGTGGCTTAATGGATTAATTTCATAAATAAAAAGAAAGTTTAACTTATCTTTAATTTGTCTATATTTCAGAGATGATGGATTATAATTATTTACAATGTTCGTACTGTTATCCTCATCTTTGTTGTCATATTCACGATGTTTCGGTCGTTGTACGCTCCGGCCTTCAAGTGACTGGAATTTCGAACCCTTTATTTTATCCACCTTGGTAGATTGTTCTTGTTCCAGGTACCATGCCTCTTCCGTATGTCTCAATATCACCTGAGGAAGGCCGGAGTGTACAACGGCTGAAACGTCGTGAATATGGTAACATAGATGAGAATAGTCAAAACATTGTAAATAGTGTAAATATATTCAATTTGTTATTAATTGAAACATCTAATGATTGGATACTATTTTTCAATTACTTCCTTATTCAGTTTATTAAAATTATCTTTAGCTATTTATATGCCTTCGGATTTCTGTTTCACACTTTCCATTGCTATTATACTGCTCAGATAGTTGAAATTAAAATCAAAATTAAAGAAGTTCGTAATTTTAATACGAACTTCTTTAATTTTGACGTCCCTTTTGGTCACTATAAAGCATTCCCTCTTTTTACAATTAGTTCTTTCTTCTCGATCTCCCCAAGTACCTTTTTGCAGGGTTCTTTTAGTTTTTCTCCAGTGTCATCTACAGGTTTACGTCCGCCATGTAGATTCTATTGAATCACCTTGCTCTAGAGCTTAAATCTGGTAAGTAAACATCTTGCCGCACTGATCATTCGGTTTTAATATCCCCACTTAATACGTTCTGTCAACGCATAAAGCTATTTATTCAAAATACAGGTTTTTGACTATTCGTATATCCATCCCGTGAAAAATTACCAGAAGATATTTCAAGACGGGAGTCGAATAAGCTGGTATCTTAAGGAGAAGTTGTGGAATTTTGAAAACAGCTGTTTTAAATCGTTTTGAAATCACTCAAGTATTCACCTTACCTAACAGAACGGTAAAAAAAAGAAAAATTCAACGCAGTACTAGACTGGCGTCGAGATCTCAATTTACAGTCGAGCTGCCTAGATGTTGCCTTAGGTTCTGTATTAGGTTTCTTTTCTCGCAACACTCGCTTGTGGAACTCCCTTCCAGCTCCATGCTTTCTAGTAAGTCTGCAAAAATGTAATGTAAACCACTATCTACAGTCTTCCTGGAACTCTTTTCTCTTCCCGCTCATTATTAATGTGTGTTCCTAATTCTTCCACATCCTGTAAACCCTAGTGGCTTTACTGCCTTTAAAAATATAGGATAGATCCATATTGAGATTATTCTTTATTTTCAATACCGTAGATTGATGGCCTAATTTGTTGTAAAACATGAGCAAAAATTAAGTAAAGACAGGTAAAAATTGATGATTAACATTTATAAATAATATAATAATATCATTACTAATACTGCATGCAAACTCCTTAGGAAGTACAGGACCACAACCTCACCATGCTAAGTGTTGCTGCTAGGATTCCCGTAATAAGAGTTACTGCAGGGCGGGGGGAGATTGCTAGCCTAACACTCAACCTGCTTTAAATTCAAAGCTTATCTTTTCTTCGACTGATTACCAACCCAAACTAGAGAGTTTATTTATCCAAGTATAAAAACAAAAACACAGTACTGATAATGGGTGTGGAATAATTTTAAGTTAATTTTAGTTTTCTGTGAAGCCCTTAACTTTTCTTAGTTTCAAATGAAAGTGACGTTAGTTTGAATCCCATCATGAGTTTATATTTTATTCCCTACAAAGCGCCGTTTGCTTAATACTGTAGATTGACAACCCAATTAAGTTTTTTTATAAGAATCGATTAAATACTTAAGATGTAAGACAATACAAATAAAATAACTAAAAAATTAATGGTTGACAATGAAATCGTATTATTTGTTATAAATGATATAAAAGTGTATGAATATTTTAGATACTCACAAATATATAGATGCTTTTTTTTTTCAAAATGAAAGCAAAAAAAATCAGCACCCACTGTTTTAAAATATTTGTCAAAAATCAGGGAATTATCCGATTAAAATTTTCAGTACTTATTAATGAATGAATATTTACTGAAATATTGCGGAAATATTTTAGGGGGTACCTTTCACTCACGTCTGTTTGGTATCTAGTGTGTACTTTTTAATTTTTGTGTGTTCCACCAATTTTTTTAGTTTTATATAAAAAAAAAGAAAATCTCTGAAGATATTTCAGTAAAAAAAAATATACAATATCAAGTTTGAACATACGCAAAATTCGTCCTGAATCTTACAATAAATAATTCAATAAAACTAAAGAAAAATCTTTGAGAATTCATGCTTTCTTAATTTCATTTTCTTTCAGACCAGACAGAAAATAATCTACACTTACTAAAAAATGACTTGTAATTTTTCGGCGCGATCTTGAAATTCATCCCCCTTGCTCTTCGTTACAATTCAATATCAGAAGAGTTTTATGAAATAATCTAATAATATATCTCCCGTGCCTTGAAAGCAATAAGAAAATTTCCAAAATATTTTTTGAAATATTGGTGGTTGATGATTTGTATTAGTTTTCCATTTATGTTCCGTAAATATAGTTTTCACTTAATATCTAAAAAGCTGAAATTAATACAGAATTTTAACAAATTTAAAACTTAAATTTTTTTAAAATCTTGTAAAAATTAATTATACATCGAAAACGTTTTTCTTAAGACGAAAGTATCCTTAATATATCTTATTTATAAAAGAAATTTAAAGGTTTTCTAATTAAATAGTTTTATTGCATTTTTATTTTACGATTCAGGGCCCATATTCTGTAAATGTCTCTTCTGTTTAACAAAAACAAATTGATGATTTAAATTCTTTGCTCCTAGCTTTAGGCCATTATCTTTCAAATAGAACCGACATTTTTGTATAAGCCAGCCATTAAAATTATTTAAAATGCTTATTTCTGGATTTTCTCTTCGAAATTCCGTGATGATACCTAGAATATTTCTTTTATTACATAATTCATACATGGAATCAGGATGAAAATTTTAAGTTTTGACATTAAAAGGGCAAATGGTACAAATTGAGGTCAGCAGATTTAAAAGGCTAGCATTCCAATATGTTTCTCTAATATTTTATTGGGTTTTAGAAGTAAAAATATTTTACCTTCGGAGATGATTCACAGCGTTTTAAAATAAGTTTTCGAGGTTACAATAGTGACCTGACAACCAATATCTTTGCGACATAAATGGGACAACAAAACGAGCGCAAAATCATTGCTTTGATCCAAGTCACCCTAACATAAAATATAGACATGTCGCTGGTTCTAATAAAGAAAGTCCATTCAAGTAACTTACGAACACAGAAAAGAACTTGATGTAGATTTGACATACGGAATTTTTTCTAGTGGCATAACCGTTTAATGATATATCGCTATCCAACCAAATGGACGATGATGGCTTCTCTCAAAGAACGTGTGTTTGTTTAGTTTTGTTTTAGGTGAATATGAGGTTGTACAGGAATAAACCCACACTTCTGACATTCCTTTTAGAATCCAGCCACAAGGTGGAGTCCAGAAAACCTGGTAGAGTATCAGTGAAAAGGTAGACCAACCTTCGATCCACGGGATCGATTTCACGCAATTCACGACAGTGTACACCAATCAGCTTGAATTAAGACTAGCTGCTACCAGTGTTAAAGTTATAAGTAAATACAAAGGCGCACTTCGACGTGGCGTAATGGTTAGCAAGCTTGTTTCAATAATTACGCTAGATCAATTACCCACTAGGTACTCTATACTTTCGGCCTTGTGTCACATATAAGATACACTTAGTAAATAGTTGAGTAAATACAAAATATATGAATTATAAAACCATTAAGGTTTTGTACTTCAGATATGACGCATATGTGCAAATATTTTAAAGCTTTAACACAATATAATTTTCATATTAAGAAATAGTTGTATTCACATTATATACACTCATGTAAAATACAAGGTTTCATTCATACAAATAATCTCTTGGTATTAGCTGCTGACTTTAGGATGTTTCCCAGCGTTTATCCCATTTTATGAAATGGAGCATACTTATTTCATATAACAGTCTGTGCAATATATAACAAGATCTTTTTTGATACGGGTAAATTCTCTGATTCAGACATAGGCACTAATCAGAGTTTGGTGAACAGTGTAATCGTCAGTATAGCTGAGCTGGGAACTGATGACGCGACCAATTTTTAATTCAAAGTAATTTATTAATGCATTTAGTAAAATATTTCACTGCAGCTTATATAGACAATCGTTTCATTTTGTAAAAAAGTAAATTTTTCAATTTGCTTTCCTGGCTAAAGTGTTCATTTGTGTGTGTGTGTGGGGGGGTATGGGTTATTTCATAATTTAAAAATTATATTTCCCCTCTTAATTTCTAGGAGATGGAGTTGTCTTTTAGATTCTGACTAATATACTCACCATTGTTTCAAAACATTTCACCCGTTGTGCCTTCCGACCTTTTTCAGGTGACTCAGGTAACCTTCAGGTAATTTCGAACTGAACCCGTTATTTAATCTACGAGGATAGATTGTTCTAATTCTACTGTGTATGTCGAGGGATATCGCATGTTCATTTTAATACTGTTCGGTTCTTTCTCGTCTTTTCTCCATCAAGTGAGCCTATCGGAACATTTTCCCAATCAATCTGAGGGCTCCAACTACAACTGAAATTGTTGATGTCCTCATGTACTACATTTGAGATTTCGATTTCAAGATCCTTGTATTTTGATATTTTTTTGAAGATCTTCAATGATACATTACAATCCGCAGAACTGCCAATATCAATAAGTAGGCACATTTTGCGGTCTTTGATCATAATGTCTGGGCTATTATCATTATTATACAAATTGGTATGAGACTTCATTGGCTGTAGGCGATAAGATTGTACTAGTTAACAAATTCTGACATTGCTATATTTGTAAATATGAGAAATGCTAAACATTGAAGCCAATTTTGAAAAAATTATTTTGACACTTTTCAATCTATTGGTGACACATGTCAAAAAATGTCAAGTAATCTTCAATTAATCAGTGAAATATCAAAATAATTTTCAAATTTTGTGTACTTACCATTTCATTGGATTTTCACCCAAACTTTACACACATTTGTACATAAGCATTATATACTGTGTTATATAATTATGACTGTACAATTTTGCAATTAGTTATGCTTTGTGCATAAGTCATATTTTTAATCGATGCAGTTATGTCTTATATATGAAAGAACAGCTATTTAAGTCAGTAAGTAAAAATATACAAAGAAAATTAACAATCGGCACCAACAAAAAATGACGGAAATATTTAAATAATTTTGCAATTTGAACAGTTCACTTTTCTGCATTAGCTACGTAGAATTATCTGTGCAATGACTAATGTTGCATATAAGAAACTTTGTATTTTAAAATCATTAAAAATAGAAATTAACAAAACAAGCACAAAATAAATCAAGGTATAAATAATCTGTTCTCACTATTTTCTAATATTTCAATGATAATGTAACACGACGCATGCGTGCTTTCTGTTATAACAACAAACTATTTCATTATTAAGTAGCAGATACCAGGCTCTGTCAACTATTATAATATAAAATCACACCTTTTAATAGATATCTAAGTGTATAATTCTGTTGAGATTCAAATTTACCAAACGAGGAAATCAGATTTAGTTGGAAAATATCAGATGGCGGATATTGCCTTTCCAGTAGACTTATGTGCTGTGTCCATTCAGAACCTGGGCTGTCATAACCCTCTACAATTTTGTCCTTTGTCGCTGAGTAAGGTTTGTCTTTTGCTGTCTCTCGTAATCCCTGTTCTGTGACAAGCTCTTTACGTAGGTTATTCGCTGTTTTCCTCTCACTGTTACATTTTATTATATCCTGTTAGTATCAAATTCTCTAAACCTTCTTTCCTCATTATGTTTCCTAGAGGCTTAAACTGTCCCTTTCTGATTGTGTGTTCTCATTTTCCATAAAATCTCGCCGTTGCTCACATGTTCCGTCCATGGTATTCTCAGTATCCTTCTGTAGAACCATAAAATTGTAAACCTTTCGAAAGAATCTAAGTAAATTGGGAACATGGGATAGACATCATTAATGACACACTTGACACAGACCAGAAGAACCTGACAAAGGAGTTTGAAGAACTGGAATCATGAACACATTAACATTACAAAATGCATTGAAGAGACTTTCTTAAAATTTGACTATACTTGCGAAATTAAACTAGTCATGGAACAACGAAGCTAATAATAAAACGTGCATAATTCCAACCAATTAACTGGAATAGTTAACATGTACGTATTTTGTCTTGTCTCTGCGGATTGGCTTACTCGACCTAAAAGCATTTCTAACTAGACCTCACTTGCAAGATATAAAAACATGCTACCAATGCACGTGTCTGGTATACTCTCATGAGACTTACTATCAAGAAGGCTATATATATTTGGCTTTGCATATTAGTACCCCAGTGTTACTTTGTTAATCAATAATAATAATAATATCCAACTCATATTGCACAGGCTAATGTTAACCAAACAGAAACCTATCAGTGGCTACGCTGTTGTGGGCTCAAACATGAGAGAAGCATTCCTTTTGCCGCTCAAGACCAGTACCTCCCCAAATAGAACTATCAGGCAAACATTACACAGAAAAGCATTGACCATAAATGTAGATTATGCGATTAAACGAATGAGCATCTGATATCTGGATGTACAATACTGGTCACTACTGAATACAAAATCAGGCGAAGTAGAGTCTTGCAGGTTTAGAGAGTGGACATTGAAGTCAACACCCAGAGGCGACACATTGTTTCATGCGGAGGTGGGGGAGAAAAAGAAATAGTTACTTAAATATTGAAAATTATGAGCACACATTTTACCATAGAATAAATGCTTTCTTTTATCGACCTACGAAGTTTTAAATCATAATAATGTATCATATTTACTCAGAAATATTTTATTGAGATATCATTGATTAGTGCATGATTTCACCTAGAATTAAATCATCCACAGGCAAAGAGAAACAGTGAAAGACAACTTTATTCATATTTACGAAGCAAAAACACTTGACGCAATTGTCAATGCAGACATTTTATTAACTGGCCCAATCACATTAAGCGCTCACACGGATGAACTACGTCCCTATTAAAAACTCCTGAAGCTCAAAAGGTTTAGTCTACCAAACCTATTCTAGATTTCGTATTATTTAATATGAAAGCAATAAATCGAAACCCCCTGTTGATATTTGTTCATTATCAACATAATACCGTCAGGACAAATACGAATAAAAACTTTCCTGTACGGACATCGACAATTGGTTAAGAATGAATATATGTGTGCGTGCTGCCTTAAATTAATCAGCATAGAGAAATATAACTTCTAATGTTTCGTCCCTTCAGAACATAGGCGATCAAGGCTCTCCACATATTCCTTTCTTTATTATCCGTGAATTCCCATGCCTTATTGCGAACGATAGAAATAGAGAAACGAAAAGAAATGGATTCACCCCTTTCCAAAGATATTAATGCGAAAGTGCACAATAGACTAGTCCGGAATTTGAATTCTGTTCGGTGATTTTGCCATCCACGTTGATAACATTACCTATCTATCACACTATTGCCTTAGTACGACAACCTGAAATAGGTGAAAAATGATTATAGAAAAACTGTTACATGAATCTTCCCAGTGGAGTGAACCAGCTTGTTTTAAAATCAGCATTTAAGATCATAGATTTTAATTTAACTGGAACGCCTTTCCCTCTAGTATCAACTTACAATCGAATATCGCTTATCCGAATGAGACAGACGAGTCCTATTTTGTTCGGATAAAAAGTGTTCACAACAGAAAGCCATAATGAACACAAAAGCAGCTTTAAAGGGTCTGTTTTCTTTCAATTGATAAAAAAATATCACAGAATTTTGCGGAAAAATTATTCCCCGCACGAAAAAAAATTATTAATGTGGTAATCGATTTTTTTTTTTTTAGGTATGAAAATTATCTCAAAGCGGCCGACTGTCATCAAACTTCAGGGTGGAATAAATAATGCGCATTCGGTCATTTAGGGAAACGGGGCATTCGGTCATTTAGGGAAACAGGTATAATAGTACAAATTAAATTATATTTAGATAATCAAAAACTCAATTCTTGGTCGGATAGCCGACATCCCACTGTATATGAAACTATTTAATTCCCCTAGTGTATCAGTAGAATTTATTAATACGGAACAAGACCAACATTATAGACGAACAAGGGAGAATCAAACTCACTATACTAATTTAAATTCATTTTTTAAACATCACACAGTAAACACCATGATCAAGAAAATCATGGATTTTTACAGCAAAACGCACCAGCACTTTAATAAATAATACTTGTTATCATTAATTTTCAAAGAGAGTTTGTAAATAGTTTGAACGAACTAATTGAAGCAGTGAAGGCAAGGATTTATAAGGAATTCAGACATCTTTTAGGACAGACAAAATACAAGAACATCAGAGTGGGGTAAACATAGGTCGAAAGTGTCACATTTTTACGGTATATATAAAGTATGGTTCGGTCAAATATACATTTTCTAGCCCAAAATGTAAAATGAAAGAAAGTCGATTTATTTTAGGAGACCTTCGCTGAAGCATCGTTAACATGAATACGAAAATTAACTTGTTGATGTTAGTTCAGTGGCAAGTAACAAACAGCTGTATTGCAACAACAGAAGATATGCTGTCAAATTCTATGTAGTAGAGTGGCAATTATCCAAGCAGTTGATTCTCTGGCGGAGAATAAAGAAAATGTGCCTTTCGATGGGATCTGAACCTGCGAACCCTTTTGTCGGAGGAACCACTAGTTGGCCTGGCGTGCTGTAGGAAGATGGTTTATTAAATTTTGCGCGGGCCGGTAGATTAATTTTTTTTTTTTAAATGAGTGTCTACTCAAATACGAGTATCCACTAAAAATAACGTTCGAAGCAATAAAAATATGACTGATTAAAAATAATTTATATATATTATATATATATATATATATATATATATATATATATATATGATGATTTTCATTCAAACACATTTTGTTGAAAAACGTGGGACATCTGGCTGTTTAGTTTTTATTGTATTTTCACCGACTGCCTATAAGATATCGCTCATTTGTGTTTAATTTGTAAAGAAAGTGTCCAAAGTTTATAAAATATTTCGATTATCAAACATCAAAAGCCAGCTCGTAACCCAAGACTGAGAAGGTATCTATATTCCTATTTTATAAACAATGTAAGAAAGAAGTTAAAATTCTAAGCAACCGACATGCCCTCCAGCCACAAAAAAATCTATAATAGTATCAACACTATAAAACCCACACTTCTTTCTTAAAATTGAATGCATAAATAGTAGACATCCATTTAGGAAATGAAACCCACTCTTAAGCAATGCATTCAGGTAAACTCAAAGAACTTAGAAGTTATAAGAATATTCTACTTAAAAAAAACAAAAAAAAACAGATTGATTATAATTCAAAACTGTACTCTATTCTTGAACACAAAATTAAGTTTCAAAACTAAACAAATAACACTTATGGTCTCCACAGGAAAAGAAAATATATGTAATAATACTGAAATTTATAGGTGAGTATTATCCTGGTTAGTATGGATTAGCCACGAGTTAAGGGAGGGTATAACATGCCCGAAAAAAAGTTCCACAAAACTTACGAAAAAAAAAAGATCAAATATAAACTCAGTTCATTAATAAATAAATGCTGAAAGTTTCACTGAAACCCACTATTTTCCTGAATTTTTGTAAGTTTTTAAAAACAAATGGTATCGTTTTTTTTTTTGCGTGTCGAAAATGAACAATATTATGAAGCTACCTAAATAAACGTAACTATTGCATTTTTTTAATACGTATTCATTAAAATAAGGCGTAAATAAGCCTTTAAGCTATTATAAGAATGAAAGGAAACAAATTAATAAAAGAACAAGTGACTTACCTACGAAAAAAATTGGCGGGAAAAATTCGAAGACATTAAATAGACAAACAGCAGAAACGGTAAAAACAATTTTCATTGGCTGAAATCCCAAGAGAATCAAACCAATAAAAGTTCAAGTAAAATATTGCAGATACCTATTACACTTTTTCCCAGGGGAAGTTAGATGTTGTTAGTCATATTTTGTCGCTTGAACAGTTATCAGTTATAACTGAATAGTGAGTTCGATCCTTACTGGTATCTCCGTACATTCGACCATGCGACACATAAGCTTTAACTGATAAAATGTTAGTGATTTATCACTGTGACATTTTTTAAGTATCACTTCGATCTGGTGTAATGGTTAGTAAAGTTTTGTTGCTCGATCAGTTACGACTAAGTAGTAAGTTCGATCCTCACTTAGTAATTCTTAATCTATGCATTGCGTCACATCTAAAATATGCATATTTTCGGGCAAACTTCAATATGGTGTAATGGTTAGCAAACTTGTCTCGCTAGATCAGTTATGACCGAGTAGCGAGTTCCACTCTCACTAGGCGCTCCATAATTTTGACCTTGTGCTACATGCAAGCTACGCATAATAACTGACTATAACAATCTTTAGGGAGCGCTTTGATGTGGTGTAATGTTTGGTAAACTTATGACTGTAGATTAATTACGACTTAGTCGTGAGTTCTATCCTCAGTGAGTGCTCTGTATGAGTAGCCCAGTGTGACATCACTAACATTTTTTCAGAAGTACTTCGATGTTGTATAATGGTTATGAAATATGTTTCTTTAGATTAATTATTACTGAGTAGTAAATTCAATCCTTACCCGGTGCTCCATATTTGCGACTTAGTGCCACTTCTAAGCTACGCTTAGTAAATCACTGCAGTCACTTCACCTTGTTGTCACTATTAGCAAGATTATCTCAATAGATCATTTAAGATTGAGTAATCAGTTCGATCTTCATGGATGCTCCATTATTTCGGCCTTGTGTCACATCTAAGTTACACAACCATAACATTGGTATAATGATTAGTAAGCGTGTCTGTTGTTAACAAGCTTTTCTATAAAGTAGTGAGTTTAAATCTCCCTGGCTGTTCCATACTTGGAGCCTTGTGCCACATGTAAGCTACGCCTAGTAAATAATAACATTTTTTCGGTCAATTGACTGTTATTTCTGTCCCAATTAGTAACTGTGCAAAGGTGATGTAGTTCTAATGCTAGCGATTATTTTCTTTGATTTTGTAATATATTTCATCCCTTGTAAATATTCATTTGGGGTTTAAGTTTTAAATATAGGTATTTTTATCATTTCCTCTTACACCTCACAAAAAAATAATGAGACTTCATAGAGAATTTACGGCATTATGGCATCTGTAGTATAACTAATAAGTTTAAATGCCAAGTTTTGGTGCTTGGAATAATATTCGTGCGATTGGGTCAGTGACTGTGACTACCTAGGTTAAAACTAAAAGATAGGATATTGAAAACCAGGTCGCTCCATCTGCACCGTTGGCATTGTCCCAAAATTTATATTCTTCTTGCAAACAGATATTTATAATATTTTTCTGTTATTTAACTGCTATTTCTGCCAAATTTAGTAACATTAGCGAGATTCTCATGAAAACCGTTATTTTCTTTGGTTCTGTAAATATATATTAAATTATATTCATTTAGGTACCTCTACCTACTGATTGGCTAAAAATTGAGCGTATTATGATGAAAAATGCCTTAAACTTAATAAAAACAATGTGTTTTCGTCAAAACTTTATTAAGAGGAAAGACTAAATGATTTTTTTACTATTATATTTTTTATTCTTTTAGAACTTTCGAAATTTTGGTTAAAAAATTTTATGCGAGGGCGGGACACAAACATTACTACAGGAAATTTTAACGTCTTTTTACGGTGAAAAACAGATTGATTTTGAAATTCATGCAATAATCAAATAATTATTGAATCTTAATGAAACTTTCAAGACTTATTCACAAATTAAATTATTTTAAAATGTTTTTTCTTTTAGAAAATCTTGCTAAGAATCTTTTGTTTTACATCTATTACCCCCCCCCCCACACACACACACTTATTTAATTTTATGATATTTCGAGAAATTAAATTTTATGTCCCTTAAAATTTATATTAGTTAAAAGCAGAAATCCTTGGGGAATTTAAATTACCAGTTTCCTTTTGCAAAACAAGACACCCAGTTACCGAAAATCTGCTCTAAATCGTAAAATAAAAATGCAAGAAAAATAAGACATTATTTAATTAGAAAAGCTTTTAATTGCTTTTATGAATAATATATATTATAGACACTATTGTCTTAAAGAACTATTTTCGATGAATAATGAATATTTAGAAGAATTGTTTTCATTTTTTAAAGTTTTAATTAAAATAATTTACAATGTTTTAGAGGCTAAAACATTATAAATTAAACTAAAATTTAGACCTTTTAAAATGAAACTAAAATTAAGACCTTTTAAAATTATGTCTTAATTTGCCCCGGTTATATTAGGTGATATTATTATTAAGTGAAAACTATATTTACTAATCATAAATGGAAAAGCTTATTACAATTTGGCGACCCTCAATATTTTAAAAATAATTTTGATTTTGTGTGTGTGTGTGTGTGTGTGTGTGTGTGTGTGTGTAAACGTGCCGATTTTTGTAAATACAGACATCCTTACACAACATCAGAAAATAAGATGATAAATATAATAAATTTTAAGCCAAAGTACCTACAATTCAATAAAACATTAGATTACATTATATTTTCCTAAACTTTCAAAATTATTGGATAGTTAAAAATTATATAAGGGCGCTTACGTTATTTTCCTCTAGTAACTTTTACAGATATATGCACCGTACGAAAAAATTCAATAAACTTCCGTCTGTCAGTCAAGTTGTCAACCTGTCAACACCTTTGGTAAACAGCTACCGCCGTATTAAAAATGTATTTCTGCAATATTTATAACTTAAAGTAAGTAATATTTGTTCCAAATCAAATTAATAAAAATTTAAGTCAGCTAATATTTTTCAAATAAAATTTCAGAAAAGTAAATTTTATTTTAGAAAGGATTTTAATAAAGAGAATTAATAAAGAGACGACAGCTGGCTA
Organism: Acanthosepion esculentum; assembly: GCA_964036315.1. Lineage (NCBI taxonomy): Eukaryota > Metazoa > Mollusca > Cephalopoda > Sepiida > Sepiidae > Acanthosepion > Acanthosepion esculentum. Next base: position 28,061,875 of record OZ038520.1, on the reverse strand, counting down.
AATTGTGCCAGCACAGCAATGATTAGCAATTTCAAAGCGAAAACTCCAATCAATTTAAATTAGCTTTGAAATACAGAAAATTATTTTGCTTATAGGAAATATTAAATTTAATCTATTAGCTTGAAATGTGAACTAAAATAAAAGCTTGAAGAAAGATTTTTCCTTTTCAAAAATCCGTTTTAAAACTAAAGTATCGCGTTTTTATGGTACCTATATTCATTATTCGGGGTTAAACGTTTAAATGTTATTTTTTATTATTGCCTATCATCACCACAAAGATTGTACATATGGAACAAGGTAAGACTTCATTCATAAATTGTGGTTATTATGGCGTCTCTACCTGAACTGATAAGTGTAAATGAGAAGTTTTGGAATAATATTCGTGTGATTGGGTCAGTGATTGTAACTATTAGGTTGGTGCAAAAATAATGTCGTGTTTTGACGTTCAACTTCATGTGAGAAAACGACATTATTTTTACACCAACCTAATAGTTAGGTTAAAAGATTATGACCAGCCTTTCTATCCCTGTTGTTTACTTTTGCTGTAGTTGAATAATTTTATGCAATAATTATTATATTACAACAGAGGCCGGGAGGTGGAGTCATCTGGTTAGATGCTTTTAAAGGCCCTAAACCTACAATGTTATCAGGAATAAACATCATTGATGAAGTTATCCGATGCACCGCAACGGGGTTTGAGAAGTGTATTTTGTATACCTAATGACATATTCATATTAACAAAAATCTAAACAATTACAAAACACTTAAAGAAATATTTAAGGAAAAACTGTTCTACATTTTACTTATTTGATTAATATCAATGTTATGAATAATCAAGTGGTCTCTCCTTGTTTTGTTACTCTCCTCTTTGAGAGGGTTATTTCTGTTTACTGGGACTATACAAGGACATTATACGCGAACCTTGTATTCTCAGTTGAATAAAACTTTCTTAAAGCCTCCACCTGCGTACTTTTGTCATTACAATCAGTAACAAAACCTGTCTGTAATAGTCATAACTTTACACTACTTCACTATATAAAAATATACAAATAAAAATTATTTTTTACTCAATTACCAAAGTGAATGAACTCACAGATATGAAATAACTGTTATAAATAATATAATCAAGTGAACTAAACTAATTCCTTTTTTCACACGAATTATTTTATAAATATCCCAATAACATAAAGTAAACACTGATTAAAAATAGTTTCCTAAGTCATAATGACGATGAATAAATAAAATTAACTTTAAAATATTGGTGAATTGCATAGGTAAAAACATTAATAGAAACAAAAATAGAAACAACGTTAATTTATTCTGTTATAACCAGAAACGTTTTAAGTATAATACACGAGGAAAAATCATTAGAAATATAATTCTTCGGGGCGTATTACTCAGTGACTGTGAATTTGTAAAATAAGCACTACGACCAGAAATAAGTTTTTTTTCAAATTTATTTTTCATGTCATTATAGATAAATCACCCTAGATAACTAATATAATTTGTTTTTAAGTTTTTATAAAAACGAATAGGTGGGACCTAGTTTGATATGCAAATTCACTGTACATTGATCCCCTTACGGAAGCCAGAATAAATAGGTTTCTTAAAATGTAAAAAAATGAAAATAAATTAAATTTTAAATTTGTAATCTAGAATTCTTATATATATATATATATATATATATATATATATATATATATATTACTGTCGATTAACACTCATTTTCACTTATTTTTAAAATTTTATAATTTATTTTTCATATTTTTTTATTTTAAGCGCTTAATCTATGAAAAATAATGATTATTTCTGTTGAAGGTGACTATTGTATAAGTCCATCAATAATTTATAACTTATTACAAAAATTTGAAACATCTAACCCAGTGCTGGGATTCATTTTTTTTTATTAAAAATGTTTTTTTTTGTTTTATTTTACATTCCGATTTTTAATCTATTCGGTGAAATTAGGAACCTGTTCTCTCTCTCTTTCTCCCCTTTTTTCTCTCTCTTTTCCTTTTCTTTATTTACATCATTAAATTTTTATCAATCAAAATAAATCAATAAACAATGAAAAATATCTTTTATAATTTTAGCAAACTGTTCACACATATCGTTGCGAAAATCCTCAATTCCGTAATTATTATCAATTGTGTAAAATATTAAAAATAAATAATGTAAGAACAATATTGTCATGCCCGTTTGGAGATTACATATTCAATACTAATAATAGATTAATGCAAAGTTAAATTCTTACATTGGTTGCACAACAACCATATTGCAATTCGTATATATATTGATGAACATACCACAAGAAAATAAAATAGAACGATAAAATATACGACAAAAATTCGTAGATGATACTAAAATAATATATCACTCATTGTAACGAAAATCTTGGAATTATCATTATAGTAAAGAAAGAACCTACAGAGTTGTTTCTTTTCTATGATAGTTTAATGTGTTTTCACCACAAGATAAGATTTTTAGATCTGTCCAAAAATGTAAAAATGTATCATGCTTATGCTCGGAAGTTTTATAACCTTCTGGCAAACTTATTTCTAAAAATATTTACAATTTATATTTCTTATATATAATTACAAAACGATACGCATATGATGTTGCTTGCATTCAATAAACATATATTTAAATAAGAATAATAGCATTGTTAAAAATCACAGGATGAAACTAATAAGTATTTCTCTATAACTTTGATAACTAACTTTCTTGATATTACCTAGAGATGATAAAAAATACTCGAACAAAAACATTATGAAATGGGATAGTTTATTTATAAATTTGATCAGAATGTGCGACAACGTATAGACATAATGGAAAACTGTAATAAAAATTTAGACAGATGGCATTGTCAGTCGATTTTAATTAAAAATATTTTTCCTCCCAATAAGAATCGAACCCGTATCCATGCTTCGACCAGGGAAATTCTTCCTATAGGAAATGGAGATACGAATTCATTTCTTGTTAGGAGATTTTGCTGGGACTCCCCTGTCTAGGCTGATTGTTATTAATTTCACTGTTTAAGAAAATATAAAACGATAACAAAACAAACACGTGTTACCACTGAAAATAACATCTTTAGTAATAACAAATGATTTCGGATTAAAATTCCCCTTATATATATATATATATATATATATATATATATATATATATATATATATATATATATATATATATATATATATATATATATATATATATATATATATTATAAGTTGTTACATAGACAAACAAATAGTGAGTACTTGTTTGTCCGTATGTAACAACTTAAATTACTATTGGTCTACTTTTTTATTGATCCCGCTTTTAAATTAATGTTATGAACGTTTGAATTTATATTCTTTTCTTTCTCATTACATTTGGGTATATATATATATATATATATATATATATATATATATATATATATATATATATATATATATATGTGTGTGTGTGTGTGTGTGTGTGTGTGTGTGTGTGTGTGTGTGTGTGTGTGTGTGTGTGTGTGTGTTTGCAATCTATTTTTTTTTAATCTGGCTCTTTGGTTAGATTCTTGTAAGTGGGACCCACTTAGAAGCAATATTAACATAAATGAACTTTTACCACCAATGAGACGTGTTGTTTTAACGAAGGAAAATCACTCTAATCCAACGCAAAAGATTATTTATTTTGACATCTGCCTATATTTCTGAGATGATGTATTGTAGGTATTTTCACTATTTACATTTTTCGAACTATTGTTCTCATCTTTATAGTCCTATTCACTACGTTTCAGTCGTTGTACGCTCCGGCATTCTTCAGGTGATATTTATTGGCATTTATTTTGTTTCAACATGATTTAGACAATAGCTGTCAATGTAATGTTTCTTAGCAACTGTTGGTAGGTCTGATTCTTCTAAGTATTCTTTGATCAAGCTATGATTTCTAACTTTACCTTGTTTTTACAAATAAATTATATTTTTCAGATAGTAAGAAAAATTCCATTACAATCGAGTAAGTATAAAATTATACAAATTCTTGTGGAAAACTATGCCAGGAAATATGTTAAATACCAATTCTTTATCGCTAAAAGGAAGTGGTAATATAATCTATCTTTGAATAGTATGGGGTCATAAAATATAGAACTTTTCACAGGGAATTTCAATCTTAACTTGACCAAACACCCGGTGTTTATACTTTATTTGTGATAGAGAGAAACATTAATCTATTTTATTTTGGACTTTTACACATTTTAACAGCTGCTGTTGAGCAAAACACACACTGCTGTTTGTAGAAATAACAGATAAGCTTGAAATTTTGAGGCTAACATCGCGATTTTTTCGTCGATTTCATAATTTCGTTTTCGGTTTTATTATAAACAGGCAGAAAATGATATCAATTAAATGCTTAGATTGTTGCATCTGAGATAAATGGTGAAGAGTTATATTTTTATGTAAAAGTTATTTTTCTCTCTGGCTGAAAGATTCGGGTAGATTGAATCAGCATGAGGTATATTTTGTAAAAGAAAAAATTTAATATATATATATATATATATATATATGCGTGTGTGTGCCTGTATCTCTATTACTTATAAGTATTTGAACAAACAGTCATTTTGTTTCTTACTGCTTCGTCTCGAAAAGTAAAGACAATTACATTATGCAAAAAGAACTAAATTTATTGCAATCAATATAACAAGGCATGCATTGAGGTACTGATTGCATAGTGCAATGGTCAACGAATTAGTCTAGCTGAGTATTACTATTGAGTAGTTAGTTTGACCCCCACTGGTTGCTCCATAATAGGAGCCTTGTGCAAACTAAGCTAAGTAATCAAAAATATTACAATTCATCTATTAAAATTTTCAAATATATCGTCTTTCGGGATCACGATCAGACGCATGGTCGTATTATGACCACATCAATAGAAAATTCTTCTTCTCGTCCATTAGAAACGGTCTTCCAAGTTCTGATTTCACTGAATGCATTGATCTAATAGACGAACTTTATAGGTTCATAAAATCTTGCATATCTGTAGAAGACCCCAATACGGAAACATTTCAGGCTTCATCAGGTTTGCGACAAGAAAATGTGAGCCCTGCTCTATTTACTCTCTTCATAGACTATTGCACTGCCAAGCACAGATGGGAAAATATGGGCACTGATCATTGGAACATTCCATACCATATCCCAAACGAATCAACTAATAGAAGACAATGATCCTGCTTTCCTCACGAGGCCAATGTACTTAAGGTAAGAGGGACAATGTTGATGATATAGGGATTCATATTTGGGATAAGAATGATCTTGAACAAAACCCAGAATCCTCTATCAATTATTTCAAGAAATAGGACTCAGAATAAACCTTTCCAAAACAGAGACAATGTTCTGTAATTGGAATAAAAGTAGTAATGGCACATAGCCTGAATCAATCAGAAAAATTCTGTATGCGGAAATAGTAAACACTAAAGATTTCAGATGCCTCGGTGTATGAGTCAGTTATCACAAATTTAGTATAGGAGAAAAGTAATTTAAACATGAAATATGCCGTGCTAGGGCTAGTTCCGCCCAACACTGCAAAATGCTACAAAACCAAAATATTAACCAGACAAATTGAGTCACGTTCTTAAATAGCCCTGTCAAATTGAGACATTCATGTGGATGTCATACATGGAGTCAGAGTCACATTCAAAAATATCTATACTGTCAGCTGTACACAACCACTTTCTAATACTAATTGTTAAAATGGCTTTGAGAGAGTGCAGCCTGTCGAGCTTGGCAAAGACCATCCTTCTTCGAACCTTGTGAACTGGCGCTACAGAATCACAAATATTTTTACCAGATAACAGAAACCACATCACTTGAGGACTTCCAACAACAGAAACAATTAAAATGGGTAGTGAAAATGTATCTCTAAGTGAAAATAATGTCATAATGAAATTGTTGACATTTCACATTAATTCAAACAAAAGGTAAGGAAGGACGCTCCCCCCCCCCCATCAATACTGGAAATAATGATAACATCTACGCGTCAAAAACTGTTTTTCCTGAAAAATTGTTTTAAGAGAATGATTTTAGTAATTTCAAATAACAGTAGTACTGATCGCTCGGTTAATGAATGCCAAATATTTCCTTATAAGTGGAACTGATAATATTACCATTAGTCTTGTGAACGGTCTGAAATCTATTTCTTTTCAATGGCAATTTTAGCTTTAGGAAAAGTCACGTCACAGTGAGCAGAATCCAAACAATGCGAACAAAAAATAAATAGATAAATAAATAAAAAATACGAATTATAAAAGAAACTATGTGATGAGAACTACTAACGTAGCCATTGTTAATACAAGCTCAATCCAGGGCATCTCGCTGCTAAGTAATAAGTCCACGGAAGTGTTTCTTTTCATGCACGCGCAATAAGGTCCTCTCAAGTTTCTGACCAAATTATGTAAATGCTGTACAACTGGTTGCAGACATATTCAAAATCCCTCGTTACTTCTCGGACAAAACACGTGTGTGCGCATGTGTGTGTGCATATGCATAATTTTAGAAGATAATTAATATTTTAAAAGTAATTGTATAAAAATGCTCTCTATCCTTTTCTTTCATGTTCTCTCTCACCCCCGTTCTCCCTTCCACTCTCCCCTCTGTGTTTCTCTTTCCCTCTGTAGAATTTTTCTCAGGGGTTGTTTGCTTCCTTTAGCATTTCAGTTATAAAACTAAGCTTTGATTTTGCAAAAACTTTGGTGACAAAATTTTTTGCAAATGTCGAAATAAAGGGTCCCTCTTAAGTTTTTGTTTCTGCTCTACATACTTAGATGAAATGACTTTTTTTTCAATCCGACACAAATAACCCATCAAACAAAGTGCGTATAGTTATCATATTGCATTAACATTTTCCAGGCATACTGGACAGATCTGGATGGCCAAACAGATAGATTTATTTACAACTGAATCTAATAATATGAATAAGGCGTAAAGGAATATACGCTATTGTATCAATATGCCCTATATAGCGGCCTCCATACAGCGGCCGTGCGCTTCAAAATCAGCGAATTAATTAATTTTTCCTCGAAAGATGATCGAATTTCATAACATGACAATTAAGTGCAGTAAAATCTCAATTTAAAGAACTAATGCGGAAGAGTGTGTTCTTTAAATCCGATAATTCCTTACAATTTCTAAATTCTCCACTTCCAAAAGAAGAAGCAAGTTCTATATATCACCACATTTAATAAGCATAAGGTGAGTCAGCACACAAATGACCAATTCTCTGTACAACTGTATAAAATATCAAATCAAACAATTTACCCGACTTTCTTTGCTCATATTGAGAAGATTTGGAGAACTGGTACTGTCTATATAATCTGAACTGTAATCTACTTTGAACTCATAACCTAGGCATAGAAAATTCGGAAACTCTTTACTTAAGTAATTATATCTGTTTTTACGGGTACTTTGCTAATACTTAATAATTTAACACGAACTCGATGGATTTAACATTTATCTAATTTCATCCAGTAAAATAAAAAGCCAGTTTGTTGTAGTGCATGTGATTCATTAGTTCCTTAAATTCGAAATTCCTTAAATTGAGGTTTTACTTCATATACGTAAAAATACCCAATAATCCTTGTTGACGATTTTTATTCTTATGGCGAGTTTGAAGTAAAAGAAATACATGAATTTAGATCCGATGAAAACTTCGATAACGCCCTTCAGCAGCCCAGTTGCAAGAGTCAAAAACATTCTAAAATTATCAGTAAAACATTTTATCATCCAAGTTTCAATAACGTTAAAACACTTACAATTTATAAATAAATTCAGCCTGAAAAAGATTTAACTATAATCATTAAACTTTATTATATTTGGTGCACTATGTATATTATTCATTTATACATTATATTAGCCTCCTTAACTACTTTACGCAGGTATTATACGCAATATTGTGTTATAAATGTTAATGTATTAGGATTTCAATTCTTCTAACCGTTTGAATTTTACAAAAGGCTTTAATTCTAACCATTACATCTTCAAAAGTGATTGGTAAATTTTTCGATTATAAGAAAGATAAATGAAATAAATGACTTACAATATGGAACGAAAATATCCAGTTGTTTCAGTAGAAAAATCCGAATCGTCTAGTGGAGATGATACTGCATTTAGACTGAAATGACATTGAATAAATGCATTATTAAAAACCACATGAATAACAATAATAAAGCAACTGTAATAATAATGATAAACTGAAGTATAAAAAACATAGAAATATTAAGTTTCGCTTTCTTGCACTTGTAGAAATGTATTCAACAGGATGACGTGTTGCACACTAGTTAAAGGGTTAATATAGCTGTTGCAGTCTTAGTGCACAATGGGTAAAGAGGTCGTGTTGCTGTTTCAGCCTTATGAGACAATAGATAAATTCATATCTCTATTCTCACTAAGAACTTTTCCATATGAGGGCTGTATATATATTATGTGAATGAGTTTTTTCATATATCTATGCACACACACTTTGTTAACACCTCATGTTCTTTGCTTGCTTTACTTTTAATGAAGATTTTATAATATATATTAGACCCTTTGTCCATTTACTTATACTATGAATATCGTTTTTATAATGTCTTTATCAGGCATATGAGATTTAGTATATACTTCAATCTGAGCTCTAAAGCCAAATGACGAGAAGACGGTCGAGTTCGTGTTTCGAGGAGAGCATAGCTTCATAGCTATGTGTTCCTCCTGTCAGAAGAGTTTTGTGCAAGATTTATTGACAGTGTCCTGTTGGAATTCACAAGGACTACTAGTGAAACTGGTATTCGTCTTGACGCATGTAATATACATAGATTTTATTGGATTATACGATATATAAACAATATATCAGAATAGTGTTGGGTAATTAACTGACAAAATGCAAGCTATCTGACGTATTTACTTAGGCCTTCTTCAGTCCGAAACGCGTCATATATAATTTTTCCATTTTGTGATTCATTTGCTCACTACAGATTTTATTTGTATATCATTTCCACCTCTGTATTTTTGCCATGTTTCTCAATGGATGTTAGCCAGATTGTCTGTATTTTTTGAATTTGCACATTTTGTCAGTATATCTTGAATGAGCCAAGACAAACACAAAGGAAACCCCGTGATAATATATTTTATTAGTTTATTTAAAACCATATCATATTATAATTCTACTTGTTTCTTAGTTAGCACATACGCCACGCCCTGCCATTATATCATAAATAATAGTATATTCCGTTTTGAATGTGAGGAAAGGTATATCAATGGCAGTTTCATTTCAGTGAAAGAGAAAGAGAAAGAAAGAAAGAAATAAGAGACGCTAAAGCTCTCATGTGTTTAACGTCTGCTTCAGGGAAATGGCAATCCTTGTCATTTTTAAATTTTTTCATTTGTACCCCATTATTTCTTTAAATAATGATCTGTATTCCTATTTACGATTTTTATTGCAATATATTGTTAAATATATGTTTTGGGTATATAGTATAGCCGGAATTATGTAGATTATTTTTCTTTTTGTTCGGGTTTCCATCACTTTTTTTATTAAATATCCCACATTGTGATAACAGAAGATCTGCCAAGAAAGGTGAAATGTGATACAAATCTGGAAGTAAATTTTTACTGTGTATGGTATACCGATTAAAGCACTTTCTATATATTTCGTCTTAGTAAATTGCTTCCTGTTTTAATTAGAGTAGCATTATTTAATTCAAAATCATGGTTAGACACATTATGGTGAGAAACCGATTCCTTTAGTGTGCTTTTTTGTAAAAGATACTGTTTCTGTTCATATAATCATTTACTTAAATACTTATTTCACAATTTTTACAGGTGGTAGACTAAATTCCTCCTTCACCTTTTAGCTTATTATTTTGCTTCGTATTACTATTGTGTTTTGTACTAATTAAGTCTTGAGAAATAATAGTAACAAATTCTTTCAATTGTAGTTGTGACACAGTTGGTGTCTGGAACGATATATTTTGATTCGTTGGGGTTTTCAGGAAGGTTCGCGTTTCTATTTTGTTGTTTCGCGTTGATTATGAAGCACTTAGGGTATTGGAGGAGTTTTAAAGATTTTTCAGTTCATTTCTGCTCGTCACATAAATATTGAGGACTAAAAAGTCTGAGTTCTCTTAAACAGAATCCAATAATTATTCCGCAGCTTCCAGTTAATAACAGGGCTCTTTGATTGTCCACGGATATAGGACAACGCTGAATTCAAAACGGGTTAGATGGTTAACTAGCACTCCCACTCTGTAAAAACATACTTGCTGCAGAAACTATGGTGAGGTTTAGCTTTATATTCCCTAGTTGATGTTAAAGTGTTAACAGACACATATACACACACACGCACGCACCTTAATATATGACTGTAAACATTACCGTGTATGAAATTTATTCCTAGTGTAACAGTATCCAAAATAAAGTTTGAAACAAATCTCAGAAAGTATCTGTCTGTTTCGGAGATGAGGTATTATGTACCCTATTTACATTATTCGGACTATTTTCCTCATCTTTGTCGCCATATTTATTACATCGTTTCGGCCGTTGTATGCTCCGGCCTTCTTCGGGTGGTTGGAATGTCGAACTGAACCCTTTATTTCGCTCACTGGGGTAGACTGTTCTAGTTCCACGCGCCATGTCTAATGGATGTCAGTTATCAGTTATCTCCTGTTAATTCCGCTCTCTAAGTTCTCCATCGCCTTAACCAGGTATTGAACTCACACTCTTTGGGTTCTGTCACTGGATCTAACTAATCCCTTTATCCACTGCGCCATGTATCCTTGAAGACATCTGTGTATGAATTTCCGGGTATTATAAGCCTAATGTCATCACCAACCATTTTTACCAGTGCTCATATTGCAATTTTTGCTGTTATCATTATATCTTTTTTTTTTATCAGAACTCATATTGCAATTTTTGTTGTTATTATCGTTTTTCTCTGGCACTCTTTATTACTGGTTCCCATATTGTATTCATTTCTATGCTTAGAACTAGAACAGTCTACCCCAGTTAGCGAAATAAAGGGTTCAGTTCGACATTCCAACCACCTGAAGAAGGCCTGAGCGTACAATGCCCGAAACGTTGTATTAAATATGGCGACAAAGATGAGGACAATAGTCCGAATAATGTACATAGTGTAAATCCTAGAAACAAAATATGGAAAAGCTGTAAATTACTGTATTCAGCACACTAATCAAAATAAAAGTACCCTGTGCCCAATGTACAAAATATGAAAGTTGAAGTTACACACACACACACACACACACACGCACACACATATATATATATATATACAAGACACAGACACACACATATATATATATATATATATGTGTGTGTGTGTGTGTGTGTGTGTGTGTGTGTGTGTGTGTGTGTGTGTGTGTTAGAAAATCTTTTAATTTGCTGTGAAAAGGCGTCCATAAATACCTTTGTTAAAAAGTGCGTGTTTCAAAACTCAGCACTAATGGGGATTAATGAATTGTGCGGTACAAGTGAAACTGATGCCTAGTGTAACCAATTCTGTCTTCACTGACTGAACAATGATAATCATTTTATTCTGGACTAAATATAAATTCAATGAACAAAACCTGATGCCCGTTTACTTTCAAAAGAATAAAAAAAAAATTGAAAAGACAATTGAAACATCAAATCCGAGGACTACTTAGAGCTATTATTTCAAGTCTGTATTTCCGCTGGTCTTTACATCGAATAGGAAACCAGACTACAAAAAAGTCGTATTTCCCTTAAGAAAACTAAAAGGGACTGAATTAATAAATAAGGATAATACACTAACGGAAAATATAACTTCAAATAAATGTAATGTGTGTGTGTGTGCGTTTGTGTGTGTACGCGCGTGCACTCATGTGTGTGTGTGGCACGTAGGCGATTGTTTAAAATGTTCACTATCCGACCATGGATCTCACCATGGTTGATTTGTCGGAAAGTTGACAACTTGATGTTATCGGTCTGGGGAGATCACTTCGTGTGGCACCTTTAAAATAGTGATCAGAGCCTTGTAACATGAGTGAAATTGAGTAGACGGAAGTGTTCTGGAGTCAGCGGACGTTTGAACGTACTGGCGTTGTTTAAAAATGACATCATGCACTCTCTCCCAGAAACTGTAGCTAAGGTCCGCTCAGTGTAATTGCAGTATAAACCACAGATGGAATCTGTCGGTGTTCAAGAAATATAAATGTACCTGAGCAGGCGCCTGCTCTAGCAAATAGGTATACTTGGTAATTATAGTAGCTGGCCAATATATATATATATATATATATATATATATATATATATATATATATATATATATATATATATATATATATATGTGTGTGTGTGTGTGTGTGTGTGTGTGTGTGTGTGTGTGTGTGTGTGTGTGCGTTTACTAGCTGATTGTGCAAACTGTGATATCAAATTAATAATTATGAAATAAATACTTCAAAACATTCATCTACTCTGCAGAGTACATTTATAATAAGTTATCAATACTAAAAGCATATTAAGTAACTAAGCAGATACAAACATACTACATTTAGCAAGGGAATTAATATTTGCGACATAAGAATAAGCACTGCATGCTGTTTGTCGGTTTCACGTTTTTCACGCTTCAATGCGATCTTCAGACCAAGTGAAGTAACGTTCTATGTCCAATGTTAGTAAATTTTAACAATATGATTACACACACACGCACGCACACACACACACACACACACGCACGCACACACACACACACATATATATAATATATTTAAATACGTTTTATGTTTAACATTCTTTTTATAGATACAAGTATTTAAGTAAATGCTCTGTTTATAATAAACAGTATTAAATAACATTTACCAGCCTGAATGTTCGAAAAATTTTCATAGAAAATATTCGTCCTCCGGTAAATGAACAGTAATAAATAACATTTATTGGTCTGAATGTCCGAGAAATTTTCATAGAAAATATTCGTCCTCCGGTAAATGTTATTTAATACTGTTTATTATAAACAGAGCATTTACTTAAATACTTGTATCTATAAAAAGAATGTTAAACATAAAAATGTCTTTAAATAATTGTCGGACTTTGTCCATTTCATAATATATATATATATATATATATATATATATATATATATATATACTGATGGAAAAAAAATGCAATACCATGAAGATTTGTTTAAATTTACTCACGCTTAAACTTACAGGTGATGCAGCTGGATGACAGTAATTGATCACTTGAACAGATCAATATGAAGACAGATTTCATAATTAGGTGCGTGTCAACAGTATTCAAACCCCATATTAATACACTGTTTATCGTCTTTGAGTATTAATACAGGCCTGTGCACGCGTATATATACAAATAGCGAATACTATTCTACGATACATTATTTACCGCCTCTTGCACCTGTTGATGAAATATAACAGTAGTTGTAGGTGGGTTAACTAAACGAAACTGGCGTTGTCCATTATGTCCTATGTATATTCAATGGAAAAAAGATCTGGCGATCCGGTCAGGAATCTTTTTGAATATTTGGCAGAAGATGAGTAGCATTGGCGTTGTGTGGGTGAGGGCTACAATAGGAATGACAGCAGAGCGGACTGAACATTGTGCTAGGCCTACATGGCACTGTTCAACGTCCTCCAAACAAATAACAAAGACAAGCTAGAGTTGTAATTTATACGATCCCTCACTATGGTATCAGGGGTTGGGTCTGTGTATCATGGGTGAATACAATCTGGATGATGTTGCTCGTCAGCTCTACTTCACTCACGCAAACAGCTATATCACTTACAGGAAAATAGAAACTGCTCTCGTCTCTTAATACTACAAAATGCCATTCAATCCCCATGTGACTCTTTCGCGACAGCACTGAAGACGTGCACGACGGTGTTTTGACGTAAGTGAGAGTCTGGTTAAAGGCGTGCATGCTCGTAGTTCTGCTGCATGTAAACGATTCCCAATAGTCCGTGTTGACATTATTGGGACCATATTGTCTGTGCTGTCTGTGATCAATGCGGTCTGCCATTTCTGCCTTTAAAATGCCTCGATCTTGGCCAATATATGTATTACGTGTCCGTCCAAATCTTCGTGTACAGGTGTAAGAATGTTCATTTTCCCCCCGTTGCCAACACTGAATCAAAACCGACACGTTACGTCCAATATACGTAGCAATTCTCCGAAACGATTACCTAGCTTTTCGAAGGCCTACAATCCGAATTTTCTCAAATTGCTCTAACTGAACAAAAGAAACACATATGTATCTCTGAGACATTTACTTGTCCTGAACTCACAGTCTGTCACTGTCTAAAGTTAAGACTCAAATTGTGTATTGACTATAGATATTATGTCAGAAGATAGCCAAAGAATTTGAAAATGTGACCAGGATATCTATCTTCTAATACGAACATAATATACCCACGTCAAGAACGATATAATCCTTCACTTTATTTTCTCTTAATGCATTTACTGTGGTAAGTCTACTTTATTATCAATATGACCAGAAGCAAAACGTAAATATTAAATGTATTAGATAAAAAATAATGTACATATAAAATTTTATACAAACATCACTTTCTTTTATTTCTCAGTAACACCTTGGCAAACTGGAATCTGAACTCGTATGTTCCCAGTTCTCTTCTGAGTAGGAACATTTTTGTCATATGTTATGCAAAGTATTAAATACCATGTTATTCTTTATTCGATAGTTCTTTTTCTCCGATTTAAGTTAACTGCTGTAAATATCAGAAAATAATAATTCATAGGTTTTGATAAATAATGACCTCAAAGCTCAAGAGTATTAATGCTGGCAATTTGGATGTGACAAAGAGTAGCTATAAAGTGTTTCCTTTCAGTAAAAAGGTAAAAGTTCTCAACTTACTATGGAAATGTAACAAATGTGTGCTGAGGTTGCTAAAATCTACAATAAAAAATTTCTATCCCTTGTGTAACCTTTATTACAGTCATAAATATTTTTCATATTTATTCTATTTTTATTAGTATTTCATTAATTTATCTTATTATTTTATATCATTATCTTACTATTTCATCATTATTGTCGTGCTGAACAATTTTTATCGCCAGAATAGATCTTATATAGTTATAATTCTACCAATCATCTTTGCTTTGAATATTGTTGTTACTTCTGATCTGGTACGCCTGGTATATATTTAAAAATTCTTGATACAATCCAAAGAAGAATCCGCAATATTATTGATACTGATCTGGCAACTCGGCTTCGTTCACTTTCCCATCACCGTAACTTAGTTACCATATGCCTTTTCTGTAAGTAATTTCGTGGCAATTTTTCTGATGAACTATCCTCTATGGTAACTATACTAATTTAAGAGTACTACTAGATTGGTTGCAAGGTCTCATCATCTTACAATTGAAATGTACAGATGTAACAATAAGTTCTATGTTAACAGTTTCTTTTCTCACACTTCTCAGTTGTGGGCTTCTTGCTTCCGATTCAACTTTGATAATCAAAGACTTAAATACAACGTCAATTGTTATCTTCTCCCTTCTTAATTCCCGATCTTTTATTGTTCTCGCTTCTTACTAATTTTTTTCTTATATTCTTTAAGACTTAGTAATCTCTTTTACCGTAATAGCTTTATTGTCATGCATGCGATAATATAATTGAAAAATATTACCGCTTATCCTACAAAAGAATATTTTAAGATTGATAATGGTTCTATCAATAATATATATATATATATATATATATATATATATATATATATATATATATATATATATATATATATATATATATATATATATATATATATTCATACATGTTTCATTAAATAATATAGATAAGTGTTGTCTATATATTTTATGTAAGTTCTTTTCATATCGTCTGATAAGCTTAATGTAATATATATATAAGGGGAATTTTTATCCGAAATTATTTGTTATTACTAAAAATGTTATTTTCAGTGGAAACACGTGTTTGCTTTGTTAACTTTTTATATTTTCTTAAACAGTGTAATTAATAACAATCAGCCTAGACAGGGGAGTCCCAGAAAAAATGTAGTGTCTCCCGACAAGAATTGAATTCGTATCTCCACAGTCTATAGGAAGAATTTCCCTGGTGGAAGCATGAATACGGGTTCGATTCCTGTTGGGAGGGAAAATATTTTTAATTAAAATCGACTGACAATGCCATCTGTCTAAATTTTTATTACAGTTTTCCATTATGTGTATACGTTGTTGCACATTCTGATCAAATTTATAAATAAACTATCCCATTTCATAATGTTTTTGTTCGAGTATTTTTGATAATCTCTCTCTCTCTCTCTCACTCCCTCCCTCTCTGTTCACTCGTGTTTGTGTGTATATATATATATATATATATATATATATATATATATATATTATATATATATATATATATATATATATATATATATGTATATATATTACATTGATTGCACAACACCTACATACTCCATTATGCATTCGACAGGTGCATTTTGGCGGTTAATATCGTTTCTATAATATTTCTGTTTATATGCGAGATATTTATGGTAGGGTTGTAGTATTATTGTTGTAAAAATATTTAAATGAATTGCAGTTTAATTTTGGATTTGAATTTAGGCACAGATTAGCATTATATATATATATATATATATATATATATATATATATATATATATATATATATACAGACACACACATATATATATATACAAACATATATATATATATATACACGCACACACACACACACATACACACACACACATACATATATATATATATATATATAATGTTAATTTGGAAGACTGTTTTTGAAGCCAAAATTTCTGTTTTTCCATGTTTCCTGATAAAGGCAAGCAGGCTTTGCGGTAGAGTGCTCAATGTCGGATATATATATATATATATATATATATATATATATATATATATATATATACATACATACTTT
>OZ038520.1:28009958-28039958 GCA_964036315.1 Acanthosepion esculentum | reverse complement strand
ATTCAAACCTACACCGCGACTATTTACCTGAAACTTCGAAATTCAGAACGTTTATACAAATGGCAGCCGTATATTGACATATGCGCAGAACGAATCGGCTTTCATCCTATAGGCGCAGATAAAGGCTGCCGTCATTCAACAAATAAACGTTCAGATTCCAATAAGTATTTATTTTATATACGGACAAAACATGAATTAGCTAATAATGTCAAAGTAGTGTACACTTTTTCAAATGTATACGGATTCTATAAGATTCTTCTTACGAATATAGATGTTTGGTTCTTTCCATTCGTTTCCACACCACCACACATGCATACATACATATAATCAAACATACACCACACACACACATGTAATATATATATATATATATATATATATATATATATATATATATATATATATATATATATATATATATATTTATATATATATATTTATATATATATATATATATATATATATATATATATATATATATATATATATATGTATATATATATATATATATATATCTGCGAAGGTCGCTCCGAAAGTAATATCTTCTTATGTTCCGGAACGACGTCAGAAACCCTTCCCACGAATAAATCGCTTTTTCTTTTACCTTTTTATTGACAGCAGCTGAGAGATAGTCTAGAAAAATGTTATTTGACATGGAAGTGCATACGAAGCAGAAGTGATTCATTGAATTTTATCATACAGAAAAAAATGCATTCGTTGACATTCATCAATGCTTGTTGAACATTTACGGAGACCAAACAGTGTGTGCAAGCACAGTTAATACACATTGAATAGCAGATGTTGAGAGTGATGTGTATAACAAATCCTACTTCAGGTTGCTCTGTTCGGCTTTTGTTCATATTTGAGGAAATGAATAGACCATAGTGGGGGGTCTCTCTGAAAATTTTTCGTGAGTCAAAATTCATACAATAATTTTATTGTGCAGCCTGCATCTGTTATAGTTTTCACGGAAATTAATCAGACGTATTTCTTTCGGAGCGTCCTTCATCTACATATGTTTGCACCCGCCTTCGAATATACATATATTGTTTCTTATATATCTGTATATGTCCGTGTGTATCTGTGCGTGTGCGCATATGCGTGTGTCTTTAAATGCCCCTGACCTTGAACTCTATCATATTCATAGAAATGAATGCGTCTGTGGAAATATCAGTCATCGGCACTGATTCTTTGACCTTCTAAATAAAATAGTATGTTTAGGGCAAAAGTCCCAAAAGAATAAACGATAATAATGCTTTCTAACACAAAGAGGTCGCTTAGCACCAAACATTTAGTCTTTTATCCTAGCACTGCGAAAATTTTACGTTGACAAATAGCTAGACAACAAAACTATTTTTTTGCTGACTCTATAAATTCTACATGATCAAAACGAGATGTACATTTTGACAGCCCTAGTTCATTTCTTCATTCTCATGGATACAGAAAGAAAGAAAGAAACAAAGAAAGAAAGAAAGAAACAAACAAAGAAAGAAAGAAACAAACAAACAAACAAACAAAGAATTCTCTTCGTGGA
Organism: Acanthosepion esculentum; assembly: GCA_964036315.1. Lineage (NCBI taxonomy): Eukaryota > Metazoa > Mollusca > Cephalopoda > Sepiida > Sepiidae > Acanthosepion > Acanthosepion esculentum. Next base: position 28,038,424 of record OZ038520.1, on the reverse strand, counting down.
GGCAAATAAAATTTATATGCATCTTGTGTAGCATAACACCATATAATTTTATACTACTGATAAGTGCAGTGAACTAACTCAGAATTGCTTACTCTTCAGTGTTTAAACAAACGGTCTTATCTGAGTTATAAAAGAAGGCAAATCTTTTGCCAAATTTGCTTAAAATATTATTTTATGTTGATTTGACACACATTCACCGAACATGTATTTGTGTATACAATTTTAGTTGCATATTCGAATATTTTAATTTTGAAAAGATTCATTAATATTCCAAACTTTTTTTCGAACAATTAGTCTTCGCGTTCTTAATAACAAGGATACACGATAAAAACATGCCCAGAACTAAATAAAAACATTTTTTCCTCAAAAGTTTTTGTGCAATAATTATATTTTATGTGATTTTTTTTTTCATCTTTTTTATAACCTTGGAAATTTTGGTCAAAACTCTTATTTTTATGGTTTCAACGCGGGATCTTAAAATTGTAAGAGAAATGTGAGTGTTTTTTTGTTTGTTTTTTTCAATCAAAAACATTGTTCTGTAAATTCTGTTAAATATAAGATAATTGTTAAATTTTAAACTCTCAGGATTTATTTCGAAATGAGGGACATTATTTTTTAAATGTTTTACTTTAAAAATCCCTGTACAAATTTCTAAGGTAAATGTGAGTGTTAAAAGCACAATGTTTTGTAAATTCTTGCAAAAGTGTTTCTTTTTTACAAAATTTTCATATTATTTTTTTTTATATCTGTTGCATTTGTTTATATTTTTATGATAAATTCCTCGTAGTACTGGGATTAGAAAAAACGTATTGTTCGTTATTATTGAGTAGTTACTTTCATCTTCACTGGTTGCACTATATTGTGGCTATTATGGCTATTCACAGTTTCCTGTTCTTTGTACCCCTTTAAAAAAATGTTTGTTATTTCTCCTAACCACGTACCGTCAACTAGGTAAGTTATGTGCTGTTTTCCACTGTGCCTCTTGACTTCAATATGTTATGTGAGTATCACATTTTCCAAGCCCTTTTTCCTCATTACGTGCCCTAGAATTTTCAAATGCCTCTTCCTGATGTTAAGTATGTGTCCTTTTTGTTTCCATTTTCTCGAAAAAATTTTGCTGCTAATTTGTTTAGTATACTTATATCGCAATATATATATAATTTAACTTAGTCTGGCACAGGGCTATACTGAAAAGAGTTTTGTGAGGTGTGAAACTAGCTTGCTAATTATCGCTTCATGGCAGGTGTCCAAGAATTATGCTCACTTATGTAATATTTGCCAGCCAGGGGCATAGCTTGGGCTGGCCCAGAGGGGCGATTGCTAATTTTTTTAAGGGCGCCAAAAATTACTGGATAAAAAAATACTTATGAAACTGGAATTTAAAACAGCTCATGGCTAAGGAGGAGGCGTAATAGTTTAAATTGCCCCAGGCACTCAAAACACCCTGCGCTACTGGTGCCACCTAAATTTCTAAAAATTTGAAGAGCAAGTAAGAATCAAATGTGTCAAAATCTTTTTCCACCCTCTTTTTAACAAAGTTTGCAAATGTCTTCATCAAAGATGACGATAACTAGATATTACGATTGAAAACTTTTCAATATTTTAATTCCCGCACATTTGGATAGCACTTATATAAACATATTCAATCGCCACACAATATCATCTAAATACAAATATATGTACAGATACAATATCATCTAAATACAAATATATGTACAGATACAATATCATCTAAATACAAATATATGTACAGATACAATATCATATAAATACAAATTATATGTTAACGAGTACAATATCATATAAATACAAATATATATACAGATACAATATCATCTAAATACAAATATATGTACAGATACAATATCATCTAAATACAAATTATATGTTAACGAGTACAATATCATATAAATACAAATTATATGTTAACGAGTACAATTATGAATAAGGCATCTAGTCATCTATCATTATTTGGAATGGATGCGTAATAAAGATAACAGTATAAGGCTGAAGAAAGATGTCTACATTTTTGACATGCGAGTGTAAAACGCAAAAATATAAAAATAATTTAAAATGTGTGAAATTTTCCAATAATTCTCTAAAGATATGAAAGTCTATTAAATGTTCTGGTTCCCATTTGCAGGACGTGATATTTAACAAATTTCATTTAAACAGGCATTTAAGGAAATAATGCTCTACAATAACTAGCTCATTACTCACTTTAGAAATAAGAATTGAGGAATATCGGAAGACATTAAAATCTGGTATGACTGATTATATATGGAGGGTGTTATGTAACATTCTTTTGTGTCATGCAAATTCTTCTTTTTATAAACTAATCTTTTGTATGTAAATTTCTTGTATGTAAACGAACATATATTTTTTCTTTATAAATTGTGCTATATTCTGGGGAGGGCGATATTATGTGGTGAGACAATGATAGCGTCGTTCTGATCCGTTTTTTTTTTGTTTTTTTTTGTTGAACAAAGCCTTTCTTGAGGTTATTGCCGTCTCGTCTTCCTGCTATTTTGAATTGAGTTCAAAATTCATAATAGAGGAATCGGGGGATATACCAACCTATGTAAAGTTAGATTAAAATAATATACTGAAAAGAGCATCGATGAATAAGAAAACTAAAGAAATGTTCCCAAATTAGTTGTGTGTGGACATCATTAATAACGAAGCATCAAGCAAAGAACTTGTGACACCACAGACGTGGATAGTGTATATGAAGGAGAGGTCATGAGGTCAGTGTGGAGGTCGATAGAATAAAAACTCAGGAGAACATAGACGCAAAAACCGAACATGACGAGCCTGGGTAGATATGTGAATGGAATCCTTCTCCAAATAGAATTTATCAACATTCTGTAACTGCAACAGGCACCCGCAGAAAAACCGTTGTGTAGTCAGAGACGTTGTGGAAAAAAAAGAAATTAATCCGAAGAAAATTACTTACAAGGATTATTTAGCTTAGTCTGACATAGGAACAGATGAACGGAGTAATTTACTAATGAAGAATCAACTGAAGATAAGCGTGTTAACCATCGTTCTTTGCCAGGCGCTCTTGCTGGATACGTTCTTAACATACGTAATTTAAAACGGAGAAACTTATGAGTTGGCAATATGTGTGTTGGGCTTGACTAGCGATGACTAAGAAAGACCGTGTGATTCTTGATTGTCAACAACAGCTACAATAACAACAAAGTTATAAAAATAAATATGGCAGCATCTTTATTTATTTACTCTAAGTCTGAAAGTTTAAATTTTATTTTATTTTTTATTTTATTGCGAGATTTTTAAATTGATTTATATACTTTATTTTTGGTTTAGTGTGGTTGGTATAGAGAAATAGCAGAAACAAATTTATCACAATTCAAAACAAGATTTTGGGTTGTAAAATCCGATTTTAATATAAAAAATAAACTATTTAATGAGTAGAATAAATCTTATGCAAGTCGTGTGTTCAATGTTCAAGTTTTCTTCAAGGCATGAACTTTGATTACTTATTTTTATAAGTGTTGTGACCAAGTAAATGGTTAAGTAATAACAAAAACCAGGTTTGCATATATATCGTATATTAAAGAGTAAGTACACCAGAAGAGTATTACATGACTACAAAAAGTGTATCGAAAGAAACTAGCGCTCAATCTATTCCCTATTCACTATTCCCCGAACCTTCTCTTCTACTTATCTTATAGTAGGCGGAAGAGTCACCACAACAACACCACAGCAACACCACAACAATAACAAGCAGTTCAATGCCACATGGGAAATTGACGTAATCTTCCCCATCACTTATGTGTCCCCGAAAAAAATTAAATGGGCTTGTTTAATGGTATTTGGGTTCTTCTGGAGTATAAGCAATCTCTCTCTCTCTCTCTCTCTCTCTCTCTCTCTCTCTCTCATCTTGTTATTTTATATCTATCTCACTTTGTCTAAATCAATCAACCAATCAATCTATCTATAATTATATATATATATATATATATATATATATATATATATATATATATATATATAATTTTAATATAATTTTATTAGGTCCCTTTATTTTAATATAAAATTTAAAAAGCATGAATCCCCGTTTATTTAAAATGTAAAATAAAACCATTTTTAATGTAAATCACGTCTAATTTAATTGCAATTTATTTTTTATTTATTATGCAACTGTCTAAAGTTGTGCATGAAACTTCGTGTCGTGCTACCGCTGAGGAATAATATATATATATATATATATATATATATATATATATATATATATATATATATATATATATATATATATATATATATATTGTATGTTAAACGTGACTATGTAAGCATCATGTAGTTAGTATGCCTACCAAAGATTGTTGGTTAGTATGTTTATTTCGCAGCAAATTAGTTTTGTGATGAATTCTTACTAGGCGACCCACTATTGTAGGTTTACCCAAGACTAAATTACACTTGTAAATGAAACACAGGCACAGATTCACATATACATGTGTTTTTGAAAGCATGCAATTCATTATTAATAAATTAGTTTATCAAATGAACTAACGCTCAATTTCAGAGAGATTCAACAGAAACGATTAGAACAATCTCAATAAAAAGAGTAATTTAAATAAAATGTAAAAACAAACGGTAGAGGAATACTTTGAACTTTTAATTAATAACTGTCATGGTTTTATTCAAATTAAAATAAACTATCGAAAAACTATAACGAGTATTTTTATACGCTTAATATTAAGCTAAACTGTGAGTCGGAAGACTTTATGCTTGAAAAATCAACATTTGAGTTATTTTTTTTACTGGACTTTATTTTATCTGATATTTTTTGCAAATAATCAAATACCTCGAACATAAAACAGACCTATTATTGATTTTATTATCTTTGCATTATTTGGTAAAAGGTCATAGCTGTTTGGAATCCAGCGAGAATCACACTCACTACATATTATCTAACCACACGTGGCTCATTGTTAGTAACTTTTGCTAACAATGGACACTACTAAACTGATTGACTAGATCTCTAAGAAGGCACTCTAAAATGATATTTACTAAGCTTGCTTAGTATGGCATAAGACTATAATTCTGGATCATTCTTGTGGATCGCATTCACAATAGTATAATTTACCAGGTTAGTGCACTGACCGTTGCTAAGACGAGAAAATATTAACAATGTTGTAGCCTAGTCAGGCATCAGGTGATACCTAGTGAGAATCGAAATCTGTCACTAAGTAATGAAATTAAAATCAATACTATTATTTTAGAGTCATAATTTTACCGAAGACAAAGTATGGTAAAACCTACACTGGTCACAACGAAACTATCTCTTTACATATTACGTCACATATACGTCATCCCTTTTCTGCAAAGACTTGGTGAAACCATCCCGTGTACAGATGTATGTAATCTTTTGGCACTTCTGCTTATATGAATATGTGGGAGAGAATATGAGAGAGAATGTGAAAAAGAGAGAGTGAGAGAGATAGAGGGAAAGAGATCTATTCATGTAAACATTTAGGATTTAGAAAGCAAATATATCAACATATTTATTTATTTATTTTAACGAATATATATACATTGACAGAACAAATAGTACATACAAATATCGGAATAGGTATTTAGCTGAGTTTACATTGGTTCGGCCTGGGATATGTATAGATCGATCTCACTAGACTCATTAATCTCTATGCACGAGGGGGTGCTGACAAATTTTTTCAACCGACCAAAAGGCTCTTCCACAAACAAAAATATGATGTTAGATTTTGGGAAATGGATTGAGTCGAGAATTCTTCAGCACTTTCTCGTACACAAATTTGGGTCAACACTCTTTATCGTTACTGTTATTATCTTATTGTTATTACACTTTGGTTACATATAATCTTCATTATTACTATTGTTTTATTACTAGTTTTACTCCATCGTAGTGTTGCTTTAGAACTCTCTATGTTCATAAACTCTTCGACAATTAAGCTAATAACACGGAATCGGAAATGAAGTTATAACTTCCGACGAAATTTGAATTCGGATCCTATATCTCAAGAGCTCGTCCTTCATAGTTATTGCTACGGATCCACGGATAATTAAGTGGATCACAAATTCATAATGATTCTGACACTAATTTCCTCCCCGGTTCTTAAAACCGTCAGTTTTTTTTACCTTTGAACTTTTAAATGAAGTATTTTCACTCCAGAAGTGCGGGTGATCTAATAACCAAAATCATGAGCCGAGTTCAAATTCCGGCTAAGAACAATTGTGTCCATTTCCACTCATGCTTTTCGGAAACGCATGACTTCATCTCTTCTTCCCCACCCCAAATATGGGTCAACTGCTGTCATATTTAATCAGGAGCTGCTAAGTCCTCACTTTCAAATCACGTTAGAATCCAAAAGTGTCTCCGCGTCCTTGTGGGTGACAAATTATTTCCAACCCTGCAACCCCTTTCTCCCAGACGAAACGTCGCATCCCCTCTTTCCCTCATTCTCTCCATATTCCACTCGTGAGATGTAAGTTCCATTTGAGCAGCTTCTCCCAGCGAACCGTGGAACCGACTACCAAAATGATGTTTTCCTGATCACTACAATCTTAACCTGTTCAAATCTAGGGTTAACCGTTATCTTCCCATATTTCCGAATAAAGTGTTCCTCTTACTCTGTAACCCTCTACCTTGAGTGGATCCCTGACCATTTTACAGGGTGAATCTCAATACAAAATAACAGGGAAAATTGCGCTCTCTAGCCTAAATTCAAAACAGGAGTAAGCATCGGGAAATCACTTTGATACCCTCCAAAAACAATTAAAGTAGCGTACAATTTAGGAGAAGTGTCATGATCGCTCACGTCCTAGAAGGGTATGGCTTAATTCTTATTCCATATTATTATTATTATTATTATTATTATTATTATTATTATTATTATTATTATTATTATGTTATATTTCCTGCTTTGTATCCTGTAGAGCCGGGTCCAAACTATAGTTCTTAGGCCCTATAAGAGAACTTCCATTTAACTGATAGCTCTTTTTTTAGTATATGGGATGTTCCTAGTAGGGCGACCTTCTGGGCAACTTGTATGTTAATGTTACCTGGGTCACTGTTAATAAAATTGTCCAATCCTTTTCTTACGAAGCCCAGAGCTCCAGTTACTGTTGATACAGTCTCAGTCTTCATTCCCTACATCCTGTTAATTTCGATCTCCAGGTCCTTGTATTTGGACAATTTCTCGATAATTTTCATGGAGGTTTTTCTCTCGGATGGTACTGCTGTGTCAATAAGCATACACTTCCTGGATTTCTTGTCTTTTATGATAATTTCAGGTCTGTTGGCTTTTATTTCTCTGGCAGTTTGAATTGTTACGTAGCAGAGGATAGTTACATCTTTATTTGGGGTAACTGTGTCTGGTTGGTGCTCATACCATCTCTCAATGGTTTCGATTTTGTGCTTCATGCATACATTCCAAAGCACATATGTCGCTACCTTGTTATGTCTGTGGGTATATTCTCGTTCCGGACATCCTTAGATAACATGGTCGACAGTTTCATCATATTTTCCGCATATCCTGCATTTAGGGTTAGTTCCCTTTTTGATTATGTGACAGTGATAGGATCAGATTGCGAGGCTTTGGTCCTGCACTGCAATAATTAAACCTTCTGTCTCAGCTTTCGACCCGGTGCTCCTCAGCCACTGATTTGTTTTCTGTTGGTTCACATGTGTTTCTTTCGTTCTTTTTAGGTATTTGCCATGTAACGTCTTGCCCTCCCATTTTTTCCTTGTAATTTAATTTTACTAAGTTGTTTTCTTTCTGCTTTATCTTTTGGCGTAGATGGTATTTGCTTCGTTTTTTGTTGGTAGGGTTTCAGTTATATGAAGCTGTTTCCTAAAGATTGTAGCTTTTTTGTTGATGGAGTAGATTTGGTGTTTTACTATTTGTAGGATAGGGTCATTGGTTTTCGTGAGGTATGCTTCCAATCCGATTGTTGTAGTTTTAGAGTTAGTTCAAGTTGGATTAGACCTCGACCTCCTAAAGATCTTGGTACGCACAGCTTATCAATATCTGATTTCGGGTGGTGCATCCTCATTTGGGTAAGCATTTTTCTGGTCTTAGCGTCCAATCTTTTAATGCCATTCAACTTCCATTTAATAATGTTGAAGCTGTATGTTCCTACGAGTATAGCTAATGTGTTGATAGTGTTCATATTATTGGCTCCATTAATTTTGCTTTCTAGTATCAAACGAACTTTCCTATAATATTCTTTTCGGGTATTTTTCTTCATAATTTAATTTTTAATTCTGTCTCTTTCATTAATTCATAAGTATTTTTATGTACCATCTTGGTTTAGTTCCTTAATCTAGTTGTGTAGTTTTCGTTATTTTGCCGCCTTTGAAGGTGGCTGTGGCAAGTTTGTCGATTCCGAACTCCATCCTAATGTCTTCGCTGTTATCCTTGGCAAAGATCATTAATATAGAATAGGTGATTATTATTATTGATCAGATTCTAAAAGCTTCATAGCTGATAAGCTTGAATTTAAAATAAAAATGTACATTTTCCTAGCCCCTAGTGCCTACCTCTAGTAATGACATGTATGTAAGTAAATTTTGTAACAAGTCATTTCCAAGCAAAATGCAATTCTAAACTATATTATTATTATTACTAATCTTTTAATATGTTAAGTTAGAAATTATAAAACAGGAAATGAACAGTATTAATATTAACAATATTAATATTTTCGGTGTGTGTGAAACCAGGTTGACAAACAATAGAGATTTTTCCAATGACAAACACAAGATTATATAAGGTCGGCGGAAAGATAAATTAAAAGGAGTGGGACAGATATTAGACAAAGACAGGAAGAATTGTGTTCTGGGATACTATCAACTATCTGAAAGATTCAGACTAAACTAAAAGTAAAGCCTTTCAACATATTTATCATAGTTATATATGCACCGACTCTACAAGGTACAAAAGAAGAAATTTAAAGTTTTACTGAACGCTAGACAATGCCAAGACAATGCAAATCGCAATAAATTACAGTTGTAATGGAAGACCTGAATACGAAAGTAGACAAGGGGAGAGATGGTGAAAAAGCTAGCAAATTCGAACTAAGAACTTGTAACAAATGCGGAGACAAATGGATTCAATGGTGTATGGAGAATGATCAGATAGTAGCCCACAAGTACACCGAAGACATATATGGACATGGAGAAACCCAGAAGTAGAAACAAAAACCTAAATTCAAGAATGCAGTTTTACACTCCAAAATATACCTAAGTGCCGATTGCGGGAGTGGTCCCTTTCCATTGATATGTGAAATTATGTTAATTGAAGAGGGCCAAGGCAGCATCCAAATTGAAATACAACAGACTCTTGAATGACCCGAGTCGGAAGGAGAAATATATGGACAATATTAAAAGCAAAGATAATGATCAAAATGAGAATGGAAGCTCGAAGAGAAACTTTGATAACATCATTAATCGGGATCATCCCAACAGAAAATATACAAAGAAAAAAGAATAGATAACAGATGAAATTCTCGACATGATGTAACGGAGACAAAAATTGACAATATACGACACAGAATATAGGACTCTGCACAAAGAAATTAGGGACAAATGCAGACAGTTTAAAGAGGAATCGTTCAATGGAAAATGTGCAGAAATTGAAAGAATAAGTGACATAGATGAAGCAGATATACATAACAAATAAGAGACAAAAGACATTCTCAACAAGAGGATGCATAAAATCCAAGGACAATACACTGATATTAGAGAAAGAATAATATTTCAGATATCGGAGAACTCTTCAACGACGAAAGTGAACAACCGGATATACAGCGAGATATTGAAAGAACAGAAATATTGAAATATTAAAATCTGAAGTGAAATCAGCACTGGATAAATTGAACAGAAATAGAGTAGCAGGCCAGGTGAAATTGTAATAGAGATGTTGGTAGCTTTAGATGATTTAGAAATTACAATAATAATAAATGAAATCTACAACAGTGGTGACATTCTGGAAGACGTAAGTAGATCCATTTCCATAGCACTGCCTAAGAAAGCAGGTGCAAACGAATGTAAAATCTATCGGACAATCAGCCTAACTAGCCAAATAACAAAACTTATCATCCAAAATGAGCGCGTTCTAAAATCATATCTGAAATAGGACAAAAACAATGCGGGTGTGTTAAAGACGCTGGAACAAGGAATACGATATTTATGCTCAAAATTATATTAGAAAGAACAATACAAATTCTAAAGGATGTGTACCTGTGTTTTATAGATGATGCGAAAGCGTGCGATAAACTATGTCACAAAGAACTCTTAGAACAGCTAGATAACCTTGACGTATTTCTGAAGCTTATTAGTATAATCCAGACACTATGCTGACAGCAACCTGCCTGCATACGGGTAGAAAATGAGTTCAGAAAACATACAAAAATAGAAAGGGGTGTAACAAAAGGATTTGTCTTCTTACTGAACTTATTCATCTTATACAGTGAGGCGATTCTGAAAGAATTAGGAGTCCCACTAGGATTTTTTATTGGTGGCTACAATCTTAACAACGTAAGATATGCAAATGACATTACAGTGTTGATATCAGATATAAAAAGGGAACTGCAAGAATTCCTACAAAGTTAGTTTGTGCGAAGAAAGATCTAAACATTAATTGCAATAATATGGAATTAATGGTTGTTAGTAAAAGGGACAGGCCAACATGCGAATTACAAATTGAAGACACTAAAATCAAACAAGTACAACAATTTAAATATCTGCGAAGTGTTTTAACAGAGAACATAAAGTCCAACAGTGAAATCCGAAGACGCTTGGGACAGTGAAATATGTTTTCCAACAGTTAATTAAAGTATTAATTAACAGAGAAAATTCTTTCAAAATAAAGGAAAGAGTACTGATCTGTTATGTAATGTCAGTCCAACTTTATGACAGTGAATGCTGGACAATCTCCTCACAGATGAAGAAGTAACAGAAATCTGGTTCTACAGAACGATGCTGAGAATACCATGGACCAAATATGTGAGCAAAGACGAAGTTTTAGAGAAAATAGAAATAAAAAGGACACGTATACTTAACATCAGGAAGATACAATTTGAAAATTTTAAGGCACATATTGTGGAAAGAGGGCGTAGAATATTTGATATTCTCAGGACAATTTGAACGCAAGAGTGAGAGAGGAAAACAACTCATAATCTACCTAGTGAGATTGAAAAAACGGATGGTGGAGCAGATAGCAAAAACTCAAAATTCATTAAGAGCTACAAATAACAAGAAATTATAGAAAACCATGATTGCCTATGTCCTGAAGAGATACAGCACACAGAAGAAATTTTGATTAGTATGCAACCTTCTAGAGCAAAAATTCTATAAGTGATTGCTGCTTTATGCATAATACGCATGTTGGACTCATGACTAGCGAACGCTAATACTGAATGCCGTCACACATCCAACTGACAGTAAGTACATTTCGACAAGACCTTATACCGAATAAATCTTTCTATTTCTGCTATTATCGATGTCACTCGGTAGGAAACCTTACTTATCAACCTGTACTCATATCTATCTATCTATCTATCTATCTATCTATCTATATATATATATATATATATATATATATATATATATATATATCCATTAAGTTATAAAAAGAAATAAAATTATATAATTTAGTTATAATAAATGCGTAAAATTTCAAAAAACAAATAAAAATTATTCTCTAAACGGTAGAATGGGAGGGATTGAATAAATTCCTTGGATTTTAAACAGGCTTGATTAAAAAATAAAGGAAATCTATATATGTAAAGAACAGATATTTAAAAATAAATAAAGTAAATAAAATAAAATAAACCTTAAAAATTCATAAAATCTCATTAGATCGATGTAAACATTGAATACTTAAAATGTCTAATTTAAATAGAAAATAATGTTATAGAATTGATCTGACAAAACACTGGTATAAAAAAAGAAAACAAAAAATGAATGATTTTATTAGTGTAAACGATGACGAGAATGATAACAATATTGGCAAATCATGATATTAAATTTGAGTATTAATTAGACATACACGAGATTATAGTACAATTTCTTTGGATCTGAAAATAAATTCAAATATTAGGTAATTGCAAGAATCAAGGGCAGTAATTCACTTAGCAATATGAAAAACTAGCATTCATTGAGATAAAAATACAAATAATAGTTTTAACAAAATGAATTAAATATGAACTGTAAGGTGCAATTTAGGTTATTCTTATTATTTAGAATCTTACCAGTCATATCAATTTCCTTATTCGTGACAAATGAAATATTTTTAGACAATAATAAAAGTATTTAGCAAAAATCATTGATTTAAAAACTTTAGATCAATAAAAAGTACAGGATAACCAAAGACACGCAAGGAACTTGTTTTATATTTAACGGAAAATATCACATTTCCGAAAAATACTAAGCTGCAAGTATAGACTAGCATGATCACTTTATGAAATAATGTATTGCTTTGTGTCCTTGCCATAGAAAATCATCATCATCATCATCATCATCATCATCATCATCATCATCATCATCATCATCATCATCATCATCATCATCATCATGTCCCATGACCAGGTGTGGCTGTAGGGTCACTGCACAGCTGAAAATTTGACCTCCATATGTCTCGGTTACGTGCCAATATCTGAGTCTCTGTGAATGATATTCCAGTGCAATCAGTGACATTGTAAACCCATTTTCTCTTCTGTCTGCCTTTATTGCGTTTTTGCCTAAGATGGTACCTTGGAGGATATCAGTGGAAAGATCGCTAACTCTTTTGAAGTATTCATACCATTTCAAGTTACTCTTCTTGACGGTGGTTATGAGGTCTTCCAATAGACCTATTTCTTGTCTGACGATCTCCCCCATCATTGGTGCAATCTATATAAGCGATGCCTCGGATGGGTTGTAGCATCGCATTTCTAATATATGGATTTTTAGCTGTAATTTTACTGTTATTGTTCAATATTAGCAGGCGTAGAGAAAGATTGAAAACATTAAACTGGTTTAAGTGATAATCTCATCTTTGATTTAAGACAGATGTTATTGTCTTTTCAGCTGAATCTTGATTTTGCAACTGCTGATATTGTTTGTGCTGCTCTTCGAAATATTTCTATCCTAGAGTCTTCTTCAATGATAAACAAGCCAACATATTTGAAATGGTCCACTACTTTAAGTTCCTGACAACCGACTTTTATTTTGCTTGAAAGACATTTCTCATTGTTCGTCATGAGTATTTTTTGTATTAATCTCCATATCATACCTGGAGAATGTTTCAATCAGGTTCTTCAAACAGAGAATGTACCCTTCTTTGCCAACTAAATCATCTATGTCGTCTTCAGAGGGAGGGTCTGTGATGTTGCGACTTTTGATATTAACTGTGCTCTAGTGTTTCTCAATTACCATTCCCAAAACAGGCAATAACAAAATAATCGGACTATCAGTCTGATTAATCCCGCCAGTAAATAGGCTAATGCTACAAGAAAAAGAAATTATCACTGAAGAACATGTTGGATTTTGACGTGGAAAAAAAAAATATCAATAAGAACACCGAATTATATATCTTCCTGTTCTTTCTTTCTTTTACTATAATATATATATATATATATATATATATATATATATATATATAGGTATGGGTATGATAAAAATATGCATATACGCACATATTCTTGCACGTACTTATAAAGATTGCAAGAACTGCATTAAACCCGTTCTACAAAAGTTGTATATTATTATAATATCCATAATATGAATATACATAATATAAATAATATGAACGTGAATATACATAATATTATTATGTATATTCACTAATATATATAAGATAAAAATTGTTTTTGTTTATTATTATGGCCTATATTGGTCAACACGTATTTTCCTGTATTGTGAATTTGGACAGAAATGTGTTTTTAAATGTTGCGCAATACAACTTGTATCCGGCAAACGAACTGTAAGATGTCTTGATAATGTTGTTAATGTCAAACCAACATTCTTACGTTTTCTCAAAGATACAATATACCAAAGGATATTTAAACTGATATACAATGTTGGTCTTTTCCATAACACTAGTTGACGGAGAAAAGTTATTACGCATGATTACGTTGGTTGTGTTAAATTTAGTATAATATATAATTAGTTTTATTTTTTTTACTGATATCAGTGGGGAATATATTAGTACTCATGAGATGTTTTAGAATTTTTTCATCTTGTTTATAAATAGAATCCATTTGATTACGGAATATTAGGTTGATATGTTTAGGGATATTTGAGGAATTATTATGCTCTTTCTGATTTATATTAATATTTCTAATGGCTCGTCTAAATTGTTCATCAACAATGTAATTAGGAAAGTCATTATTAATGAGAATGCGTTTAATGTCTAATTCAGTGGAGAAAATTTTTCGTGGAAGAGTTAACTTTTGTACGGTTTATTAAATTTTGCATAATCGCTAATTTGTAATAGTCTGGGCATTCACTTTTATAGTTTAGAGTTCATGTATTTATGCTAGTTTTTTTTTAATGTGGGAAGGTAGTAAATATATTATTATTAGTGTCTATCAATACATCAAGAAGATGGGTTTTATTATTATTGTTGAGTTCATAGGTAAAATTAAGAACAGAGTTTTAAAAATTTTCTTGTAATTCATATATTTCATCTATGTTTTCAACGAATATTAGAATATTGTCTACATATCTTAGGTAGATGGAGGATTTTTAGTGGTGTTAAATATCTTATTTTCAAGGTTAGTTATGTAGAAGTTACAAAATGTTGGTCCCAGAAAAGAACCCATGGAAACGCCATCATGTTGTATGTAGATATTATTTTGATAGTCACAGAAAGGAATCTCAATGGTACAAGTCAAAAGTAGTTTTCGTAATATATTAGGTTTAATTTTTAATGGAGGGAGAGATGAATTGTTGTATATATTCTGTATAATATTATCAATCTTTTCTCTAACTGGGGTATTGGTAAATAAACTTTCAACATCAGATGAGACAATGGTTTCATCATCTTTTTTTTTGTTTTTAATATTTGGATTAATTCACGAATTGTTTTAATAATGTATTTACTAAGTATTTATGGTATAAGGAGTTAGTTAGTTGATGGTTTTGGTTAATTGGTAAACCGGAGTGGAGATTTAGGATATCATGGGACGGAGAGGGAAGTTAGGCTTGTGTATTTTATTGTTCCACACGCATCCTGATGCCTTCATTGATAAATTTTATCTTAAAATCAAGAAACTACCTAGAGAACTGGAAAGGATTATTATAAAAATAAATAGACATGTCTATATTATTCAATGAAATATGCGAAGATGCTTCAATAAGTTCGCAGCCTCACACATAACTATTAGCCAGATTTTGATCTAAAAACTTTTCACTGTGTAATGTTTAGCCCATAATCAGTAATAACCGCTGAATTAATGTTGTGAAAAATAAATGCTTCTTTCAACAATAGGCTTCATAATTATTGATGTACCTACGTAATCCATATTATGACAATGTGACAATAATAAATAAATAAATAAAATGAAATTTTCTCCCGTAAGGGCTTAGAATTCTTTTCTTTTTTTTTTAAAGAACCATTTCCTATCAGTTTATATAACAATCCTTTTTGCCTCTCGAGCCAATAAAAATAGTTCAAAATAATTCATTTTCTTTATTCTTTTACAGTCGATTCTAGTTACAGTTGGTCAAGTCATTCATCATTTTTGACAGAACCTTTTAATTGAAAGAGAATTCCCCTATTGAAGTACTCATGGCTATTCAACTGTCGTCGTTAAAATATTAAAATGAACGATGGATTATTTTATTAATAATTTAGAAGCAGATCTGTAGTGAGGAAATTAATTTGGCAAAACAGAGGATCGATACATTTAATCAATAAGTCAATACCCAATAAATAAATAAAAATCAATAAATTCTGTAGTCAAGATCACAGACTCTTTCTTTTTTTTATTAGGTTAAACGCGCTCACTTAGCCTCTTTCAACTACAAAGACTAAATCGTGCGAAAATCATAAACAAATTCACGGGGGCATGTCAAAGAAAAAGTACAGATGAGTTTGGGAGGGGTTGTTATAGCATCAGAAAATAGTTTTAAATAACCGACCACTTGAGTTTTATAAATACAAAAACTGTAAATAATTCGCTTAGCTTCGCAGAAGGTCAAAGTTCGCTAGTGTAGTGAGATTTAGACCCTATTGAGAATTGATCTCACTACCTAGCAAAGTCATTCAAATGTCAGATTGGTGTCACTGCTGAAATACTGAAGAAAACGGTAAGCGTGTATTTATCTTACGGACGACGCATAATACAAACCAAAGTATATACTCATCACAGTAATTAAATTTATTTGGTTAACAAAGAAAGGGGTGGAGACCGCCTTTTCTGTGTCTATCTCTTTCTCTCATAAAATATATGTACGTGTATGTGTAGAATTTAGTAGATTAATTAGAGAATAGTATTCTCTATCAGAGATAGTGAATTTGTACACATACACGATGCGGACATAGGAATAATTAAAAATGCTTAAGGCGCAAAACTAAGTATTACAATGCAGTGTTGATTCCTATATCCACAAACTATCTATGACAGACTGTTCATATCTATCTATCTATCTATCTATCCCAGTCTCTTCATATATATCTATATATTTATCTATTTCAGTCTCTTCATATCTATCTATCTATGCATTTAAACTTACTATATTTATCGGGGGTAGAACGCTCAGTGTTGTCGTTAAACTCTGTGGTAGCGATTATTGCTTAAGGTTTGAAACTGTCAGTCACAATGCAATGTTGATTTCTATGTCAACAATCAGGGAAGGTGGATGAATATTGTCGAACTCAGATGATGTTTATATTTGTTGTTACTGCTGCGATGCTAACGTTATCTGACTTGATCACCAGAGTTAATACTTTGCGCAAAAGTTACGGGTTCTCGTGAAACTGGTTGTAAAATTGAGAAATAATAGATAAATAAAGTTGATAAAACATCCTTTTAAGTTAAAATTAATAAACTATTAAGTAATAAATCCATTATCTTGGTCACAAAATCATTGCTATTAATTGAACCAAATGATTCTACATAAGAAAATCTCCGGTATTTGTAAAAAATAGTTTGATAAATGAAAGAAAAATCAAATGTAATGGATTCTAATTCATTTTTTTATTTCACTTACTCTTTCTTTGATTTTCTCTTCTTTTCTTCCCCTACTTAAACATATGTATGTATGTTTTACTTAGTTTGGCAAAAGGTCAACTATAGAGAGTATTACCTTATTTGATACTAGAAGATTCACATATTTTCGGAAAATGGTTAAATAATATATTTCGGATCACATATGTAAAGTTAAACTAATGTTTACCCAGAACTTGAATATTACTAGCACTTGTACTTAATACTGTAATATTACACAGAGGGGAAATAACATTACAGAACTCCGAATGACAATATCTATCTTGACCTGGAAATATAATGTAAATGGAAGAGAACAATAGATATTCTGATAAAAAATTCAAATCTCGAGGTTCTCAACAAAATCGAAAGACAGATATACAATATGATCGGTTCTAACTTAGGATCTCATCTCCAGTCACTTATATGTGCTTCTTTTATTCAATTAAAGCCGTTTGAATGGGGTCGGCTTGTGGGTTTTCAGAACCTGGATTGTTGATTCGGATAATTACTAGGCATATTAGACGTAACGCATCGGTAGTGATTCGATGCTGACAAGAATGGTTAACTGATTATCCCTGTACCTCTAGATCCTATTTTGGATAGCTATACATGGAGATGAACATCAAGATTGATACATTGTAAGAAAAGCAAATGTAACCCCCTCAAGTATCAACCCGAATCGAGATAAGAACATTTAACTTGCAAGAAGACCACAGGCACGCTTATCCCAGAATACAGTTGTACATATCCCCGTCAATATTGCCAAACGTTGCTCTGTCATGACGAAAAAAGATTATGCTATCAAGCATGTGATAGGCATTTGTGTGTGAAGTATATACACAATTACTGGGATGACTGTTAAATATCGTCATGTGTGTCCGGAACATTGTTCAACTAGTTCTCTCGCTATTCTTGCAACAGGAAAATTTGCTTACGATCGCCAGACACGTTCTTATTGAATATCTATAGAACGACAGCTTATTAATCAAGTACGCCTAGCTAAAACTCTTCTATTGTTTCAACAGATACGAGAAGCGTAGAATAATGTAGCCCACGATAAATTTGCTACCTGTACGATCGTACATGTGCGTGGGTATTTGCCTCTGTCGACGCCCAAGAGGATATACGGTATATTAATAGGTTTCTATACAGTTAGTACACCTCTAATTCTGGAGACTGCTCATATTAATTTCTATATGATATTCAATGTAATTTACCTATATCAGCTGTATGTTTAGTCTTGTGTTACAACCTTAGGTTCTGCCAATCTTCTTCTCCCTTTCTGCATAATCCCTAAGATCTCCTTGAACACTTCTTGTCTATACAACTTTGGCGTTTTTTCCTATGGAAGGCACAATCCATTCAAGTGTCAGAAGTAGCATTCCGGTGTCATTTGGTATTTTAATCTTTTAGATGGTGTACCATGTAGTTTGTTGCCGAGAATTTTTCTGTAAGATCTGTACGTAAAACTTTGTTTTTCTCTTCTGATAATATGGCCAAATCAGTTTAGCCTCCTTCTTCTAATCAGAATAATTATGTCATCTATCTTTGTCCTTATGAAAGCCGTTTTGATTATGTCTGATATTTTCCATAGCCATGACGCTAAAGCAGTTGTTTTCAAAGACAGAGGGTTTACAGTTCTTCTTTTCTCAATGTCCAGGTTTCTATGGAGATGATCCGAAAATTTATAGAAACTGGTACTTACTCAATTATTTTATTATTATTGATGCTTATTCGTAAGTATAATTTTCTTAAAATTTATATTGAAATGATGCGTTCTTATATACCTACCTTTAAAACTATTGTTCGAAATGCAAAATTTTCTCTTAGTCCAAAAGAACAACCAATGGTGCTAGGTGGAAATACGTAAACAAATTAGAAACGAAACGCTATTTTGTAAAGTTAGCTTCATTCGACACATTAGATAATTTAGACCAAATATAGGTTAGTTTAGCACAAGTCCAATAGAAAAATATTGGGTAGAACTTTACTAGTTAAGGAACTAGTTAAGGAACAAAAGCCTCAGATTGATTACAGTACTACTGTTCCATCTGCCTAAATATCGAACAAGTTCATCGCTTCTTAACTTCTGTAATCTAGTTGGAACGGCTGCTTTCAGCGTGAACTCATTGTAAGACTTAATTCCCGCTGAAGAGCTATTGACAAGGATTCGTTTAGTCAGGCAATGTCACAACTTTCGTATGATACTTGATGGTCCGAAGTGGTCACCCATCTATGTATTGGTTTACCTATTGATGTTTAACCGGTGATCTCATGGAAAACCGGGGTCATCAGTGTGACATTTCCGTAAGCCCTTGTTCACCCGGAGTAGTTGTTGACTAGTGTTTATTTAGTCAAGCAAAACGTAAATTTGCTAACAATGCCTAATTTGCTCGTATGATTTTCAATCTATTTACTACACTAGTTCATCATTTTTTACCACTGAGTTAGTGGAAAATGGTGCTTGAGTGATACATGCCTTGAAAATCAGTATCCGCGATCATGTTTTGTTTTCTTTTAATTAACATTGGGTCCAAATCAACAGAGCCGGCCAAAATGCTCAGTTATCATGTACGTATGTGTTGTATTACATTCAAAAACTTAAGCAAAGAGGGTCAGGTCTTGGACGGTTAAATGACACGTCTTACATATTAGGTAACGTTACATGATTAACGCAACACACAACACAGGACGAACTATTGCATCTCAAAGGATTAAATTGACGGCACCAAATCACAGGCCAGCTAAATATATGTTATCAAGTACTAAACTAGATTTGGCATAATTTGAAACGCTAGACCTTGTCCTATATTTTACAACTCATTCTCACTCCATATTACATCCAACATCTTGAATTAAGATAGGGTGTTATGAAATACTGAATTGAGTTTAAATTTTTTGTTACTATTACAATAGCAGAAGATAAATGGCCGCTGTCAAACTGATATATTTTACTGCATATAACACTGGAAATTCTTAACGCGTCTCTGCATAAGAAGCTTAAGATATTAATAATTAGCAAAATCTCAACATTTTTAGAATTTATAAAATATATACTGTGGCTCATTTGTACAAACTATGCAGACTTTTGTGCACACGCACGTATGACTGTGTTTGTATATCATGGTCAAACGAAAAAGAAAAAAATGGGACTTAGTTTTTTACATAGGCACAGCAATAACACAAGTTATATGAGATTAACACAGGTTGAAACAATTTTAAGATAGTCCAGAACGCAACTAAATTTTCCAATTCACTAGAGTTTCCTGATGTCCTCCGTTATGTTTCTTAGAAATCCTAACCCTTCACCTATCCTAACTAGTAGCTGGAAAGAAGTATAGGAAAATCTATATCACTAATTTCAAACTGATTTCTCTATGCGTTTCCCATGACTAATTTTTATTGGTTTCTTTAGATTTAGATCTTCAAAATTTCCTTTTCAAAATGGCACCTAGAAGGAAAAGGGAAGCTATTTTCAACTTCTAGCCAGAGTCTAAATCATCTATGTAAATGTTTTCCTTGATAAAGTTCCTCAAGGGACGAAACGCGTTGGTAAAGAAATGATTTGCTTTCTCCTTTTATTTATATTGTGTTTATAGATATATTTTATTTATATTTGAATGCTTATACAGACACACACGGGCGCTCGCGTACACATACACACACATATATGTTGAGAAAGAAAGAAAAAACAGAACAAACTGCGAGGTAGATGTAGATATTAACACTGAGATAAGAGCTACGGTTGTTTTGGGAGATTTGAAATAAATACTTTTTTTGAAAATTATACCATATACCAGAAGTACAAGGTGTCTAACATGTATACTTACACACTTTTAATCTGAAGCTGGATAATTTTCCGGTATAGTTAAATTAGTGTTATTTATGAATTAGTAAAATCTAGACATTCTCATCCATTTTCAAGTAAATAAGGAAAAGCAAAATATTATTAGGAGGAAGAGACGCACATTTCTAGACAAGACTTTGTGAACGTGAAATTGAGAAAAGGAAATGCTTCGCGAAATTTATTTTTCATAATTTTGTTTTGAAAATAACAAAAAAAATTATAATACGAATTAATTTCTGGTTATGGGAAATAAACACTGAAACGTTAACAATGCACTTTACTATTAGAATAGATTGACAATGAGCAACCTAGGATATATATATATATATATATATATAGAGAGAGAGAGAGAGAGAAAGAGAGAGAGAGAGAGAAAGAGAAAGAGAGAGAGGGAGAGAGAGAAAGAGATAGATAGATAGAAAGAGAGAGATGGATGCATGCATGCATGCATGCCACCTTGACACATAACAACGTTAAGTAAGCTAGTCTCGCAAAATTACACCTATTCTGTGAGTTCAATACGTGTGGTTGTTTCACAATTGCTGTCTTTTGTATTAGAAATTATTTAGATATTTATGCATAAAAATGCTCATAATAAAGAATTCTATGACCTGAATATACCCGTAATGTAACGAAAATTTACTTAACAGAATAAATATCCACTTGATTTTTTTGATAGAGATAGATATATAGAGGGATAGAAATTATAATCTTTGTTAGAGCGGCCACATCCTACGTGTAAACATATATTCGTATTTCTGTTTATGACGTTTAAACTCAGGATGATTGATTTGAAACTTAAGTACCCAAAGAATCTTACTTTTTGATTCCTCAGTATATCTTCTATTTGGTAGATTTATTTATATAGCTGGTCAAGTCCAAGTCGATTCACATTTCCTACCGTTACTGTTCTTCTTAATGCAATCCACTTTTATATTTCTTTGGTCCTTCTATATTGCATTCGCTTATTTTATGACAAACAATTTAATCTTCGCCCGTGCAAGCGACGTTTCTTACTTCCATGAATCTTGCCAGTTCTGAGCTTTGACTGTGTTACGAGATAGTGTGGAAAAGTTCTAAGCGTAAGCAAGAAGGGGTTTCAAAATATTGTTTTGTCCGAACAATTCTCCTTTTCTTCTATGTGCCGATTCACTTTAGGACGTTGGTAATCATGGCTCTCCACAACTTTCTATCCTTTGTAGCTCTCGATAGATTTTGTCCCAAACCCTACTTCGCCATTTATTCAAACAAACTCCTCAGGTTGGTTATGAGCTGTTTTCTTCAGTTCTTCTTGCCTTCAATCTGTCTTTTGAATATTAGATTTTCCAAGCCCAGTTTCCTCATTTTGCGCACAATAGATTTCAACGCTTTCTTCCTGATATTAAGAATAAGTGTCCTTTTTGTTTCCATTTAACTTCGTCGTTGCTCACATGTTAGGTCCATGGTATTTTCAGCTTCCTTCTGTAGAAACACATTTCCGTTGCTGCAAGTCTCTTATTCATCTGGAGATTATACAGCATATACTGCTATATAGATGGACTGATATTATGTAACATTTCAGTAATCTTTTCTTTTTTGAATAGGTTTTTCTGTTTCGTAATACTTTATTTAGCTTTTGGAAGGCATCTTTGGCTATCCCAGTGCGTCTTCGGATTTCAGTGTCACAATTCATCCTCTGTTAAAAGACTTTCAGCATTAAATTGTTGTACTTGTTTGATTTTGTAATTTGTTACGTTAGGCTGTTCTTTTTGCTAATACTGTGCATTCTGTCTTCTTGCAGTTGATGTTTAGTACTCTTTTCTCGTTTTCCTTCACTACCTTCTGTTGGAGTTTTTGTATTTTCCTTTCTGTGTCTACTATCAACACTGTATTATCTGTATATGTTGAGATTGTGGCAACAAAATGATCAGATTTGGGTAAGTAGATTTGGCCGAAACCTTTTCAACACACGCTCATTATTAAATGTTAATATTCAGTAGAATACATTTTACACTAGAGCTTCCTGTTGGTAAACTGGTAACATTTTTTATTCACATTAAGTTGAATATACCAATAAATTACTAACAAGAAATTATTTGTTCATAAAATAAATTAAAAAAAAACGACCGTGATGCAAAAAGAATAGATAGATTGTTCACCCCATAAAAGTTTCAAGAACCTTTCAAGGTATAGGGTTACTGAATGAGCTTGTTGTAAGTGCATAGGGATAGGAAGATGTGCATATTATGAGGATATGTAAGATAAATATTGATTCTCCCTAGAAGAGGTGAAGAATATAATGATCGGGAAGTATCCTCTCGGGAATATGTTCTACAGAGTGACAGTTCTGGAGAAGAAAGTGTCAGGATGGAAGTTACTCCTTACCGAAGGAATACAAAGGAAATGTGGATGTGGATTTAGCATGATGGGTCCTAACTCTGATGGACCTAAGGAAGGTAGATCGTTTGAACCTTTGTCATAGTAATAATGATAGAATAGTGATAGGTTAGCAACGTTTCGTCTGTATGAAAGGGGTTGCAGGGTGGTAAATAATTCATTGGTCACAAGGCCGAGTTTTCACTTCTGAACTTTCAATATGTTCATATCTATCTATCTATCTATCTATCTATATATATATATATATATATATATATATATATATATATATATTAATATTTAGGACATATCCTCTTGAAAAACTGATTAACAACTAAGTGCACCAACAATAATTAAAGTGGCCTTATTTTTCTTATCTTGAAGTTCAAGTTTCCTAAGAGTATTAACGGCATGATCATTCACACTCTCAAAAATAAATCAAAAGTCAGGTCAAGTGATATTAATGCTGGTATCGATGTACGTACGTTCGGACGTACGCAAAAGAATAAGCATATGCTTGCGTGCATGCAGATGCTTACCACGCTAATAGTAATTTAGTACTAGGCAACATTAATGAAGCACACACTGCCGACTAAACTAACTATATCGATGATTTACAAAACTGATTTGATAAACCATTATTCTACAGCATGCGCCCTAATGTTGATGCTTACTAAGTTTGGCTTAAACTGGAACAATGCGAACCTGTAGGGTAATTAACAATTTTATTAGCAATGAAATGCAAGATCAACCTATTATTTTCTGTTGTATGTTTGGAACTTCGCACATGCGCAAATGCATATATATGTATTTGTATCTACTAAATAGGAGTATTTGAATTTGTACATGAAATTATCTGTGTACACATACATAACTATAAAGTATTGAACGTAAATATATGACATTATAATGTTCTGTATACTGCACAACTCAATTTTCAGGTGCTGAGTTAAGACACACACACGCACAGACACATATATGTGTGTGTGTGTGTGTGTGTGTGTTTGTGCGTGTGTGTGTGTGTGTGCGTGTGTGTGTGTGTGTACTGTTAAAAATAAACATACATTGTTTTCCTCACCGTTTGGTAAAACTTTAAGTTTCAAGCACACACCAATCTTCAGGTGACCGTTGTAAAATTCACTAACCGTTGACTTACCGTTGTAAAATACAAATATTAATAACCTACTGTTAAAACTGGTGCGCAGTCCATTTTTACTAAAACATAAAGTAAATAAAAATGTATTGTTCCACTGTTTAAACAGCAGTTTATTCTTACTAATATTCAGATTTTACAAGGACCAGTTTTCAATCCGTACCGAAAGATTGGTGCGTGCATGAAACTCATAGTTGTACCAAACGGTGAGGAAAAAATGTATATACTATTATTAATAATATAAGTTCTGTTCTGTTATGTTATGTCTGTTATTTTACATCAAGCACTTTCATTACCGCCATCACTTACTGTTCAATATTTTATACTTATATTCACACACACACACACACACATAACTTAAGGGAGTGACCGTAGGTCCCCTGAGCAGATCATTCGACCTGTCCAGTGGTTTAATCCTGCCCACGTTGTGTTTTGTTTGATCTAGAAAGCAGAAGTAATGTTCATCCATTCACGGTCGACTGAAGATGTAGACACACACACACACACACACACACACACACACACACACACACACACACACACACACACACACACACACATATATATATATATATATATATATATATATATATATATATATGTACACACACACGCACGCACATGTGTGTGTGTGTGTGATAAAAATATAGTTTTACGGTATGCTATATTTATGGATAAAAGTGACCAATATCTGAGATAGAGCGTAAATAAATATGAAAGTGGCCAATGAGGTCAACAACCAGTAACGACAGTCTGTTTCCTGCTTAAACGCAATCTTCAGGCCTTACGGTTGCGTTAAAAAAGACTGTCGCGACTGAGATTCGGGTTCGAATATCGCCATGCTCGATTTGTCAGGGAGGTGAATTTTGAGGATGCCAATCTAGGGAGAAGATTCCTGCTAGCAAGTGAAATTCGATAAACAAAACTTTTAGAAAGCCACAGATGGTTGTGCTAGCATGAAGACCCAAGTTTTGTGACTGAGTATTTGAGCATACTGATCTTCTTGTAACATGCGCTTTCTCCCAGAAATTGTAACTCAGTTCTGCTATGCATATTTGTATAAACCACAGTTTGGCAATATGGGTATTGAAGAAACATAAATGAATAATAAGGTTATCTAGACAACGTAGTAGACGGGTGGACACGAAAACGAGAATTTATTATTATTAATATTATTATCTAAAAATATGTATATATATATATATATATATATATATATATATATATATATATATATATATATATATATATATATACAGTGTAACCAGGATATAAGAGAAACCCGGATATAAGAGAGATTTTCTCTGGTCCCAAATTAGACCCATACTTACCTAAACAAAACAGACCAAACCCGGATATAAGAGAAACCCGGATATAAGAGAAACCCGGATATAAGATACTACTTCTCCGGTCCCGACAACTCTCTTATATCCGGGTTACACTGTATATATATATATATATATATATATATATATACAGTGTAACCCGGATATAAGAGACCCGGATATAAGAGAAACCCGGATATAAGATAGATTTTATCTGGTCCCAAATTAGAGCTTGTGTTAATGTATATATAATAGACCAAACCCGGATATAAGAGAAACCCGGATATAAGATACTTCTTCTCCGGTCCCGACAACTCTCTTATATCCGGGTTACACTGTATATATATATATATATATATATATATATATATATATATATATATATATATATCTGCTTTGGTGTATGTGCATGTGTGCATGTGTTTATGCATAACACGAAGATGTCGGTTGTATGAATCATGAGGAGAAAATATGGGAATGACGGAATGACCATTTAATAAAATTGGATGAGTTATGAATCAGAAAAGTTGGTACTATCGAGACTTACCAGCATTGTTTGATTAACAAAATCTCTGATAAGTGATAGAATATCAAGAAGTCTTAGTCACCAACAAGAACTACTAGATAATAGTAGTATAAAATACTAATAAACGTTACATTGATAAAGATTAAATAGTGACAGAAACAATATTAATATAGATCAGTTATAGTCGACGAGAATATTTTTTCAGGGAGATCTACTGTCGCTTGTCCCCAGCAAAGAAATGCAGTTTTTTGTGGTGTGATCATTCTCATAAATAAACGTATAATGCGTAATATAAATATATGTTATTATGTGTGTGTATATTTATTTATAACATTTCTACTCTAAGTTAATTTACATGATTTTGCAGTGCTTGTACATAAGTATAACAACACTATTGTCAGAGTGAATTACCAACTGTAAATTTTTTTGGTTCGCTCCATAACACACTGGGATAAAGGCATTTATCACACAACCCAAAAAACGCTATGTTAAACGCGGACTAATTATGAAAAAAGCAATACTTTCACACACTTCAATGCTTATCGCATCCCTTTTATAAAAGCAACAACATTGATAGCAGAATGTGATAATATTCTCAATAATGATAGTAATAATGATGATAATAATAATGTTGATGATATTAATATAAAAGACGATGATGCTGAAAAAACTAACAACAGACGGGAAAATAATAATGATAGAAAACAAAACAAAATTAAATTTAATAATAATAATAATAATAATAATAATAATAATAATAATAATAATAATAATAATAATAATAAGAAGAAGAAGAAGAAGAAGAAGAAGAAGAAGAAATATAATAAAATATAATAATAATGCTGCTGCTGCTGCTGCTGCTGATGATGATGATGATATAAAATTAACTAAAAAGCGACTTTAAGAATTAAATCTGTCAGGACGTATCAGAGGGCAAAGACTTAAGAGTAAAAAGAATACGAGCACATCCAATAATGTAAAAAGATTGTTCTTGAATATAAAGCCAAGGATTAAACAGCAAGTAATATTGAAGAAACGTGAAAGATATTTTTTCTTTACTTGAAGTAATTATTGAAATTACGATCGATATATTTTTTGATGTTTCTAATCTGGATTAATAAGAGTTAGTTTGGGAAAAATAAATATTTGGCGATGTAAAAAGATTAGAATTAAAACACAGGAGTCAATTTTTTTTTAAAGCATTAGTTTTAAGTAGTCGTCAAATTGTTTTTTCACTTCAGAAAGTTCTTGTCAGATGGATTTCTTCTTCCTATGATTATGATTGTGATCATTATTATTATTATTATTTTATAATTATTATTATTATTATTGAGGGAAAGAAGGACAAAGATTGTGCCGTATTGGTAATAATAATAGTCCTCATGTTATTTTGCATTCCAATTATAATCGTCATCAGGATCTTAATTTTGAATTATTATTATCATTATTATTATTTGAAGTAGTAGTAATATTTTAAGAAAGAAAAAGCAGATATGGTGTTGAAGTAGTAGTAATAGTAGGGATAGTCATAGTGTTTCATATTCTATTTATCTTCATCAGCAGCATCATATTTTTTATTATTATTAAAAATTGTTGCTGTTGTTGCTATTGATGATGTATTATAAAACATCAAAAAGCTATTTGAAGAATTTAAGAAATAGGATTCACAAGAATTCTAAAAGTGTTTATAAAAATTGAAATCGGTGATTTGTTTTAAATGAAAATGGAAGACACAATAGGAAATGCGTGAAATCAATTATAATGAGATCATTTAAACGTAAAATTTTAAAAAATTTCGTAAACTTTGTGCTTGCTTTCATGGTTTAAACTGATTATAAATTATTTTAAATAAAGGTTTGATTTTATCATAAAATGATTTAAAAATTATATTAAGTGACAGCTACAATAAACGTTATATTAAAACGATTATGCACATAAACAAACACCATATATATATATATATATATATATATATATATATATATATATATATATATATATGCGTCGCTTTGGAATAAATGCCCGTTTTTCATTATTTTCGTCAGTAAATGTTTGCAT
>OZ038520.1:28002858-28009758 GCA_964036315.1 Acanthosepion esculentum | reverse complement strand
GCTGGGGCCATCAGTACATTAAACAAGATCCAGAATAATTCCAAGAAATAACATGCTGATAGAAATTGCTAAGTATGGACAACTAACGAATATGATGTCTTCTGACTAGTCAATTTCACAATTTGCGAAATCTTGAATAGATATAAATAATCGTTTAATTTATTATTATTATTATTATTATTATTATTATTATTATTATTAATTCTCTAGGCATTGGTATTGGGCAGTATAATTATAAAGGTTGGTTACCTAAAAGAAAAAGTGTGGTGTTTTTAAGTAAGAAATAAAGACAATCTGTGTGTAAAGAAAATGCATTTGGGTTTCTGAGGTTAAGACGACAATAAATTAAATTACAGTTCCGATATGTGTGTTTGTGTGTGTGTTTATGATTATGTATATGTGTGTGTGTTTGTGTCCATGAATGTGTACACGTTTGTGTACCTATGACTGTCTATGCATGTGTATGTACGCACGAGGGTAACCATAGATTAGTTATTAATATCATATTAGTATTTTCTGAGTTATCGATATCACAGCTATTTTATATCAGTTATCAATGTCACTGATATTATATCATTATCGTTCGTGGCCAAGCAGAAATTGAAAAGAAACATCAGTACATAGCTAAAATACATGCATACACATATGAACGTACGTATGCATACACTCACATGCATATATATATATATATATTTTTGAATTGGACATAGTCCGACAATTTATTTAAAGACATTTATAATATAAAAAGAACGTTAAACATATTATAAATGTCTTTAAATATATATATATATATATATATATATATATATATATATATATATATATATATATATATATATGCATACACATTTGGTTAGAGAACAATGCATGTTAATGATTCATTTTTTATTTTTGTATATTTAAGACCATTTTCTTGGTTTCCAGTACGTAATTAAATATAAAATTTTCGACGTCTGCGTATTTTTGGTACTTATAAGCGATTATCGTGCGGGATTTCGTTTACATCTTTTTCAAACGTCGCGTCTTCACGTGACAGTTCGTGTTATAGTATCTTTCTTCATTGGAAATTTATATTTAAATATTCACCAAAAACCAGGAAGACTTTAAGCGTCATATAATCATGGATAAATAATAATTTGATTGTTGATTGTAGAAAAAATACTATTAATAATGATAAGGTAAACTGCTGTAGTAAAAAGTATCATCGAAGTAGCTACATGCATTAACAATTTACGAAAGTTAGTAAGATCTTTATAGCAATAAGTGTCTTGCACGTATAAAAATATTACTACTTCCCTTAGATTAGTTGCTAATACAGTTTTCTATGCTATTTATGCTATAGCTGGGATGAGGACAATATAAGGGTTCATGTATTTCCCAAGAGTCTTAGTGTGAAGTGAACGCAATAGAATCGAAACAAATTTTAATTCTCATCACCGATTCCATTTTTCCGCGCTGATGAATTTTATGACACCCGCTTATTCCGTCTGAAAGAAGGCTTACGGTCATATCACATTGAAACATTGGTCCTCGTACGATCCCCTAAGTTAAGCAACGTCGAACCTAGTCATTATCTAGATGCGTGACCGCTTGGGAATATCAGGTGCTGTAAGTTTGGATGTGTGTATGATGTAATGGATAACGGCTCTGAATTGGGAACCGAAAAGCCGAGTTGAAATTTCAGTCGTACAAATACCCTTGGGTCAAATACGAATCTATCTCTTCTCTCCCCCAAATTATGGGTTAATTAGTAGAAATTTTACCAATAAATCATTAT
Organism: Acanthosepion esculentum; assembly: GCA_964036315.1. Classification (NCBI taxonomy): domain Eukaryota; kingdom Metazoa; phylum Mollusca; class Cephalopoda; order Sepiida; family Sepiidae; genus Acanthosepion; species Acanthosepion esculentum. Next base: position 28,007,981 of record OZ038520.1, on the reverse strand, counting down.
TATCTGAAAAAAATTTCTTACAAGAGAAAATATTTCCTGGCTTTAAATAACCCGCAAAAGTTGATAAGCTGTAAAGAAAAAACAAAATAATCTGCCTAAAAGAAGGACAACTATGAATGACTTCAAACTATGGAGAATGCAACGAGAAAGCACTCCTTTATCTATTCTTTAATTAGAGTTGGTTCCTGTAGTATAAACAACCAGTGAGGCTTCGCAATTAATGCATAGTAATTGATTAAAACTGGTCCAACCCAATCCTTGTATGCCGAACATATTCAATGCAATATTAGTTTTCACCAACTTATTAATACAGGCTCTCCAACAGCCAGTGATCTTCCGTCGTACTGGTAGTCGTAGAAAATCCAAGTGGTATTTTGGTGGTTGAGGTGCTGGTTATATAATGGAAAAAGAGAAGTCATACAAAGGATATAGTTTTCTTACTTCAAATCGGCAGACAACTTCCGTGAATGTGGCTTACAGTGTTTCTATCGAAACTCTAAAGAAAGCTCATAAGGACGATGCTCGCGAATTTCGGTGAATGTTATACACTACAAAGAAATCGTTGCATGACCATTATTTTCCTTAAAAGTATTAATATACTTGATCTATTGATTTACAATGGTGTAAAAAACCCGTATATACAAATGAAGAAAGAAGTAATCTGTTTAAAGTTCTAGAAAATAAAATTATTAATTTAACGATAATAAAGATAGAAATTTATGCAAAAATGCTAGGAAATCAATAATTAATAAGCGAACAATATAGCCATAAAAGAGATAATTATATCACTATTGATAAAATGTAAATTAACGTCACCCAATCCAGACCAGAAGGCCGGATCTTGTATTCATACAGAAAGAAAATGCAATATTGAGGAGAGTTCTTGAGTACTGAGGAGATTTGTTTTCACTTAATTACATTTATAAGCCATCAGTTATTCCAGATATGAACTTTCAGCGAGATGATGATGATGATGATGATGATAATAATAATAATAATAATAATAATAATAATAATAATAATAATAATAATAATAAAGCTTTATCTATATAGAATATGTGTGATTTTAGCATTTTTTTTGGTTGTTTTTTTTTTACAACAAAGAATCAGTGAAAAATATCATGAAGCCATTTCTAATCTTAGGTCTCTGGTTGGGACCCGGAAGGAAATGAGTATACAACAAAAATCAAAGGTAATAAAAATAATAATAATAATAATAACAACAACAACAACAGCAACAACAACATAGTTGGTAATGTAATAATGATATTAATAAATCAAAATATTTCTTTAAAAATAAACATCTTTTTCAGTACTGCACAACCTAATTTAGAAATAACCAGTGTGTGAGAATTTCAAATTAATAATTACTGATATAATCCCAAGACAATTTTATAACGTCGCAAGGGAGTTAACAGAAAGAACCAAATAATGTATCGGTAGGTTTTCTAGGATTCCTATTCACTGATACTCACATACGTTTATATATGTGCCCGCCTGAGTGTTTACACTTATATATATGTACGTTGAGAGGTGTATTTTTCCTAAGCCAAATGGGCTGGTCTGTCTCACGAGTTATGAAGTCACTCAACCTTTTCTTGGCCGGGACTTGTCCCCACCCTCTTATTTTACGCGTATTCTATTTCCTTCCTCCCTTGTCCTTTGATAAATGGATTCACAGACCTTAGTGTAAAAAGGGCCACGCACACTGTGGGAAGAGGTATTTCTTCAACCCACCCATTTATCCCGTGCAGGCGTGGTTTTGAAGATGGAAAAAAAGAGAAAGAAAAGGAATAATTTAAAGGAAAATGTGGGTAGGAGAAAAAGTAAATAAAAAGAGAAAGAAAGTGTGTAAACAAAGAAAAAGGAAAAGGAAAGAGAAAAAGAGACAGTTTGCGGTTAAAAGAGAAGCAGCAAAAAATTATGAAAAATAGACAGGGTTCAAAACAAAGAAAGAGAATAAAAAGAAAAGTGACAGACAGACAGAGATAAAGAGAGGGATAGGGAGCGCGGCATAGGCGTAAGAGCCATAGAGAAGTGTCTGAAGGTAAATGTCGAGAAGAGAAATGTGCGAGAAGAGGGTTCTGCGTTTTGGAGAACTGGGTTCTGTGTTGCCATAGCAACTGCTGCAGGTACTTTGTATGGGAAAATCCCGCATTTATCAAAGATGTATATTTGAGTGTGCGTGAATATGTGCAAGTGAGTGCGTGTATATTGATTAAAAAGAGAGAAAGAAAGAACTAAAAGAAAATAAAGGAAGAAAATGTACGTGCAAGCGCGTACATTACGTTGGAGGTGTACGCATGCGTGAAATAAATTCATATCTGCAGTTAAAAGGGAAAGTATTCTTTGCATAAATGAGTGAGTGACCATGTAGAGAATTAGATGTGGAAAAGTAGGGATTTGCATGCATGTATGTGTACTTTTGAATGCATATGTATATGTATATATATATATATATATATATATATATATATATATATATATATATATATATATATATATATATATATATATCAAAGTGTTTGCTTGCATGTGTCATTGTTTACATGAGTTGATGTGTTTACAAGTGTGGCAAAAGGAAGTAAGAATTTTACCACCTAGATGAGAAAATTGTTTGTCTGTATTTGTGTGTGTGCGTGTGTGAGAGAGAGAGAGAGAGAAAAAAAGAGAGAGAGCGCGGAGCGTACACTAAAAATCAGTAGATGAAAATGTATTTTATATCTATCTGTCTATCTATCCATGTGTGCACGTTTGTCTGCGTATGAGTATGCTCGTGGCTGCGTACACGTGTATGTGTATGTGTGTGTGTATATATCTCAGTGATATAGAGCAACGCTATTGATGGTATACACGAGTGGTATACGGTGGAGATCGAGGTGATAGTACAAAAAAAACAATATTGTCTGCTATGTTTTTTCATCCTTATTATTAATGATTTTCTGTCAATTGATTAACAATTATATATTTTATCGTCTGTTAATTATTCAAATTCTTATTGCCTATATAACTATATTTTTTCAGAATCACATTCTTTTCTTTTACTATTACTTTCTCTCGGTCTCTTTCTGTCTGTGTCTCTGTCTGTCTGTCTGTCTCTCTCTCTTTTTCTCTCTCTCTCTCTCTCTCGTTCTCTCTATGTACACACATACACAGACACGTGTGTATGTATGTGTACACCCACAGAAGAGAAACAGAAACAGAAATTGTATTTGTGCAGGCGCGTGTATCTATAATATCCTTGTAGAGTTTAGAATCACTTCTCTAGTGTCAGGGGAAAAAATGCAAATAAATGTCAATTCATTGAAGAGGCGTTAGATTAAATTGTAAGAAAAGTGACGTTCTGCATAAAGCTGTATTTTCTTAAATGTTAAGTATAACACGTTTTTGAAGTTCACCGGACCTATTCTGCAAGGCTTCTTTTGGTCCTGATATTTGCTTTTCAGTTTTCTTACACGAACATTTCTTGAGTGGTCTCAGAACCTGTTCCAGTGTCTCCATTTTGTATTTTGTATGTTATTTATATCTTCTGTACAAGATAAACTATTAAAATATAAGCACATAAGCTACATAATCATTTTACAAAACTTATAAATACATAGTTTTTTTACACAAACTCATATATATATATATATATATATATATATATATATATATATACATATATATATACACACACACACACACACTCACACACATATATATATATATATATATATATATATATATATACTCTTGAATTTTTAATATGTGCGTGTGCGCGTGTGTGTATGTATGCTCTTGAATTTAGTAAAATGCTTATTTACAAAAAAAAAAATTATTTACTTATCTATTTCTGCCTGTCTATCTATGTCTGTCTGCTCATCTATCTATCTATCTATCTATCTATCTATCTCTCTCTCTCTCTCTCTCTATATATATATATATATATATATATATATATATATATATATATATATATATCACAGTCTGTTCTTTATCTGTCTACATGTAGATAAAGGGATACATATAATCACTGTAAAAACAGAAAAGTGTGTACAGAAATCATAGAAAATGAAGAAGTAAATGCATTGTTACTATCCCAATTTGATTAATTACTGATATTTTAATCCATTCTTTTTCGCTTTGGTAGATAAGACAAGCAAAAGAAAAATGGCTGAATAGTTACATACAAGCGAACACAGTGAGACTGTAGATTTTATAAGTACATGAATGTCTTGGTAATCATGTTTCTAGATAATTTGCATTTCGCCTGCGGTTCTTAGCATAAAACAAAATCGGTATTCGAAATATTGTCATTTATCTGTACTCTAACACCGACCTCTGACTCTAGTGTGAAGTATACAACTACTTGAGGCTAGTAACCAGAATGAAACGAAAGTAAATATTTGAGTAAAAAATACGTGTGCTGCTGACGCTTTCATTGCTGTATGCATTTTAACCTTTTAATAATATGCAATCAATAAATAAGTCCCTTATTCTGTACAAATCTATCTTCACCACTTCTTTATTTCTACCAATCTGTGTATTTCCATCTATCTATCTATCTATCTATCTATCTATCTATCTATCTATCTATCTATCTATCTATCTATCTATCTATCTATCTATCCCTACTTGACCCGGGCATCCATATTCACATGCATATATGAATTGCTTTATTTAATATGGTCATTTTTACTGCTTACCTTTTGATCATCTCTCCTCGTCATTCGAAATGAGTGAAGATATAAGACAACTTATTCACGAGAAACAATAATACAAGTAAAAAAAGACAAGTTCCTTCATACTCTGCAAGTTTGCATTTCTAGCAACAACATTAACAATATCATTGATGTTCACATTTTTTAAATACTCAGGCGCATGTGTCAAGAAGATGTCGGTATATTCTTGTGCTTATTGTTTTTGCTATGCATACTCGTTTTTTGCGTATATATGTTCGAAAAATATTATTAGTGTTATTATTTTTGTTGTTGATGGTTTTTCACAAAAGTGACTGACTACTCTTTGTTTTAATGAAAGTCAGGTAACAACAAATCTTACTGCATCAGTACACTCTCCACTATCTCTCTCTCTCTCTCTCTCTCTCTCTCTCTCTCTCTCTCTCTCTCTCTCTCTCTATT
>OZ038520.1:27987858-27990358 GCA_964036315.1 Acanthosepion esculentum | reverse complement strand
TTTATTTAAGCGATTTTATGCATAAATATGTAAATGCTTTCTAATGTATAAACCGCAGGTGTAAAACTACCACTCGGATCGAACTCACAGAATAGAAGTAATTTTGTGAGACTACCTTAATTAACGTTGTCATATGGAAAGGTGACATGCATGTATGTAACTATCTTTATATTTATCCCATAAATGAAACTATAGAGAAAAAATGTCTTCATGTTTAAATATAAGTGGATGTTTACATACGTATGTGTATCTGTGTAAACGTACGTATATGTCTATGTGTTTTTTAATTAATTTAACTATAATTTTCCGATTTATGTCTATCAAATTAGTAGCACATATTCAATTGTCTCTCTCTCTCTCTCGATATATATATATATATATATATATATATATATATATATATATAGATAGATAGATAGATAGATAGAGAGATGTAAATGTAATATATATGTATATATATACATGTATATACATATATATGAATATGTATATATATAAATATATATATTCATATATATATATATATATATATATATATATATATATATATATATATATATATATATATATATATATATATATATATATATATGTAAGTGTGTATATATACATATGTATATCTTAAAGAGAGAAAAAGCCACAAACATTTTTTTAATATAATGTGGGTTTTTATATACTTTATTCTCTATAATTTGCTACACGGGTTTCGGGTCTTGTGATCTTCACCAGGCGAAGAATGGTTATTTCCACATATTATTTAAAGAAATTATTTTTTTTACTCCTATGCTAACTCTTTAACCATTTCCTTTTTGTGTAGTAGTAGGCATCTGAATCCTTAATGGAGTAGACGAGAAATGTTGTACATATGCACTTATATATATATGTGTGTGTGTACTTATGCGTGTAAGGAATTTTAGTTTCTAATAAAACTGAATTATTTGCCTTTAAAATATTCTTTCAGAATTGCGTTGGCAAAAATTATAGTGGCATTGTCGATCACATGATACTGATAAAAAATATTCTAAAGTAGTAGGTCATTATCGTTTTTGTTTTGTTATAGTCAGTAAAATGTACAATTTTAAGTATAACACAGTGCAAAGTTATCTTGGCTTTTCATTAAGTAGAATTAAAATTCAAACATTTCAGGAAAGAGAAATATTTTTTCACATTTTTGAATTGTGCTATTAATTACATCGAAACAAACATTTAAAAAAATCTATATTTATTTAATACATACTAGAAGATTTCAGGGAATTAAAATAATACATATATTATTTTTGATAATCATAACAAAGCCAATGACATATTAAACTAAAATATTTTATACATATATCGAATCCTATCGTAAAGTAAAATAAGTCAGGAACTTTGACGTGAAAACCTATTAGTAACCGTTCGACTACTAAGCATTCCTTTCAAATTTCTTGGATAAGATATTTGCTTATCCCAACGAGATCACAACGACAAACTGAGATTAAGAAAATAAATAAGTAATGATTGGACGAGAATTTTGCATTATATACATTACGCGCGCGCGCACACACACACACACACACACACACACACACATATATATATATATATATATATTATAATATATATATTACATATATATTATATATAATATATATATTATATATATTACATATATTATATATATATTATAAATATATAATATATATGTATATTCTATATATTATACATATTACTTATATATATTATATATATACATTATATATAATATATATATTATATGAGTATATATATTTATATTATATATATTATATATATATATTTAAATACACTCACATATGTTTATATATATATATATATACACACACAGACATACATGCACACACACACACGCACATATATATATATACATATATATATATGTATATATATATATATATATATATATATATATATGTGTGTGTGTGTGTGTGTGTGTGTGTGTAACTTAAATCTTCCTATATTATATATTTTACGGATTACGGTAAATTAGACGAGACTAACTTGAAAAATGCCGAAATCTGACAAAAATATATGACAATATGAGGCATTTCATCATGTTTCTTTTATGAAATTTTGTTTCAATTAAGAATTTATAAAAATAATTCTTATAAAGCTATTTTAAATGATAGAGCGTGTACAAAATAATCGACGTAAAATAATACTGATGTTCTATCTGCTGTGTTAAGGAATATCTCAAAATAATAATTTTAAAAAATCAGTGTTTCCATCATCTTTGGTTGTATATAAACAGTCTCTAGGACAGGTGTATGTTTATACATATACATATATATATATATATATATATATATATATATATGTTTATGTATGTATGTATGTATGTATGTATGAATATATGTATGTATGTATGTATGGATATATATATATATATATGTATGTATGTATGAATATATATATGTATGTATGTATGAATATATATATGTATGTATGTATGAATATATATATATATATATATATATATATATAT
>OZ038520.1:27977858-27982858 GCA_964036315.1 Acanthosepion esculentum | reverse complement strand
GAACCGTTTAGTTTTGTGTTTAATTTTTTATTATATTTCACCAATTTTCGGATAAAGTCTTGGTTATTGATTTTGAAGTTCATATTTTGTTATTTTTGTTCAGGTACATTCAATTTCCACAGTTATTATCAAGAGCCGAAATGGTGTCTGAGTGGTAGTTAGAATATATATATATATATATATATACATACATACATACATATATATATGTGTGTATATATATGTGTATGTATATATATATATGTGTGTGTGTGCAGTTGTTACGCGTTTCGTCCTTCAGGACTTCATCGGATTAAAGGCGGCACAAGTAAACTTTTACAATTTTGTCATATAATTTCCCCAATAATGTTCTTGATATGTAAATATATATAAATGTCGTTATCTCATATATATATATATATATATATATATATATATATATATATATATATATATATATATATATATATATATATATATATGTATATCTGTATGTATGTATTTGTATGTGTTCGCGTGTGCGTGGGTGCATATACTTTATTTCTAAATAATATGACAAAAATTAAATTTGAAAATGGACTGATAGATACAAAACAAGTTTAATATAAATACGTATAAATCAATTGATTAATTTAAGCCCCATGTTTTACTCTCGGATATATATATATATATATATATATATATATATATATATATATATATATATATATATATATATATATGTGTGTGTGTGTGTGTGTGTGTGTGTGTGTGTGTGTGTGTGTGTGTGTGTGTGCGTGCGTGCGTGCGTGCGTGCGCGTGTGTGTGTGTTTATAGATATATATATATGCATATACATACATATATATGTGTATGTATATGTATATATATATATGTATATATATACATATACATACATATATATGTGTATGTATATGTATATATATATATATATATGTAAATAGATATACATATCTTCTAACATATATATATACGTGTAGATGTATAGCTATACTTGTGTATATATCTGTGCGTGTGTGTATGTAGATATATAGCTATACCTGCATATATATATATATGTAGATATATGGCTGTACTTTCATACATATACTTTCATACTTTTATGTATGTATGTCTCTCTCTCTTTCTCTCTACATGTATAATGATATATATACATACAAATATATATTTATATCTATATATATGTATAGGTATGCACACAAACACATATGCACACACTCACACGCACACATACCTGTTTATACGCATGTTAGAACAGCAGACCAGCAATCACATTTGTCTCTTTGTGTTTCTCTAAAATTTACTGCGAAACTTATAGTAAATATAAATTATTAACTTAAAATTCACTCAAACAAATAATGCGAACGTTTTATTTTATTTGCACTTAAAACTTTATTTTAACATTATGCAAGTGGTAACAAATTCTTGCATTTTATTTTTCCTTTCTGTAAATTATAAAAGTACATAATTCTGGTTTTAATTTCCCATTTTAAAAAATAATCGATACAAAAATTCACTTTCTAGTTTAACGCTTCAGCGAAAACAAAACACTTAACATCAATGAATAATATTGACTTTTACTTTTAAAGAGCTTTAGTTAGTGATGTTTTAGCAATAATCAATCAATCTATCTATCATATATATATATATATATATATATATATATATACATATATATATATATCAATTATGTAGTGCGTATTCAATTTATATAACGTAAATCATTCATACGAAAAATTAGCTTCATTATTTGTTTATATATTTATTATTTATTTGTTTTTCCTATGAATGATTTACGTTATATATATATATATATATATATATATATATATATATATATATATATATATATATATATATATATATATTGGTTTGAACATATCTATCTATCTATCTATCTCCGTTTGCACATATCTATCTATCTATCTATCTATCTATCTATCTATCTATCTATCTATCTATCTTTCTTTCTCTACGTAAACACATCAACAGGCAAATATATTTCTATTGTTGTTTAAAATTGTGTACAGTTAATATATATTTTTCTGAACCACTGTAGGGGAATCCATAACAGAGTTCGTGTTTTGTACATTCAATCACGTGATGTCGATGTTTATAATCAATCAGAGTTATCGGGATTGTTTGGAAATAGAGGTTAAATGTTATATTTAAAAATTAATACTTTCTATATGCTTAGTTGATTGTCATTGTCTTTGTTTCTCTTTTCCTCACAATTTCCTCCCTCTCTTTCTATTTCTCTCTTTCTCTCTCTTTCTCTTATCTTTATTTTTAATACAAATAAAATTAATTGGTAAATTAAATTAAATTAATATGATTTCTGTTACCATCTATTATCAAAAATACTTTACATATAAATGTAACTGAGACTTAATTTACTTTTTACTTTACATGATGTTCCAATTAAAAGACTGCAGAATTCATAAGCGTTCGTATAAAAGTTAAAATATTAATTTCCAAAAATTTATATAAAGACAATAAATCTCAATAATACTTGATTTTATGCCAACAAAACGGAAGAAAACTTTCTTTCATATTCATGAAAATCCTGAAGAATTAATCGTTTTCATTTGTAACTTGTCACATTTTTTATAACTTGTTATTATCTTGTTCTTGTTTAGTTTTTTATTAAACGAAACCTTTTAATTAAAAAAAATTCGTATGTTATGTATATATATATATATATATATATATATGCACATACAAAAATAGAAGCAGGAACAAAGTCTGTGTTTGCATTTGTTATATATACATATAGATAATATAAATTGAAAATTGAGAACAACGGCATTCAGTTGCTGAAGCCTCCTGAAGAGTGGACTGAACAATTACAAAAAAGCAAATCTAGTAAATTCTATAGTCGAAGTACTGAATATATATTCAATCAACAAATCAATCAACAAGTTGACAAATTGTATTAGAGACAGTCAGACAGACACAGATAGATACTTATATATCTGTACTTATATATACATATATATATACTTGTGTATATTTATTTACATATCTATCTATATATATATATATATATATATACACACATATATATTTATATATATATATATATATATATTATCTATTTATATACATATATATATATATATGCTTCCTGTCTTATGTACGAGTATACATACACACACGTATATATATGTATATATATATATATACTTATATATATATACATACATATATATATATATATATATATATATATATATACATATATATACAGATATATAGAGATAGATGGATAGAAATCCTGATTTCATGGAAGATATTCATTAAATGATGGTAATTTAGAACAAGTGCGTTTCATGATGTTTTCTTTATACTCTAACATGAATAGATTGATATACATATGCATATTTATATATCTTCTATTTCATAAATATTCATGCTCATAAATTCAACACTCTCTCTTTTCATTTATGCATGTACACGCGCACGCGCACGCACACACACACACACACGCACACACACACACGCACATACACACACACACACACACACACACATATATATATATATATATATATATATATATATATATATATATATATATATATATATATATACGGTGCTGAAAAGTTATCATCCTGACCTACTTATCAAAATCTAATTATATGAGCAAACAACATTTTTTTTTTGATTTCTTCTTTGTTGAACACAGAAATTTTCAGCACATTTCGGGGAGACAGTAAAAGCAAGATAGAGAGATTTTGTGAGTGAGTGAGATATTAAAACACCGGTTGTTGGCTGAGAGTGCATTTCTATGTTATAATGTTGTTCACTATTCAAACTAGATAAATTCCAGATTAATGAATGCCGATTTCAAAAGCAAACCGGCAATATGGACTAAACTCATTATCCGTATAAAGATAATCATACTGTATAATAATTTTTAACCTTTCGTTTATTCTTTTTGCAATTTTTTCAATATCATTAAGAATTGCTACTGAATTTATGTTCCTTTTTCTTTAAACAACGGTATATTTAATAATACATAAAAATGTGAGTTATCTATCTATCTATCCATCTATCTATCTATCTATGCCTAATTATTTTCATATATATCCATATTACTTCGAATTTTTATGAATCAATATATTTACTTTCTTTCCTATCTGATATCGGTATGTCAAATAATATTACAATTCGCATGTATATAAATGCAGATATTTTCTTTTGTCATATTATTTGAAAAAAGTTTTTTCAGAGTTATCGCCCATATCAACAGGAATTTAAAAACATCAAATAATTCGTAAGCATCTCTCTCTCTCTCTCTCTCTCTCTCTCTCACTCTCTACATATATATATATATAATATATATATATATATATATAAACATCTCTCTCTATATATATATATGTGCATGTGTGTGTATGTATGTGTCTGTATATCTATGTGTAAAATTCCAGATAAAACCAAAATATATGTGTGAAATGAAAATAAAGTATGTGAAAACATTATTTTTACCGGGGCATCTACTCAAATATGTAGATGCCCTGTTCATTTTAAACAGAATTTTATTTCGTTCAAGAGCCTGAATTTAAATATATATATATATATATATATATATATATATATATATATATATATATATATATGTATATATATATATATATATATATATATATATATATATATATATATATGTGTGTGTGTGTGTGTGTGTGTTTATGTGTATATATATGTATATATATATGTTTGTGTATGTATATATATGTATATACATATATATATATGTATATATATATATGTATATATATGTATATATGTATATGTGTATATATGTATATATATATATGTATATATATATATGTGTGTTTGTGTATGTGTGTGTGTGTGTGTGTGTGTGTGTACATACAAAGTATGCAATACATAGGTATATATACAAATTATACAAGAATGCAAACAGAGGAATATCAACTACCACTCAGAGACCATATCGGTTCTTGATAATGACTGCGAAAATCCAAAGTATTTGAACATAATATGAACTT
>OZ038520.1:27930358-27972858 GCA_964036315.1 Acanthosepion esculentum | reverse complement strand
AATAGGTTTCCCACCCAAACAAAACTATTAACGTAAATCGACAGACATAATGGTGCTTAATACAAAGCTGGAATATTGTGTTGCGCCAATTTTCCAAATGCAATGGCTTACAAGATTACCTAAATCCATGTCAAAAAGTTGGCATAAAATTTCGAATTTTCACCTGGGTGCTAGCACCGACTGTTAGTGGAGGATATTCAGCTATTTAAGTCATGTGAAGATCTATAATTGTGTGATAGTTTGATAACTACTGATCTTAACTTAGTGTGAAACAAAGTATCTTATGTGGGGAGAATGAGTATAGAAAAATTATTTTGTGCCATTCTAAATGAAAATCAGTATACAAAACTTTGATCTTTTTTTGTACACCGACTTTTCGCGCATGTAAAAAGTATGTACGTTTCTTAGCTTCTAAACAGATCAGAAAATATCAGTCTTTAAAATGGCACATGTAAAAAGAATTCAATTTATTGTATTTATTCTGTTAATAATTAACATTTTACTGTCGATTATTCCACAAATGGAACATATTTTAAGAAATGCAAGAATTTTTTTTATTTCATTGATAATATACACAAAAAGACTAAAAATAGAATATGTGCTTACAAAGTGTATTAAAATACAATTTGTGACTTATCAATTTATATTGATTTTTGTAAAATTTTCCAACCATGGATGGACACGAAAAGTTAAAACAGTAACAATAAATCATTGAATAGCATTTGATAATAGCTTTTACTAAGTTTACAGTAGGCTATATTTTAGGCAACAGTAAGAATTAAAATCGTTATGTGTGAAAAAACAGTCTGTAAAACATCCCAGAAAAACAAGTCATTCGTTTAGAACAATCGTCAGTTACATCAACTGATGTAGATAATCATGGCAGATTAGGCTATTTTATGTATCGTACTGATTGTATACATCATATATATATATAGCAACAATATTATTTGTATACAATGTTCTACAATCAATATTGTATACAATATTGATTGTATATATCATATAAATATTAACAATGATGATAATAGGTGCAGTGGTAGTAGTGATGACAGTAAATTAGTATCAGTTATATTTGACAACGGATGTAATAATAGCAGTGATCTTAGAAGTAGTACTATCTATTTGCTTTGATCAGAACACTAGCTTACTTGCATGTTTTAGTTAATGGTAATTTTGAAGCAAAGCAAATTATATATTTTGAGAAGTCATACACTTCAAGATTCAATTGTTTTATTTTAGAAAGGAGGCAAAATTTCGAAAATGAATACAATAGTATTGGTGGTAGTGGCTGAGTAATGAATATTTGATGATTCGTGATGAATCTTTGTGTTAGTGAACATTAATTAAAACCTAAATTCCGTAAGCATATTGACAGGCATGAACTCGTTTTAAAATGTTGTCCCCCACAAAAGCAATATCCGCGTTAAATTTACTATATTTTATTGTTATTGGACTCGCATCAATTATGAAAACTGATATGACCTCTTAAGAATTATATAAGCGTCCAGTGCGCCACGCCTATATCAACTTACAACTTATTATTACTTTATTTACAACTTACACGCGTGACGAACGCATTAGTAAGAAAAAACTATTAGCTTTATATATATATATATATATATATATATATATATATATATATATATATATATATATATATATGTATGTATGTATGTATGTATATACATATGTATGTATGTATATACATATATACATACATATATATACAAATAATTATAGTAATAGCTGGTCACTCGTATTCGAGCATACACGTCTATTAAGGCGGCTAGTCAATCCCTATTGCAGGCGCTCACTCAGGCACATTTGTGTTTGTTCAACACCCATAGACCCAACCTGTGGTTTATATTGCAATTATGCTTAGTTACTATTTCTGGGAGAGAGCGTGTTATTTAGCGTGATCAACAAGCTGAACAAGGCCAGCACACTCAAAGCCACGGTCACGATAACTTGTGAATTCGTGTTACCGAATTTTACTCACGAGTCTTGGATCATCCCGTGGAATGGTTTTCAGACACCTTTCCTAGGTACTGCACGCTAGGATCGCCTTCTCCAGATCGATAACCACAGGAAGTCTAAGTGGTGGGATTCGAACCCGAGTCTCATGGTCAAAAATATGTATATATATATATATATATATATATATATATACCAAAAGTGTGGTGCCTTCCTCTAAAATCCGAAGAATCGACTAAAAATTGAAGGCTACGTGTTAGAAAACGCAATCGTAGCTTCGCAGTTGGTAAATTCAAATTATTATAAATTTGAGAATTAAAAGCGTTGAATACAATTCAGAGTCTATAAAACATAAAATAAATGGAGAATAAAAAATTAAAACCGAAGCAGCACAAATTTTACAGTAAAAAGTCAAGTATCATCAGGCCAGGTTCAATCTTTACCTTGTGATATTAGCAGTTACACTTTTAGTATTGGGCATCCAGCAAGGACCGACCTCACCACAGAAGTAATTGTTTACGACACTAGCTTATTAATTAATATTCCATAGCATTACATCATACTGATATTTACTGAGCTTAGCTTTATATCACTAGATATCAAGTATAGAATAATTAGTGAAGATCAAATTTACGCCGGTAATAATGTTTTACTAATCCATAGCGAGGCATGAGATATGTACTATGCTTAAATTATTATGACTAAAGGTTGAAGACCTTCAATAGGGAGCACACAGTGTGGGTCGATTTCACTGCGGTATAATTGTTCTGCGAAACGAGATTACGATTTACAAATTCGTAGCGAGGCATAAAATATTAGCTGTTAGATATGGCACAAAGCCTTCAATATGGAGTATCCAGTGTGGATCGAAGTCACTGCAATAGTAATGTTCTGCGAGACGAGATTAAAATTCTTAATTTGGCACAAGGGCTTAATCTTGAAGTATAATGTTGTAATGCTCTGCTTGACACTAAATATCGAACTTACAGTAAACATCTACAAGGCAAGTACTGTAAACATTACAATATAACAGGCGTATATTTATATAGTTATTAATTCGCGGTTTGTCATGACGCCAAGAAGAGGTGGCTAATAAAAGTCTTACTTTATTTGTAAATAGATCAGATTATTATCCATTTTCTCACTTACGAACAACGTGGGTTATGTCTGCATTCGTATTTGCCTTTCTGGTTTTATATGGGATCAGTCATGAAATGACTCATTCAATTAATGAAAAAGCAACCTACCTAGGACAGCAGCGCCTTAGTTCTAAGCCTCCACCTCCAGTGCCCTTGCCACTTTTCAAGGGATTTCAAAATCTACTTTCGGGAACGCCATCAGCTGACTCGTCATGAATCAGCTGATGGCGTTCCCGAAAATCTTACTTAATCTTATCTCTGACATTTTAACAGCAATTCTATTTCTTGGTATATCTATCTATGCTTCCAAACAGAAATTAGTTGGAAAAGATATTCTTATTTCTTATAACAAACCTGCGTAATCCATCTAAAAAAACAACGCCAGAATGAGTACTAAAACGATACTGCGAATATGGCATACTCCAGTCAACTTGTCAAACAAATACTGGACATGAACAAACAAAAATATGTCAGTTTTCATGCATTTATCTATGCTTTATGATTTATAACAATTTTCTAGTTCTAGACTCTTAAATACGGTTTATATTCCAAAATTGTAATATAATATATTTGCTCTGATTTTTAATTTTATTTTTAACTTTTTTCTTATTTTTTCAAAGCCATACCGCAATTATCATATTTTTTTTACTACTTTTCACTCCGTAGAGGGTTACTGCGTGACATCATATGAGCGCAAGAAATGGTAAGAAATGTAGTTATTGGGGACTATGAAAGAAAGATAACAGCTAAGTCTAGACTTGAAGAAGTCAAGATTTAATTAGTGAATAACATTTCAAAGTTCAGTCGGAGATTTTAGAAACATAGCGTGGAAGTAGATATTAGAAGGAACCGGAAACCCGATCCTAAACAGGAAACAAGAGATAAACCTCTACTCCTGTTCAGAAGATCGGAGAAGTGTGTGAACCGGGCGATGTATCAAAACTGTTGGTTGAGGGACGCTTGCATTGCCAATACCTCTCCAGAAATGTGAGTTTTGTTTTTCTGCGTACGAACATTCCCTTGATTTAAATGCAGTATTATTACTAATTCAGTATCATTCTCTACTAGAATATTCTTAATAATCATAATCACATTACATATAGAAGTATAATTGGTTCAAAATTTATATAATAACTTATAAAACTTATATGTAATAACACTTTTCTTGATAAAATCATGTTACAAGTCAGGAAGTTATAAGGAGAACAGAAATTATACAGAAATATAAAAATAAAGCTAAAGTTTTGATAATGAGGAAAGAAAGACTAGAATATTTAATATTCACAGGATATATTGATGGCAGGAGAGAGAAACAAATAACACAAAAAAGAGGGATCTTAAAGTTGAAATAGTTACTGAAAACAAATGTTTTAAAACGGCGGAGAGCCACGATCCTTTAAGATCACAACAAATAAAAAAAAGAATGTCTAATGGATATAATTGCAGATGAAATAATAGCCTCTTCAATACTGTAGCACTGTCCTTTTTATTCTAACTGACTTTTGTAATGCTGCCGTTTGGATGGATTCTATTTTACCTTGGATTTCCAATTCTCTCATTAGCCCTTTGTTAGTTCTACTTAAATTCCTATATTAATTCAGTTTTACATTCTTTAGATTTTACTGTTTGAGCTATCGAAACACGAGCTTTATTATTATTACTTTTAGCATAACGACAACTACTACTACTATTATATTACTCATTATTTAACCAGTGGTAGTGCTCTCGAGTTCTCCCTTGAATATTTACTCATTTTTATTGCTTTAAATATGCTTCATTGCCCCATTAGTATATTATTCGAACAATTTATTTTTTTAGAATATCAGAACATTTTTTACAATAATTTCTCAAGAAAAATCATGCCAATCCATACTTTACAGATATTAAAGAAAAAAGAAGTTATAGAGGGCGATGCCTGTCTGTGTACTAAACGTACATAACATTTACAGAGATAGAGACTGAAAAAGCGTCAAATTTTAAACTAAATATTTGCGATTTCTATTCTACTTTTAATTAATATTTTGTTATGCAGTCTGTGACAACCAGAACTGGCAAAGTTGCTGGGACATTAAAAACTCGCTTATTATGTAGAAATATATAAATGCAAAAGGTTATTAATAAAACTAATAGAAAATATAAAAACATATAATGTATTTAATGACATGTACACAATTTTTCGCCACAACAATATTCGAGCCAGAAACGTTGCACAGTTCTTAACCATGAAATACTTCCTTGGACATCTTGGCCAACTCCTGCTCGATGCCAGCCCGGAAGGTATTGATATTGAATTAAAAGTTCAGTATCTACTATATGGGCGTAGAATAGCACTTACAGAAGCCAGGATAGAGGAGAGCCAGAGTTCATCAGCAAAGTTAATTTTTCAGAACTTCTGCATTTTCTTGGTTGTCTGATTGGGAGTAACGTTCCGGGTATACATAGTAGTTACCCAATGAAATGAGATTCGTTTTGAAATATGACAAACCATATTACATCAGATCCTTGTACTAGGCATCATCATCATACGCATTTTCTCTAATATTATAGCAGCTTTATTAAGTTTGAAGCCATAACATCCAAAGGTATGATTTAGGTTGGATATTTAGTTTTGAAGCTTCCCATAACATCAACTGTTATCAATGTATTGGAGGTTTCGATAGTCCAAAAAAGCAACAGCTACAAAGATTTTTTACTGAAAACACTTGAACAAAAATCAATTTTAGTTCAATTCTTTACTATGGATTGACTGATTCGTTTTTACGGCATATCAGCCTTTTGTAGGTTATATAAATCCAGAAAATATTTTTAAATTGTAAGAATGTTTTTGGAAATAATAATTTACTGATACAAGTCCTACTAATTAACCCATAGCTTAAAGAGAAGAGGTGGTTTCATACTTTCCCAAAGGTATATGCGTTCAAGTAAATATAATGAACCCGACTGAAATTGGAACTCAGCTAAACAAACATATTACAGTATATTTCCTGATAAGTCATGGCAGTTCATATATAATATGGAAAAGCATCTACAGATAGCCATTATCAGTTTCTTCCTAAGACTAACAAATAAAATAACCAGAGATATGGGCAAATATTTTTTACCAAGTTAAGCTTTTGTTAGTGTTATTATCATTTGGATTCGCGCATAAATGTCAAAGAGTCAGAAGCAGAATTTATGTAACCAGCAACTCTCTAATTAAAAAAATAATTAAAGAAATTTATAATCCTTTTTTCTCTTGTGGTGAAAGATTTTCTGTGGATCGTAAATTCCACCCCATTAATCAAGGAATTCGGCAAATAATATCATCTAATGTATTTAATAAGCATGAAAAATCTCTTTTGATTGAATTATATTTATTGTCGACTAGGCATGGAAATGTATACTATAAATATCTACGAAATAGTGTCTGAAAATGTGGTTTGCCGAAGCTCTCACTCTGCCATTCTCTTCGTCGGTATACCAGTGACAATAATTCTTGGTTCTAGATATCTGATGACAAGGGAAATGTGTATTTTCTGTCTTCAGTTTGAGGGAAACCCATGCAATCTCATTCGTAATTAGAAGTCTGTTCAGTGATTCTATGTTGGTAACAAAACGCCACATCCTGACTTATACAAAATATTGCTTATTACAAATCTCATCTGTTCTTTTTTTTAGTTTGATTTGTGTCAATATCTTCTTCTTCTTCTTGTGTCAATATCTTCTTCTCGCACTCTGCTATAATATTCTTCTTCTTCTTCTTCTTCTTCTTCTTCTTCTTCTTCTTCTTCTTCTTCTTCTTCTTCTTCTTCTTCTTCTTCTTCTTCTTCTAATTTTCTCAGAATCACTTTATAAGTCTGGTGAGTACACCTATCCTTGTCTTACACCTCTTTCTATTTGTGTATATTTACAGAACTCATTTTCTATCCGTATGTAGGGGGCTCGCTGCCAGTATAAGTTCTGGATTATTATAATTTTCCCAAGTATGCCAAGGTTACCTAGCAGTTCTATCATTTCTTTGTGACGTACTTCATCATCTATAAAACTAAGTTACATATCCTTCTGCATGTGCGTCATTTTACATTTACGATATACCAGTACAGGTTTTCCCTGCAATTCAATATGGAGTAAAGCGAAGTGCTAATTAACATCAATTCAAAAAGAAGGTTTTTTAACATTTTCAAGCTGCCAAAATTGATATATCTGTCTGTCCTAAACTTATGAGTCTTTTCAAAATTAAAGATATGGGATTTGAGCATACATACTTACAACTTAGAAAAATGATTTCCAATGTAAAGAATGGAAGAGATAAAATAAGCTTTGCATGAAAATAGCCATGAAGATACAGATTTTCATTGTTGACAAAACAAGCCTGATAAAGATTAGATTATTGATCAGGTGCCATTATTTTATGCAGCAATTACAAAGATTTTCATTTCTATTCCTCTTTCAATGCTGATATGACTTTCTTTTCAGCTTTTGTAGCAAACACACAAAATAGTGAAATATAATTAATGGTGGAAACGTGAACAAAGGCTCCACGTTTGATTATTATTGGATAGAAATTGAACTGTAATCTGTATTCTTCAATTTAGACTTTTCTGACAGTTTAGTCCTAATAAAACTACGCTACGATGAGTAGTTTTGTTTTACTACAGAAATATACCCATTGAAATCGGATCCTTATAATATAAATAGTTAATCTTTTAATAGTTTTCTTTATTTATGTTGTTTTTTCATGAAACTCTCAAACCTTTATTTTATGATAATCAAATTAAATCAATAATAGTCAATAATAATAATAATAATAATAATAATAATAATAGTAATAATAATAATAATAGTAGTAATAATAATAATAATAATAATAATAATAATAATAATAGTAATGATAATATTAATAATAATAATTGACAATGATTTATTTCTAGGAAATTTAAAACATAATTAACAATTAATATTCTGGTGTCTATTAATACTACTACTAGTAGCAATAATACTGTTACTTCTTCTTCTTCTACTTCTACTACTACTACTACTACTACTTCTTCCAATTATTATTATTATTATTATTATTATTATTATTATTATTATTATTATTCATAAATTTGTATTTTCACACCAGGTGAATCGCTGCAGTCTGAATGACAGACCCCCTACTAATCTCTATCATCATTCTCAGTATTCTTGCTGACCCTATCAGCGCCGATGATTATACAGTCGCAACACTATCTCTGATTTTCATCTTATCCAATCATGATTCGTGTGAGTTTTAGGCACGGTCCCACATACATCGATTATCATGGACAGGATTCTAAATATTATATTCTATAGTTTTGCTCAGCTAGCTGGCAATGTCCGAATATTTCGTCAATTTCTCACTCACTTTCAAATTCAACAGCTATGTCTTTTTTTTTTTACAGTTAGTATAGCACCATTCTGCTGTGCAGGCATAAACTGCCACAAAAGTAAATAGCTATAATTTGTAGTAGTGTTTGTTATGAACTAAAACTGCATCCATATACATTTTATCTTTTCATTACCCTAAATCCATTATTAGGTTAACAAGAGCTTAAAATAGCTTACTTAATAACCGAAGTCTTTAATCTACAATCACTTCTCTTTCCTTCAGTGAAAACTTTTTTATTTTGTTAATAACACAGGGCGCCACACCATATAGAATTAATTAGCAAGCCAGTCTCGCACGCTATTACTACTGCAGTGAGTAAAATCTTCACTTTTCACTTCAGGCTAATATTGGTAAATGCATACATTTCAACGTGATGCAGAATTTAGTGAACTAACGTAAATTGGAGAATTCTATGCTTACTATGATGCTTTAATGTGGATTATTTAACTACGTTTACGAGTGTCGCGAGTTCGATCCAGGCGAAGTGCTCTGCTTTTGTTACTCTCTGCCCAGATTTATTTTAATCATTTCACTCAAAGTAATGCGATAATGTCACTAAGACACAAAAGGTTACTTGAAGGGAAAGAAAATAAAACTTTAGTCAAGTGAAAAGAAAATAATAGAACAGTGTCCAGCAAGACAGATTGCGATTGATGATGCATTTAAAATTTTGAGAATAGTTGATTTCCGGGAGTTCAGTATCAGCTATGGTAGTGGAAGGCAAAAATAATTATGGTGTTTATAAGATATCAGTTTAATTTTCGAAGTGTTAAAATTTACAAGACATTCTTTACCTCACTTAATAACAGATTGGTGGTTATTTCGAGAGTAGCTCCCAGTTTTAATTTGTCGACATTTATCGGACAGGAGTAAATATTTGTATCATCAGCATAGATATCTAGCTGGGAACTGGTTACATCGGTAAGGCCGTTGATGAAGATAAGAAACAATATAGGTTCAAGGATATAAACCTGGAGTACCTCCGCATTAATGTGAAATTATCTAGAAGCGTGCCCGTTCAACGCGACATTTATTACATAATTTATTAAGAACAATGGGATCAAGTCAAATAGTCATCCAGAGGCACTATGCCCTTAAACTTGTGGAGAAGGCCAGTATACCAAACTCAGTCAAATGCCTTAGAGATATCTAAAGATATAGTCAAAGCATCAGTGTTCTTATTTAAAGCTTAATAGGCAAATTCATAGAACCGTTAAAACATCAGCGATAGACCTAGAAAAACGAAATCCATATCTGAAAGAAGGTCGTGTGAAAAGACATGCTTAACCAATTTGTCGTTGATTAGAGCCTTTATTATGTTGCCAAAAAGAGGAAGAAGACTAATAGTATGATAATTCGAGGGTTCAGAATGTTCGCCAGAGTTCTTAAAGACAGCAACAATAGAGAATTATATCTAACAAACTGGAAAACAAGAAGCAGCAAAGTGTTTATAGGAGAGTTTGGAGAGAACAGGAGACAGTTCCTTAGGACAATTGTAGTGATACCGCCAAATTTGCAAGTTTCGTGGGAATAAACGTTTGGAGAAGATTGTAGAAACCATGATCGGAGTTATGTGCATATCAGTCGTTAAAGCTGGATAATCAGGCAAAGATACATCTGAAGAGTCGGGAGTGGAGTACAAAGAGAATTTCCAAACAAAGGATTCTGCTTTATCAGCAGTAGATGAGTATACTTCAAAGCGATTGAAGAGAGGAGTAATTAAGGATGTATTCTTGTTCAAAACACTCTTACAGAAGCGTCAGTAATCTCTAGAACCAAACTTGTGAAAGGCTATATGGTGTCTCATTCTATTAGCGAATAGCAACTTTGTCTCGTTGAGGAAACGCCTACACTCATTAAGAACGGATAGAAAGAAGTGTCCTTTATGATCTGAACTGTTACGTTGGTATAACTCGAAAAAGCAATTCCTGTGGGCTATAGCGACTGAACAGACAGGAGTGAACGAATAAGAAGATAAACGTTTTCTTTGATATTTTCGAGCTAGAATTAAAGCTTGAATGCTGACTTTCACCCAAGAAGTAAATCAGGGGCATGCCATGGAGTAATTATTTGTAACAAACTTAGTCTTGTTAGACTAATTTGATGGGTTTGATTCTGTTGTAATTCTGTGTATAAGACTAACATGGTTATATTTACAAAATAGCAGCAAGTACCAGCAGAGCAAGATAAACAGATTATTATTACCGTACTATTTTATACTCACTGACATACTTATATTTGTATTATACTAAGCTGAATAATGTGACTGCCCGATACAGAGTAATGATTAGCAACCTCATATCGATAGACTATTTGCTAGTGTAATGTGATCGATCCTCTTTAGGTGTTAGAAAATTCTCATCAAAGAGAATGTGTACTTTATTAAACAATTTCTATTTATTATTATTTACAGTAGCCCATTATACTATTTATAATGGATGGATTATGTACACATATATCTGTCTACCCAGGTCGCTTATATTCCTTTATTGGGCAAACGATGTGGCTCCACAATAATACTTTTTATTTAAGGAAATATCATTTATTGATTAGGGGGGAAGTTATTTATAATCGTACATAAAATCATTTTGCTCTATTTACTTTTATATCTTTGATTTAACATAAAAATATATGCAAACTTCCGTTTGATTCCGCGAGAAATAGGGATGGTTCCAAGAAATTTTGTTTTAATATCGTATTATCTCTGTGCTACTGACACTCATGTAATTCTAATGAAATGTTGGGCGCTGTCTTCTTAGCTGTTGGTATAAAAAAAGGTTATAAGAAAAAACTTGTGGGTAGGAAAATTTTATATAGGAAATAAATAAGACTTTCATTTTAAAATAGGCAATATTTTAATGAAATTTTAATATTATTGAATATATCTTAATGAAAGTAATATTAAATTTATAGCAATGAAATAAGTAATATTTTAATAAACTGGCTTCTGAAAATATTACTTTAATTATTATGAATGAAATAAGTTTATTATAGTTAGTATTATTTTAAAATATTACTTATTTTATTAAATTAACTATAACTATGATTTTATTAAAACATACTGAAAATATTTATTTTATTAAAATATTATCTATTTTATATGAAAATAATTCTTGTTTTCCCGAAGACATTTCCAGCGAGAAAGGATCTGAAGATTTTTTCCCTTGTTGCTTTTATATTCAATTTATCCAGTAACCATAATTATAGATTATGCAAAACCGTTTGGTAAAGTACGTCACAACTGCTAAGCAAGCTTGACATATTACGGAACGATATTAACATAATTCAAAACGTATGCTGAGAAAAAATCGCCAGAATACAGATAGAAAATGAATTTAATAAATATACAAAAATAGAAAGGATGTAAGACAAGGATGTGTTTTCTCACCAGACTTATTCAACCATTACATTGACCTTACTGAGATAATTATTCTACCCGTCACACTCTTAATAACATTGATTATACAGATGAAACAGTGTTGATAGCAGACAGAATGAAAAATACAAGAACTTCTAGAGAAAGTAATGAACGAAATTGGGAAGAAAGGATTAAACATCAATTTTAAGAAGATAGAATGTATGATTGTTCGTAAAAAGAAGAGCCCAACATGCAAATTACAAATTTTAGATAACAAAGTCAGGCAAGTACAAAAATTAAAATATCTATAGAGTATTTTAACAGAAAACAAAAAAGGCGACACCAAAATCTGATGGTGGATTGAGAAAGCGAAAAAGTACAATCCAAAAGCTAACTAAAGTATTAAGAAACAAAACTTTCATTAGAAAGAAAGAAAAGAGTACTAAAATTTTATGTAATATCACTCCTCCTATGTAGCAGTGAATGTTGTACAGTCCCCTCACAGAAGAAGTAACTCGAAGCAACAAAAATATGATTCAATAGAAGGATGTTAAGAATACCATGGAGTATGTGGACAACGAGGAAGTTTTAGAGAAAATGGAAACAAAAGACACATGCTTACCACCAGATAGAGACAAATAAAATTCCTACGGTACATAATGAGGAAATATTTTTGTATTTTCTCTAACTTGCATTGTTTAGACCAAGATGTCTTCTCATAGTACTTTCTTTTCTTAATGGTAACGGTAATAGTAATATTAGACATTTTGCTACAAGGAAATATTTGGAAATTAATTGAACGAGCAGCCAGTAATGCTATCAGTTGAAATTTAAAACATCTTTCTCGTAAAACACTTTTTTTTTTGGAAAAGAGGAATTCTCGAATCTAGTATCTTTTATCCCTCTTTTCAGAATTGATGGGTTTTTTCCTTCCAAAACGTTCTATTTGAAGTGATATGGATTTTTAACATTTTCATTATATCATTATTTTCTCTTCGACTTACATGTGCTATCCGTTTTAGTCGTTGCTGCTGT
Source organism: Acanthosepion esculentum (assembly GCA_964036315.1). Classification (NCBI taxonomy): domain Eukaryota; kingdom Metazoa; phylum Mollusca; class Cephalopoda; order Sepiida; family Sepiidae; genus Acanthosepion; species Acanthosepion esculentum. The sequence continues at coordinate 27,959,960 of OZ038520.1, read as the reverse complement.
TGGTAGTTCTTAAATTTTGTGGTTTCTTTTATTTAGTACAGTTTTTTGTTTACAATTTTGTAACGCCAGTTCCCAATGTTCAAAAAAGGATTATATTTGCCAATGATAGTATCATTAATAATAATAATTATATATATATATATATATATATATATATATATATATATATATATATATATATATATATATATATATATGACATTTTTATTACATCAAGCATTATTAAATTGATAGTATTGATGTTACTAGTTTTGTTCAAACTGTTGATCACTATTCCCCAAAATTGAAAATAGATTCTACTCAGCATAGTTGCAGTATAAACTATATTAAACTTGCAGTTAGTTCGGTGGCTTTTGAAAAAGAATAAATGAACCTGAGCAGGTATTTTCAATGAGGATTAGCTCGCTATCATATCAGACTAATGTACTCAAAAAACGTGTATCCAATCATTTTTTAAAATGTTATATGAGCCATAAAAGAACGTGGGGAAAATTGTCTAGAGATGAATAAGTAGCTGCAGTTAGACACAACAAAAAGGAATCCTACAGTTTTTTTGTCAACCAAATTCTGAAATACACTTGATTATCTTTACTTCGATCTAGTCACAGGGAGGAACCGTTTTAAATCTATGGAAGACATTGAAAAGCAATGGAAGTATTATTTTTATGATGTGCTAAATCGAGATTCAAATGTTGACATTAGCAACATCATAAATACAGAACAATGTCTAGTAACCACTGAAATGGATAAAACCTCTTCCATTGAGGAATTACAGATTGAAAAGATTAATCTCGTTAAAGTCGCTGGTATAAACGAACTTCTAGTAGAAAGGATTTTATTTTGGAGATGAGCACATATCAGGGCAATGCACAAACTGATATATCTCATATACGGAATAAAGGAGCTGTTTCGATAGAAGGAAGATACACTCTTATAATTCTGATTTACAAATTTAAGTGTGTACGTGAAGTTTTTAGATATTCAAGATGGATTGAACTCCTATCTTCTGCTGAAAAGGAACTTGTTAGTATTTTCCTTTCATAGTTGAACATCAATATATCTCCACTTATCCTCGATGAATCACAATATGGTTTTCAACCAGAGGAACAATTCATATTATTCTTATTGCCAGGCAACTACAAGGAAAATGACCAAAATCTGGGATTTAGTCCAGGTTTTCGCTGACGTAATAGAGGTGTTTGATACTGTGAATAGACAGGCTTTACGGGATAGTTTGCTTCGCTTAAATTGAGATTTCTATTAGCCTGATGACATGGAGGCTTATGTAAATATAGGTGGCATCCTTACCGAATCTATAAAAATATAAAACGGTGACAGGTAGGGACGGATTCTTAGGCTAAAATTGTTTTCTATATACTTCTCTGTTGTCGGGGCAAATGAATTTAAGAATTGCATCCATTAAACTTATCTTCAATAAAGAACAAAATGGAAATTAATAAATCAGAACAGTTATATATACAATAAGGGATCTATTTTATGTTGACCAATCTGAATTAGTAACATATAGGATCTGATATGCACCACTTACTGAACAAATTCGACGAATTATGCATATCTTTTCACTTTAGATTAGCTTGAACTAGACCGTGGTGGTGTATCAACCAGCACCAAATAATTTGTATTATGAGCCAGAGAGTATTCTATACAACTCCTGAGATTCAATGAACAAATTTGAATATCTTACTGTTGAATCGATGAATGATGAAATCACAATACATACCCAAAAAGCTACTTGAGCTTTTAAGAGTTTGTAAGGTCGTGTTTGGACAGAGATATTAAAGATATATTACTAAGATGTTGGTTCATAGAACATGTTTCATATCTTCTCTTCTCTACCACTGTGAAATATGGGTAACTGTAAAAGAAGGAATTAAATTCCTCAGGAAGTTACAAAGTTCACTGTAATGGATTAACTTATTTTTCTACACAATCCATTCCACTCAGTGACACTTGATCCACGATTAGTTAAAAGTAGTTCAATTACATGAGCTCACTGACTTCATTATAGTGAGGCATTTGTTTTCTTTTATTCTGCAAAAGAAACATGCAACTAATTTAACAAAGTTGATCATGTCCAATTTGTAATAAAATATGTAGAACTAGATCTCGGCATGTGAAATGTTATAATATCGATAGTAGATAGCCAATCGAAACAACAGTTTTTGTATCGTCTTTACGAAAAAGAGTGTAAATCCCTTGAATCCTTAATAAATATTTTAAGATATAAAATGGTGTCAAACTGAGAGATATTTTGGGGACAACATTAACAGTCATTATAGACACCGTTTATAGGTTACTTGTAAATATTCCACTAATTTATATATGTTATATATTTTTTAATCTGTAACGTAATTCATATTTATTTATAATTTTATAGCATAACATTTCAGTTTTATATATATATATATATATATATATATATATATATATATATATATATTGATTTTCAAAGTGTAGCTTAGATGTGGCACAAGGCCGAAAGTAGGGCGCACCCAGTGAGGATCGAACTTACTAGTCAGTCGTAATTCTTCTAGCGAAACAATTTTGCTAACCATTTCATCACCTCGACACGTTTGTCTTAACAGTATACGTTAAGTGAATTGTATATATATATATATATATATATATATAGAGAGAGAGAGAGAGAGAGTGAGAGAGAGAACTGTCTATTTAACTCATATATATATATATATATATATATATATATATATATATATGCGTAAATTTCCTTGTATATATATATGCATATGTATGTTTCTTGTCACTAATATTTCATATTTAACGAAGAAATACTGAGTGAGTAAGCACTTAAAGCAATCTGCTCTCTCATATATATTTTAAAATGCTTCATGCAATAACGTTAAAAATGCTTTTACACTCATTGTCAGCCTTGGTAGAAACCAGAAAGATTGATGTTACTTCCCGATAATTATTATAATCCCCCGAGCTAATAATGCAGAGCTTCTCCATATATATTGACAGCTACCAATAATGCGATACATTGTTATCTTATTTTTAGTTGAAACATTACCAATTCTTTTTATTAAAATCTCGCAAGTCAGTTACAGAATTCTGTTTGTTATTCTTTTAGACTTTAACATATTTGACTCTGGTAATAAATTTATCTTAATCCTGCAAATATTTAAGCATCAAATCTTTTTTTCAAAGAATACTATTATCTAGTGTTTGTCAACTAATCGGTGAATTGTCATATCGAAAATAAGCATAAAAATCAGTACTTACAAATAGAATTGAAAGTTGGCAATTATTTAAATAATATTATATCGTTTTCTGAAAGCGTTCTACAATTTGTCTGCCTCTCTATTCCAGATTTTTTATATCTGTTTATCTCTCTGTATACATGCACACTTGATCGCAAACTCTAATACTACAAAGTAGATTGATGACCTTAATATTACTTAAGAAAAGCACTCTTGCATATTGTACATATAACTGTCGGGCGTGCTAAAAGCAACTCAAAATATGCTTTTAGTTTTAAGAATTCTCAGTTCATTCCCAAGTGACAGTTTTGCTAAGCCCATGTATGTATGTATTTATAATACGTCTATCTGAGATTCTTTATACAAATCTCTCTGTTTATCTCATAGTGTTTGTAATTAAGTCTATTTATGATTTTTCCTTTTGTCTGTATATAGGCACATTTTATATACGTCTATGTATGTATATTAGTATATATTTTTAAGCATTTCCCATATATCTGCAATATTTTTGACTCTAAAAATAATCTATATTTCAAAAAGTGAAAAAGAATCCTCCCCATTATCTATGATAGTCTATCCTATCCTCTGGTGTTTGTTGCTCTTCATCATTCGCAAATACAGCAGTGCCTCACCATTCACAGAATTACCACATGATCTAATCAGTAAGATTTTAGTGTTAAAAACTTTTATTAAAGTTAGATTACTTTTCGAAATATATTTCAAAGGACTAAAATATCAGTAAAAATATAAATATGATAAGAAATCAAAAATAAAAATAATATTTTAGTTTGTTTTATGTAACGAATTAATGTCAAAACCATCAAAATCTTGGAAATGACAAGAATACTTTATGAAGTTTAAGTGGAAGACATAAGAAGAAAACTTGGTCCACATGAATGCGGTATATTGGGTCGGAATGAGTTAAAGATAGTGTCGTATTTCCGGTGAAACGTTTTGGTGATTCTTATATGATTCGCTATTAAATGTAGATTTCCTCATCGACAAGGAATCTTTCTAAAGCAGACAGCAAAACCCAAATCTACAGTTTTACATTCACTATCGATATTCAATGAAAGGCACTACTGTAAACCCAGTATATAAAAATAGTAAACGAATTAGATACTTATAGAAAATGTTATAACATTTGGTGGAGTACATGCGGATTCGATTAAAATAATGTGGTTATTTTCTATAATTAAGCTATTACCGTATATACACGCGGATATGTCGCACCCTTTAAGATTGTCAAAATGGGTATTTGTGTTTGATTCACTGATAGTTCGCGCTATAATCTGTGGATTTACATGGCGCTCTTTAAACGTAAATATAACAAATACTTGTTAAATATTTTCAAGTATTCACCTTCATTTCAAAACTTTGCATACATATATTAAAATATAAGAAAAATGTTTATTCTTTTAGATTTAGTTATTAAACTTCGTCAGGAGTAAAATCACAAAATTCTTCTTCGTCATCATCACAGTCAAACATTCTTTTCATTTGTTCGATTAGTTCTTTTTATTTCTCCCTTATGCTCAAGTCGACGGTACTTGACTGTACAACTGATCTACACAAGATTCTCTGGTGTCAAGTTGATAGGTCACACCCATAATTTTTATTGAATTTTTTGGGGAAAAAAGTCTACCTACCCTCAAGTATATACGGTATATCTAAACATGCATCTCGTGAGAATATAATACAGATAGAATTTCAGCCATTAAGAATAGGTTCAAAATTAAATAGACGACTAAATCCTGTTCCGTTTGCTCATCAGTATATTTCTAAAGGGTTCTTAAACAATGATGAAGGGCAAAATCTTAACCCATATTTTTTTTTTCTGGCGTCAGTTTAAATTAAAACCATCTTTTATATCTAAACTATAATTATAAACTTTAATTAAAATTTAACTGAAGCATGTTGAAAATTTTCAAGTTTTAAACCGAAATCAATAAAATACGGAATTTATGCAAAATAGTCAGAATATATAGAAAAAAACGAAGACAGCATTTTAAACGACACCATGTGGAATATGCCTTCAGTTGTGAAGTACGTATAAGAGGTTGCACAAGTAATGGTTTAATGAAGTACAATGGATAATGCTACAAATGTGTACACATGAAAATACATATATACATATGTATGTGCGTGTGCATGAATATGTGTGCATGTGCACGTCAATACAGTATATATATGCATATATTTATATATAAATACATATAATTTAAAATGAAGCACGGAAAAAATAGAGTCGGGACAGCGGATGGTTTTGCGTTCTAATATCTGTAGAACTATTCTCAGTACAGGAATATGTCTGACGAACAGATACAAAAATAGTGTAGCTTTGGTAGACATGGTACGCAGACAGACAGAATTAAAATACAATGTTATCTAGGATTGAACGATGGGTCAAGAAAGAGGATACATTCCATTTCCAATGAGACAAATGCTCTCATTTTTTTCTTAAGCAACAGAACCAAGGGTAAACGAGGAATATATGAAAGCCGGAGTGATGATACAGTACGTGAAAACTGTGGATGTCGACAAATTATTCAGGAAATATACTGACGAGTATGGTAACGACACAACGGACGGGAAGAATACAATAAATCCCACCCTAAATTCAATGGTACACGGGGTTTCGTATGAAACATTATGTACAAAACAGCATTAGTTATTGCTACAGCTGAACCAAAGACAATACCACTGGAGTGTTGAAAAGTAGTGCTGTTACACATTAGTCGGGCGAGTCACATTTCTTGGTCTTTGGGGCAGATGATCGAGTTCGAATGGGGAAGTAAGCAAACAAGGCTATGGATCCAATCTATCAGCAGGGTTGTGCAAATTGATAGTTCCACTTCAATTTTAGTGAGTGTGTTCGGTTGGTATTTATTAGGACCTTTAGTGAAAATGGACTCTATCTTGATAGTTACAAAATACACAGATTATGTTGAATAGCAATTCTACTTCTTTATGGAGGTAGACAGGTCACACTGCAAAAAGAAAGAATAACAAATGAAGCAAAAAGTTGGTGGAAGTATGTGTGTGTGTATGTATGTATATGTATATGTATGTATTTATGTATATATGTATATTGAGGCAAGTTTCATCGGTATTAAAAGAGGAATTACTGTGTTCTTCTTTTAATACCAGTACCAGAAAGCTCATCCGAGAATGTGAACGGATCTTGTGGAAAATAAGCAGATAAAACTTGTCTAAACTATTCAATGAAACTTGCCTCAATGAAAACATGATCCAAAATAGACAGAGAATATATATATATATATATATATATATATATATATATATATATATATATATATATATATAAGGTGTTTTGAAAAAGTTGATATAATTTTGTAATCTAATATCTTGACCAATTCTCGTTAAATCATCTCAAATTTTAACATCATGTATAGAAACAAGTCAAAATGACATCTTTAATGTTTAATTTTTCTTTTCAGGTACAGAAATACCATTCAGTAGAAAAGAAAATGTGCTTTGTGTGTAAAAATAAGCAGTCGTTCAAGATTGTGCAGCGTGCAGCATAAAAGAATTCGCTAAAATGCACCAACTGTAATACAGATTTGGACATGCCACACAAAGTTCAAAGGAGAAGGTTGTCTGGAGCCTGCATGATCCAAAAGGATTTGCATGATAACCAGTACTGGAATAGATGGTCGAGTCGGTTCGGGAAACATTTTTACGAAGCGTCAGGAAGTTCATAAAAGAACTAGTCTGGAAGACCAAATTCCTTCAACGACAAACCCTAACCCTAAACATATTAAAAACATGTGAAAACATGTCTAATCGTTCATGAAATCCACATACCTGTTAATTTCTCATTCAAATTTTCATGTATAAGTTTTATTTAAATCAATAGTAAGCTTGTTTAATTTCATCTGCTTCCTAAACTATGTAGTTAGTAAGATATTTGAATCTCAAAGGATATAATTTTTTCAAATACACTGTATATGTAGGGTATGATGGGTAAATTGTCGCCATTTTATATTTTTAATTTAGCGCATGCGCGATGTTTTTCAACTGCACAGTATAGTAGACTCAGTTGGATACCATATATGAGAAAAAGAGCACCATAACGCAATTCACTCTGCCAGAAATTTGGAAACGCCATGCGGTACTGCTTGACATCCGCACCGGAAGTTCCAATACATTTCAGAGCATATGGATATAATTCGGAGGACAGTGCAAAGTTGGATGAGTCTAATGGTAATTACGAAGATACGGCAGCTCGGAAAAGTAACTCTGATCGTTCTGATAAGAAAATAACTCCCGAATTTGTTGATGAGGGCCTCAGACACAACACGGAGGCTACATTAAGGTCTTTGAGGAGGTAGTGCTGCCCTTGGTCAAGAGTGTGGCTACGGGAAGACGCTGTGTCTAGCACCAAGACTCTGCATTATGCTGCGCAAGGAGAGCCCAATCATGACTGTCAAACAATTCCTGTAACCACAACACCCCTTACATCTGGCCACCTAGCACTCTTGATTATTGTATGTGGGTCGCAGTTGAGCGAGAGACAAACAAAACCCCTTGTAACACCAAAGGTGAACTGAAGGCAAGGATTATATCAGCATTCACCAACCGTCCAGAAGAGTTGCAGGAGATCCCGAAGTCGTCTGGAGGTCGTGGTTGAAGCCTATGACAATTTTATTGGATAAATTTACTCTTTATTATTTGAAGATATTTTGGTAAATATATGTTTTATATATCTATACATATATATATATATAATTATTGGACAGCAGTTGTTCTTATTTTAAACATGTATTGTTAAAAATAAGTCACTTTTTTATTTGATTACTTATTTCTAGTATGCAAATTATACTTCGCAAATGTTGACATGGTGTCTGAATAAATTAGCCAAAATTGTTTTAATTATGTATTTGTATATATGTATGCATGCGTGTAACAATTTGGATCCAATTAAAAATATATCTGTAAAAAAAACAGTACTTTTAAACAGAAATGGAAAACTTTTATATTAAACAATCACGATATTATTTTCGTTTGTTAGGTACTTGATTACATCACTTATCATCCTCAATATTTTACCTTGACTTTCACAGTTAGCCCAATGAATATTTATAAGCGTCTTTTAAATTTTAAAATGTTGAAAACCTAATTATATTTTTATTTCAGTTTATAAATACGTGTTGCAAAATAAAATCATTACATTTGCTATGATGTCCCTCAGAAGACGAAATGGGTCGGTAAAAGGAAATTTTCCCTTTTGTCTTTATTCATATACATATATATATATGTTTGCGTCTGTGTGTGTGTGTGTGTGTGTGTGTGTGTGTGTGAGAGAGAGAGCGTGTGTGTGCGCACGCGCGTGTATGGATACATACATACATATGTACTCGAGAGTCACTGCGTTACAGATAGAAGCTGAATGTCAGTCTGGCAAAATGGTATCTGACAGGAAAGTGTATATCAGTCATTTAGCATAAATGAAAACGAACTATCTTAATATTACTTGGCATACACATTTTAACGTTCTCATGTCTTTTCAGATGTTTCGGGAACATTAACATCACAGCTAACAATCTGACATTGGAACTGACATGTATGCAATAATCGTGGTACTAATCGCCAACAACGGCGACCAGACAATAGATAGTTTCTTTAAAGTAGCCAGGTGAATAGGAAGAATGACGACATGTACCCCTGCGCGGACACCACGTAATTAACAACGTTTTTTTTTAAGATTATGGAGATTGAGAACAACTATAACTATATCATGTCCCACTAACGTCTCTCCACAGGGCCTCTGAGTCAATGCCACAACCTACATTGAGATGCAGTGGCCAATCTCAGGATCTATACGTGTTCCAGCTGATCTCTACCCGCTTCCATATTGCCGAAACTTTTTACGATCATGTCACGCTAAGCATGTTATTCTAGTTCTTGTAAATGCCATCAACTACTATATATGAGGTCGTTGTCATAAGGGATACCAATCAGCGGCCTCACAATTCCAAGTTGTCGTTCGAGGCCATGTGATGACCAACATGAACAAGAATCAACTGATCCTGATGTGAATTTGATTCCGAAGCTGGAGCAGTTTTAATGTATATCCCCTTCCTGCAATTTAAGCTGAACTTATGTACAATAAAAATGTATATACCGACTTTTCTGTTTAATATTTGTTTTTTTATATTAATTTGTTCTCAATTACTTGGCTCACCATATATATATATATTTCTAAAGAAGTAAACAATTTTTGTTTTTATTAATCCGACATTTTTTTTTACGTGAAACATTATTTTTAAGGTATACTATTGGTCTGAAATACATACCTTGTTTTTGTTTTTCTGTTTTTGTTCCTTTTTTTTTTTCCTTTTTTTTAACTCTTCAAAATATATTTAAAATGTTACGTCTATCGAGAAAACAATAAAAAAATAACGGAAAATTTTCTTTGTTTTCTCGAGTACGCAGTCCGACGGACGTATCACGTCCTTCCGGGGAATACATTTTCATTATTTTTTTCAAGTACACAAGCTGACAGACGGATCATGTCCTCTCGGAAAGTACATTTTCTTTGTTTTCATGAGTACGGAAGCCGACAGACGTATCACGTTTTACTGGAGAACACATTTTCTTAATTAAGAAAGTTTTCTCGGCTGCGCAGACCAATTAATGTAATGCGCACACTGCTTATATATATATATATATATATATATATATATATATATATATATATATATATAAAAAACAGGGTATCTATTTCCAAGACCGGTATCCACTATATATATATATATATATATATATATATATATATATATATATATATATATATATATATATATAACAGTGTGTGTATGTATATATATGCGTGTGTGTCGCACTAGTGGAATTAACTGAAAAGTTAGCATTACTGTCGTTTGAAATTTATAAAATCTGAATTTTTACCATAGATTCTGGCTATAAGTCATCACTACTCTCATTCCAGCTTTAGATCATAGTTTCTGTTTTGGAATGGCCTTTCTTAATCTCTACTTCTTAGAACATTTGATAATGTTGATTTTTCCGTTCAAGTTCATTCTTTTACCAAATACGAATACCTACATCATCATTCATCAGCATAGTCTCTACTTCATTCTCAGTAAACTGGCTTCTTTCTTTTTTAATCATTCCACCCTAAGTAAAGCGGGAGTGCCACTAGTACGCAGGGTGTTACAGAGAGTGTAAGGGATAGAAAAGACTGAGTATAGTGGGGATTGAGGAAAGGATAAAAGATTTAACGTAGTTCAAGACGATAGAAGTTGGCGATTGACGTTGCATTTACATTTATGAAGATTTTAGTTTTCAGAGAAGCAGGTAAACGGAAGGGAGTTTCACTGTCGGGAAGTGCAAGAAAAGAAACTGTTGGAGTAGATGTGGCGTTTACATTTAACTATTTCAAAAGTAAAAGGGTGGAACCTAGTCTAGTGGAACCCAGTCTAGTAGCACGCTTAAATTCATGTAGTCGGGAACCAAGGAAAACAACTCGTCAGAACAGTTGTCATGAAAATATTTGTATAAAAGGCAGAGGGAAGCCTTATCATGTCTGTGAGAAAATGATTGAGATGCTAATCAGGATCGATTACACTGCAGTTCCTTCTTTGGATTTTGTCAAGAACCTCGAGGCGAATAGCAGGAGCGCCAGAACAGATATGAACGGGCGAATGGTAGATTTGTAAATGTGCAAAATCGACTGACGAGAAAAACCTTCTGGCACGACAACGCACCTCTTTCCTTGCAGTAGATGCAGCTGTTGATTTGATGTAATTGTTCCGCTTTAAGTCATTTAAAAATGTGAGGCCAAGAAGGCGCAGTGAGACGTTCTTCAGTAGTCGAGTATCAGGGATGCTGATAGCGGTAGTGGAGTTTCTCTATCAGAGCAGTTTAGTTTTGGCGGCATTCAAATTTACAAGGTATTTTCTTCTAGAGGGAAGACAAGTGCGCTGTTTTTTTTTTGTTTTTTTTAGTAGATTCGTTCAGTAGTAATGAATGTTTTTATGTAGTACGGAATGTTTAAATTATTTAGGTTTATTTCTTCACATCTATATGACAGCATATTCGAGGAAGCCTGACAAGCTTTGAAATTATTTGGTTTTTGGTCTTCTCTGAACATATGCGATTTTGTGAATCGATACAATTTCTATCAGTTACCAGCATTCAATAGTCAGAGCTTCGAAGATGATTTCTGATGAATGAGAAGAGGAGGCTTCTGTTGGTGTAGTCAAATACTGCTGTGAGATTAACGTAACAAGTATAGAATATTCTATTCGTTAAGTATGCGATTTCATAGTTGTTTCATGGCATATATGCTATCATTACATCTTTTTCTGCAAACATGTCAAAATGGGTTTTAGAAATTAAACTAAATAGTATGGATGGGGAGCGTCTAATTAGGAAAGTATTAATTACCAGTTTTACCATAATAAACACAACTGAGATAACTCAGTATGTGTGATATATATATATATATATATATATATATATATATATATATATATATATATATATATATATATATATATAAAAACGTACATATATATATATATATATATATATATATATATATATATATATATATGTACGTTTTTATATATATTCGAATATGGATATATTAATAGTTATATGTATATGTTGATATTGATGGTAATGCTATCTGCATATTGTTTGAATACATTTCCTTATTGTGTCTGTGATTCTAATTATCGAATAGTCCATATCTACGATTTGTGCATATACATACGTTCTTCTCTGTCCACAAACAGATAGAAATACCCAAATATACGTGGTGGTGAGAGAGAAATCTATATGCGTGACATGCGACCATGTGCTTACTTGAGCATACACTTATGCACGTGCACGTTTTTGTATATTCATGAGTTTTGTGTATGTGTGTGTGTACGTGCATGCGTGTGAATGTGATATGATGTGACTGCCCTTGTGAACGTAACTGAGAATGACTAAGTGAAAGAGGTAAGGGTAAGGGAATCCTGTGAATGTTGGATATAAGCGTAGAAAAAAGTGCTGTCAAGAAGAATGGTGGGTGTTAACACTTTGACATCAACACGCAATGACAAGGCTGTTGAGTCATGTGACAGAAATTATTCTCACAAGTTGAAGTTTAATTGAATGCGAGAGAAAAAAATACTCTGTGGCAAAAAAGCGAAAATTTGGCACCATCTTTAGTAAATGATTAGTAGGCACCCAACAAAGTTTCTTAATTAAATCATCTATCTATCTATCTATCTATCTATCTATCTATCTATCTATCTATCTATCTATCTATCTATCTATTTCTTCCGTTAAACTAGATACCGACCTATTAATAACTGTCATTCTCTATTTACTTATAGGCAGAAAGACAAAAGGCATTGTAGTAACAATTAATACTACGGCCAATCTAATTAATGGATGTGTAGATGATGTAATAGATAGCAGCTAAATTTTAGAACTCGGAGAGCCGATAACGAATTTCAATCATATTAGTTATATTCACTTACAAACAAGTACCCTTAGGGAAAGTATGAATCCATCTTTTCTTACCCCACATATGGGTTAAATAATTTGGACTGTTTCTAAAATCCATTGTTATTCTAAAGTAATTGTTAATACGATATTCACTCGCACAAAGATATATTCATACAATCCAAAATTAGTTTCGGCTCTAAATAACCCACAAATGGTTGATAATCCGTAAAACAAACAACTTAACAACAAAACTAATCTAAGAAATTCAGATATTTTAAGACTGTTACTCCCCGTTAACGGTTGTGATAATGTTGCCAGAGCATCTATTTTATAACTTTTAAAGAAGTACGATATAAACAAAGAAACTGCTCTATTAATGTTATTGACAATTCGAGATTTATATTTTTCTAGAAATTGCAAAGACTGTACGGTAATTGTGGTAATAGTAATAGCAGTAGTAACTACGAGATTTATTTCATTATTTTCAAGGGATAGCAGAAACTGCACACTAGTTAGTACTAGTAGCAGTAACGATGAAATTTGCTAGGTCAAGGTCATTATTTTCAAGAAATAGCAGAGATTGTACACTACTGCTGCTACTTGTAGTAGTGATGATGATGCAAGATCTCTGTCAATATATTCAAGAAACGAGAGAATATAGCCACTTTTGAAGATATTGTTTTAAATGCTTTGAAATAACTTTTAGTTATTCTTTTTTGTGTACCATTTCATAAATTATTTTGTTTTTACGAAACAACCAAATCTCAACAAATTCTTTAACTTTTGCTTTAGATCGAGAATTTCATTATTATTTAGTTTATTAGAACGTAGTCTTTTGTAGTATTTCTGTATACAGATTATCTGACAACTGCCTACTGATGTTTACCTAATCCATTCTTTGTATGTTACATTGTAACAAAAGCTGGCACTGATCTCACATGAATCATTATTTTGCTTCTTATTTATAGAACATTTGCTTTTCTTCCGGAATCGCAATATTAATGAGAAATTACGTGTTTTTCTTATAAAATACAATTGTGTCTACTAAGTTTTTGCCCTATGTTCATTTCATCTCCTACAAGATCTTTACATTGCCCATGTTACTAATGCTCAAACCAATAGTAAGACACCACATGGTACCATGCCTTTTTAACTAATTAGTGCTGATAATCTGCCTTCTTATTTTTCACCAAAAATATTCAATTGACCCAAGTCCTGAATATATAAAGTGGAACACAGTATTGTGAATATGGATTATCTCCCCTTTGATAATCCAAGCTATAAAAGCTGTACATTTCCGCTTGTCAAGTAGACGAGTAGTAAGATTACTAGACAGAATCTCTTGTCCTGTTTTCATTACAATTTATTCAATTAAGAATCTTACTACTCGTCTACTTGACAAGCGGAAATGTACAGCTTTTATAGCTTGGCTTATCAAAGGGGAGATAATCCATATTCACAACACACAGGTTATCCGAAAAAAGATGAACCAGCAGTATTCTGTTCAATTGATTTCTCATATAATCTCGGAAATATAATGAGTACGTAGAAAAGGAAGTTTAGAGTTTTACTTTCATTCAGTCGACAAAATGAATAAAAACACAGAATGTTGCTTAAAAATTCGTTGTAGTTTATTTTTACAACTAAAATCATTATCTGACGTTAACGAAAATATGGAGTTGAACATTTAAATAATCACGACGTAATTATAAGAAATTAGCAGCATGCACAGAAAGTGCCCTATATTCGTTCAAGGTTTATGTAAATTAAGTTTACTAATTAATGGATCACTGTTTTGTGCTATCATTTGACGAAGATACATTAATTTAACAGCGTTGACTTTGTTTTTTTTTTGCATCACTAGCACGCAATTGTAGCAGTGAAGAATAAATTTGGAGTACACTAACACACCTTAATTTTTGCGCGATAGTAGAAACGTAATAGCGAACTAAAGTTGTTCTCCTCCACGATAATACAACAATAATAACACAGGAAAAACACTGGAAACCAATTAGTCGTTTCAACCGCCATACTCATCTGACCTCACAACCGACTATTTACTTTTTTGATCGCTGCAAATCGCTTTTATAGAGAATTTTTTTTCTAATGAAAATCAGATTAAAGAGCTTGTCAAAACTTTCGGAATTGTACTAAAAAGTATCGAAGATCCACTTGATAAGTCATTGCAATTAATGGTGTATATATAATTAAATAAAATGTAATTATGCTTTAATTTTTTAAGGATAAAGTTCATAAACTAAAACAAGAATTACTTATGACTCAAGCTAAATGAAATCGCTAGTAATGTTGCCATCCACGGATTTCTCTCTGCAAAAACGCAAAGCTGCCTAATGACGTGATGTTGTCTGAAAACCTGATATCATGTTCTGAATTTTTACATCGGCATAAATTCGTTCATAGAAACTGGTAGCTTTTACTAGAGAAATCAAACGCAAGATGTGACTCTTCTTTTCGGAGAGCTGTGAAAAATTGCTAAACTTTTGTTAGTTTCATGGATGTTATTTTGAATGCACGAATGAAGTGTCACTTTTGGATGATACATTTCTCAATACTTGGTCTTACTTTCTTAACGTTGAGCATTATTGCATTTCAATGCGGTAATTTTGTGCATTTTTGGCTGCCTTTTTATCACAAGGCAAACCTTGCAACATCTCGTTTTAAAGTCTAATTCCAAAGGTACCCGCTATCCTCTACACAAATATAGGAACAGTAATAAGTTTTATTACAACAACAAATATGTACAGCGACAAAGTCGTAGAGGGAGTGAATATATTGCAACAGACTTTGCCACATATTTAAAGATTTCGTTTGAATTATTTCTTCATGTGTTACAAATTTTTCAGAATTGTAGTTGACTGTCAATCCGACTCACTGATTTCTATTCACACATTAAACTGATCAACTCAAACTGATCAAATGGGAATCAATAAAGTGACAAATTCTCTCATTTGTAGCAAAAATAACAAAATCGTAAAATTAAATATTCATGTTCCACTATTTTCATGTTCGCTAACTAGATCCAAATATTTTCTAGGTTTTCATTTTTCACATTTTTTAATCTGTGATCTGATGGAACAACTACATCCACTCTCTGACAGGTTTTCTTTCCTTAGTTTATGATGACTAGCAAACAGTTTAGGATCAGGAAAACTCTAAAATTCAAACCATGGAGAAACCAAGGGTAACCATTCCACTTTTTACAAGAATTCATTGTTCTTCACATATAAAAAAGAAACGAACTTTAAGAAAATTCATCTTGAATTGTTATTACATTATATATATATATATATATATATATATATATATATATATATATATATATATATATATATATATATATATATAAGGAATTTTAATATATTTGTTTTATATTTGTATTTTCAAAACTTTAATCTAGTGTAATACTCGTGTATAAGACAATTTCATCTATAGTGTGAGACGCTTGAATTTTTGGGCAAGATTTTTACCCTTGTAAAAATTTACCTGTGTTTAGTAAAACCGGTCACCGAAAATGCATGATTTTTAACATTTTCATAAAATTACCTCTGTATAGAGCGACCACTATTTTTTCCATAAAGAAAAAATGATCTGTATAAAGTTATGCATTATAATGAAGGAATCGATCACATTTGTAATCGACCAATCACGAACTCTTTTATTTGAAAGCGTTATTTAAACGTAATTGCTGACGATAGATATCTTAATGGTAACACTGACTGGAACGAAATCGAAGTAGACCATGTCAACCAAAATCTTGCTTTACCATTTTCTGTGTCCTTTAGTTTCTTTTCTTTAATGAAGGCATTATATTTTCTTTTTTTTTTTTTTTGTGAAATATTTATTTTTCCTCACTAGTCACTAATCAGTTGAAAAATAACGAGGTGCGTTAACAAATGTGCAATATCCATAATTGCTTTACCGTTGGCTTCTGTTAAATTATGGAGTATCTTTCCAATTTATAGAATGATTTTAATTCAGCTTTTGAGTTCTTACCTGTAACAGCACGACTTCTATCGGGTTTAGACAACAGGATAACCTGATCATGTCACATCTCTTAAACTGATGGCTTAAACATTTCAAACCATCTTCATCAATTACTTTCGTTAAGAAATTTATTTAATAAGCAACATGGATAGTATCGATTACTTCTATACTATATCATTATCGATTTTCTAAACACATACATTATTACATATATAATGCTATCCATTTTTAGAAGTCTCTAGTAATTAAATTAGTTCAATCATACTGTAACAACATAACTTATTCGTTAAAACCTCTATGAAATCTACCGAGAATATTTAAATTTATATTCTAAAATAAATATGTGTTAAACTAATCAAAAGTATGCAATACAATTCAAATCAATATTCTTATTAATGTCAGTTTAAAGTAGCTGATACTTTAAAATAACTTATAGGTAATTTCATAATGTTAAAAGGAACAGTGAAACCACCAATATTATTAGATAATGACCGTGGGGTCAGTTAGGTTTTCAGCACTGAAGCATCATTATCATTAACTGAAGTATCCCAACAGATCTTATGATACCAGCAGCTCATATATTCTTCGAACTATTAAAATGTTAGATGAACATTCAACTTGATGGTATAGTCTTGAATTCACAATTTCCAGTTAATATTCATGAAGCAAGCAACGAAACCTTCATTAAACAAAATGAGATTTAATTAACTGAAAGCAGGAAAATTTCATATGTGATCAATTATCATTATGAAGATTACCAGTATGATGAAACTGTTTAAAATGTTATGGATGCGTTGCTGTGTAAATAGTATCATCAAATAGTAAGAATGAAGATTCATAGCATTGTTTTACTTTTATTTATTGTGCGTTTTCATCGTTTCATATAAGTACGGAGACTTTAAGTGACAAGATAAAGAAAATTTTTAAAATTTCATTTACGGCTTCTAAAAGTTATATGGTATTTTCTGTCAGAAAACATTTGAACTTAAAAAACACAAAACAAAACAAAATATGTTTATTGTATTGCATTTATTTTGTTTATAGTGGATTATCATCCATATAGATTATTCACACAAGGAAGGACGGTGTACTTAAAAGTAAGGAGTTAGGAAGATTAAGAGAGGTTGAAAATTACTGCCTTAACCCAGCAGTCGTGGTTTTACAGTAACGGTAATGTTATGAGGTAGTAATTTCCCACAAATTCGCCGATTTTTCCTTGCGTTAAGCCTGGATCAGTATGTCTGACATCAGCTTTGGCTATTGCCTTTGTTTTTGTGTAGCTGAAGGTTACCATGCTGATAGATATCTTGTGACCAGAGATAGCCAATAGGCCATTTTAATGGGCGAGAGATATTACTAAGAGAGTAAGAATTTGGGGCCCCCAACCCCGGCAACCACTGCAAAGAACGTATCCTCTAATCTCTTGGCTAACTTGTGTCAAGCAGTTGATCTATGCTTTAGACAGGTGAGATGTGAATTTGCTGAGAAACGGTATACGCAAAAACATAAAGCAATCATCATGTTAGAATGCTGATATATGACGACGTTTTAGGTTCTTATTAACTTTGAGTACGACTGAATGAAATAATAAATCAATCGCTGAAACTCTATCTAAACTCCGCAAAGAGACTAAAGAGACGCGGTTATGATATAGATGTGCTCTTGACTATTTATAGTAACTTGAGCTATATCTTATTTACAGAAACGTTATATTATATATGTATATATTCGTGAGATTTCTTTGTTTGTATATATGAATGACATTTTGAATTGCAATTGTTTATAAATTTCAATTTAAAAGTATTTTATAGAGATTAAATATTATGTGCTTGACAATAATATTACCTGATCTCGAATTCGTTTGGTAATCTACACTCCTTTAAAAAAGATACCTGTCCTTTCAAGATGTACGTGACATTGACTCTGTACACATTATTTTTTTTTTGTTATCTGTGAATTACTATATATTTTTAGGAATAATGAAATTTCACGTTGCCTCCTCCACTGTTCCAAATTCTGAGTAGTCTTCCCACAAAATGACTACTACCCAAGACTGAAGAGACCAGTCTACCCAACTATTTAATCTATGGCTCTAGAAGGGAGACGAAATAGATACATGCCATGTCCAAGGGCATCGGTGTGAAATTAAAGGCGACTGACTAAGCTAAATCTAGAACCACGCTCGTCGATTCAGATATACGAAAAAATGATATTAACCATTTCCAGACAGATCAAACAAGTTATATATTATGCTGCTCTAATATCAATTGGTGTTATTAGATTCATTCATAAAAACACAGGCATGTACACGTATGAATAAATCTATTGCTACCAGTTGATCTCAGAGCGTTATACACTAATGAATCAACCAAAGCATCATGGAAGATTTCCTCAAAAAACGACATGCTTTGGGATTAGCTATTTATTTTCTGTGTTTTTGTTTTGTCAGTAGATAATCTAATTTCGATACTATATAATATTGAATGCTCAGCAAACACTTCAGTTTATGTTTTACTCTGATGGCGAGTTTAAATTAGGAGAAATTCATGAATGCTCTATCATGACTTCCATGGAGTGCTTGGACAAACTACATTTCTTCGGCTAAAACCCGCCATGCCACGCACATTGTAGCAAACTACAGATGTTCACTCCGTATTCCATCGGTGAGAAGTTCCAGTTAAACAGCTTCTTCCCGTGAATCACTGCTCTGTGAAACAGACTCCCAAGAGGATGTTTCTCCGATCACTACAATCGTAAACTATTCGAGTCTAAAGTAAGTCGTTCACTCCCCCGCTATTCACATAGACTATCCTTTAATATAACACTGTACCTCGAGTGGCTCCCGTGCCTTATACAACGTGAAACTTACTGTAAAAAGAAAAAAGTACAAAATGCAAAATCTTATTAGGGTTATTACTTCTTTGGTTTCATTTATAACATCAACTTTGACCCAGGACACTGGAACAGATTTCCAAATCGAGAAATATGTAATATTAGTGATACACTAAAGAATACTAAAAGCCATAGTAATAATACAGGTTTACAAAAGTAAATCATCAACAGACTGAACAAGAATGTTAACTACAAGTAGCTTGTAAGGGAATTCAATGAAATAAGCATAAATAAAAGAGAAAGTATGAAAATAATATCGTAGAAAACAAAGAAAATATTAGAAACAAGATTGAACAGTAAAAACATAAATACCTGAGTATTATTCATTGATAGAAAAAGAAAAGGGATCAAGAGGTATTATGTGAATTGTATTAAACCAGCAGTTAAATAAAAAAGCAGATTAATAAGTTATTGTTTATTGACTAGAATGGCTAAAGAAACTAAATACGAGAAGCCAGAACTGGAACAATGTTTCATGGAAAATGGATATAGGAATCGTGAGCACTTTGAATCGTATTAACTCGAAATTCATAGATCCTGGCACAAGACGCATTAGAGTGTTAGCTGATGGCTTATTATTATTAGAATTGGTAGAAAGACAAAAATATGCCGAGAAAATTAAATATGAGACGTGAAGACAGAGAAGAAAGAACACGACAAATATTTCATGCGAAACGGGTGGAATCGTGAGCACATTGAATTTTATAAAACAGGAAATGAAAGAATTTTAGGACAAGGCAATGCAAATAAATAAATTATTGTTTATGAAGAAGAGTGGGCAAAAAGACAAATATTTAATGAAAAAACTAGAATCTGAGAAGCGAGAACTAGGAATTAAAAAAATTTGACATATCATGAATGAAAAAATGTAATTGCAGGAGGCATTACAAAGACATTGTCAGGCAGAGGACATTTGAACCGAGCGACTGATTTCCTGCTGAAGGTGTTTCAAAAAGATGTAAAAAGAATTATATTGGCACAAAGAAAGATAACAGACAGTAGAATAAGGAGTGTAGAATAAATGGTGATTGTGTTGAACTCGTCATTTTATTTAAATAATCAAATGGTTTAACTAAGGAGGAATATAGACATATACATAACTGGGTGGGAAAGGTGGTTCAGTTGAAACTAACTGAGGCATGATCATACAAATCCAGTGTTATGCGCAAACTAAAAGCTACCCAAGAAAATAAAGTAAAAAACATAATGGGACTTTCAAATTCAAGTGGATGACCCAATCAAGGTCATGTAAATAAGAAGAACGTTATCAAATAATGAATATGGTTCCACAAAATAAAAAGGAAAGTGCAGAACTGGAAATATATTTTACTCTGAATACAGTGAAGAGTCTAGAACAATTCCAAAGAACACTGCGAAAAAAGAATTAGGAATCCACAGAAAAAACAAATAAAACAAAGTAATGCGTTAATAAAAGTAACTCGAACACTAAGGAGAGTCTGAAATATCGAGAACTGATGTCGCTTGATCTCCAGTGAAAACCAACAAACATAATGTTTGTAAATGATGAACATACATTTGATGCACGTGTAGGTTGCAAGTTCGAATCTAAAGATTAATCAAATTTGAATGATTTTTAATTTCTCGCAAATTTTAATTTTAATTTCATAAACAAATTATGACGGTTATAGTTTTTGTTCCTTGAGCCATAGATATTCTCGTAAAAACATCGACTAAATAAACACGTTATAGAAAAAGATGTCACTTTCATCAGAAGCAGAAATTGTATTTGGACTACAGAAATCTAAGAGTGATGTCGAAATGAAAGATTTCAAGTGATGGAAAAGAAGCCAAAAATTATATTCTCTTGAAAGAAAGAAAGAAAGAAAGAAAGAAAGAAAGAAAGAAATTATAAATACATCCAAGAAAAAGAACGAAAAACCAATAAAGAGATGTACAAAAAAGAAAGAAAAAGATTAAGAATGGAATAATAGAATGAAGGAATATGTTAGAAGAGAAGCAATGGAAGAGTCAAGAAAAGAACGAAAAAATAATTGTATTTAGTTGTTCATATCACAAGATTGGCAATACACATTTCTCTTAATCTATCGATTTGAAGAACATATTATCGATTGATTCTGGTTTACAAGTGACTCGTGACTTTGATTGTTTTTGGTTGTTCGATCATCTGCAAAAATAAGCAATAAGCAAAAAGTTAAAGAAAAAAGAAAAATGTTTACTTAAAGGCATTATCGACTATAGTAGCAATAATACGCAAAACAAAACGCAATTCATTCTTGTATGGATAACAATAATCAGGTTAACTTCAACTGTATTTGATTGGATTTAAATTTATAAAAAGTAATTTACGGTTTTTCCAGGCAAACTTTGACGTCCATCGACGTTCTCAGAAATTTTAAAACAACGCTTAATTCCTCCCTCAGTTTTGTCATATTTTCTTCGTGGCCGTAAGAGGATTTAATAAATATCTGTATTTTTAGGAATGGAGGGAAATCCTTAAAGTAAGAAAATAATCCGTCAAAAATATTTGCTTTTAATATGTTAGTCTTAAAGCTTTACCAAACGCAACAGCCAGTTCAATATACATTCTGGAAAAAACAAACTGTGCATCTAGAAATAATAAAAATAACAATATTCCAGCGATCATTTAATCTAGAAAACAGGATTTGGTACTTGTAACAAAGAAAAGAGAATACCAGCTAGTGGATTTTCCTATTACAAAAGATCATAGCGTAAATCTGAATTAAAATGAAAATATTGATAAGTATCTCTATTTTGCCAGGTAGCTAAAGAAGTCGTGAAACATGAAGTTAACAGACTTTATTGGATCGCTAGGAACGACTGCAAAGAACATAGTAATGAGGTTGAAGAAAGTGGAAATTAGAGGCCAATCATATAGTGATTCATATAATTCTTCATATAATGAAAGCGCTGTGTTAGCAGATCCCAACTAGGATAACCGTAGCCTTTAAATGATCACCCTGTAGGCAGGTAGTGCATACATGCCTCTTCAAGTTCGAAGTGACATTTACCCAACAATCAGAAAATAGTCTTCCGAGAACGATATAATACCTAAAGAATAATAAGTGAATATTGTCAATTGGTTTAGAATGTGTACAAAAGAATAACTACGTTGGAAAATCTACAAGCGAATGAGATTTAACTATATAAAACAATGGCGGAAACATAAATTAGAAAGTCTCTTAGAGAATAAAATACATAAAATTCTTTGTGATTTTGAAATTCAAGCTGACTACCCAAACCAAGCAAGAAGATCGGATCTAATTAACATCAACGAGAAGGAAAATATGTCAGATAGTGGATATTGTTCATCTATCAGACTACAGAGTGAAAGTGAAAAGTTAGAAAATCATCTAAACCTTGTCAGAGAATTGAGAAAAATGGTGGGACATTATTAGCCTTCTTGGAACATTCCTAAAAAGCCTGGCAAAAAATAAAAATAATAAATGAATCTGAAATCTGAGAAAGAATTTCAACTATACAGATGATAAAATCAGCAATAATACTGAAGAGAGTGATGGGATAGTGAGAAGACTTGCTATAATTTGATTTTCAGGGAGATCACCAGCTATACACAGTGTAAAACTCAACGAATAAAATTCACATATATAAAACACACTGTATGTGTATCTGTGAGTGTTTGTGTTTGTGTGTGTGTGAAAGAGTGTGTGTATGTGTGCAACACTTTTACAAAGCGCTCAGATATGACATTCTGATCCTTAGAAGAAAGGTTCATATTAAATTAGACCGTCCTTTTAGTGGATATTAATACTAGTATATTTTATTTTTATTCAGTTTTAATTACAATTTCAAAGTTTTCAACGATTCTTTATGCATTTCAATTATTGTTTTCACTTATATTTACTTCATGTGATTTCGTTTTTCATTGGGCATCTCGCACGAATCTTCAAAAGAAATTATCATACACGCCTCACTGAGAAGCATACTTATTGATAAAAAGAAGTTCGTTTCTTCCTGCGTGCTCTGTATTCCTGGCTTTGTACCAGACTAAGCCTCAATGGATCACTATCAAATGCAACTTATCGTGGATTAATTGTAAACAAACTAGTATTATAAATAATTTTTGAGGGTTCAGTTTTCAATTATAGTACCACTCGTGTGGTTTACCATAGTTAAATAAATATCATAATCAGTGATTGCCTTGGACATCTAACTGTAGTTTAATTGTAATTTTTTGTAGGCTTTCTTACGTTAAAATTAGTTTTTACTATTGATTAATGAGAAAGTAATATGATGTGTAGGTAGCGTAACGGTTATCGGGAGGGAAAGTGGAATCGTCGAGCCGGGTTCAAATTCTGGCCTAATTTGCTGTCTCTACTTTGGCACCAATAAAATTGAAAAAGGCATGGATCCATTTCTCTTCTCTTAGGTTAAATCGTAGGGTAAACTTGGCTCTCAAACTTTGGTTGACAGCCACTCTAGAGTGAAAACATCTCCGAATTCTAAATTGTAAAAGCTACGTGGAGACACTTTATTATATTTCCCAAGATAAATTATGGAAATTATATAACAGATAATACAGGAGAAGGAGCTGTAGCTAGTCATGTCCATGTAGAGACATGGCATAAAAATGAAAAATACTCGGAAAAAGAGCAGTTAGAATGGATCGATGTTAACACGATATATGCTAATATTGCAGCAGAGTTATTCCTGATTTTTACTAAGATAAGCTCTGTCTGTATAGCCATACTTGTGAGGCACCCTGTAGTGCTTTCACTTCAACAGCAATGAACTCTAACGTGTAATCAACGAGATTTATCATTTACAAGCAGGATGTTTCGAATTTCTGCTGGGCATTTTCACAATTAAAATAGAAATAGAAAAATAATTTATTTTAATTAAATATGGAATATTATATTAATTATTCATAGTTTCTCAACTATTAATGAATTCATAACTTAGTCCTAAAATCAAATAGGGAATGTAGATATTATGTTTCGCCGTGGGTGGGTGAGAGAGCAGATGGAAATATTTAACTGGCAATAGAATGATCTAACCCATTAATTTTATTGTCGAGTACATAGTATAGGATAATATAAGATGGAAAAGCAGAGTATCTCTCTCTATTCCCACTCTCTGTTGCTTTCCTTCATGACGTCGGCATTCATGGTGCTCCACAGTTTCTTGTCTTTTGTTACTCTCAGGAATACTTCCTCCTTCAAGGCTACTCTTGCTATAATTTGATTTTCAGTGAGGTCACCAACTACACACAGTGTAAAACTGAAATAATAAAATCCACATATATAAAACACATTTTGTGTGTGTGTGTGTGTGTGCATATGAGCGCGTGTGTAAGCAACACTTTTTACAAATCGCACAGATATTACACTCTGATCCTAAGCAGAAGTTACTTGTTCCTTCATTCCTCAAATTATTCATATAGCGATATTATTTTGCTTTGAAACCGGTATTCAAATTTTTAGCTTATACACGATCCTGAGCATTGACAACTAACGCAAACCCTCAGATGCAAAACGGTTTTTAATCTGTATTTACTAAACTTAGTTTTGTTCTTGCACAAGGTATAAGTAATGTTTAGTTTACTAAACTTAGTTTAGTTCTTGCACAAGGTATAAGTAATGTTTAGTTTACTAAACTTAGTTTAGTTCTTGCACAAGGTATAAGTAATGTTTAGTTTACTAAACTTAGTTTAGTTCTTGCACAAGGTATAAGTAATGTTTAGTTTAATAAACTTAGTTTAGTTCTTGCACAAGGTACAAGTAATGTACTTTAGTAAAAATTGAACATACTATTGCGAGTTTAAATGTTAGAAATCTAAAGATATTTGATTAAAGAAAATATGTACATAATTAACGTACGTGTAATGTTTATTTGTACATTTTACAAGATATGCGAAAACCCCTGTTTTAATATTAAAAATACATCAATAAATTGTTTAAATATTAAAAAACTATTAGAAATATTTCGCTGGCCGTGCTAATGTTACTGGACTAATTTAATCTAGTAAACATTACCCCTGCAATGAATTCAGTCCTCAGTAAGTATCTCGTGCTTGTTACCTTGTGCCCGACTAAGGCAAGTTTATTATGCATTGACAAATAAATTAGTTTCCGAGAGGATTAACAGTGTTATAATGTGGAAACATGGTTAGGATACCAGTTTAGAAAGTTCTGACTCATTTAATGTACTTGTATATTTTTAACTCTAAGTCCATTTTTCTTTCCAGTGTGCATTAACGACTGATACTTTTTAAGAGCTGCTTATTTCTATTAATATATATATATATATATATATATATATATATATATATATATATATATATATATGTGTGTGTGTGTGTGTGTGTGTGTGTCTATATATATATCTATATATATATATGTGTGTATATATTAATATATATATATATATGTTAATATATATATATATATATATATACATATATATATATATATATATATATATAAGTGAACATAGAAATCAAAACTTAGAGGCGACAGTCTGTTTCATGCTAGATGCAATTATCGGGCCCGATGATTGCATCGGGCCCGATGATTGCACCTAGCATGAAACAGACTGTCGCCTCTAAGTGTTGACTTCTATGTTCACTTTTATATTTACACACGCTCTATCTCTGATATTGAGCACTTTATCCCATAAATATAGCACACTTTAAGACTATATTTCTTCATATATATATATATATATAAGTAAAGAAAATCTTAAAAAATCCATTTTGGTTACAATTTATTTCCTGCATATATTTAAATATTCATCTCTTCAGACCGAAGGTAAAAACCTTCGTTTTTATTATTATTATATTGCTCTGTTACTTACATTGAATTCTCCTTGGATTAATATCCTCCTTGGAATTATCCCTACCAATGAACAATTATATATATATATATATATATATATATATATATATATATATATATATATATATAGAGAGAGAGAGAGAGAGAGAGAGAGAGAGAGAGAGAGAGAGAGAGAGAGAGAGAATGAATATGAATTTACAGTTAAAATATTATTTCTCTTTCCTTAGATATTTTGAATACATTTAATAAAATACATCTTTACCAAAGACGGTATTATTTATATTTGAAAATATAAAAAATATGTTTTTAGGAAAACAGGTTTCTTAAGTCCAGTAGCTTTTATCGCTCTTTTCAATACTGATGGGGTTTTCGTTCCGAATCTTTTATTTGAAGTGATGCGGTATGTTAATATCTTGATTACGTCATTATTTTCTCTTGTGCTAGCCAATTAAGTTGTTGTTGCTGTTGGTTTTCTACAACTGATGTGGTTTCTATTATTTGGTACAGTTCTTTTCTGTGATTCTGTATCGCAGGCACCAGTATTCAAAGTAGGATGATCTTTGCCAAAATCTTGTCTTTACTCGCTCGAAGCCTTTTTTACCACTGATCTTGGGAAGCAGCTGTATACAGCTGAGAGTTTAGATATTTCTGACCGGGTGTGGTGCCATGCGTGACATCCATATGAAAGTTTCAATCTGATGAGGCTATTTAAGAGCATGACGAGTTTTCAGCTTAATGTTTGAGTTTTGTAGCAATTTGCGGTGTTGAATGAAACTATCGCTGGCACAGCCTACTCTATTTTCAATTTCTTTCTCTCTTATACTTAATTTGTTATAGCTGATCCATATGCCGAGGTATCTAAAAATACAGGATGTGGAATCAATAAATACTAAATATTTACTAATTCCACATCTTGTATTTTTATAATAGATACAGGGTAGGTGTCAATGCTGTTTTCATTCGAATTGCAGATCATATTTTCTGTTTTGGGAGGTTTATCTTGTCTCATTTCTTGGAATACTTAATAGAGCGCTGTTTTTCTGTTCAAGATGATCAACTATGAACACCTATGTTCATCAGCATAGCCCCCGTCTCATCATCAGTACATTGGCTTCGGAAGGTAAATAAGGCTCGTTGTCTTATTGGTAGGCTTGTTTGGGATGCATCATGGAATGCTTAAATGGCCAGTGTCTATCCAATCACATCAATGTTTGTAAATGCGCTGGGCTTAGTCTAGTCTGAACCATTTTAGTATTGCGGTCCTCGCCAGATATGTAACATTCTGTAGATCGATAGATCCTCTATTAGATCACTGAATTCAGTGGATTCGGAGCTGGGAATGCGGTTTCTAATTGATAGAAAGAGGAATTCTATTGATGTGGTTCTTATGCTGCTCTGCGGTCGACAAAGCAGATGTAAAGTTCCCTATTAGACAGGTAAACAATTTCTTTGGGTTGTTTGATGACATATATACCATAGTTGTGTCCTTTATCAGAACAAAAATCAAACTGAACAGTGAGGCGTTGACTTTCATAAAATGATGAGAGCCTAGTTAATATAATATTTATTAATCTTTTTACCATTTATTATCAGATTTCTTGTTTCCTGCTCATGACTACTGAGTTATACACCTGGCCAGCTTAAGTATCCACAATATATGACAATCGAAACTTTCCACGGGTTTAATATTTTAATTTTCTACAAATTGTTTTGATTTCTAATGTTTTTCTACTGACTTTCACAATTTCATGGTATCTGATTACAAAATAACCTGGTATTTGTAAATTTCATTTACATTGAGCTTCTTGTTATATGTTTCACGTCTTCATTTTGCCTTGTTCAGTATCAGAATTACACATTCGTCGATGCCAAATTCTTGGCTGAAGATTCTGATCGTATGAATGTTCCAATTGTTTTTATCAACATAAGCGTCTTATACTTACACTTTATATTGTTCGGGCTATTGTCCTCATCTTTAGTGCCATATTCACGACGTTTCGGTTATTATACCCCACGGCGTATCAAGTGATATTTGTCGGTATTTCGAACTAAACCCTTTATTTAGTTAACGATGGAAGATTGTTCTAATTCCACGTGTCATGCCCTTTCTGCATATATCAATTCCCGTTGATAACTCAACTCTTCAAGTTTCGTCGTGTATATGGCAGTAAAGATGAAGACAATGTAAATAGCGTAAATAGTTATTCTTCTATATTTTCACATTGTTGCAGGTATTAATTTTAAATCAACTCTATGGTATACAAAATATATTTTAGATAGAAATATATAATTTCATTAGCTTTATTTGTAGAACTTACAATTAATGGGTTTTAAGTGGAATCTGTTCATCAATTCATACGCCATATTTGTAGCCCTATACTGAAATAAATTAATTTTAAGGAATCAATATTATACGTTCCTTGCTGTGGGGCAATAATTAATAATCTACTGTTATGTAATGTTACTAGTGTGGTTAGTTTAAATTTCCTCCATTACCTTGTATTTATGACATTGTCATGAAAAAGTTTAAACTCATTAAATATTTTAAAATTATGGAGCACCTCACTGTAAAATTATCAGCGGGCTATTTTCAGTCTCTGACAAGCACTTGGTGCCTTACAATCGTTAACCTATAGAAATGGTAACAGAAATTTAATATATTCTATCTTGCTTTGCTTAGTTAATTAGTCTTCCAATACTGTTGTGAATTTATTCATCACTGTATAGTTCAGCTAGTTAAGTTTAGTTAAAACAAAAAATGATTTTAGATGCTAATTTTCAAAATGATCTAAGTAGGCAAGCCTTATCAATTGAAAACCATCGCCACAAAATCTACCATTTGATTTTGTATCATAAGGTTAATAATTACAAAAATATCAAGTTATTGTAAGTTTTAAATTAATGATGATTTATCAAGAATCACGGAAGAATGTTTACGACTATTAAAAATAAAGCACAATTTATACTGACTTTAATAAAGTTTATAAAATTAGCTTCATATATTTATCATTAGTATAAAAAGGATTGATTGATAAATGTTATATTCTTTTTTTTATCCATCGCTTAAGCGATTTTCTTTCTGGTAATTCATTCAATTATCATCGTGTAATGCTTTCTTTATAACACTTTGTTATTTAAACCTCTGTTTATACCTACTTACGTAGGAAACATACTTGA
>OZ038520.1:27890358-27925358 GCA_964036315.1 Acanthosepion esculentum | reverse complement strand
AAACTGCAAGATGTTAAAACAGAAAAAAAATCATGGATGGTCTAAAAATAATGAAAGACATGATCCTACAACTTTGGATATTAGAATGACTGTGTATTCTAAAATTTTCAAAAGGGGTGGGGAAGTTTGACAAAATCTATGGAAAATTGGAGAGTAGTGTAGGAATCTTTCTACTCGGTTTTTCGTTGAATGTTAAAATTTGGAGTGTCGGGATTCGATACATTAACAAAATATCGTTACAGGGTCGCTCGTAATTTGGCCGTCTAGAATAATCACACGATTTTCATTGAAGGAATAAAATTCAGTAGAAAAGACAACGTGGTTTCAACAAATAAACATTAATTTAATATAGCGACAAAATACAAGCAGTTTGATGATAGATTGGAAAGTAATGTCTTTTTGTTTGGGTTAATAAAGTTCTGAAATAAAATATAAATTATCTTTGTGTACGTATGTGAGAAACAATAAAATGTTGTGATATGTGTGTTTGTATGAAAAAGTCAACATGTGTGTGCGTGATTCATAATAAAAACGGATACGAGAGATAGGAATTGTTTCTTACTGTTGGCAGTGTTGCCGTAGTCTGAAGTTTGTCAACGCGGTCGCTTTTAATATGAGGTCATGAAGATCATCAGCGAGAGTTGTGTGGAGTTTGGTGACAGCCGCGTGTATATTTTTTGGGAACGGATTTCATATTTTTTTATACACAAAATAAGCTCCAGAATTAAATTATTCATTTATTCCTAATTGGCCCTTAAAGGGCACGTGGTATATCTTCTACTACGTCCGTACGATATTTGGTCGGTATCTACCTAAAAATAATGATGACTAATACAACAAATATTCTGATTTGTAACCTATGATTTTATTGGTGTGTTTTAAGATGTAAGTGTTTTCTTGAGTGTGGTTGGTTTATAAATATTGTATTTGATATTTTAGTGAACCCGACAGTAGAACTAATTGCAAGATTGTAGTTACTTACTGGAGCCATCATAGAGAGATATCTTAGAAGATACTTGCTATTTTCACTATTATTTAACGTAGAGATGATATTGCTCACTTATATCTTAAGATATTGTAATGAAAAATACAGATTTACAAGCTTACAAGAAAAATCTAACTACTTTATGTATATGGATGTCTTGAATGTGTTTGAAAAAATAAAATGGAATTACCGACGTTCATGTAATTGGTTATGATCTGCAATCAAGATATCAAAATGAAGTTTGAATTTAAGAATGTCCAGCGAAAAGGAAAAGAAAGATCAATAGAAGTAATCGAACAAGATAAGGAGGAAATTGTCAGGAAGATCAAAGAGAAAAGAAATTACAAGTATTTAAGATTAACGAAAGCGAATTTAGTTAAGTACAATAATGAAACAAGTTAAAAAAATTATATAAGTAAACTTGTCAGCAAAATCTTGCTAGAAAACCGTGGACTCCTACGTTATGAAGAAATAGAATACAGGAAAAAATGTGCCTTGCAAGAAGCAAAAACAGAAAATGTATGAATAGACTACAAAACAATCGAATACATGATCCTACAACTTTGGATATTAGAATGTCTGGGTTGCTAAAACTTTCAAAACCGATGGAAAAGTTTATAAAAGAAGCTATGGAAAATTACAGAATAAACGTAATCTGTTGCTGAGGTTAACATGAGAAGTGATATCTTATTCCACTATTATTTATTATAACAATGATATTATTCAGTTATTTCTGTCTGAATTTATGGAATGAAGAGTTATCATTATTTATATTATTTACAAGCATATTAATATTATCCTCATCTTTGTTGTTGTCATCTTAACGTTTCGGTCGTTGAGCTCTCCGGCGTTCATCAGGTACATGTTGATCCGAATAACTTACAGGAAATTTCGAACTTAACCCATTATTTGATCTACAGTGGTAGATTACTCTTATGTTCATATCTCATCTAGGTTTATTTACTAGTGCTCAGTTATTGCTCGTCAGGGATAGAACTCAAAATTACTTTGTCAAAATATTCACGAACAAAGAGCTCTTCAGAAAATATTCTGAAAATGTGCAATTCATATAACATCAGGAAATAGCAAGAAGCAACACCACTCTACGGAGAAATTCCCACCAAATCAAGCCTAACCCGGGTGAAAATATAACAGAGAACTGCGTGTACTTCATTCCTTGTGGTTGTGGCAAAGAATATAAAGTTTAAACTAGCCACCCTTAAAAGTAAGGATTGCGAAACAACGAAAAGAGGTGAGAGCCATTGAAATCCGGTATGGCTGATCATCTATGAAGGGAAAAGAGTAATCAACCTCTGTGAAATAAAGGGAAAATACTGGACAAGGAAGAACTCTGGATAGTTAGACATTTGAAAGAAACAGAACATATTGTAGGTAGTGAGGACCTACTTAATAGACCTAACATAGAAATAAATACGATATGGGAGCCGCTGAGAAAAAAAAGAAAGACAAATAGCAGGTCTTCAATAACAGCAGCAGTATCAAAAGGGAAGCTTCAGTTAGTGCAGTCAACCATGAAAAACAACTGCAACAGCACTCATCAGCAGGCAGGTTAGGTTTATGGCTTCACATTCTTCTCATAGAATTGTTTCACGACATAATAGCCTAATGAATTAAGGCATTGGTTCGTGATTTTAGTCAGTCCCTCGGCCGGGCAGTGCGTACTTGAAAACGGGGCGAGCAATAACCGAGCAGTACTAAAAATAATAAGAACTACATGAAATATTCCTAGACATGGAGGGCGGAATGAAAGCAATCTACCATCGTAAATTAAACAAAAGAGTTCAGTTCGAAATTTCCAGAAGATTACTCGAATCGATACATACCAGAAGAAGGCCGGAGGGTAAAATCCCGAAACGGTCTGATGCCAAAAACAAAGATGACAATAACATGCATGCAAATATAGATAACTGTTTATCTCAGAAATAAAAAGTGAAATTGATGTGTAACACGCGCGCACACACAGACACACATACACACACACACACACACACGCACAGACACACACACACACACACATATATATATATATATATATATATATATATATATATATATATATATATAGAGAGAGAGAGAGAGAGAGAGAGAGAGAGAGAGAAAGACAAAGCAATTTTACTCCATAAAATGTAGATACAGATAGTTTACCCAAATACGAAATTTTCTTCAAGCTTTCAGCATTTACTTGATCGAGTTGTAATAAAACTTTTAGGTTTGCATCCATCGGTCTTTTTTAGTTAGTTTAATATACAACATTTTCTAGTGCAAATAACCAGATAACGATCATATACAATGCTTAAAAAACACACTTACTTCCTGCACCTTATCTGCTTCCGACTTCAACTACAATTACCATGAGAACGACACCCACCAACACCATTGTCATAGTTACTACCACTACTAATACTACTAAGTTATATTATCATCATTATTGTAGTTGTAATGTTTATAGCTCATAATCAATAATATTGCTACTCTCAACACCAATACAAAAAACAGCAATAATAATTATAGAGTGAAAAATTATACAGTTATTGCCAAACATCTATATCTGCATATTTGTTGCAATCATTTTTTTCGGAGATATTCATTATTAACGGTATTTAAAATATATTTCCGTACAGTATAAAAATATTGAGAAACAAAAATAAAAATTTCAACTAACGATGGATTCACTGTTTTATGATCACTATATTTTGAAACTACACTTTTAACTTTCTTCAACTTTCTCTTTTCATAAACATATTTTTACATATTTAATTAGAATGAATAGATTAACTATATAGTAATACACACACACACGCGCGCACACACACACACACACACACACACACACACACACACACACATATATATATATATATATATATATATATATATATATATATGTATATGTATATATATATATATATATATAGATATATATATAGATATAGATTTAAATGAAAATGAAGAATTCAAGGGCTTGATGTAATGTTTGAAATATTTGTGTATCTTTAAATAGGGCTTACCTTTAAGTTGTACAAGATATCGCTGTTCCAGACTAGCAAAACGAACGATTTTGAATGCTGATTTTTAGGTAAGCGAACTCTTACTTGAAAGATGAAACCAATGAAATTATTCTTCCATTGTTCCATACAATCATTACTTTAGTATATTCTATAGTTTATACGACACAATAAATTAAAAATATTATTATTTAAAATACTTTTCATGATTTTTTTCAAATTTCAAAAGGGTGTTCGTACACGTAATCAAAGATAAGACTCTACATGTACATATTAAATATCACTTAGCATCATGATTTTTGAAAACTGAAGCATACATTTCATACATTGTTTTACCCTGTGTCTCGGATAAAGCAAGATATGGATTGTACAAATAATAATAATAATAATAATAATAATAATAATAATAATAATAATAATAAGAAGAAGAAGAAGAAGAAGAAGAAGAAGAAGAAGAAGAAGAAGAAGAAGAAGAAGAAGATTATAGCAGAGTGCGTCTGATACTAGAAAGCGAACTTAATGGGGCAAATAAAATGAAGGCTATCAACGCATTAGCTATACCCGTAGTAACATACAGCTTCAAAATTAAGTGGCAGTTGAATGACATTAAACGATTGGACGCCAAGACCAGAAAAATGCTTACCTAAATGAGGATGAACCACCCAAAATCAGATGTTGATAAGCTGTACGAACCAAGAGCTTTAGGAGGTCGAGGTCTGATCCATCTTCAACTAACTCTAAAACTACAACAATCAGATTGCAAGCATACCTCACAAAAACCAATGACCCTATCTTACAAATAGTAAAACACCAAATCCACTCCATCAACAAAGAAGCTACACTCTTCAAGAAACAGCTTCATATAACTGAAACCCTACCAACAAAAAACGAAAGGAATGCCATCTACGCCAAAGGAGTAAAACAGAAAGCAAAAGATATGGCCAAATTAAATTACAAAAAGAATGGAAGGACAAAACGTTGCATGACAAATACATAAAAAGAACGAAAGGAGCAGATGTGGACCAACAGAAAACACATCACTGGCTGAGGAGCACCGGTTTGAAAGCTAAGATAAAGCCTAATTATTGCAGCTCAGGCCCAAAGCCTCGTAACCAGATCCTGTCACTGTCACATAATCAAGGATGGAACTAACCCGAAATGCAAGATCTGCGCAAAATATGATAAAACTGCCGACCATGTTATCTCAGGATGTCCGGATCTAGCAAAAATGAATATACCCACAGACATAACAACGTAGCGACATATGTGCACTGGAAATAATACAAGAAGCACAAAATCTAAACCACTGAGAGATGTTTTGAGCACTAACCAGATAGAGTTACACAAAATAACAATGTAACTATCCCCTGGGACATGCCAATTCAAACTGACAGGGAAATAAAAGCCAACAGACCTGCTATTATCATAAATGACAAGAAGTTAAGGAGGTGTATGCTTATTGACATAGCAGTACCATTTGAGAGAAACACCTTCATGAAGATTATCGAGAAGGTGTCGAAATACAAGAACCTGGAGATCGAGATTAATAGGATGTGGTGAATGAAGACTGATACTGTACCAATAGTAATCGGAACTCTCGGCGTCGTAAGAAAAAGAATGGACAATTTTACTAACAGTGTCCCAACATACAGGTTGCCTAGAAGATCGTCCTTCTAGGAATATCCCATATACTAAGAAAAGTGATATCAATTAAATGACAGTTCTCGAATAGGGCCTAAGCACAATAGGTTGGACATGATTCTACAGAATACAAATCAGTAAACATACCATAAACAAATAATAATATAAATAACATCCATAAACACTTTTCTGCCCTGTGGTGCAATAGAGTTTCCTTAACTGGACCAAAGATAACATTAAGAGAATGAATGTCAAAACGAGAAAGCTTCTCACTTACTACCGCATGCATCATCCTAAGGCTGATGTTGTTCGTCTGTATATGTTCAGACCGAAGGAGGCAGAGGATTAGTTTAACTAGAACTGTCTTACAAAACCACAACAATTGATTTTCAAAGATACCTGGAAACTAGAGAAGACTGGATGATCATCTGTGTCAAAGAACATGAAATAAATAAGAAATTTTATTCAATATTAAAGGAAGTCAACAAATATTTATTGAACACAGTAACTAATAATAACAAAACAAACGTCATTGAAACAAAGCAAGTTCAGTCGGCCATTGATGACAATTCCAGAACAACGTAACTATAAACAATTTTTTCTATCCTCTGCCAGCCGCTATGATGGAGAAAGCATTACCTCGAACCATCGCCAGTGAGACACGCTGCAAGAGCCACTCCATTTCGCAAGGCTCGTTCCTTAATCGAGACGCAATCGTGCCAATCCTCCGAAGGAACGCCATCGAACGAGGGCCAATAACCCCTGAAGTCTCCACTGCCACAGGAATAAAAAAAAATCCATCAGCAAGAGAAGAGTATTTAACTATTTTTTTCATCTCTGCGTCCCGAGCGACGGACCCCGGCTCAACCGCGGACCTGATCAAATTACCGGCCGAAAATGTATCCGCACAGATCAACAAATTCATAAGGGAATTTCTATTGGGTGAAGAAGTACAAATAAACCATACCTATTGCAGCAAACATAACTATTGCGGCAATGAACCTAAAATGAAAGCAAATACAATATAACAAATACAGAAACAAACGATGGCAACATAAGTGTCTTCATGGTCAAACAAACAAGCTGATATAGACAGCCCCCGTACTATTGGTGATTACATAGTGCAGGATTAAAAGCTAAAACAGAATGTTTTATTCTTGGTGAACAGGACCATTGCTTGCTAAACAGAAATGCCCAAGCACACATACTGATAAATTGTTTTAACACGAAATGAATATTCTGTGATAAATATCCAGAAATAATTGACCATCTTGTATCAGTTTGCACAATGTTAACACAAACTGAATATAAAATTCGGCATGATGAAGTGGGCCAATATCTGAACTGGAAAATATGCAACTTTTACGGGAAGGAAACTGCAAGAAACTGATATGAATATCACCCAGACCCGGTTAGAGAGATAGGACCTGTAACAATTTTATGAGACTTTACAATACACACAGACAGAACAATCAAAGCTAATAGCCCAGACATCGTGATCAAAGACCACGAAAACATAATGTGCTTTCTTATTGATATGGTGGTTCTTGCAGACTATAATGTATCTTTGAAAATCTTCAAAAACTATTAAAGTATTGGGATCTTGAAATGGATATTTAAAACATATGGTACACGAGAACATCAATAATTCCGGTTGTAGTTGGAGCCTTCGTATTAACTGGGAAAAGTTCCGATAGATACATCAAAGGGATTCCTGGTGGCCCAACCTTTAAAGAAATACAACAAAATTGTACACACAAGTACAACCCACACATTAAGAAGAGCTTTGTCTATGTAATTTCTCATATTGGGACCCGGAAAATGTATATACAACAGAAATCAGAGGAAATAATAATAATAATAATAATAATAATAATAATAATAATAATAATAATAATAATAATAATAATAATAATAATAATAATAATAATAATAATTGCGCAAATATAAGGAAAAGATAAAGATTCTTTAATGGATGAAGATAGTAAAAACTATGATGTTTGTAAAAGATGTCATGTAATTAAAATTTCAAACAATTATAGACCGTTAACATGCTTACTAATAATGCAGGACATCTTAAAAGTACAAATAACTAAAGACAAAAATCATTGGATTAAAAGTTAAAAATCATTGGATTAAAAGTTAAAAACCATTTCGCAAGCATTAGAAATGGAAAGAGAGAAGTTAAATATGTCATCCTACGATTCTGGATAACCATGTGTAGTGAATTTCATAATAAAGACAACAGAAAACTGGGAAAATGGAACTAACCAAAGGAAGGCTGTATCTCACTGAGACGAACATAAACAGACTCATTATACTCAACATTATTCATTATAGTAATGATGCCACTGAACCAAATATTAAAGGTATGCAATTAATATGATAGATTCCAACGTTGGGAAAACATATGGATGATTTTAAAAATGCATATGGATGATTTAAAAAAATTGACAATTACAAAAAAGTAAAATGGAAAAGAAACTTTCATAGAAATGGTTAAAATGTTTAACCAATTTATGGCAACAGAATTTGGCATTGAGAAATGTACAATGTTTGTAATTAAAAAAAGCTATAAAGAGAAATTCCGGAAGAAATTGAATTTCCCAAACAGGATATCATCAGGTCGCTAAATCGAAAAGATAGCTACAAATACCTGGAAACATCATTCAGAGTAAGTAAAGAATATCTGAAAAAAAAAAACAAGAAAAGTATCGAGACAAAACTTTGCAGCAGTGAATTAATTAAAAGAATAAATAACAAAAGAGTAATTCAGAAATCAGATTCACAAAACAAGAAAACTGATAGCAACGCATAAGCAGCTGAACAGCAGAGATGTCAACAGACTGTATGTTAAAGAAAAGAGAAAACAATGGAGAGAATTAGTCAGCATCAAAGATAAAGAAAACTCTGCAAACAAGGCGATCGATAAATACACAAGAGAGAGTAAGGAAAGAAAATCTAGCGAAAATCTAGGCTAAAATTAACAGAAGATTAAGAGAAAGGAAAAATAATAATATGGAAAAGAAAAATTTTAGGGTTACTACAAAAGACAAAGATATATCAAATATTGAAATGGACATGGTTACGCAGAGGGAACATTAAGAATTGAGTCTCACTTAATAGTAGTATAAAATAATTTCATAAGTGTTGTGGATTCCGGGATGAATCCGATATCAATGAATAACAAACGCCAGGAATGGATAAGGAAAATAAATGTATTAACCTAATAATACAAACTGGTAATATGGGTTAGTAGATCCAGGAATGCGGGTTAGTAGCAATAATATATATACAGTCTTGCTATTGAAGTATCGGGGTATGACTCCTTACTGAGTCTACGTGCTCGCTAACTGTGACTCTTGTGCTACCCTTCTCTATTACAGACAGTATTTACTGTCCTCCATACGAGTGATAGATGTGGCACAAGGCCGGGTTTAAAGTGGGGTATTCCCGAACGAGACTGTCCTTCGGCGGAGCCTCGTCCGGGTTCCTCTCTGCTCAGAGGCAGGGAGTTCGACCGTCCAACCGTGAGACGTCGCCGTCCTCTCTGTTGCAGACAGTATTTACTATTTTTATTTAGTATTTACTGTTGCAGACTGTCCGGGTATTCACTGGTAGTAGTATATGTATACCTCGGTTGAGTCCATTTGTGTGAAAAGGGGAGACCCCTCAATAATAAGAACCAAGGATATAAAGGCTAACAAAGTAAAAAAGACAAAAAATATAGAACCTGGACATAAAACAACCAACCATGTAATAAGCTGACGTAATAAATTAGCCTACAAACCATTACTACAAAAACTATTAGGCCTTATTACGATTACTACTATTACTACTGCTACTAATAGACCTGTCTCTACATCGCTCACATTTAGCAGTGATGCATATGCTTGGTATAGACTGAGTGTCATGATTGGTATATTGGGTTTCGAATATTTGTACCCCAGCGTCACTTTGTTGGCATGATACTCTATCACTCAATCGTAATAATAAGCAAGATGTCTCATGAAGAATGCGAAGGTAGGCATGAATGGGTAGAAAATGTAATCCATTGGAAACTGTACAAGCGACTACATTTTAATCAAAAACAGGCTAGTAGCATGAGCACAAACCAGGACTTTGCTATACAAAAGCCAAAAACAGTATTTGGTCGTCGTTGTAAACAAGAAGAGACTTTCACGGGTAGTGAATTTCGGTAGTCAGCAAAGCGGATCTCAGCAGGATTGTGTTGCGCCAACTGCTTAACTATAGCAAGCCTGTCTGCATTGAATGTCAGAAAGTTGGCTCTTTACATGAGATCGAAACTTGACTGTATCTTTAATGAAATATACCAAATGAAATTAATTATCAGGCCAAGGACGATATAAGGAAATCTTAGAGAAAATGAAGAATGCGTGGCACTAACCTTGTAAAGTAGAAAGGCTCGCTTGTCTGCCCGCATTAAAATGAGCATCCTAAATCGATTTGTCACCTGTGTTCCAGTATCAAGTACTTTAAATGGTGAAAACTACGTAACTATCAACACCAGAACAGGTTACTCTCAATACGTCTATGACTCATTAGTTAGATGTTCATTAACTTATAAACTAGTAAAAGAAACTTATCGGTTATTAGTATGATACCATAAATACCAATGAACTATAGGCAATCATACAAAAATGTAACGGATGCTGTATAAAAATAGCAAAAAGAAACAACTACCAAGCCTAAAAGAAAACATAAATAAATAAGTAAAAAAACAAAAACAAAAACAATTAATGTATGTTTTGAAACTGAAAGAGTTAAGGAGGGGACACAATGCTGATTTTCAATTCTAGTATCTCCTGACCAGTCGGCATCGAGCCAGACAACCAGGCGTGGCCAGACAAGATAAAACTTTAAGCTGGTCAACGTTTATTCTGCAACCAATTAATGTAAAGTGACATTCACCAAACGCTAAAGGCTACGAAACAGGTTTTTAAATAAACCTGTTGGCTAGAAGGCTTTTTTTTTCTCACGACATAGTATATTTTCAGAGAAAATATCGAATAAATTTCGATCTTCACTAGGTGCTTCAAATCCGTAGGTTTGTGTCAAAACACGCTAAACTGATAAAAAGTAGCTGTTTGGCTGGCAAGCATGTCACATTACGACTGTCCTGAGTTCAATCTATGCTCGATGCATGACACGTGACTTTATTCTAATATTATTAAGCTTTATAGTTATTTAATACAACTTAAAGTGGACCAAGCGAGATCGGCACACCGAAAATTATTGTTGTAGGGAGTTCAATCCTCATTGGGGTCAACCCAAATCCTAAAATTGTACTAAACTAGACAGAAACTAATCAATTCATATTTGACAATAACTGTTATACGATGCCCAAACAAAGTTAAACATACACTCATGACAATAATAAAAATTCTACAATAAAAATAGCAATTGGCACACTATAACAACCCAGTTTTTATACGTATCAATTGTTCTAAAATAACATCAACAGAAAACAATATATGATTAGCAAACATGAAGATGTGAATGATTATGTTAATATTTTAACACAGCATTATTTAGAGAAAAGATGAAGGCAACTCTTAAAAATATCTTTATAGCTAATCAATATCTGATTTTCGTTTTTCTGAAATGCGAGATGAACATTATCTTTAACATTTTCCATCAGACTAATATCCTTATCTTTGTTTTTCAAAACAAACTGACGGAATTATTGTGATTAAAAATAAAAAATAAAATACTGTTTGATTAACAAACAAAGAAGTGTCATTGATTTTAAAATTTCCATGTTTATCCATACTAGCCACAAAACCTTATGTATAGAAACGATTAAAGTAACTCTGAAAATGTACCTAATCAATATTTGTTTAACAAATTTAATTTTTAAATATTTCATATTTCTTCCCCACATTATGGATATATAGAAAGGATAAAAGAGATCATGATACACATATTTGTAGTTAATCAATATTTGGTAAAGAAACAATTTAGTC
This sequence comes from Acanthosepion esculentum, assembly GCA_964036315.1. Taxonomy (NCBI): domain Eukaryota; kingdom Metazoa; phylum Mollusca; class Cephalopoda; order Sepiida; family Sepiidae; genus Acanthosepion; species Acanthosepion esculentum. The sequence continues at coordinate 27,913,719 of OZ038520.1, read as the reverse complement.
TCTTTGATTGTGTTAATATATAATCCTTGAAAAATATAGATTTTATTGTTTGAATACAGTTGCAGGGTCAATAATTGTTTTTAATTATTTCTGTTTCTTTTCAACATCCGTTTAATGTTTTGTTCTATCAAAATTAAATTAATTGTACAGTATATTTTTTTAATTTTATTTTTGCTTAAAAAGTTATATTTAATGTTTAGATTAGATTGAATCTATGTCATAAAGTGCTTTGTAATTAGTATATTAATCTTGTTTATTTCAGGTAGTAGTAGTTAGTGTTAAAGCCCGTCTAAATATAATTTTTTGATTGGCCATTTTAAAAACAGGCAATTAGACCCTCGATACTTGTTTCATCGTCCAGGTAGTATTATTCAATCTAAATTTTGTTTAGTTTGATTTTTATTGTGGTAGACATTGTATGATCAGTGAAGCAAATCAGTTTCGAGTCTTAGTTGGATGATAACTTAGGAATAACTTAGTGTTGTAAATTATGCACGACTTTGTGTCAAACTAAACAATGCGTGTTAAATAAATTAACGTAACTTATGGTAAAATAACGTTGAAAGCATTGGCTCTTGTCTGATCATAGAGTTAAGCAGCGTTGATCCTTAGATCAGTGTTCACTTACGAATATCAATTACTTCTTGCCTTATACGAGATGACGCAAAAACTTAGTAAACATAAAAAGACTCATTTAACACTAATGCCATGTTAACCCATCGCTAGAGGCGAAATTATTGATCCGAGTTTGAAATTCGATTGAGGCTGCTTATGTTCATTTAACACTAATAACATTAAGAAAGGTACGGAACCACTTCTCCCTGAATTCTGCCCCCTATCGCGCTATATGCCGAATTATTAAATTTGAGTTTGAAATTCGATTGGGCTGTTTACGTTCATTTCTCACAAATAACATTGGAAATCGCAGGAGCTTCTTGAACTCTTTCTCTTCGCCTGAAATATTTTTAAAAATATATTGCCATTAGTATGCTACGATGATTTACGGAGAAGAAAGGGCTGAGTGAACGCACTGGCAAACCAGTCTACCTTACCTGTTCTGGAGAAGTAAGAGTAAAAAGCTGTTACACCCATTAAAAGAGGCAAGTTAAACCCGGTGGGCGTGTAGAGGTATATTATTTCCAAGTATTTTATTCTTGTTATTGTTGTTATCATCACTAGTTATTATATGTCTATTCAGTTTCTCCAAAATCTATCATCGACTTTAATTTTCGCCTCGTTATATTTTCTATTATTCCAATTGTATTCCTTTTTATCTTCCTTTTCCATTTATTTCTCTCCTTACCCAAGCTGTCTTTAGAAATAAAAAGCAAAAAATTAAAGATATACTGTGAACCTTTCATAGCTGTCAAACATTGTGTTATTCATTTTGCTCCGAATTTGCTCGCTTCCAGCCAACCATGACCTAATTGCATGGTTGATTTCTTGCGTATCATTTCAGGTTCAGTTGCATGGTAATCACTTTTGGCTGAAAGAGATTTTGGGGAGTTATATTGTAGGATGATGTGTTTGGGAGGAAAAATAAATAAAATCAAAGTAACAATTAAAAAATCAAAAGAAAAATACCTTGATTATTATTATTATTTTTTATTTTTATATTATTTTAGTTTTGACTATTTTTCTCTTAACTTATTTTTCACATTTTTTTTTTGTAATCTTATTTTTTATTATAATTCCTCTCAGTATATTTTTGACGGTTATTTCTTTCAACACATTTTTTACTATTTTTCTGTCATCTTTTTTAATATCGTTTTTCTCAACTTATTATTGACAATTATTTAAGTAGTCTTATTTTTTACTTTTTTCTCTCCATATTTTTGACAATTATTTCTTTCTTACTTTTTACTTTGTTTTCTCTCAACTTATTTTTGATAATTATTTAGGTCGTTTTATTTTTTACTGTTTTCTCTCATTTTATTTTTTGACGGTTATTTATTTCTTACTTTTTACTATTTTTCTTTCATTGACAGATTTGCTTATTTTTCTCTAGTCACTATGTCTCTCCCTAATATTATTTTTTGCTATTTTTCTTTCGTTTTCATTTTTGCTATTTTTTCTCTCATCGATTAATTCAAGTCTCGAAAAATTGTGTTAACAGTAGCACATATGCAAATAGATTTCAGTGTCTGAACAAGGCTTGATATAAATAGAAAAAACAATTATTTATCTGACATTATTAATTAGCAATTTTTATCAGATTAAATACATGCCCTTAACATTAAGATCATACAAAAGAAATGTTTAACTCATAAATATATTAAAGAAACAAAAAGTATTAAAAACAACAAAATTTGTGTATAATTAACTACGCCTGTTGGAGGAGATGAGAATGAAAAACAGATCTCAGTGTCGAAATTAGAATTGGTAATCAGAATTCAAAGTACAATTTATATTTTTTTCAAGTATATATGCGTCATTATTTGCTATGAGTTGTTGCCACTCTTTGATACCTTTTAGGTAAAATTCCGCAGGTTTGACATGAAATCGTTTCGATGAAATCTTGAATCTTGTCTTCATTAGGAACAGTTTTGTCCATCAAAGAGTATTGCAACGATTGACAATGGCAATAATTGGTCGATACAAAGTCAAGTGAATATGGTGTATGCGACAGAACAGACAAACTGAGTTCCGAAATATATTTATGTGTTATTCTTACTGCATACGGTCTTGCGTTGTCATAGAGAACAACATATTTCCTATTGACAAGCGCAGGGCGTTTTTCGACCATAACTTTATAGACACGTTGCAGCTCCTGGCTATTTAAATGTACATTTAGGGTTTCATTGCCTTTAAAACTCCCAATACATATTATCACGATGATCCTATCACCCGCACAACATTATCTTTCTACTATTTTAGGGTCTATTGTGGAGATTCATCCTTGTTAAACCACTTCTTTTCACTTCTTTTCACGTTAATACATATATTAAACTAAAAAGCAAGGTATAAAATCCCATGATTGCCTAAATCCTGATGGCTCATGGCACTTATGCTGGTACTTTTTTTAATTGTATTGAACAAGCGGACAAGCAAAAACAAACAAGTTAAAAAAAATCATTTACATTAAAACTATTTTAAATAATTAAAAACGCAGGAATATTTAAAATAAAAATAGTACTAAAAGTAAAATAAAACAAGAAATATATTAAATTTTATTGTATATGATATTATAGCCTGTGTATATTGGTTTACCTTAATAATTGGAATAATCGAAAAGGGGGTTCACTGAACATAATCGCATTATACGTGATAGACACCAGTCTTTGAACCAGAACAACAGAATACGGTTAAAAACAACTATATATCCAGTAATCTATATGTAATGATGAAACGGATAGAGACAAAGTGTTATTCAAACATTTAAAGAATTAGAAAGTATTAATCAATCTCTTTATTTATCCACGTTTCCCTAACGTTTTTCCAGTCGTATTTTGTCTTTTAAAAGCAGTACAATAGAAAATTAAAAAAACTTAATTTCTTACTTAATTTTTCTTTTTCGCGTCTTCAGTTCTTAGTATATTTTGGTAGTATCTCGTACAAACAATTTAAAAAAATGTAATCTCTGCCTATGACATGGGTTATCATGTCTCTCCGCAGACTCCTTTTCTTTATTGACTGTGAATTGTTCTGTCTACTTGGCAAATATAGTGGAATAGTTTACACTTGCTTTCTTCACGGTATTTGTAATTCTGTTTTTTCTTCTCTAAGATTGGTTTCTACTCAAAAGTAGAGCTTCCAGTCTACTTTGCTATTTGATCCATAGATAAAGGGATAAGATGGATTCATGTCTTTCCAAGGGAAATTTGTGCAGAAGTGAATGCAACAGACTAGTCGGTAATTTGAACTGGCCTCACCGATTTCTCTTATCGTGCCGACATCCGTTTCCCGACATGCACCTCTTGAAATTTTAAAAACTAGACATACAGAAAGATGCATCATCGTTTAACAGTTATCAGTGCGCGAAGTGGAATCAACAAACCGAGTTCAAATTCCATCTGAATCTTCGTTTGAAAATGGTTTGTTAATGATAAAGAAAAAGAAAAAGAAATCGTGAGGTAAACTTTCTTTAACACGATTTTCAATCTCTAGATCTCCAGATATTGATATTCCACTGTTTAAAAAATAGACAAACACATGCATCTACTAAATATAACGCTTAAAATAATTAGAAGATTAATATAATAAGAAATATTAACGAATTAAAAATTATTTTGCTTCCATTTTGGCTACAAAAATAAAGTGAAGTAGTATAGATTCCGAAAGATCCTAACAAAAGATGTGCATTTCTCAAATAGAGCAACTGAGTCTTATTTTACTGCAATGCCTTATCTTAGCATAATTACATTTTATTTAATTATAATTATTTGTTTAATTACATGAAACCTATCAATATTTTATTCGTCATAAAACATATGATTGTAGGCGCACAAGTGCACTCATATAAAAGACATAAGAACATATATGCACGCACCACTAAAATGCATCGTCATTGTTTCTTTTAAACGCACTCATGTGACTCAGATGAAAACATGCATCTAGATATATACATAAAATTAAGAACATTAGCATCCACGCATTATATACGCGGTCATACATACATCCGCGCACCCGAAGAAACGTGGGATTAGCTACATCCATCCGGGCGTACTCGAACACACAAGCATATAAGATGCATGTCCCAAGCCCACACAAGAAAACAACTCAACGCACCTGCGCGCACGGATAACTCTGTATCTTTCAGTGACACAAGAAAGTTATCAATTTACAAAACGTATGGAACAAGATGTACAAGCAGATGTAGAGATTTATTAATATAGAGAAGGATTGTAATTTTAATGCATGGGAAAAGGCACTACATAACAGACCTCAACAATCTGTTTCGAGAGATGTGTACTTCACCACCCCGACTGTCACCTCCATAACTGTCGCCTGCCTTTACCTTTTGCCTAAGGGACACAACATCGGTGTCTCCGTCGCTGTGAGCTGTGTCTCTCCCCAACGGCGGCACAGACAGTTGGCGCCAAGGCTTTCTCGACAGAACGCCGCATCACTCACCTCAGCCAGTCGCACATGTCATATGACCCCTCCAGCGAATATAAGACTACTCTTTTTCAATTACGCCGGCCAGTCGGCAGGTTTTTAAAAATCATCCAAGTAACCAACGAACTAAAGCTATTAAGAGTATCAATATAAGGAACAGGTTTTTGTGCGATACCCATCTATATCAAACTCATTTTCTTGACTTTTAGATATCGAACACAATTTTTCTTGTTTCATTTTTTTCGATTTAGGAAACATTACACACATACAAAAACTAACACATTTATCATCATCATCATCATCATTATTATTATTATTATTATTATTATTATTATTATTATTATTATTATTATTATTATTATTTAGTGTTCATACCAGTAGCAGTTGGTGACTTACGTGGAACATGAGTGACAATAATTATTTTCAAATATTCTATCAGATATGTTCGCCTATCATCCGGTCCACACTCTTCCTCAGTACTTTGAACAGGAGTAGAGGCTTATCCTTTGTATCCTGTTTAGGATTGGGTTTTTGATTCCTTCTAAAGTCTTCTCATTTTCTTTCACTCCCAATAGCTTATTGCGTCTTGTTTAAGGTGAACTGATTAAAAACTCTTCTCAATATTCTCATTTTTCGTAGGATGTTCGTGATTGTTCTTAACGTTCCGATATTGTCTGACACAACTATGACCTTCATATTCTGTAAGTTCCTTAACCCTTTGACAAGGTTGATATACTTATCTATTTTACCTGTCTTTTAATTTACTGTCTTGTTATCTACTACGAAATCAATTATTTTTATTATTATCATTATTATTATTATTATTATTATTATTATTATTATTATTATTATTATTATTATTATTATTATTATTATTTCATTGTTTCTGTTACGAAACTTGTAATTTTGCTGGCATTGATTTTTTCTGTCTGTTATTATCATTTCTTTATTATGTTGTGCGTAGGGCTCTACATTTAAGGTTTGTCAATATCATTTTCGTGATGCAGAGCTTTATACATGATCATTATGTATATATTATATTTTGAATATCTATGCTAATAAAATTTCTCCTGCTTATTCGAGCCTCCAAAATATGACTTTTTTACTTCCAGTACTTAATAAATAAATAAAATAATGATTTTTATATATATATATATATATATATATATATATATATATATATATATATATATATATATCATATATTTCCGCATATAAGCCAACCCTTAGTTAAGACGAGGTCAAAAGATATAACAAATTTTCATGAATTTATCCTATACCTGTAGTATAAGACGACTGCTTATTGATTATATAAAGATGATTTTATTGAAAATGCTACTTACTGTCACATTAGAAATTCGAAATAAACGAAATAACCAATATTTATGTTTCTCCTACACACGTAAACTAAAAGGAAAACGGATTTTTTGTTTACGTTTCACCATGGGATTATTCTTCTTCCTCTTATCTTCTATATCTAAACAATTGCAGACTGGTGTACTAATTGCCATTTACTTATACTTCATCACAAAATATCAATAATAACAGTACAGTAATGTTGTACGATAATAGTACATTCCACTTTCAACATTTTTTTAAATATTATGTTATCGTAAAAGTTATTACTGCTGTAATTAACACTACTATGATGATTACTGAAAGTTTAACGAAAGATAAAGGTTGATGTGAACGCAACCATAACTCGATGTTTATATTTTCTCAGGTGAGCTTGCACAGATACAAGTTGATTTCATTGATATGGAATTATTCTTCGAATAGGTAATTTATTATGTAGTTATACTATTATATATAAGTTATAAATAGTTTTATTACCTTTATTATCTGTTTATTTGATAATGTGTATCTTTTCATGTACTTTATTGGTCATCGCACCGAGGTCGAGGTTAGCCTACCGACAAACATCACTCAGAATTTAAGGTTTCTTTTTTAGAATTGTAGTATAAGATGACCCCCAGGTTTTAAGGGGGAATTTTGGGGATTTAAAGGTTACGCAGATATATACCGTATATATATATATATATATATATATATATATATATATATGTGTGTGTGTGTGTGTGTGTGTGTGTGTGTGTGTGTGTGTGCGCGTGCGCAGGTATGCAGAAAAATAGGAACGAATACATTAGGTAAATAATCCGGAGTTCGTTAGTATTTTTGCTTTTATTTTTAAAAAGACAGTGCTCCATACAGAAGTAGAGCTTATATTATAATATATTTTTTAAAATATGATTCCTTCGCTACATAAGAGTTCTCATGTTTCAAAAGCGAGAGCTGAGACTCCTAATATAATTTTTGAAATTAAGCTGAATTAAGGTGACTGGTCACGCTTCCTCGGCAAGCGAGAATTTGGGAATAAGCTATCTTGTGGTTAGCGCGTGTTTATAAGTATGGTCTCTTGCAACATTAGTTACTATGGAAACGGCTAGGGTCGGCTATATTGGTTAGGTGGTCTAAGAGTTAAGAATTCATTTTTATCTACAGACCAGTCCCCTTCGAAAAATTTATGTCAGGTTATGTTGGAGTCCCTATTTCAAGTCTGATAGTAGCGGTCGCTGTATAGTTGGTCAAAAAAGGCATTTTATGGCCTTGCGGCAGGTCGTAAGTATCGAGAGGATTCATTATTATCTGTCTATTGATCTCTTTATTTATTTGTTTATTCAAATATATATATATATATATATATATATATATATATATATATATATATATATATATATATATATAATTTCATTTAATTCTTTATTAGGCAATAGAATTCGCGAAACACCCTAATATTTATGTTTTTTACATTCATTGTACAATAATCGAATATTTTATGTTGATTTTGACTTTCCTTTACACACACTTAACATCAGATGTTTTTGTTAAGACGTTTTTACTAAAATCTCGAACACAAATATTTTCTTTTTGGCAAGTCTTTTTGTCCGAGTGTACAATAAGAAATATTTAAACCTCTGGCATGGCTTGTGTGATGCATTTGAAATTCAAAATCCTATAACTTTTTCTTTTTTCTGTTCTCAAAAATAGCTTTCTGTTTTTAATCTTCATGATTCAATCAAACATTATGCTTACTATCCAGAGAATAATTATTCATACCCATGTATGTCTATTTTTATGTTACTTCAACACTTAGTTTGTTAGGTGTTTGACGTTTTCATGTCTGTCACTGCAAAGGCAATATTTGCTATTTTGAAAGAGTTCTGTCCATATGAGCTTTGATGTCGTTGTTCTAATACACTAATAGTAATTCAGTTTAAAGTTTTATTATTTGTGCCATAAATTATTAACAGAGTTTAGTTACTTCCAATTTTTGGCATCAAATATTTTACTTTCCTTATCTAATTCTGTTATGATTTTGTCAATCGTATTGCAACACTCTAGCTGTCATTATTAATCTCCCTTTATATTGTCGTATGTAGTTCAGCTGTTCTGATGTCCGATTCAATACAGTTTTAATGTGAAATAATTTTATTCCTTTCACGTTTATGTTCACATCGTATTAATAGAGCTTTATGCACATTTATTAAAGCTTTATAATCTTCTATCACATACATTTTATTTCTCCAATATACAATTTACAAAGAATGTAGAATATCTTAATACAAATACTGTGTATGGATTCATAGGATAGAATGTATACAACAGAAACCAAAGAAAAAAATTATGTTGACACCAAATTCAGATAATGTGATAAATATCCAAAGACAAATAACTATCTTGTATCAGGTTGCACGATGTTAGCATCCACCAAATCTAAAATTCTGCATGACAGGATGGGCCAATATCTGCACTGAAAAATTTGTATCTTGTTTGGAAAGGAAACTGCAAAAAATTGGTATGAACACAAACTAGAAACTGTTACAGACATACGAACAGTAACAATTTTATGGGACTTTATAATACACACAGCCTGTGTTGAGGAACTTTACAATACATATCAAACCTAATCTCCCAGACATAATGTTCAAAGACTACAAAAAGAGAATTTTCTTTTATATTGACATGGCAATTCCTGTAAACTGTAATGTATCTTTGAAAATCTTCAAAAACTCTCAAAATACAAGGATCTTGAAGTAGAAATCTCAATATTAGGCGCATTAAAACATCAGTAATTTTAGTTGTGGTTGGTGCTCTGTGTTTGATTGGAAAGATTCTGATAGACACGTTGAAGGAATTCCTGCAAACCCATGCCTTAAAGAAATACAAAAATTGCTGTCACAAGCACAGTTTACACCCGACGAAAGGCATTATATGTGCAAAATATGTGTGATTTTATGTTGTTTTGTCTTATGTTATTTGATGCACAAATATTCAGTGCGAAATGCCATGATGCTATTTCTGGCATTAGGTATCTGGTTGGGACCCGGAAGGAAACATAAACGAAAGAAAATAATAATAATAATAATAATAATAACTAAATAAATAAATCCAGTCACCGTAGAAGTCTGCGTTGCTTGACTCTGCAGGCTGCTTATATTCTGCGAAAAGTTCTATCTTTCATACGAGTTATGGCGAACACACAGAATGCAAGATAACTGGTTGAAAACCATGCGAATGCCACAACAATCGGTCTTCAAAGATACCTGGAAACTACAGAAGACTGGATGATCATCTGTGTCAAAGAACATGAAAGAAATAAGAAAATTTATTCGGTAATAAAGGAATCCAACAAATTCTAAAGGGAAATCCTAGTGGTTGAAGAAGGGCAAATAAACCAAAATACATCTACTGCGGCGACAAAGAACCTAAAATAAAGCAAATGCAATGTACCAAATACAGAAATGATAGCAAGATAAGCCTCTTCATGGTTAATACTCCTCCCTTACCAAAGAAGCTCATGTAGACAAACCTCGTATCCATCAGTGGTTTCATAGTGCAGGGTTAAAAGCTTAAACTGAAGGTTTTATTCCTGCTGCACAGGACCAATGTTTGCTAAAAAGAAATTACCAACCAGACACACTGAAAAATTTTGTTAACCCTAAATGCAGATTCTGTGATAAATATCCAGAAATAGTTGACCATCTTATATAAGCTTTAATCGTTAGCACCATTGGTAAAATGATACAGTTTATTTATCCCATATTTATCAATATTACAGTGCGCTACATACTGTAAAACGCTCTGAACATCACCTTGAACCATTGAGATAAAACTATGAGGTTAGTATTCTTTTAGACTTTATCATTTGTACTAACAGACATATAAAAGCTAATAGACCATACTTAGTGATTAAAGACAAAAATGCCTACTCGTAGATATGGTAGTTTCATAAAATACAAATATGTCTGTTAAAGAATATGACAAAATAAATAAACATGATTATCTCAAAATTGAAACTGAAAAAGTTGTGACATGATAAAACTACTGTTTGAACTATATTAATTGTAATCCTTCGTACGCTAAAAGATACAGACAAGAACATTAATAAAATCCCTGGCAGTTCCTTTTTACAAAAGGTTAAAAAAACTGACTGGAGAATTTGCATCTACTCAGAAGACTATTATCAATGTAAAGTAAATATAAAAACTGTATATGCTATGATTCACTTAACATTAAAATCTGCGCAAACAGAATGCGTATATATTTAATACCGTGGTTTAACAGGTAAGGAATTTTACTGAACTGATAGCAAGATATAATAATAATAATAATAATAATAATAATAATAATAATAATAATAATAATAATAATAATATACGGCAGTCCCTGCAGACTGCAATGTATCTTTGAAAATATTCGAAAAACTGTCAAAATACAAGAACCTTGAAATAGAAATCTCAAAAATGTGGCACATTGGAACATCAACAATTCCTGTTGTAGTTGGAGCCCTTGGACTGGTTGGAAAAGATTCCAGTAGGCTGATTGAAGGGATCCCTGGAAGTCCATGCCTCAAAGAGACACAAAAAATTGTTCTGACAAGTACAGCCCACACTTTACGAAGGGCTTTATCTATGTAATTATTTTTTTATTTTATTTTTTTTTTTTTTTTTTGCCGTGGAAAGTGTCATGATGCCATTTCTAACCTTAGGTCTCTGGGCGGGACCCGGAAAGAAATGTGTATACGCCAGATATCAAAGGAAATAAAAAATAATAATAATAATAATAATAATAATGGGAAATAATACTAAAGATTACACACTGATCACCGAAATGAAGTTGCCAGTATATGGGACGTTGATGACACTATTTTTCCAGTTATAATTGGAATGTTGTGGTCTATAACACCAAATGTAAAGACCTACATGAAAAGAATTTTAATAAAGCCTAGTATCCCATCGTTTCAGAAGTCTGCGTTGCCCGGCTCTGCAAATATTCTGCGAAAGGTGCTGTTCGAGGCCGTATGATTTGATGGAGAACACCTATAAGGAAGATCTCCGGTTGAAAACGAAAATTTGCAAAGAAATAATAATAATAATAATAATAATAATAATAATAATAATAATAATAATAATAATAATAATAATAATAATCCACATGTAGATAATAAAAAGTTTCCATATATAGTTTTGTATAAATCTTTTCTACGTCACGTGAAAATTCCACTACATCAAGATGGAGAAATTGCCCATTTCGTTGTAGTGAAATCTTCTGCTAGTGTTGCTAAAATATTGCAATATTCAAGGAATATTGTGTTATAGGAACTCTGGCTCTGTAGATAGACAAACATTTAATGTAAGATATTTTCATATTAATATATTAAAAGTTAGTTTCATTTATTGTAATTTTCTTTTATAGTATGGGGACGAAATAAATGAAAAAGTAACTATTCTATTCATAAAGAAAATAATATATTCGTAATGGAACTTAACTTCAATATGAGGCAAGTATATAAAAATACTCAACTTTTCTGCCACCTATACTTCGTCACATTTTTAAATTCCTTGTTGCTTGATAATTTTAGGTTTCTCGATCGGAGTAACTAATTCCTGGAGACCGGTGTCGGACATACTACATTCTAATACAAGATAGAAAAGAGTCAGAATCGTACATACCCATAAGAAAAATAATAGTATAGATAATATATACAAACCAAAATTTGTCCTATTATGATCAATTGCGTAATCCTTCTAATTAAGAATTGCATATAAAAAAACAGAAGTGTAACAATTCTACTCATTTTTATTGGAGCACTAGAAACACTTAAGAAAACATCAGAAAAATTTGAAACAGAAAGAATTGGAATTATATAGATAACAACATTCGTAAAAACAGTTCGAATATTACGGATTGATATTCTGCACTATTTTGTTTGTTTATAATGAAATTTCCTGTTTCTTAATACATAGCTTTTGGTATTCAAATACGCTTTCTGATTTCACTGTCAAATTTTCCGTCGTTCTGTTAAAACACTTTCCAGGTAGTCAAATTTATACATCTGCTTGATTGTAGCTCGCATTTGGGTATGTTCCTCTTATTCAAAACCATACATTTTATTTTCGTAAAATTAATGGTTATTCGTTTGTATCTTCTTTCCTTTATAATCTTGTCTATGAGTTCTAATACGGTATCATATGCGTAACTAATGCTGTTAAGATCGTGCCCAGCAGTAATAAATCCTAATGGGACTTATAGTTTTATTAGGATTTTCTCGCTGTATATGCGAAACAAATCTGGTGAGAAGACACAACCTTATCTTATACCACTTACTATTTTTGCGTACTTACTCAATTCATTTTCTATCCGTATTCAGGCAGTCTGATTCCAGTGCATATTAGGAATTATTCTAACGTATTTCCCAATAAATAATGTTTCCATATGTGTTCAAATAGGTTTTTGTGACGTCATTATCAAAGGCTTTTGCATAATTAATGTAACCTAGATATGCATAACTCTGCGTTTGTATTGCTTTCTCTTATTTCATTCCGATTATAAATATCGCATTTCTAGTTCCATTGTCTTTAACGAAACAACACAGTATTTTCTATTTCTAGTTTACAACGAACACTATTCCTCTGGATGATAAGCTTAATTATGTAGCTCATTAAGCTGATTGTCTAATGGAGCTCTCATCCATTTACACCTGGCTTATTAGACAGTGCTATGAAGATGGATCTACTAAGGTCTTCTAGTTAATCCAGTCGTCAGTTACTTTTAACTTCAGAGCAACACGACAGCTATTTCGTGCATTAACATAAATATTTTAATCTGTGAATATCATTGCGATCTGTCGTTTTCCAGTTGTCTTTGTTTCACACACACACGCGCACACACACACAAACACATACATACATACATACATACATACACACACACACACACACACACACACACACACATATATATATATATATATATATATATATATATATATGTGTGTGTGTGTGTATGTGTGTGTTTCGGTTTTATCACTCATTTTTATGCATTGCCTCTTTATAAATTTATTATAATTACTTAAAAATAATAACTAATTGTGGAAACGTTTAAATTACATAGTTATTTCAAATATAAGATATGTTTTATAATTACTGCAGTTTGACGAATTTATCTATTACTCGCCACAATTGCTTATTATTTAATGTTAACTATTGTATTTATCCGTTCGTAAATTAAATATTTCAAGGCACAACTGAAGCATAACATATGTTTGCGGTAATATATTGAAAATAATGGAAATGATAATAATGGAGAGTATGATCATTTGCATATAAATTATTGTTCATAATATTTTAGTATGTTCACAACATATTAATGAATTGAAGATACAATGAAAGCGTAACATAAATAGACATAGATGAGTAAAACTAGAAACAAAAGGAATATAGATTTATCCATACCGTAAAATTATGAATATTTAAGCAATTTTGAAATGGTTATGATTATATTTTCTGTATGAGTAATGAAGGAATTTTTGTCTATGCAGTTAACTCCATTGTCGTATACAAGAAAGAATACTTATAAAAGTTAGATGTAAAATATCAAAAATAAGCTAACAGAAGACAATAAATAAAACGCAATGTATTAGAGCCGGATCTCTTCGACTTAATAATGTGATATTCACTTGTTATAGTTACGCAATTTTTACTAACTTAAAGGTACGTTTAATGCCTTTAATTCGTATAAAAACCGTACATCTCACAGTTTAACAAGAGGTTCAGGATGTGCACAACTAAATCTATAAATTCACAGTGAGTTTTATATTATAGTATCGATTATTATTGTTCAAATTAGAATAAATGTGTATCATAATTTCAACTATGTCCAGTGTTCTGTGATCTGGCAACGCCAAAGTTTCAGCACGTTTTGAATTTACAACAATTAGTCAGTGAATTTATTATTAAAATTCTTCGATTTTGTCCGAAATCGCTGTTTGAAATATAATTTAGCAATTTATAAATGAACTGGTTAAACTGGTTTTGAAAATGAATCGAAAAAAAAGTAAATGTCACGAAATTTAGACAAGGATTGTTTTCTTTCTGAAACTTACAAATTACTTTGAATTCAAGCAAGTAAAAACTATTAAGTTTTATTTTTTATAATAAAATGTATATTGCTTAAATTATATTTAAAATATAATATTCTGTTCTTCACACTCTTATAAAAAATATTTTCTCACTATATGTAACCTGACAGTGTCCAGGTTCCATATTTGCCGGATTAGGGATCTACTAACTTCAGTATTAAGTTTCCTTTTATCCAGTATTTTATGCGGTCGGAAAATGTCCAGGTCCCAATGTTGCTATATTAACCTGAATCACTTGAACAGTTATGTATTGATTGTACTCTGTGTAGTATTTAAAACCGAGACTGTTTTGGTGATTGTAGGAATAATATTTATTTTGTAAGTAATTATTGCATTAACAATTTTTCGGAGATAACAATGACTTATCCAGATACAAGTCCTACTATTTAACCTGTAGTTAGGGAGAAGAGATGAATTCATGTCGACTGGAATTCGAACTTCGCTCCTCGATTTCTCATTCCGAGCTGCTATCCATTACACTATCCGCACAACCGAGCAGTTATGTAGAACAAGGGATTCCTGTCAGTAGTAACAATAATACGTCGTATTCTCTGTTTTATACATCTTTTCATCCAATACTTGTTATTTCCTAATTGAAAAGAGACCTGTAGCCTAAATTTTAAACTAGTTACCAGGAAAGACCTAAATGTAGCTTTTGTTCTAATGCAATATATATCTTCCTACATGACCATGAATACTGGCCAATTTCCTCATAAATGGAGAGGTGATGGGAAGTTCACTTTTCTTTCGCTCTGAATAAGAGGAGCCATCAACTTGGTATTTGGTAATAGCACTGTGAACTTCAGTCTTGATACAAGACTTTTGGTTTGCGATGTCACGACCCGAGAACGATTTTCGATATAATGTTACTATTTGGGCTCTTTGAATGTCAGAAAATTACTATTTTTGTAATATAAAAATTTACTGAAATCTATTCCTTAGAAAAACTAACTTTTAAACTAGGCACAACTCTTTGTTACAGTGTTTCGAACTTGAGGATGATGTATTATTACAGTTTGTTTACTAAAAATGGATTTCAATACGTTGCAATAATAAAAATGAAAATTCTTGCCTGGTGGTCTTAGATTTTTGTATAAGACTGGATTAGTATGGGAAATAAAAGTGTTTTACATGACTTTGAAACCGATACTGTCGTTGGTACCAGACGACAGGGTCTGAATATTTCAAAACCTGCTAATCTATGGTCTTTGCACAAAATCATCCCTAACATTTATAGAGAATGATTAGAAAAAGAAAACAAAGCAATGCGCGGTAATTCTATAGGTGAAAATCCCTTATTGGTTATAGAAATCGAAGGAGAATGTGCAATCAAGATGAAGCTGATAGATGGACAAGAGTAGATGAAGCATATGAGCTACAGCATCAGAAGACCACACGGGGTGCGACTCTTATCAGATAAGAGAAATTGAGTCTACAATTCGCTAAGAAACATCATAGTTGGAGAACTGAAGGTTGGATAAACGATACTTGATTTGGTGAGTTTCAATTTATGCTACGACATTGGAATAGTAAGTTCATAATTTGGCTTAAACTACGGCTCAGGCTTGTTGAGGTAGTGAAATAGTAAAGGAATATTTTCTTGACATGCACTGAGACACATGGTACCAATGAAAATCGTGTAAATGTCACAACATAACTCAGTATTATGGCTGACAACGTGACTCAATTTATGAAATTATTGAAAGGATTTATGAATTTTTTAAAAAGTTTCAAGGATAAGACGCACAGAGTCACTTTAAAGTTACATCAAGATACCTGGGAACACCTTCCATTGGTAACCGTCAGTGCGAACTGGGTCACACGACTTGAAGGTATTTCGAAATAGGTTGAAGGAGAAATCTTTCCCAAGTTTGTAGAAGGTGTCAAATGTATGCCCTTTATTCAAGAATGCGGTTGAGCGCTCATCACTGTCAATGTATGGCCCTAACAGCCACATCAGTGCAAAGTTTTTGAAGCTGTAATCAACAAAAAGGTTGTTGATTACCTCAATAGAGACAATCGTTTGAGCAACAAACAGCACCGATTCCGATCAGCTTGGTCCACTGCTGATATTTTAATCACTATTACTCACAGAATCAGGCAACAAGTACATCTCAAGAAGGATCACATTCGATATTTCAAAGCCTTTTGACAAGGTGTGACATAAAAGGTTACTACAATAGTTACGGCAAAAGCTCTTTAGCTATGGAGTCACTGGAAGTTACTTCTCAATTATAAAATCCTTCCTAACGTGTAGGTCCCTAAAGGTAGTTTTTAACGACCAGTCTTCTGTTCAACCAATCAAAGCAGATGTCTTTCAAGGCTCCATTCTCGGTCCAACCCTCATTCTTCTTTACATAAATTATCTGCTTAAAAGAATATATCTATTATTTGTGAATTTACGCTGATGACACAAGAGTGCAACTCCAAAATTCTGGATGATCAGAACTTGGCAGCTGACCTCTCCTCTGACCCAGATCAGTGGTAGTGTTGGTGACGGTGTGTGTGTGTGTGTGGGGGGGGTTATCTGGTCACATTCAACGCCTCCCAAAACCCAAATATTGACGTTCCTTGATCACTGAGAAAACCCAAAGCTTACCCCGATCGTGATGAACAGATGTTTCCTCAAGGAGACCACGAACCTTGAGTGCTAATAGGGACTTAAACTCAACCTAGGTCTCAAGTGGAACTCTTACTTACGATCTATCATTAAAGATACTGAGAAATGGTCGGTGCCGTGTACAGTTTCAATAAGTACCTGACTCCATTTGCTATCTTTTATCTTTAAAAGAACCAGATCAGAATAAAATGGAGCATTGCTACGATTTATGGGCAAGAGCTGCCCAGTTTTCCCTTTCTAGTTTTCACATTCCAGTATAGATACTGTCCAAAAGCGTCTCTGCGTCCTTGTGGGTGACGGATTATTTTCAACCCCAAATATTGTCTCAAAGACGAAACGTCGCAAACGTCTCGCTACTCTATCGCTATTTCTAATGGAAACAATCCAGACGAACTACATTCCTTAGTTCCACCAGTCCTAATCTACACAGCTAAAACCATCCATGCTACGCACATTGTAGTGAACCACTTTCATTCCCTTTGTTTTCCATTGGTGAGATGTAAGGATGTTTTCCTGATCACTACAATCTTAACCTGTCCTCCGATTTCAAGGAAAGATGTCTAGGATTGAAAAATCTGATACTGGAGCAAAACGCTGAAATGGTTACTCTAATTGAAACAGTCCTAACTCGATCTGTCTGCATTAAAAAATGTCTACATCAAAAAAGAAATCGAAAATAAAAACGATAAACTCGCAAGGTCAAAAAAGAGGCCATGTACGCATTCAACTATTCACATAATAAACAATCAGACACAAAACATACCTTTGCAATAACCTTCGAGCATGGAAAGAAAGAAATTTCAGTAGCGACCTTGATGAAAATTTAAAGAAGAGATATTATGTGAGATAAAAGATTAACAGATATAAAATAATACAAAATGCTGAAATTGTTCAAAGAAAACAAAGACAAAATAAACGGAAGCAAATGGCTTGGCGGAAACTCGAAGATAAAAATGGTATTTGACAATCAATCAGCAGATGAAAAGGATCAAAGATTTGAAAGTTATGATAATTGATTATCATCAAAAATTGTAGACTAAAGTGTGACTAAAGTGTGACTAAAGGGCAAAAAAGAAGGAAAAATGACTGAACCGAACTCGTGTTACGTTTGCAGAGGATTTCATTTTAAAACAAATTGCCCATTCAAAAATAAAAAGTGTTTCCAATGGGAAAAACTGGATCATAGACAAAGCCATTGCAAAACGATGTTGCTAAAATATAATTTTAAGATGGAGTATTTACCATAAAAAATTGGGACATGCAGATGTATTGCAATTATGTACTCTATTTTCATTGTTTCGACTGTTGTCCTCATCTTTGTTGAGGACACTTGACACGGTGGATAAAAGCGATGGTTGAATCCAGTGATTTGACCCAAAGAGTTGTGAGTTGAATACCTGGCTACATCAGAGATGAACAAAAACTTGGAAAGCTGAGTTAAAAAGGAGATTACTGATATTGAGATATCCGAAAGAGGAATGGCACGAGGAACTAGAACAATCTACCCTAGTGGACGAACTTAAGGATTCGGTTCAGAATTCCAATAACCTGAAGAACGCTGGGGCGTACAACGGTCGAAATGTCGTGAATATGACTAAAAAGATGAGGACAACAGACCAAACAACATAAATAGTGTACATAATAGACTCTTCCATTCACTATGATAGGAACATCAGCGAATAGGACCAAGAGTCGCTAAGTGGATCGTACGTATCGCCGCACTAACTATGCTATTATTGTATTATTAATCCACATGATTAAAACCTTTCTTTACTGATCTTTTGTGCCAGAGTTTTACTTGGAATATTATTAACTAAATTGCCTGCATATACATGCATTATAACAAATATGTTCATTTATTTAACTCTCTATGGCTTTTAATCATTGTTAATGACTTTATAATAGATTTAATCAAACAGAAATCATATAATAATAATAATAATAATAATAATAATAATAATAATAATAATAATAATAATAATAATAATAATAATGATGATGATGATGAGACGGAATACAACATTCAGTTATGAAGAACAAGATTCGAAAATAATTTTATAGGAAAGTGCGTCTGATACTAGGAATCGTACTTAATGGGGTCAATTAAATTAAGCCTATCAACACCTTAGCTATACCCGTAGGAACATACAGCTGCCGCATTATTAAATGCACTTCCCGAAATCAAATGTTCTTAGGCTGTAATTACTAATAGCTTTAGGAGGCTGAGGTTTAATCCAACTTGAACTAACTCTAAAAACTACAACAAACGGACTGGAAGCATATATCACAAAAACCAATGACGCTCTCCTACAAATAGTAAAATACCAAATCCACTCCATCAACAAAGAAGCTGCACTCTTTAAGAAACAGCTTAAATTACCTGAAATTCTACCAACAAAAAACGAGAATACCATCTACGCTAAACGAGTAGAAAGACAGAAAGCAAAACAAATTGGCCAAATGAAATTACAAATTACTGGAAGGAGAAGGCGTTGCATGACAAATACCTAAACAAGAACGAAAGAAGTAGATGTGGGCTAACAATGACATAATCTGAGGAAAAAATAGAAATCGATTACATCCTATCACACCAGTTGGTCTAAAAATGATCGTATGTTGAAAGAAAGGAAACTAAAGCGGTCGTTTCAATTAATTTGCACAAGGTTGTACAAGTTACCTAGAAGATCTCCCTACTAGGAACTTCCCATATACTAAGAAAAGTGCTATCAATTAAATGACAATTCTCCTATAGGGCCTAAGGACCATTGTTTGGACCCGGCTCTACAGCATACAAAACAGGAAATATAATATACACAAATAATAATAATAATAATAATAATAATAATAATAATAATAATAATAATAATAATGTGTTAGCCCAAAAGGCTCATTCTACGATGAATATCCAGAAACAATTGATCATCTTGTATCAGGTTGCACGGTATTGGCACTCACTGAATATAAAACGCGGCATGACAGAGTGGGCCAATATCTGCACTGAAAAATTTTTACAGAAAGGTAACTGCAAGAAATTGGTAGGAACACCATCCAGACCCGATTACGGAGATAAGACTTGTAACGATTTTATGGGACTTCACCATACACAGAGACAGTACAATCATACCTAATCGGCCAGACATCGTGATTTGTGACTACAAAGACAAAATGTGCCTTCTTATTGTCATGGTAGTCCATGCAGACTGCTATGTATCTTTGAAGATCTTCAAAAAGCTATCAAAATACAAGGATCGTGAAATCGAAAACTCAAAAATGTGGCACATGAGAACAGCAACAATTCCTGTTGTAGTTGGAGCCCTCGGATTGATTGGAAACGATTACAATAGAGTCACTGAAGGGATTCCAGGTAGCCCATGCCTTAAAGACATACAAATGATTCTTCTCCCGAGTACAGCTTACACCTTATGAAGGGCTTTATCTACGTAAAATATGTATGATATTTTTAAATTGCTCAGTGGAAAATGTCATGCTGACATTGGTGACCTTAGGTTTCTGGCTGGAATCAAAAAAGAAATGAGTGCACACCAGAAATCAAAAGAAATAATAATAATAATAATAATAATAATAATAATAATAATAATAATAATAATAATAAGGAAACTTCTTAGGAAGGACAAGAATAGTCCGGTAAGTGATGAAAACTTAGAGTCAGACGTAAATTGCATGATCCCTAAAATTACTATCCATGCATTAATTGCCATATATCTTACATTACAATATACCACCACCAACAACAAAAACAACAACAACAACAACAACAACAACAATAATAATAATAATAATAATAATAATAATAATAATAATAATAATAATAATAAGTTTGAATAGTATGTAATAATAATTTTAAATATCACATAATGCAGCATATTTTCATTATTAAAATAACGGCATACTATACAGAAATTAATAGATCTTAATTAAACTGTTGTAGTATTACCGAAATTCTTTTAATATCATAATTTTTAAAAATAATAATATCGCCATTCCGTTTTCAAATAATACTATATGAGAAAAGAATATAATAGAGTAGTAACAAAACTTTTATTGTAATAATGCATTTTAATAATAAAGATTTCTTCATACCAAACTAGAAACGCTATTTAATAGTACAGTAATAACGATTTTAACAACACTAAAATAATGTTCTTAATATTACTAATGATCGTGAAATGACGAATTTTTGTCGCGAGAATAAGCAAAAAATTTAAAAAGAAAGAAACGTTAGTAAAAATAAATCACAGTTTCATCTAAGAAATTATATAATTTTACAATAATAACAGGGTCTTTAATGCTATTATAACAATTGTCTTAAAACTGCCATAATAATGAAGCTCTATAATAACTTTTTTATAATTACACAGTTAACACACCTATAATAATGCCCGCTTAATATTATTAAAATTATTAGTCAGTATACTATCATCATAACTGTCGCCTGAATATTATGATGTTCACCATAATATTATTATTTTAATATTACCATAATAAGTACACTCTTAATTCTTCCATTATAATAACACTTTCAATAATTGCCTAATAACTGAGGTCTTAATATTTAACTATACTATTTCCATAATAATTACTTCTTAATACTACGTAATAATTACACTTATATTATAAGTGTAATAATTTTATTATAATCAATATTTATACTTCATCTGCCAACTTATCTTTATATCCTCCAACAGAGATAAAGAAAGACACATGAACACACACACGTGCAAGCCCATATATATATATATATATATATATATATATATATATATGCGTGTGTGTGTTTTGTATTATAGTTTTTATTGTATGCGTGTATATATATGTGTGTGTGTATGTGTGCGAGCGTGCGTGTGTATATGTATAAATTTTGCTCATATGTATAAAGTTTTATCTTTTATAACTCAAGGTGCTTTAAAATGTGCTTAAAATTAATTAAATTTAAAATAGCTTAGATCACGTTAAGTGACTTCTAACATAATTTAATTTCAGAATTTAAAATTTCTGAAGCTTTTACATATTGTTACAGTTCGGTCTAAACATATCAGTTGCACGCGAAAAGAGTAATATTTAAACTAAAATTATAACATTACTCAAAAAGTTAAATTAATCTGAACTTTCCTGGATTACAAAAGAATTAAAGACTTTTACTTATATCTAAATTTCAAGGAAACATTAAGAGTATATAAAATATATCACTGAAAAACATACAGAGAATGACAGAGCTCTAATTAGAAAGAAAAATATAAATATACAGAGACAGATAGATAGATAGATAGATAGATAGATAGATAGAGAGAGAGAGAGAGAGATAGCGTTAAATGTGAGTAAGAAAATAATTAAGTGAATGAAAAACATGCACACACATACACAGGTTGAAATAACTTTATAAAAAAAATATTGTTATATACTTAATGCATGAAATCTTATTGTTACAAGTGCAATAATATTTTCAATCTTTCATTTTCAAGCTGAAACATGTTTACAAAAAAGAGAGAAGCCTGATTTCAATTGACACACAATTTACATTTTTCTTGTCTGTTGTTTATTCTTTTCATACAAGTGTTTTAAATATTAAAATAAGAATAAAAACAGAAAATGTTAATTAGACAAGTGAATGTCAACGAGATTTTTTATTCTTCAAAAGTTTTTATGAGAAACTTTCATTTTTGTTCATATATGAAAAATAATTATCAAATATAATCCTCAATATTTGAAATTTCTGTTAGAAAAATAATAGAAAATGCTTATGTTATGTGTTGTTTGTAATTATACACATTTATATCTCTCCTATAAATCACAGTGAGATGGGTAATTTCGCGTATGCGCGTTGTTTGTTTTTGATTTTGTCGACTACACTGTATAATAAGGTCAGTTGGGCACCGTCTGTGAGAAAAAGAGCGCCATGACACAATTCACTTCGCCAGAAATTTGGAATCGGCATGCTGTACCTCTTGACATTCGCACCGGAAGCTCCAATACGAATATTTCAGAGTGTTTGGGTGTGAATTTGAGGACAGTGCAGAGGATTCGGAAAGAGTTAGATGAGTCTAATGGTGATTACGAAAGTGTTTGAAATGACGAATAGTGATGACGATGATATGCATCCATTCATCTTCCAACAGGGCTTCAGACTCAACACGGAGGCCTACATTAAGTGACTTGAAGATGTAGTGTTATCCTGGGTCAAGAG
>OZ038520.1:27847858-27887858 GCA_964036315.1 Acanthosepion esculentum | reverse complement strand
GACGTTATGATCTACCTCACTATTCAGTCTAATGATCTAAACTTCTTCCATAGCTTTAAATATAAATTATAGTACACTAAAAGTGAAAACAAATATCTTTTTTAATGTTTTTAGATGTGTAATTTTCCTAGCACACAAATTCATTCAGACTGTTGTCCCTTATCTTGGAGTTGCTATATTCTTATTTCAATCCCTCTAGCTTTCTTTTGGTGCTTGTCGCATTCTATCATTATAATGTCGCTTGTGTTAGTTCCACTCGATTAAATATGGGAAAAAAATTAGAAGCATCACAGAAATAAGCAGTAATCTTTGGCTATTAAAATAATAAAGCAAATATTAAAAAGGTAGGTTTTTAAAACCTTTGTTTCTTAAGAGCTTTATGAATGGCGTGAATAAAATAATCACATTATTTCGCTATACAGTGTAACCCGTATATAAGAGAAACCCGGATATAAGAGACTTCTTCTCCGGTCCCGACAACTCTCTTATATCCGGGTTACACTGTATATGCTACTGGGCATTTCGCAATAGTTAATATCAAAAAAGAAACGATGACAAAGTATGCACTTGGTAATAGAAACATATGAAAAATTGGGTATGCATGAGGTGTAAGTTGTGTTATGTGTTTGAGTTAACGGGAAATAATCACAACGTAGTGGCGTAGCCAACCCCTGGTTAAAGATATTTACATTATTGAAACCGACGTATGACTATTAAAATTTGTGAATATCCCTAGCCGTCTCTCAGATCTAACCAAGATACATCAAGGCTCCGCGGTGCATACAGTAAAAATCTCTACATTAGACTATTATCCTCTAATGCAATTAGGCAGTGTACTTACGGAGTATTAAACATAATGTTTGTTCTTTCCTATCAAATACTCCCATGTGATCTTAATTTCTATCCTAGATCTACTGAGGAGGTTATCAGCACATAGAATATGCAATTATTCTTTCAACTGGCTTATTCTCAAATAATTTTCTTTGATCTTAATCCATAAACTGTGTCATCTTGTTCATTAATAATAACTAGTTGGATACATGGTAGTTTTAATAGTACTGATTATCCCTAATCTCATACTTTTGCTCTTTACTTAAACTTTACCTATATTTTCACATTATTCCTTTTATCCATTCTAATCTTTGTTGATCATGCATGTTTTATTTAACCTATCTAGATCCGTGGAAATCTCACCGGTTTAACAACGAATATAATCCATTGTTTAAATCCTCTTCTCGTCTCTTATATCCGGGTTACACTGTATATGCTACTGGGCATTTCGCAATAGTTAATATCAAAAAAGAAACGATGACAAAGTATGCACTTGGTAATAGAAACATATGAAAAATTGGGTATGCATGAGGTGTAAGTTGTGTTATGTGTTTGAGCTAACGGGAAATAATCACAACGTAGTGGCGTATCCAACCCCTGGTTAAAGATATTTACATTATTGAAACCGACGTTTTCTGACCCAGATTAACTTAGAATGTTTGTTGCCCGTTCATGATTTTATATAAATTTTATGTAAAAAGGAATTTCATATATAAAAAATAATTATTCGATTGCATCATTTGCTTTAATTCTTCTTTTTCTATGTGCCGATCAAGACTCTCCACAATTTCCTTCAACGATCAAGAATCTCCACAACTTCGTGTTCTTTGTAGCTCTTAGTAAATTTTGTCTTTTCGCTTTCTCTATTAACCCCTGTTCTGCCAACCATTTGCACAAGTGTGTTAGGTAGGCTATACTCTGATTTCCTCTATCCTTACCTTGCCTTCAATATTTCTAGTGAGTGTCAAATTTTATAAGACATCTTTCATTATTATTTGCCTCAGGAATTTGCCTCAACTGTCCTTTTCTGATGGTAAATATAAATGTGTTTTTTTTGTTTATTTTTCTATAAAAATGTTAAATTTTTATTTTTACGCTTTTTCCTCTGTGACTGGCTTTAAGTATTTCCCACATTATCTCTTGATATCGAACTGGCAAACATAACTCTCTATTTTCTTCTTTTAATCTCCATTCTTTTCTTGTTGCACCTCTCTCTCTCTCTCTCTCTCTCTCTCTCTCTCTCTCTCTCTCTCTCTCTCTCTGCACACTAGAGGCCAAAGTTTTGGGTCAACTTTCTGGATTTAGTAATTAGTAAGTTTTTGTGCCTTTAGTTTAATTAATTCCTGGGATGCTGAAATTATTTAACATATTAGTGCATAGTTTTAATCTTTAGATTGGGTCTTACCTAAATTTTTTAGTCCGCCAAACTCTAACATTAGATAGATAGATTAGGCAAACAGGTCAAATTTTCAAGCAACTTTGGGGATAAAGTATCTGTCTGTCTATATATATATATATGTGTGTATATATATATGTATATATATATATATATACATACATATATATATTCGACTCTCCCACCGAATTCGACGCATGAGGGTCAAGCAGATCGACAGCACATGAGATTTAATTATAGTAGTGAATGGCCGAATACGTGCCACAAGTTCCCCAAACGGCTCTCAACAGGTTTTTGAATTCAGAGTTGTCCTTCTCCATCCATGGCTATAGAACCCAGTTTGTCCTGCTATTTACCCATAGTTGGAGGGAAAAGAAGATTAATACCTTTCCCAAGGGTATTAGCACGTAATGGATTCGACTGGAATTCGAATACTGATTCCTCAATCCGTGCTGCTATCCATTACTCCACCGTAATTCTTTCTTTCTTTCTTTCTTTTTTTCTTTCTCTCTCTTTCTTTCTTTATATATATATATATATATATATATATATATATATATATATATATATATATATATATATATATATATATATATATATATATAAACTGTTTATTTTTTCTTTCACTTGGTTTTCTTTATGCTTTTCTCTTATTTATTAATATTCTCTCTGCACACTTTTCTTTTTGTCCTCCTATTCCAGTTCCCTAGTTTTCCTTCACACTTAATATTATTAATTAATTTTCGCGGTCAGAAAGCGGAACTGATTCCAGACCAAATAATCTTTGGATCAGGTACATATACTACACTCTGATACTAGTTAAAAAATCCTAGCGTTCGTACATAAGAACAAACAGAGTAATAATAATATAGATGTGTCTCAAGTAAACAAATACACCCAGACACAATCCCACAAGACTTACGCAAAACGCATAAATTTAATTTCACAAAAATAGGAAGATTCTAAGTAAAGTCTAATTTTAAATGTGAGCTCTAAATTTCGTTCTGTAATTACAACTGAAAATATTTTACCCGATCTGTTATTCAGTATCTCGTTCTGATATAACTATATCCACCAAGTCTCCTTAAAATTGTAGATGTCGAAGCTGAGGATTCATGAGATATGTCAATGAGCGTAAAATGATTAAGGGCCCTTCAAAAACAATGTAATCGAAAGATAACATTGTATAATGTAAAGACTTAAAACATGGTTGAAGTTGCTTTTATTCATTAAATCAATCTTAATAAAGCAGAGGGAAACATTAATCTGGAAAATTACTATCAAATCTCAACAATTTCAATTAAATTTTTAGCTTTTTTTTCCAGATAATAAAAGTCCAGATAATAAAATAAAAATAAAATAAAAGAGTAAATTCGGCATTTTATAATTACTGTATTTTTTGACATTTTGCAAACAGTAAGTTCTCACTAGGGATCAAGTGATAGTAATTCCCCTCATTAAACCAGCACTCACATCTGGCTGATTCTAATAACCTAATCGTCTAGAAGGCTTTCTTTAACAGATTTCTGGCATTCTGAACCTTTCTGCAAAGTGCTTCTGGACCATTCCAAAGAATAAATGTTAAATTCCTCTTACACAATTTTTAATTCCTTAGCAATGTCTAGATATTTTCCCCGTTTTTCATTGTCCTTCGGTTCCATTATACTGAAATAACGAAATCTGTTTGATTTTCATTTCATTGTTCTGGATCTATGAGTTAAACTAAGTGGCGCATTTCAAATTAGGGATCGAATTTACTAAAGACTAACTTGCTAATTATTATTTCACAAACTTTGATTTTTAATTAGATTATCTTAGTATAGCAGAATCCCACGCTCTTTAATAGTAGTAATGGCTTGTGGAACAGACTTAACTATCACTGCGTCATGACAAAATGTTAAATAACAATTACTAAACTTAGTTTAACACTGTATTATACACTCAGTGAAGATCGAGATCATTGCAATCTGAGAGAATAGTTTTCTCTCTCACTGCGACAGTTCAGCTCAATTGGGCATCATAAATATGGAACACTATGCACTTACCAGGTACTAGATTGCTTGCTTTGTTAAACATTTTTTACAGTATGCTAGTATGTAACCTAAATATGATTTTCTAAAACTGGGGTTATCTCAATCCAGCAAGTAATGAACTTGTGAAACGTCTACAAGGCAGGCATAATAGCACTGATAGCTCTACGGGAGATGTCCATGTGGTAAAGGATTGATATTTTGTTAATACTTAATACAGATAAATCACCCCGAGAAAATGGTGACATGAAATGACAAGTGAACCTAGGAATTAGTCGCCCTAAGGAGGTATTAACTGTAAAAGGTACATTCTTCACTGAAAATTGCCACTAGGCGAGCGTAAAATTACAGGTCGGGTGACACCAGGATGAGACAAATCTGTAAACGTTAAGACTAGAGGCAATAAAGATATGGCAAGAAAAAAACAGATTACATATATAACAAGATATTTTTGTCAGATTTTGAATTTCAGTGTTAGAAATACGTGCAGTAAGCTGTTTATGTCTACATTTTAAAAGGCTTATGTTAATGGTCAATAATCGGTATGCAGTTTTTAAGTTTCAGTTATGCCCGCACGTGTGTATGTGTGTGCGCGCTTACCAAATATCACGGTGTAAATCGTTTAATTCCTATCAGCCAGATAATGAGATAATCTAGGATTCATTATATTTCTACATAAAATTTACTAGACCTTTTTTATGAATTTAATGCAAAGATGTAGAATGCGAGTTCAAATCTTATTGGTAGATTCCATTTAGAGATTTTGACTTAATAGCTGTATAATACCAAACGATGTTAGTACTGTAACAAAAATTAATAAAAATAAGATTAAAAAATAGTCAAAAATCAATATTGACAAAAGGCGTTATCTCAATTTAAGACTGTTACATACAGAACTAATATTAACTATTACAATACAACATGGCATATATACAAATCGAATAATGAAGTATGTTGTTATATAAATAAATACGGATTTACGTTTGCTCATTGACTTTCAAGAAAAAGAGATAGGTTACTTTTCAGTATAATGATTTGACCCGCATCATAATTGTTGTCTTGTAGTGTATTAAGTTTTGTACACTGATCATAAATTTGGTGTTAGAAAAGGAACCATTGCTCTTAACATACTGGATATCTTATGTGAATATTCAAATCCAGGAAAAGCTATAATAATAATAATAATAATAATAATAATAATAATAATAATAATAATAATAATGATAATGATAATAATAATAATGATAATGATAATGATGATGATGATGATGATGATAATAATAATAATAAAAATGATAATGATAATGATGATGATAATAATAATAATAATAATAATTATAATAATAATTCTTACACCACTGCAGCGGCAAAGAACCTAAAAAGAATGCAAATGCAATGCACCAAATGTAGAAACGATGGCAAGATAAGCCTCTTCATGGTCAATAATTCGTCCGTACCAAACAAGCTGACGAGAACAAACCCAGTAACCCATCAGCGGTAGTGCAGGGTTAAAAGTTTTATTCTTGCTACAAAGAATCAATGCTCGCTGACTAGAAATCACCAAGCACACATATGAACAATTGTGTTGACTCGAAATGCAGATTCTGTGATAAATGTCCAGAAACAATTCACCATCTTGTATCAGGTTGCAGTGTTAGCACCAACTGAATATAAAACTCGGCATTATAGAGTTAACCAATATCTGCACAGGAAATATACAACATTTATGAGCAGGAAACTTGTATGAATATCACCCAAACCCGGTTACAAAGATAGGATCTGTAACAATTTTATGGGATTTTACAATACACACAGACAGAACAATCAATGTTAATTATCCAGACATCGTGATCAAAGTTACAAGAACTGAATGCACTTTCGTACTGACATAACAGTCCCAGCAGATTGTAATATATCTTTGAAGATCTTCAAAAAACTATCAAAATACAATGATCTTGAAATGGAAATCTCAAAAATTTGGCACATGAGGACATCAATAATTCCAGTTGTAGTTTGAGGCCTCGGATTGAATGTAAAAATTTCCGATAGATTCACTGAAGGTATACCTGGTAGCGCATGCTTTAAAGAAAAACAAAACATTGTACTCACAAGTATATCTCACACATTACGAAGAGCTTTATCTGTGTATGTGAGTTTTTTTTTTGTTTTTTTTTTTTAGTTTTTTACAATAATGATCAGTGGAAAATGTCATGAAGCCATTTCTGGCCTTAGGTCTCTGGTTGGGATCCGGAAGGAAATGTGCACAACAGAAATCAAAGGTAATAATAATAATAATAATAATAATAATAATAATAATAATAATAATAATAATAATAACATGAAGGTGACATTTGTTCCTATCATTCCGAGGCGTTGTATTTAGGTTTAAAGAAACTTTCAAAGAAATTGGAAGCGTGAATTGCAGACTTCAACATGAAGGAAATAAAGAAGAATAATTGAGACAGCTGGAAAAATTGAGGTGATTTAAATTACTACGTAGGAATTGTATGGAAATTTAATGAAAATAATGGCAAAGAATTAGACCACAAAGATATGATGATAATAATGACGATGATTATAAAATCTTTATTCATATCAGTTACGTGAAAATAATCATTTATATTGTTTTTCTTGTAGTACGATATTCCCTTTAATTAAAAAAGTTTGGATAAAATAAAATCATCTAACATATTTGATAATCTACATTTGATTCATTTACATTTCAGTTGGATACATTCAGGAAAAAAAGTTTTTAGTATATTTAAGCATGTAATTTTCAAAGTAAGCTATCAATACATTAGAAAACATTGAATAAGCATTTTATCTATCTCAGAAAACATTACTGTATATAAAAAAAAACAAGTAAACATCCTACGTGATTTCTGTAATAAAACATTACTAGAGAAACTAAAGCAGATAACATTTTATAAGAAACAAGTTACCATTATCAATATTTCCTTTCGTTTATATCTTTTTTTCTATGGATTTAGCTGGCAACAAGTCCAGTTATTAGTCCAGTCTTTATTACTTTTTAATACACAGGTTTTACACCAATAACAACTGGCAGTTTTCAGTTATAATCAAGTTATTAATCTGTTATAATTCTATATTATGTTATATTATTTTAGTTGAGTAAAAGACACCTAGTAGAATATCTGTGTTAGAAACCTATACATGCATAAGTACATTTCAGAAAGCAATAAACTTGTTGCTAGCACAACCTATAGTGCCACGGTTTATAAAACTTCGGCCATAGACGAGCCCATTTAACTATACAAACGATTTGGTTTAGGAAAGAAGATCTTTTTTGAGAGGTTAATGTTGGAGTTTCGGATTCAAATCTAAAATGTTATGAAATGCTTCCTAGTGCTTCGTCACTGTTATATTTCCATATTCCACATCTGTAATATTTTAGTTAAAATGAATGACACGTAACTGAATATCAGTGTTACAAGATTTATTTACATATGTACATTAAAAAAATAATAAGTTTGCAATGACAAACGCATCAGCGCCACATCCTATAAAACTCCGGTAACAGAAGTGCCCACTTTGCTATATAACACACTAGTACCGTGGTTTATAAACGGTGCGGCGCGACTCATAGAAGAGGACAATCAAAGATTTAGAAACACTTTCAAAAAATTCATAAGCCAAAAATAAATATTATTTCAAAATTTAAAATATTATTATGAATTTTTTGTAATTGCATACATGTCCGAGTATAAATAATTATTGAGCGATTTTATCATTGTGATATTTTTGCATTATTTCAAGTATTAGGAATATAGTAACTAGGGTCTGTAAATTGGAAGAGAGAGTCATCAATGAAAATATTCTGACTCCGAATCCGCCGTTATCCCCTTTTAACCCTGTTTTTTATTTTTAAATGTACTTGTTATCACATAAAATTTGGTGAGGCACGAGCTAATTTTAATTCCGAAAATGCGACCCAGAGAAAAAAAGTTTTGAAACCACTGCACTAGTCCATCATACTCCCATGTTAAGCCTCATGACTTCAGGAAGTAGGCGATCATAGCGCTACACTGCTCCCATTTCGTTTAATAAGTATAAAATATGAATTGACTTAACTGTCCTTGGAAAATATATGAAGTGTTATTCCTTGATCTACTTCACGCTTCTGACCCAAAGCTGTCTCTCATAGATGCGTTGACAATATTAATAGGTATCTAGTTCAAATGCATATAAAGATTTTCCGAAATTATATGTTCTATTTCTTTCAACCATCATTGGTACTTTCC
This sequence comes from Acanthosepion esculentum, assembly GCA_964036315.1. NCBI lineage: Eukaryota > Metazoa > Mollusca > Cephalopoda > Sepiida > Sepiidae > Acanthosepion > Acanthosepion esculentum. The sequence continues at coordinate 27,879,339 of OZ038520.1, read as the reverse complement.
ACAAACAAGAATTGAGATTTTGTAGTTTTTAATTTTAAAACAAATATATATGCATTTATTTTTTCATATTGACATTTGATGATTTAAATCATGCTTTGTTGTCGTAACCCCAACACTGGTAACAGCTTATACAATATATGTAAAACCGTTAGCATTATTATGCAGACTGAACATGTATGGCCATTAATTTTTACATACACAAGAAATAAACATATATCTTTTACGAAATCAAGAAAAATTTACTAAAAATTATTTATAAAAAACTTTCTGTTGTCTTATATAAAATATACATATTTTATTTAAAACAATATATATATATATATAAAGAAATGGAGTAAGTCCTATAATTATTTTAATATATTTTCTGTTTATACTTTACTTTTATAGATACAAATATTTACGTAAATGCTCTGTTTATATTAAACAGTATTAACTACATTTATCGGCGTTCATGTGCGAGAAATATCGCAGAAAATATGTATCCTCCGGCACGAATTCGAAACTGTATCATATGACTTGACATGCTATACTATTTAGCTACATGGGAAATTTGAGGTTTAAAAACAGTAATTTGACTTTGCTAGCCAGACGATTCCTCTGTAGCTAAATGGTATTGCACGTCAGGTCAAATGTCGAAGTATTTTCTACGATATTTCTCAGATATTAAGGCTGGTAAATGTAGTTAATACTGTTTATTACAAACAAAACCTTTACTTATATATTTTTATCTATAAAGAAACAGAATATATATATATATATATATATATATATATATATATATATATATATGTATATATGAAGAAATATAGTCTTAAAGTGTGCTATATTTATGGGATAAAGTGCTCAATATCAGAGATAGAGCGTGTGTAAATATAAAATTAAACATAGAAGTCAACACTTAGAGGCGACAGTCTATTTCATGCTAGGCCTGACGATTGCACTAGCATGAAACAGACTGTCGCCTCTAAGTGTTGACTTCTATGTTCACTTTTATATATATATATATATATATATATATATATATATATATATATATATATATGCCTAGAAAGCGAGAATCCAAATGACAACAATTGAAAGAAAAGAGGAAAAAGAGATGAAAGGTTAAGGAGTAGATGGGAATAAAAAAACGTGGAAAATTACAAATAATCCCCGCTAATCGTCTACAGGTTCGCACAGAAGTGTGCATAGGCGAACGAGCACGTGCACAAACACTATAACAAAAAAAAGCTTGCGCCCATGAATGGTACATATAAGAAAGAAAATTTGAGAAGTATAATTGCTGATACCACTAACGAGTAGAAGAAGATATTCCTGGAGGGTCTGTCTACGAAACTGTGGAGTCAGTCAGCTAAGTGATAAATTTTACTCACATTAATACTATATACATATACACACACACACACACACACACACACACACACACACACACACACACACACACACACACACACAAAAAAACACACACATATATATATATATACATATACATATATATATATATATATATATATATATATATATACACACATATATATATAAAATATATATGGAAAACTTACTAATATTAAGTACACACACACACACACACACACACACACACACACACATATATATATATATATATATATATATATATATATATATATATGTTATATTATATATTGGTATGCGCGTGTTTGCTTAAATTCTGGAGATTAGAAAATGAAAAAATTCTTCCGGACATTCCTTCACAAAATGTGTACTGTTGGATAATTGCTCATAAAACGTATCGATAAAAATTTGTAATAGATTCAACTTGTGCATACTCTTCAAATCTTTCGCCGTGTCACTAAATATACTTTCCTGTTAACAAGACCAGTTAGAAAAAAGTGCTTTAAGGAATACATTTATGCATACATACATGTTCACATATGTTTACATTATCTATCTATCTACTTAACTAACTAACAATATATCTATTGTACATTTGGGCAGCAATCTTTCTATTATACATGTTTCATTGAATATGAGGCATGGGGAAAATTGTTATAAGTATTTTATTCAGTTTTATAGTATTACACTTTTTTGTTTCTCTTAGTCCCCCTAAAATAAACACCGTTAGAAAACTAGAAAAACTATATTAAAAATTTACAAAATTATCCATCCCTGTCACATTCAATGAAACATTTATAAAAGAAAGCTCACTGTCCAGGTAGACTTGTCTCTAGTAGAAGATACTGTTACTGTCTCATGGTATAAACCATCATTATTCAGTATACCTCGCAAGCATAAATGGATGCATATGGTCTACAAGATCGGTGTATGCCAAACCGACACAAATTCCAGGTTTTCTAGTGGCTATTGCAAAATCCAACAGAACACACACACTACCATTAAGAGCTAACACCGAATTCACAGACGCATGCGCGAACTCGATTATATGCTAGAAATGGGGCTCATCTGACCTAGAGACACGGCACAGGTCTTTCATCGGGTGACACTAATATCGTGGAAAATACAGTAATCTATACAGTTGTTCCAATAAAGATAATCTTGTTGATCGGCAACTGCTAAACATTATATCAGTGTAAGCTGTATTGAGACTTGTTGGTTGAATACAAACTGTTTCAGACGAATCAATAAAATCTGTCAAATCTTTTACATACCTAGGAAATTAAACACATTCTACTGAAAAGGATGTGAAAATTTGCATAGCTGAAGACTGGGCTGCCTTGGATAAAATGGATGTAATCTGAAAATCTGATCTACCAGACAACCTCAACCGGAGATTTTCTCGAGCCACTGCAGAGTCTGTTTTCATGCATGGTGTCACTGCTTTGACATTAACTAAAACCCTTGATTATAAGCTTGAGTGAAACCTGCGCTCGGATGTTGAGAGCTATACTTAACATATCTGGGAAACAACATCAACTAAATCGCAGCGCTTTGGACCCATCTCCGATATTTCTACCATCTTATGCTAACACAGAATGCACTGTGCAGAACAATACCGGCGAGCAAATCAAGAGCTGGTGTGTGATCTACTGCTCTGGACATCTAGCCATGGAGCAAGGCGAGTTGGTTGCCCAGCAACCAACTACATTGACCAGCTATGTTATGGCACAATGCCAAACTAATGACCTTCCGACCTTGATGCAGGACCGATGGTTGGCGTGATAAACTCATGAATGTCCGAGCTAGCTTGACTGAATAAATAAAGCTGTATAATGCATTAACTGGCTGTTTGCGCGTGACCATTGTTGAGCTTATGATCTGCGTTTGCTATTCCGAAACCGTTATCGTCGCATAGCAATTTTCTACGTCAAAATAATAAAATATCATTTTTGACAGTGGATATATTTGTTTCATATCTGTATCACCATTCTGAGGATGGCTCATGTGAGCCGAAAACTTAGGACTAACTTAATGAAAAAATATCCAAATGTCGGACAAATTTTGTCTTTATTTTCATCAGAAATTAAAGCAAACATTCAAACATTAAAATGTTTCACGATCAGACATAATAGACATTCATTGCCTGTTATATTTAATAATATATTTTTATATATATATATATGTGTGTGTGTGTGTGTATACGTATGTATGTATGTATGTGTGTGTGTATACACACGTATATATGTTCGATTGTGTTTGTATTTGTGCGTATGAGCAAGAGGCAGTATATATGTGTGTTCCTGAAAAAAGAGTCTGTGTATGTGTATTTGCATGTGATATTCTATATTGACATATATGCAAGTAATTTAACGCGATACGTTAATTACAAGGCATTTCGGAAGTCTACAAACAAGGATGCTATTTATACTCGCTCTTGGACAAAAATATTTAATCCAGTTTTCTTTATCTCCCCTTCTGTCTCTTTCTTTCAAACCAGCCTCGTAAGGCGGATTATAGACTTTGATTCTTGGTTCTTGACAAAGACCGTTTTTGAACACTACGAAAAAAACAGTTGGTAATGGCGACGATAAATTGTTTTGCTGAATGTTTATTTGAAATCTCAGCAATACTCTTTATCTTCATGTAATGAAAGCGAATCTTCTGTCTTTCCTTTAAAATAAATAAAGAAGCTCTTACTCAAACTCCATGTGCAATAGATTCTTTCCATGTCCTGCTATTTTGATCAGTCTTCAAATTTAATTAATTCTGTCGTAGATGTGTTTATTTGTTTTAATTTCTCGGCGTCGTTTCCTTTTTACTTTATAAGATTCACAGCGAACGGTGGCCCGCTGAACAATTTGTCTGCTGATCACGTGTGAAAACATCAAGAACGCGTTGCATATAACAAAGACAAATCCGCCATTGTTTTCAACGCACTTTTCGGCGATTACACAATATTCAAGATAGATGACTATTGACTGAATAAGATTGAAGAATTATTTATTTGTTTTATTTTTTGTCACTTTTGTTGGAGCGATACGTACACACTCTAAAATATTTGTCAATTTGATGTCCTTTCTCCTAATGAATATCCACAAACACACACATATGCACATATATATAAATATATATATGTATATATATAGGCGTGTGTGTGTGTACATTTGTACATTTGTGTTTGTGCATGATTGAACATGAGTAAATTTCTGTATGTATTCACATGAAGCTGTTACATTCACACACACACATATATATATATATATATATATATATATATATATATATATATATATATATATATATATATATATATATATATATATACCCTGCCTGTCTATTTCTGTCTGTGCATATTTATCTTTTGTACAGATAAATCTAACGAACATTTTGGTCTAAACTTAAGAGAAAATAAAATCGTTCCATCCTCACAAATGTCCACAAATACACACACACAATATATATATATATATATATATATATATATATATATATATATATATATATATATATATATATATATATATAGGGTTGCGGCAGAAATACCTAAAAAAATACCTCACACATGATGGTAAGACATTAAGGGGTATTTCAGGGAAGTATATATAGGAGTTATTTCTGCATTACTCTCATGCATGCATTCACACTGCTAAATTAACCGGTACATTATAGCTGGCTACTTGTATTCGAGGATACCAGTCTCCTAGGGCGGCTATCTAATCCCTATTACTGACGCTCGCTCAGGTACATTTGTTTTTGTTCAAGTATAAACCCGTGATTTATAATGCAACTAAGTTGAGCAGACTTTAATTACAGTTTCCGGGACAGAGTGTGTTCTCTACAGTTATCAACAATCTGAACATGACCACCACAGCTATTGACGCTCCCCAAGTGTTCCATCTACCCAGTTTTACTCACAAGGCTTGGTTCACTCACAAGGCTTGGATCGACCCCCCCCCAGTCCTATAATTTCAAGAAGTCTCCTTCCTGGCAAATCAACACTGGTGTGATTCGAATCCGTGCCTCATGGTCAGAAAGCGAACTTTCTAACCACTCGAGCATTCGAGATATATGACAGGTATATAGTTAGGTATATACGAACAAAGTTTTATGGATACATACATACATACATACATACATACATAGATATATATATATATATATATATGTGTGTGTGTGTGTGTGTGTGTGTGTGTGTGTGTGTGTGTGTGTGTGTGTGTCTGTGTGCGCGTATACAATGGCGGACTGGGTCGAAAGTTTCCATCAGGAAAACTTATAAAAGCGCCCAGTAAAAAAGACCAAATTAATCCCATTTATGTATCTGTATGTACACACACACACACACACGCACACACACATACACATATATATTTTTTTATTATATAAATGTACAAATTTTATACATATGAAATAAAACAGTAAGAATATATATATATACACCCGCCCATATATATATATATATATATATATATATATATATATATAGGTGGGTGTACATATATTCTTACTGTTTTATTTCATACACCCACCCCCACCCATACATATATATATATATATATATATATATATATATATATATATATATATATATATATATATATATATATATATATATACACACACACACACACACATATATATATATATATATATGTGGGTGGATGTACATATATCCTTACTGTTTTATTTTATATGTATTAATATACATATGTGTGTGTGTGTGTGAGTGTGCATATATTCTTATATGATATGTATTAAATTTGTACATTTATATAATTATATTTGTATATACATATGTGTGTCCCTGCATGTGAGTACGTGTGTTCATTGATATTTCAGTTTGCATTGTGCACACATTCATGCAATTGTGGGCGAACTACTCTCATAAGCTATTAAGAGATAATTTAATTTTTTACTGATTGCTCCACCTGTATAATCTTTTTTTGTCAGGTAAATAAACACATAGACACACACAATTGCAGAATTACATGCTTGTATATATATGTATACTTTCATTTCTCTACCTTTTTGCTTGAAAATCGATGATTAAAAAAACTTGTAAAACAAGGCTTTTTTTTATTTTGTTTTAAAGATCTCTACGTTAAAATCGCACATTACTCTGTTTGATTTGGTTTGGTTTGGCTTGGTTTATTTGTTTTACTGCATATCAATCTCAGTGTCTTATGAAATGCCAACAAATTTTTTATTGCTGCTAATATTTTTTTTTTCAAGAATATATTGCTGGTAATATTTTTCCCCAAATGTATTACTGGTATTAAGGCCTATTTTTACATTTTCATAGTGTTTTGATCTGAGTTTGGGAGTTTAACTATTTGCGCATATCTGGCACAATAACAGGGCTACCAGCCTAGGTTATGATGGATCTGGAGACACTAGCAATTAAGAGGTGGGTCCAGGCTCATCAAAACCTCCTGATCAGAGGCCTTGCTGCCGGATGTTATTTATCGTCATACCTCATGGTGGTGGGGGTGTCTTATCCCTCTACAGACATGCAATCCGCGTATTCTGAAGCTCCAGTCGATTGGGCAATGTAACCCTGCTTTTGCTAATCTTAGCGAAGACGCGAACGAGCACATTGTCACAAGTATGAATATATTTGTTTTTATCACTTTAAACGTTATTTTTAGTGGCTATTCTTATTTGAGTAGACGCCCTGTTTATTATTAAGCAATATATTTATTTATTTTCGTCTACCGACCTGAATATTAAAGAAATCTTATTAAATAAAAATATGCGCTCTCTGACAGAATTCGGAACAGCGTCCTCTTGGGCAGAGGCAACCGTCGTTAGAACCGACTCAGCTACAAATAAAACTTTGTTGATGAAGCATTGCTGAATAGTGTCTTTAAGCGAAATCCTTCTCGTTACAGACTCTCAAAATTTTCATATCCTTTCAGTTTCATAACCAAGCGTAAACAAAGTAATTTCTAAAGAAGTAATGGATTTCTTATTTAATCTGACCGATCTTATCACTTTCAATGTTATTTTTAGTCATAATTCTATTTGAGTAGACGCGCTGTTTATTTATTAAACTGTATATTAATTTATTTTCGTAACCTCCCCATAGAGAAGAACCTGACCAAGGACTGTGTGTACGTCATCCCGTGCAGCTGTGATAAGAAATATAAAGGAAAAACAGGCCGCCCCCTTATGGTATGACTGCAAGAACATCGTAAAACCGTAATACGAGGGGAAATAGAAAAATCAGGCGTAGCTGACCACATATGGAGAGAAAAGTGAGATCACCGACTCCAGTGGGATGAATTTGAAATAATAGGCAGAGTACATCAATGGAAAATACGAAAACTTAAAGAATCACCACATATGATAGGCTACAAAAATCTTTTAAGCCGGCGAAGCATAGAAATAAATACAATATGGGAACAAGTAATAATAACAGCTAAATTGCAATATGAGCTCTGGTAAAAAAAATAGTTACTGGGACATTAAGTTTATAAGTCTCAAAAATTCATACATTGATGTGCTCAAGAAAACATAGACCTGTAGATAAAAATGTTGGTTGGATCCAGTAACTTGACCCAAAGTGTTGCGAGTTCAATACCTGTCTACAGCAGTGGTGATTAAAAAAAATTTGGAGAGTTGAGTTAACTGAGAAATCTGGGAGAGACAAGTCATGTGGAAGTAAAACAATCAGTTCAGTTCAGCTCGAAATTCCAATCATCTGAAGATGGCCGGAGCGTACAACGGCCAATACATCGTGAACATGACAATAAAGATGAGGACCACAGTCCAAACAATGTAAATAATTACCTAATTAAATATTCATCTCAGAAATATAGAGAAAGATATTTAGTTTAAATAACTACATTTATGCCTGAAATAAAAATATAGAAAACATTTTAGTTTGCATTCTGCTTTAATTAGTTTTAATGTCATTATTCATCTTGCATATACGTTGAATATCGTCTGAACTGGACATCAGGCGAACCTATCTACTCCTATTGAGGTGAGCGAACAACAATCTTATTAAAGTTTGTTGTTCGATCACGCTATTTGGATCGCTTAGGCCCAAAGAATTCTAATTTCACACCGAAATTAATACTGAAAATACACAATAACACAATAAAATACTTTATATTATTGTATACGATTTAGTTATTTGCCTTGTATAAAACTTTAAAAATCTTTTTAACTTGAGTACTAATTAAATTAAATTTTCCGTATAAATTTTATTTAAATTCAATTTTTATTTACGTATAATTTAAGATACTCTAATTAAAGAGGAGACGAGGAAACAGAAATATGGTTCTACAGATAGATGCCGAGAATACAACAGATGAAGTATGTAAGCAACAGGGAAGTTTAAAGCAAACTAGACAAAGTTATTTATACTTAGAATTAGATAATTAAATTTTAAGAACACTTAATGAGCAAAGAGGGATAGGAGAATGTAACACTCACAAGACATACTGAACAAGAGTAGAGGCTTATATCTTATTTCCTGTTTAGTCTATTTCAACTATATATTTCTAACGTCGCCGCCTAGAACCCTGAACTTATTAATTACTACTTATTTATTATTTTTCCTCAATAGGAGTAGATAGGTTCGCCTGATTTCCAGTTCATTCCCCACCCCCAGTCGTTTATCCCTTGTTTAAAATTAGTTTTCTGGTTCCTTCTAAAATATTTTCCTTCTATTTCACTTCCAGTAGTTACTTGCATCTTGGTGAGATTAACACCTTTCTTGGAGTGGTTCCTCTTACTCTTTAACTCTCTACCTCGAGTGTCTCTTAGGCCTTGTACAGGGTCAGAATCATTGTAAAATAAAAGGCAAAAGAGATAAAAGATAAACAGCAAGTAACCTACCTAACTAGCTTGCGTAAATGGATGGCAGAATAGAGACCGAAGGAAGGATAGTAAAAAGATAAACATTAATAAGAGCTACAAAGGATAGGAAGTTGTGGAGTGCTATGATTGCCTACATGCTGTTAGGGAACGGCACATAAAAGAATAAGAATTTGTTTCCTCTGTCTCATTTCATGACAATTACAAATAAAAATCACAAATTAATTACTATGAAATGTCGTTTCTATTTCTATTTATGTGTTGAGGTTTTTTTTAAATACATAATTTGCTTTAGATCCTTTTCAACTTTATACTCTTCTGCTATACCTATGCTTTTTAACCTTCTGGTGCGTGTAGCATGTGCTTTTTGGTTGTTTTACCTAAAACTTTTACATATCTTACAGCCCTAAATTACCGTTGTATATGTCTTAGTTGCAAGGTACTCTATTTTGGAAGGCGTCTATGTATGTATAGGCTCAAATAAGTAGTATAAAACCCCTCGTTGTGTGATATTAATTGAGAATATGGGTAGTTTTTCAGGTTTAACATTTGAGAAAATGTCAAACACATACACAAGCAGCCTAGATTTATATTATACTATATGACATTATATACTATGGGGTGTGAAGTCGTTACCGAGTTCGTCTCAAAATATATTTTGACAGAACTCACACGTCCACACACATATTTATATATATACGCAGAGAGAAATACACTGAGGTTTCTTTATTACTCTTCTTTCTTTCTTTCTTTCTTTCTTTTTTCATGACGTTTACTTTCTTTTCCTAAAATTTCTTTCTTTCTTTCTTTCTTTCTTTCTTTCTTTCTGTCCTATCAGATTTTCTTAGTTGCTTCCAAAAGTGCACTTAATTACGCACGCACACACTTTAAACAGATATATATATATATTCATTCAAATAGGCAAAAGCACACGCATACACACAAAAGTAAAACGTAACACAACAGGCAAGCCGTTTTAGTAAGCTCTTACTTTTAAGGATACTAATTTAATTGTATTATATCAAAGAATTATTATTATTATTATTATTATTATTATTATTATTATTATTATTATTTACTAAGTTTACCTTAGCTTAGCGGAAGGTTCCGAAGTTAAAAATTGGAATTTTCGGGCACACCTGTGTCATTTCCCAACGAGAAATAAAATACAATTGAACTTGCTACGCATTTGTTATATTACTGATGCAATCTAGTAGTTTGAAGCTAGTTGTTTGCCACGATTATGGTTATAGAGGGTTTGTAGATGTCTTTTTGTGAAAACCGTACTTCCTGAGTAGGCCTAAATTTCTATTTAAACATGCGTGAATTTATTCTAAAAATCTTTACGATCATGTATATATATTTATTTAATACTACTGTTTCTTGATCTAATTCAACTCTGACCATTATATAATAAAGAAGTTAATGGCCATATATATATATATATATATATATATATATATATATATATATATATATATATATATATAGAGAGAGAGAGAGAGAGAGAGAGAGAGAGACTAAAATTCTAAAACGATGGTGAGTCAGTCAAATTTTTTCACTTCGTACTTCACAAATGTAGCCTTGGGACAAGGGTAAAACACATTTTATGCAGTTCTGTTTTAAAATAAAGTGAAAATCACCACGCCTAGTTAAATGATTAACAAGTTAAGGTAATTTCTACATTAGAGAAATCGTTCGTTATTGCATATCCTACAAGTGTAGCCTTGTGTAAATCTACGTTAAACTTAGTACATATTTTTCGATGCCTGGCATGAATCAATGGTCATCAAACTGATTTAGCATATGAATTCATTAGTTTAGTTAAATCAGTCTTCACTGGGAAAATCTTGTGACAGATTAAACTCTGATGAATTAATAATTATCCAAGACCTATGGTTACTACTACAGCAAGTTCTGTCCTCACTAGGGGCAATGCTCTTGTAGACATTTGTGATATTAAACGACGCTCGGTAAAAATACAGGTACCTTATCTTATTTACTATCGCTGGTAAATAAGATAATCTCGTTACATTGTTCCATAGTGCAGTGAATTCTAACCTTGAGAGAATAGTATATGTGATAAGAGGGTTAATATAGTTAATTTGCAAATAAGTTATATTTCCAATATTTGGGTTAAAATCTCTCTTATATGAGTCTCAACTAATGTAATAAATATCAAAAGGCATCCTGCCGTGGGATAATGATAATCAGTGGTTAAACATTTACAATGTTATTACTGTAGCGAGTTTAAGTTTGTCCCTATAGTTGTAACTTTCTGTCAGACTAAACTAAGCTTAGTAAAAATATAAGAAATTCGATCTTTACCTTTGTGGGATTCGGCGAGGTTAAGTTCAGTAGAATTAAATAAATATGCTTCGATATAGAGTGACAGTTAAATTGTTTAACTTAAATTATTCACTATTGTAATGTGTTATATCGTGCCCTGTTTTTAGTATCCTGTATCATATTAAAATAAGATTAGTAAATTAGGATACTTGCCGCAGGGAGATACTTATCAAACTAAACTAACCTACAATGACCTTTTTTTCTTTTCCTTTTTTTATTTTGTAAATTCGATATTTACTAGGTACTCAATATTTGTGATATCGTACTAGAGTAAGCTAAATGTAATAAACCGAAAATTCCACGGTTAAATGTGACCGATTTAGTGAAACGTTTCTTTTATTCTACTAACGTAATTTTTTAAACACAGAGTAAAGCTTAAACCCAGTGCTTTCATCAATGTTGAACCCTTCAAATAATTTTCAAGTTTTAGGAAACTCCCATGTTATAAATAATTAAGAGTCTTGTTTTGTTACTCTCCTCTTTGAGAGAGCTATTTCTGTTTACTGGGACTATAAAAGGACACTATAAGCGAACCTTGTATTCTCAGTTGAATAAAGCTTTCTTAAAGCCTACACCAGCGTACTTTTATCACTACGCTCCACACAAAAATTATTATATATCATTAATAATATCTAATACATAATACACGGACACTATGCATGCATCCTGTACTCGAGTGAGTCACTCAGTGATACATGACTCCACCACGTACAGTTCCTGTCCACCAACCGGTGAAGGCGGTTTCACACTGACGCCATACAGACGTCACTAAATATATTCTCTATGATTATTATAATTTTAAATAATATAAAAGCTCGCAGTCTTTATTACAATAATCAAGCATTTTTCAACAATATGTTGTACGTGTATAGTAAAATTATGAATATAAAATTACTTTTAAAAAATGCATTAGCCTGTTTATTGCTGTTTCTCGCCAAACCCCTCGTGACCTCTTGCGGAATACAAGGGTTCCGGGGAACACTGGTTGAGAACAATTGCATAACACTTTTTATTCATAACTAGATAAACTGTACATTATAACACTGGGAAAACGATACATCATTTTTTTATATATCAAAACTATTTTAGGAAAATCTATGACAAAGGGAAAATAATTTTGTGTGATACTTTTTTGTCTTTAAGGTTTTATAAAATTTCACCTTGGCAAAGTCTCTATTAACACAATGTGGGATATGAAATAACAAAATTGATGAAAAAAATATCAAGACTAAAAAATGAAATCTCATATTAAAAAACACATATTTAAAAAGAAATAATTTCAATTTAAAATTTCAACACCCTTCCTTCAACGTAAATATCACTTTTCTTAAAAGACAAAATTCATCACATGAACAAAATTGTTCATTTTGTCATAGATTTTTCTAACATTATAGCAATATTTTTTTTTTTACTTGTATTAGTTTCAACAATAGACGTAAAAATGTGTGCCGTTACTGCCTGGGTAGTTAAGGTGATTATAGGTGGGTGATTAACCAAATGTATACTCAACCATTCTCTTCTTTAGCAGTCAACATGGGGTCCTAGTGATGAGTTATTTTTGTCAAGATATTTGTTGATAGAGTAGAGCGAAGTGAAAAGTGGAGTATCGCTTTTCCAAAGACTATTGAAGCAAAGTAAATATACTAAGCCACACACAAAATTTGAACTCTTTTCGCCGATTCCGTTTTCTATGCTAGTAACCGTTACTCTACCGACCCAACCCGCGTCCTCGTGCACATACACATAAACACAAACACACACACAGACACACACAGACACACACACACACACACACACATATATATATATATATATATATATATATATATATATATATATATATATATATATATATATATATATATATATATATATATATATAATCTGTTTTTGGAGAAACGGCAATTCTGAAGATGCACGATTTTGTCGATAAAAAGCAAAATAAGCAACAAACCAATAACGAAGTCGTTCTGTGTTTAAATCAAGATCATCCGAATATGGAATCGTCCATGTATTTCAGTTGTTCGGATATACTCTCATGTTTCATTATTGGATGTCAAGATTTTATTGTCACAGTTTGAATGAAACAACTGACCTGCATAAATGCATTTATTGCTGACACCAGAGACGTCTCGACCCCGGTAGTCAGTCAACGGGGTAATTATTGTTATTTTTATTATCAAGATGGGTATGGGTGATCGTTTATTCTTTCTTTCTTTCGTTCTTTCTTTCTTTCGTTCTTTCGTTTTTTCTTTCTTTCGTAAAGATTAATTTTCTTTTTAACCTATCGCTTTCTTTTCAATTAATTCTTTCTTTTTTATTTTTACTGACCAGTTTCATTTTCCAATTTTTATTTATTAAATTAAAAACTTACCTACTTGCCTGAATTAAAAAAAGATGGCAATAAAAATATTGTTTTAAGGTATGCAATATATATGGGGAAAGTGCTCAATATTAACGATAAAGCGTTCGCACATATAAAAATGGACAATGAGGTCAACACCAAGTGGCAGTCTGTTTCATGCTTCAATGCAAACTTCAGTCTATCTGTGTATCTATCTATCTATCTATCTTTCTATCTATCTATCTATCTATCTATCTATCTATCTGTGTGTGTGTGTGTGTGTGTGTGTGTGTGTGTGTGTGCGTGTGTGTGTGTGTGTGTGTTCATGACCCTACCTACTTCTTCAAAAAATCTTTAAAGAAAGAGAACTGGTTAGAAATCAAGTTTTGGGTCTGAAGATTGTTTTGAAGCATGAAACGGACTGTCACCTCATTGTCTACTTATGCATGCAAACATGCACACACACACACACACACACATATATATATATATATATATATATATATATATATATACATGAAGAAATATATATATACATGAAGAAATATAGTCTTAAGATGTGGTATATTTATGGGATAAAGTGCTCAATATAAGAGATAGAGCGTGTGTAAATATAAAAGTGAACATAGAAGTCAACACTTAGAGGCGGCAGTCTGTTTCATGCTAGATGCAATCGTCAGGCATATCTACAGTGTAACCCGGATATAAGAGACCCGGATATAAGAGAAACCCGGATATAAGAGAGATTTTATATGGTCCCAAATTAGGGCCTGTGTTAATGTATATATAATAGACCAAACCCGGATATAAGAGAAACCCGAATACAAGAGACTTCGGCCCGACAACTCTCTTATATCCGGGTTACAGTGTATATATATATATATATATATATACATACACACACACAGACACACACATATGTATATATACACACACACAGACACACACATATATATACATATATATATATATATATATATATATATATATATATATATATATATGTGCGTGTGTGTGTGTATAAATTATGGAATTACCTATTAGGATTCAACAATTCAGCTACTAGAATTGAAAAGACAGACTAACACGTACATGTGATTTAATTATAGTGGTGAAGGGTTGTGCAGAAGTATCCACACTTTTTAGAAGAACTGAATACTGAGAAATGGCTCAAATAGTACAACACAAGGCTCCAAACCACCTTATTTATGGTTTTACACTCAGAATGGTCTTTTTCCTAGACTGGTTGCGAAACAAAAACAACCCAAAGCTGGTGGGAAAAGAAATGGATGCATATATTTTCCAAAATTATTTGATATAAGGGAACATAAAATCGACTGGAATTCGAAATTATTAATTCTCCTACACCACCGTAGTGTATATATAAATGTTCCACTATAGGGACTAGAAAACCCACCTTTATAAATACATTTATATATAGTAATAGAGAGTGAGAGAGAGAGAGAGAGAGAGAGAGAGAGAGAGAAGAGAAATAACAAAATCATATTATTTGCTTATAATATTTTACTTTAGTTTTATCCATATCAATAACAATATCATTATTACTATTGATACAGGGGTGTATTATTATCATCACAAATACTTAAAAAAATGTCACAATTTCTGTAATGACTAGTCTTAACCTATTATGGCTAGTATTCCATATAGTCTCTTAATCTATCAGTGACTTTACTAATTTTAAGTTAATCATATCTTTGATATTTATTTTGCTATGTTCATATTTACATTTAAAGTATCTTAAAATAATTACTCAAAATTTTGGCAAGTGTCTGGGAAGTATAAATTTTGTTCCTTGCAAACATATAAGCAGAACACAAATGATAAAGAAGGCAAAAACGGAAATAAACGTAAAAATATTCGTAAAGAGAAAAAAGTTTATTTTAAAAAATGTTTATCTGTAAATTATTTTTTTGTAGTAAAAACTATTTTTCCTGTATCAAATCATAAAATGTGTCACTTCATTAAATAATCAGATTGAGCATTAAATATTCATTAAAACAAAATGTAAAATGAAGAAAAATATTTTAAGTATTGACATGAAATTATCTGAAAAAAATCATCTTAAATAATCAATTGATCAAAACTATATAAAAAAAAATAACAGCCAAAAAATTCCTCGGATTTCACTGAAACGAAAAATGTGAAAGCAAAAGAAAATTAAAAGAAAATTTATTTATATATATATATATATATATATATATATATATATATATATATATATATATATATATATATATATATATATATATATATATATATATATATGCACAAACACACACGTGTGTGTACGTTCATCACCCAACCTACATTACAAAATCTGAAAAAATATCTATTATCTAGAAATCAGGGTTTTTAATCCTATGCTGGACGTGTCGAGTACTATTCAGCACCTCAACTTGTATATATGAATAGAGAAATAAAGAACAAATAGGGAACTTTTATTAATCTGATATGTTGCATTTTTATTAATGCTTCATCGGAGAATGAGTTATGAAGAAAAAGAAGTGGTGGTATTTTTACTTTTCTGTTGTTTAATTTTCATTGGTTCATGTTCCAAATCCATAATAAATGTATAATTTCTGTCGTTCTGAATTCAAAGAGAGATGACGCAGTCATTCAAACTTTCAAGAAATTAACGGATTCCAGACCTATTTGACAGAACATAAATATTGTTTTATGTATGTAAGTGTATAATTGTAGTCTGTCAATGTGGGTTTCAGAGGACAATGTATATTCGTGTGTGTATGTGTGTGTTATCTAATAGACATTGTTTTTGATTTTTCGGTATGTGTGTTGTCTAATAGACATTGTTTTTGGTTTTTCGGTATGTGTGTTGTCTAATAGACATTGTTTTTAGCTGTTCGGTATGTGTGTTGTCTAATAGACATTGTTTTTGGCTTTTCGGTATGTGTGTTGTCTAATAGACATTGTTTTTGGCTTTTCGGTATGTGTGTTGTCTAATAGACATTGTTTTTGGTTTTTCGGTATGTGTGTTGTCTAATAGACATTGTTTTTGGCTGTTCGGTATGTGTGTTGTCTAATAGACATTGTTTTTGGCTTTTCGGTATGTGTGTTGTCTAATAGACATTGTCTTTGGTTTTTCGGTATGTGTGTTGTCTAATAGACATTGTTTTTAGTTTTTTGGTATGTGTGTTGTCTAATAGACATTGTTTTTGGCTGTTCGGTATGTGTGTTGTCTAATAGACATTGTTTTTGGTTTTTCGGTATGTGTGTTGTCTAATAGACATTGTTTTTGGCTGTTCGGTATGTGTGTTGTCTAATAGACATTGTTTTTGGTTTTTCGGTATGTGTGTTGTCTAATAGACATTGTTTTTGGTTTTCCGGTATGTGTGTTGTCTAATAGACATTGTTTTTGGTTTTTCGGTATGTGTGTTGTCTAACAGACATTGTTTTTGGCTGTTCGGTATGTGTGTTGTCTAATAGACATTGTTTTTGGTTTTTCGGTATGTTAATTTGTAACGTTTTTTTTTTAGATAAACATATATTAGAATTAGATTCTTTAAGAATTGATTCAATAAAGATTGGTGACTGTAATATAATGTTCTTACAGTTGTCGATACTTTTATTAGTAGGCCCTGGATGTACTTTTGATGTAAAGAACTATGTTCTTTTTTAATTAGGCAGGTATTTGTAAAATCAAATTTATGGCCATTTTTCTTGATGTGAATTAAGAGAGTGTTTGAATGGTTTTCTAAAAAGTAAATAAATTTTTATATACGTAGATACGGGCTCCTAGATTTCATGATGTCTCTCTGATCTATATATTTCTTTACATTGTAAACATTTTTTAAAAACCGCCATCTGAATTAGGGTTAGATTTTTTCCTAATTATATCTCCCATTGTTTTGGACGTGGTGGTAAAGATCCTAGTATTATGAATAACTAACTTATTAAAAAGAATGTTATAGGGTAAGACTGTGAATTTTGTGTTGTTTTGTTAGAAATGCTCTCGGTGGTGTTTAGTCTTTGGATTTGTGGATTTTGTAACCTAGTTTTCTATCATTGAGGATGAAAGGATGTGTGTAGTGAAGAAGTCTAAATGTTTTCTCAAAGCATTTCTCTTCTTCACCTAAATATTGTGGGCTATATATTGAAAGGGCTCTGAGGAAGTAGAATCCTATGTCTAATACTGATTTTATTTTTTGATTGTGATGGAAATAGAAAATAATTAGATCATTTGTGTTAGATGGTTTACAATAAAGTCTAAAATCTCATTTGTTTTTGTTACGTATTAATAAGATGTTGAAGAAAGGCGGAGATTTGTTTCTTTCAAATTCATGTGTGAATTCCATGGTAGGTTCAGCCATATTAAGTTTCTTTATTATGTCTAATAGATTTATATTCTGAGGATATAATAAAAGAATGTCATCTGTGTATCTTAGGTATGTGTAGTTTTAGGTATGATGTGTTTTAATTTATCGAACTCTAAAAATTTTACGAAAAAACAAGCAAGGACACCACTAATAGATGATACCATAGATAAGCTGAATTTTGCTCATAGAAATTTTTATTGAAAGGAAAGAAACGGTGGGTTGTGATTAGTTTACATAGTTTTATAATTTTATAGACAGGTAGAGGAAACTTTTCTTTGACTTTTTAGAGGTATTTTGAATGTTGAGGCATTTTTAACGGGTGTCTTTGTGCATAGTGATTTGATATCTAAGCTAGCTATAACCTTGATATCAGTATTTATATTTCGTAGCCACTGAATTAACTCTAGTGAGTCTAGAGTGTTTAATGTGTGCTGGATGGTGCCTAAGGATGGAGTTTATGAAATAACTTTAGCTAATTTGTGGGGTACACTGTTGATCCCAGAAACAATGGGTTTGATGGCTATGTTGGCTTTGTGTGTTTTGGGTAAGCCGTAGAGTGTGGGTGTAGTAGAGTGGTATTCTGTTAATCTAATCCAACAATTATTTTAATTTTTAAAATTTTCTTAACTGTTTTGTAGAATTTTTAAGTCTATATTTACTGTTTGTTCGTTTATGTTTTATGTATGTATTGCACATGAAATATGATTAACCAATGAAAATCAAACAACACAAAAGTAAAAATACCAGAATTTCTTTTTCACCATATCTCATTCTCTGATGAAGCTTTAATAAAAGTGAAACATGTTAGATTTATAAAAGTTTCTTTGGTTTGTTCTTTATAATTCCGTCGGATTCCGATCCATTATTTATTTATATTTGATCTCAACTCATATAAAAATAAGTACATAACAAATCAAATAAAAAACTGAGCAGTTGAAAATAATAATAAAAACGTAAAAAAAAGAAATGCATATAAAATAAAATTTTAACATTTATAAATAAAGTAAAAACGATGAAAAATAAAAAAAAAATAAAAACAGAAATATTTTAGTGGTGGAAGTAGAAATAAACACTTGTTGGTTTTAAAGTTATTGGTTGTGTTGCATTTATAATATTTGCAGAAAAGTTGGTTTAAAAGTTGGAAACTATGAAAAGAAGTACTAATAAAAAAGCTACCATAAAGGTGGGTTTTCTAGTCCCTATAGTGGAACATTTTTGTCCCAATAAGAGGCTGTAATATATTTGAACTATGTATTTATTAAATCATTCCTTGTTTGGAATTCATCACCATTTAATTAAAATGTCTGGAGAGATTTCACAAAAAATCTAAAGTATTTTTACCATCAGTTTATTCATCTAACTATTTATTGTAGCAATAAAGCAGATAAATCCGAATTATGTTTTCTTATGAATACTTATAAGTAAATAAGCGTCGTTGAAATCTTAATATGTATGACTGCTTGGTGGTTATTGCTCGTACTACAAATATAAAACCTAACGCAAATATTTTTAATCTTTATTCTTTGATGACTGAAAATGTAATAAAAAATATCTTATAACTTTGGATTCTAGGTAGGAGTTAGATGTCTTAGTTTAGCTAATTCGATGGATCCAATGTGTCCCGTTTAGCATTATACTTACACTGTGGATCTAGCCCGAATATTAGATAGTTTAAGTATATTATAGTCAAAAACTATAATATAATATAGTAAAAATACACTCGATGAGTCACCTCGAAAATGTCTTAGCTCTAGCTTTGAGACAGATGGATAAAAATCATTTTATTAAATTAAAGTAAGATTATATGAATTTATTGTCTAAAATAAAATACAAAAATTTATCATTTTAAATTTATTTTAAATAAATTTAAATGCATGTAATCATTAAAAATACCATTTTTCTTTCATTTATGAATTATATGCACCTAAATAAACAATTAAACTAGCTGAATCAAGAACAAAAAAAATATGATCTCGACGATGATTATAATGGTGATCAGGTATTCTATTTTACAAATCAATTATTAACTTTTTTGCTCTCATATATGGAAATTCCGAAGGTGGAAATAGATGTGATATATCAAAAGTTATTTCTGATTATTTCTACAAGTGTGCAGAATTTTCTGTTGGTGTAACTTCATTCGAACTGAATTTAGAAGTTGAATATTGCATTTCTTATAATTTAAAGATGCCGAGGTGTGAGAGAGAAAAAGAGAGAGAGAGAGAGAGAGAGAGGAGAGAGACAAAGAAGTAAAAGCAAAAAGATGGGAATGCTGGCTTTTATTATGAGACGTGAAAAACTGTATTAGTGTGTATTGGAAACATCTAGAATTGTCATTATTAATTGTTTTAAAGAATCCGGAAACATGTGGCTCTAATAAATGACAAGAATGACCACACAAATAGACATTATAATCTGTCATAGATTTCTTTGAAAGGCATGAAATTTTTCCCGAAATAAACTTGTACTTAATATCACTGTCAGAAAGCCTTTGTTCTCAATGAATAGGACAATTTTTTGCTTCAACCCAGAGAAAGTAGGCTCGCAATAAAAACCGTACCGGATAGATTGAGAATAAGTTACTTACACCTAAGAAGAATATAGGTTAGAGTTTTCTGACGGGAACTTCAGTTTAGATTATTCCACTGGAATGCAATATGATTGACATACCATTTGACAGGAGGAGCGTGTGTTTTTTATTTTCAAAAACATATTTTAATAAAAGATCTTTTATGGTGTACTTAAATAGCTAGAGGAAAAGACAAAATATTCAGCCCTATACAGAATAGTGTATAGAATAAATTTTCTATTGAAGCAAGGAAATGTAACAATTAACAATACTAATCTCACCAAGGAAAAATTTAAACAGAAAGCCGTTCTTTGCTGGCTTTCACGTGCTATTACCCTTGGAAAAGGTATGAATCCTCTCCTCTCCCTCCCCCACCCAGATGTGGGTAAATAGCAGGACATACCGGGTTCTACAGCCTTGGATAGCAACTGGTTACCGCATAAAGAAATGGCAACCTACCGCGGGAAAAAATCCGCCTAAACGTGTATCACGTATGGCACACAACTGACTGAAATAGCAGTCCCATTGATAAATTGTAAAGCATCATATCAAGGCATGTCTATTAGGAAACGTATTAAAAATAGGAACAGATTAATTTGTTGCATAACGCATTTCTTATATGAATCCTTGGAAAATACTGTTTATTTAATACGAAACAAGTGTACTCAATCTTTAATATATAAAAAGGAAATGTCTTGTAAATATTAACGTCCATTCATGTATTTAGAAAAGATTTATTTAAATACTCAGAAATTGTGAATTTTCAAAATTATACACTGAGGGCAGGTAAATAAATATTGAAGTTAAAATCGAATTCTTTATATATTTTTACATTTATGAAAGTGACTTATACCATTTGAAAAGCGTGAGATATATTTGTGAAATTTCTTACCTCAACCAGATTGCATAAATATAAAAAGACACTTATGATTTTGACGTGCACGCTCCCATGCTCATAGACATATTTGTACATAGAAATAAAGTTTTGAACTAGCGCACACAGATCCCGCACGCACGGAAATATATATATATATATATATATATATATATATATATATATATGTGTGTGTGTGTGTGTGTGTGTGTGTGTGTGTGTGTGTGTGTGTGTGTGTGTGTGTGTGTGTGTGTGTGTGTGTGTATATATATATATATGTGTGTGTGTTTATATATTGAGTGTATGGCAGATGTCAGTTCTAGTTTTGAGGATAATGTGTGCTGCCACTTTTTACTTCCAATGATATAAAATTTATGTTCAATGACCTAGTTATTAGCTAATGCATGTGGAGCCTTCTGACATGCCATATTTTTTTAAACGCTATCTTCGTATATTGAGCGGCCATCCCCAAAAGCACGCAGTTCAACAGTGAAACAGAAGAAGTCGGCATCGTTTACTGTTATTCGAGAATAATCGAATCACTGGGATGAGTAACACATGGAAAAATGTAAAGGAATCGCAAAATTCGAAGAATGAAATAGTAAAATGAAGGAAAATGATAAATTTGTTATCTTGGAGTTCATTTCTAACTCTTATTCTGAAAAGCAACGTTGCATTATCAAATAATTTCGATTGATTTTACCATTTTCTCTCGCCTACTTTATATTCCTCTTCTTCCGCAATTATTCTACATCTATCTACCTCAGACTGTTTATATCTGTCTGTCTATTAGGTCTGTTCTAATCTATCTATCTATCTATCTATCTATCTATCTATCTATTAGGTTGGTGCAAAAATAATGTCGTTTTTTGACGTTCAACTTCATGTGAGAAAACGACATTATTTTTGCACCAATATAATATCACCTTTTACGACAGACTCTCTCTTTTCTTTCTCTCTTTTCACTCTCACTGTTTTTCTCTGTCTTCCCTCTTTCTTTCTGTCTCTCTTTCTCTCTCTCTCTCACGCTATATATATATATATATGTGTGTGTGTGTGTATGTGTGTGCGCGCGCGCGTGTGTGTACATATGTATGCGTGTATGTACATATCCAATCATTTTTGTTCTTTATTTGTTCTCATCAGGATTACTTCCTTTGGCCACCAACGATTATATCTGTTCTTGCCGGGTACCACTGTGCCAAAAACCAGGTCGTAAGTCAGACTTTCCCTGCGGGTCTTCTCTCTTATTTTCTTTTGTTTTGTCTTAACTATTTCTTCCTGTATTCATCTTCGTTGATTTAAGACACATCAGGGTAAGCTGCGACAAGAAAACGGGTATTTGTATCCATTCAAAGTTATAAAACTGTAATATAACTGTCAAGAAGAATATTTGTTTGCAGCATTTTTAAGGTAACAACCGCTTAAATTTTATTTCTTAAGTAGGTTTCTTTTTAAATTGGAGGCGCAATCAATGATATAGAGTGATGTTACAAACGTACAGATTCCTTTAACCATTACGTTACATAAGAGTCATTATGTTATTGTGCATTGTTACATGTGGTTTAGGAATAACTTTTTATTTTTGTTGCCTTTTTTTTCAATCTTTTCTTTTTTTCCCCGTTCTTTTCTTTTTCCCCTTTCAGCCACTAAAAAGAAGCACTGGTTTTAGGCACATAAATAAAAGAACAAGTAAAAGAAAATGAAATAAAAGATTTATTTTATAAGAATAGTGAAGATTTGTGTAACCTTACCTCTTACTTTTTTTCCTTTTCATTTTTACCACTGAAGGCACATATTGATTAAAAGAGGTAAGCGCGCTAGAAATTGAGCAACTGTTCACTTAAGTAGATACTCTACAAAGCAGCAAGATGGTGGTCCGATCGATTGATGGAAAAAAGTAGGTACAAACACACATATATCACACACCTCACACAGACAAATATATATATATATATATATATATATATATATATATATATATATATATATATATATATATATATTACATAGACCTCTGTTATTTTCCTGACATATTGTGGCCTATGTTCCGAAATACTCGAAGCAAAATACAAGCAGAGGCAGAACATTAAAAATGATAATAGCATTTGATTGTGCATTCTTACTAAAGGAGAAATGTATAGAAACACAAAACTATCACACTGAAATTAGATTTTGTAAAACGAATATATAGAAAAGGAAAAAGAACTAAATGAGCATTTCAGAAAGGGGGGGTTTAACTAATACATACAAAATTGTCTGAACCTAACCGTATTGAAATATTCTGTGAATAGTACAATTATGGAAATATCATACTTAAAATGCTCAAAAGTTTGATAATATTTTTGTATTCCATCTACAATGGCGCGATTAACTTTGTGTTTCTGTAGAAGCAGGTACATTTAAATCCCTATGCATATAGGTAGGAAGATTTTACGTCTACAATCTTTTTAATTTATGTCGGTTTACTTCTTTTATAATGTGGCCTGTTTATGGCTATCCTTTCGAAAAATAATTCGCTTAATAAAATCTTTTCTAAAATAATCCACTCAGTTAACTTTAAATAATCTATTAAAGGTATCACACAGTTCAATTTGCTGTGTCCGCATAGTTTTTTCCAAGTCCTGTCCTCATTTCCTGGGCTCAAAAGATTCATGCAAACAACCAGTTCAAGAAACCACCAATTCAAATTTACTGAGCCCATTCTATTCAGTTACAAAAGTTTGTACTCAGATAATAAGTTTAAGTAACCTCTAATATTAATTTTTTTATTTCAATCAACCTGTTCAAGAAGACACCAATGCCAGTCTGTTCAAGTCATGTGGACATCTGAGCTGAAACCTTCCAATACCGGCATTTTGAGCTCAAACAAATTTATTCAAATAATCTTGAATTCCACGCTACTTACATCAAACAATATGTTGAAACAACTTAAAATTCTAATCTACTTAGCTCAAACAGTTTGTTCAAGCTAACATATAAACCAATTTGAGGTCTTTATAGCTAAAACAATCTCTTTTAGGAATATCAAATTCCAATATTATATGTTCAAATTTTCTGATTCTGTTCTCTTGCGTTAAAATATTCCGTTCATGCAAACTTCAGTTTAGCTACGCATAGTTCAAGCAATCTGTTCAGGTGAAATTCAGTTTTAATATCCTTAGTTCAAATAAATAGTTCAAGTAATTATCAATTATAATTAACTGAATTCATTCAATCTGCTCAAATTATCACACATTCCAATTAGACGATCTCAGACAATCTGTTTAAGTAAACCATAGTTTTAATGCGCCGAATTAAAGCCATTTGATCAAGTAACAACTAGTTCCAGCCTGCTGAGTTCACACAAACTATTCATGCAAACTCCACTTATTCAAACAGCAGTTTCGAGCAGCATGTTCTAATCGGCTGAGCCCAAATAATCAAGTCTGTAACCAGAAACGTTTAAAACAAATGTACAAAAATCTGTTCATGTTCATTTTCATGTAACTTCCAATTCTAATATGCTTAGTTTAAAGAACCTGTTGTCATGTTATAAGCTAAAAATCTTTGTTTCAGGAAAGTCCAATACAAATATACTGGAAACAAATAGGCTATACAAATAAGTTCCAAATGTACAAGATGAATCAAAGTAATCATTTAAGGTAACCTCTAATGGACCGAGCTAAACGTTTAAATAATCTCTAGCAGCTCCGATTTTTAGCAAAGCAATTTGTTCCCATAAATACCCATTTCACAATTAGTGAGGTAAAACAATCTTTTCAAACAACCATAAATCCAATCTGCTGAGTTAAAAGAATATGTTCAATGTGATCAAGTAACAAACAAATTCATATCTGCTGAGTCCATAATGTCTGTTTAATGAAACATTGATTTCAATAAACTGTGCCTATTCATTCTGTTCAAATTATCTCCAATTTCGTATGGTCAGCTCAAATTTTCTCTCCAAGCACCATTTCCAGACTGATTGTCTCACAAATTTAGTTAACATTATAAGACATTCAAGTAGTTTAATATCTAATATTAAACAATTGATTCAAATAAATCTAAATCTCATCTGCTGAGCTCAGACTAACCGTCCAAGTAACATAAAATTCCATCCTACTGAGTTCAGATAACTTGCATTTTTAATTTGGAAAATTCAAACGAGTTCTTCAACTAAACACAAATACATTCCACTGAGTTCAACCCATCTGTTCATTTACCTTCCAGTAATTGAGCTAAAATGCCAATTTACTGAATTTAAAATAACTGTTCAAGTTACTTCCATTTATAATCTGCTTATTGCAAACGAATTTCTCAAGTAATCCCCATTTTCAATATGGTGGGCTCAACAATCTGTCTGGTAATCTCCAATGTTTCCAAACTTTAATACTGATGCACACTAAATTGAAATATCTGGAAGAAAAATTGAATTCCAAATTGCCGAGCTCCAACAATCTATTAAACTCAAATTCCAATACATTCAGCTCAAGTAATATGTTCAAATAATCCAACCTGAGTCAGCCTAAGTATTTTGATCATGTTATATGAAATTCTAATCTGCTACGCCCAATCATTTCAAGTAACCAGTAACTCCAATCTGTCGAGTGAAGATATAAGATAAAGAACCCCACAATTGTAATGTGCATTCAAACCACCTATCAGCTGTGTTCAATCTTCTTGAGTAAGAAGAATTTACTTGAGAAGTTCAATCTTCCCATGTAACTTCAAATTATAATATGGTTAGCTCAAATAGACAATTGCAGTGACTTCCAATTCAAATCTATTGACCTCAAGTAATATGTTAAATTAACTCCCATTTTTTACCCTCAATTTTACACTTAAATTATAAGATGATATTTTCAAGTAAATATCAATTCTAATTTGCTAAGCTCAAAAAATAAGTTGTAGTAACCTCCAATTATAATCATCCAAGTTCAAACTATTTGTTTAAGCAACCAAAATTATTATCAGCTTTCAAATAATATATTCAAGTAATCCTCAATTAAATAAACTGATCCCAGAAAACTTGTCCACATAAATACCAATTATACTTTACATTCAAGACAAGTGTTCAAGTAACCTCCAATTCTAATCAGAGAATATTATAAATATTTTCAAGCAAACTCAATTATTAATCTGCTAATATGAAAAGAATCACAAATTCAAATGATATTCAGCTCTAATAATTTGGAGCTTCAAATAATATGTGAACTTTAAATAATATGTGAAAGCAATCTCAAATTCCAGTCTGTCCAGCTCAAACAACCTGTTCAAATTATTTCATATTCAATTCTATTGAACCCAAAATGATCTGATCATGTAAATCCAATTCCTACTTCCTAAACTAAGATAATCTGTTAAAATACTATAGCTTTAATATGCTAAATTCTATTATGGTAATTTCAACTAAGTGGTCCAAGTAACTTAAAACTTCTAAGCAAACATAAAGAAATCTGTTCAAGTAACCCAGTGTTTAATCCGCTGTTAAAAATGTATTCAAAAAATCCCTAAGTGGAGTTCAAAAAATATTTTCAACAGACGCCCAATTCTAATCTGATAAATCAATTGTACAATTTCATAAATCCTTCCTCTAAAATTTTCTTGATATATAAAAATTTATATTTCAAGATCAGAACATAATAATGTGTTAAAATATTAGTGAGTAAGATCTCGAGTGGATGTATATGTATGTGTGTGTGAGAAAGAGCGACTTTTTGTGTTTTTGATTGTGTGAGAGAAAGAGAAAGTGCGATTATTTGTGCATGTAAAAATATGTATATGTGTGAGTATGTTTTTGAGCGTGCATGCGTGTAAATGTGTGCATGGGCTTTGACATATGTGTAAATCAAGGGATACATTTCACATGAACAACTACAAATTTGTGATATCAGTATAAAATTTTCAAATAGAAAATTAATTAGTACTCAAACGAACAAAAACCATAATACGAAAAAAAAAACCCAGATTTTCGAGTAGTAGCCAAATACGTAAAGAAACGATAAATATATTGCTTCTTTTGACAGATATAGGCACATTTACAGCATTATCGTTTAATCTGTTCATGATCTGCAAGCAAAAAGTGTAGGAGATACGTCGTATCCGTGTCTTAGATCCAAAGGAATGCCGACAAACAAATGAAGCTCAGGAAGTTTCTGAGATCTGAGAAAATTTAGTATCTATTAAAACTTAGTATTCAAATATTGTATGGGCATTACAACGTATGACATAGAACTAATATATTAAGAGAATTTGACTAATGGAGAAAAAGATCGGATGTAAAAAACTGTCTCCTCTAATAAAATCTGTATCAAAGGTTCTAATCCTGCTGCGTTCTAGTGTCTATTTATGTTCAATATTTTACTTTTTTGACCATTTGTATAGCACGCAGATAGGGGCAGCGCTAGGTTTGCTGGCACCCATTGCAAGCTGAACTTTCAAAAAGAGAAAAACTCAAAATGTAGAATAACTAGTTTATTACAATATACAACTTAACCTAAGCTAAAGAAAACGGTCAATATACAACCTAAAACATGTTTTCTAGTCTATACATCTTCAAATCTTTCCATTGCCTTTTCTACACCTATCTTCTTTACATGATCATTTAGCCAAAGAATTTAATTTGTCTTGAGTCATAGACGACCGCAAATATATTTTTATAAAAATGGCCACAGTAATGAGTATAGCAATTATTATTGTCACTACAACACACAGATTTGGCATTATATCCTGTAACTTATTAGTGTTTATAACTTAATGACATTTATTGGGAGATTCACATCTTCATAAAAAATCTTTTGCAATATCCTGTTCAGTCAAGAGATCACAGTTTTCTTTGGAAGATTCCAAACATGACATGGCGGCATGATGGCGCCCTCGGGCAACTATCCGAATTGCCAATACCTTGAGCCGGTCCTGCATGCAGAGACAGATAATGTAAACTTGAGTTAAATTGAATGTGATGTTCAATTCGTACAGTCTTCATGATCGTTGACTGTCACCCAACTATGTTTTCACTAATCATTTTTGCTCTCCAACATCGACAGACACATAAGTGGACACAGAGAAACAAATAGGGGAGACAAAAATAATGATATGGTTACCTTAGTGATGGATAATATAATATTCATGCTTAGAATGATTATAATGTTATATTACAATATGCTAATGGGAATGGTAACAGCAACAGTAATGGTAATATTAGCCATTTCCTTAAAAGGAAAATTCAGCATTCACCGAGTAGCCAATATTTTGCAATTTATAAAATCTCACTATTAACACACTTCTTCAGAACAAAAAGTTTTCCCATGTCCAGTAGTTGTTACTGTTCTTTTGAATATGGATAGGTCTTTCCTAAAATTTTATTTGGAGTAGTGTGGAATATCAACATCTTGATTATATAATTTTCCCTTCGCGTTACATGTGCTATCTATTTTACTTGTTACTGTTGTTGAAAGTCCTCATGTGTTTTTTTAGTGTCAATGCAAAAAGTTAGAGGAAGGATAATCTTCGTTAAGACCTACTGACTTTATTCTTTCGTAGCCACCTTTAGCCATCAATATGTAGTAGTATATTAATAATAGTAATATCATACTAAGCATCATGTTTTATTAATATTTTGTATTATAATTAACTGATCATTTCTTTTTACATATCGAGTTCAATTGGTATATGTAGATCAATAAAGCAGACTGTGTAGTTGATGTAAATGTTATCTGTGCAGAACCCAAATTCCGAGTGTGATAGTTGCATTAATTTCACTCCTATACTCTAGGGAAAAGATTGAATCCATCTTTTCTATCCGCATTTATGTATTAAATAGTAGAATAGATCAGTAGTAAGGTATCAGACTAAGAAAAGGATAACTCTGAATTCAGACCGTCTTCCAATAGATCACCGGCCACTGTAGAAAGGCAAGACCCATTGCTTCCCACGTCCATTGGGAAGATAAGTGTCCTGAAGGGAACTGAGAAAATGGATAATGGTAATATAATAAAATAGCAAACTGAAACTGAGTAATAAATATATTGTTTACATAAAATAAAAAATTAAAGTTAAATTGCTAATAAATCCAAACGTGAATATTTTATAATGCTGGGCGCAGTAAAAGTATAAACGAAAACTTATATACTCTAAAGTAACATTTTCTATAAACATATTCCTCATGAACTAAGGTTATTCAGTGCAGCAATATTGATTTAACAATAAAAATGATATAAAGAACTACATAAACAACAAACATACGAGGTGAAACAGAGAATAAGAGACGAGTAACCTATTTTTTGCGACCGCAAGTTTCAAAATCGGAGTAAATATTTAAAGTTTTGATAAGCGCTGAAATTTTGCGTGAATACACAAAAACCATGATAGTGATTCAATAATATATATATATATATATATATATATATATATATATATATATATATAAAAAGGGAAAGCATAAGAGAGAGAGAGAGAGAGAGAAAGATAAATAAAGATAAATATGCAGAGCTTATATATAAATGTGACATAAATAAATTCATATAATTTATCTTACCCTGGCGAGTGACTCTCTGTCTGCAAAACTTATTTACTATTCTCACCACACACGCGTGCGCGCACGCACACACACACACACACACACACACACACACACACACATATACATATGATGAACTCTCTTGTCGTTTTCGACGTATGAGTGTTTTCAGTTCAGTTTTATGTTTATGTTTCGTATGGGACAACAGTCCTGCACGGGATTTGCAAACAAGTCCACACGAGGGAGATGCTGAAGGGTTGACCGTCATATGGGCTGATGTATTAGTGCGATATTTAGTGTAATTCTTAATTCTCTCAGATGGTTGAAACGATTCTTTTCAAAATTGGTTATACCTCGGTAGCAGGTGTTTCCCCAGTTTGCTCATTTTTCAACAGCGAGTTCGAACTCCTCTATAGGGATGTTTGCAGCAATTAAATACTATTTTGTTTGTCCTTGAAGCATGACCACGCACAGCCTACAATATCTTACCGTGAAAAAGTTGGCTATGCATGAGGATTTTCGGCATCCGATCATCACTCATTCTTATGACATGACCAACCCATCTGAACTGTAATTGCATCAGAAAGGATTCGATACAAGCGATGCCACATTTGATGAAAATATCAGGGTTAGAGATTTTGTCCTACTGTATATAACTGCATATTGAACGAAGACAGCATTTATAAAAAGCATCAAGTTGATTGATGTGCGTCCTGTGTCCACAATTCTGACCCATAAAGAAGTGTGGTGAGAATGACTGCTCAATAGACACTGACTTTCGTTTTCAGTGAAATTCCACGAACCTCCCATAGGCGATGCTTAAGCTTCCCAAAGACATTGGTTGCCTTTGATATTCGGTTAACTATCTCGCCACCCAAAGAGGCACTTGAATTGACTTTACTTCCTAAGTACGTAAATGATTTCACATACTTCAGGTTGTTGTTGCCAACAATTATCGGAACGATTGGAAAGTTTTTTGTTTTACACCCTTGACCTGCTTAGGTGTAGGTCTTGGTTGATGGACAACTTCAGTTTTCTTTATGCTTATAGTTAATCCGAATGCGTGGCAAGCGGTGGAAAAACGAGTGCTTGAGCTTCTTCGGTTGAGGTGGCCACGATTGCAGCGTCATCAGCAAACAAAAGATCACGAATAATGCCTCGCGAGTCAGCGATTTTACTTTAAAACGTTGATGGCTAAAGAGTCCGCTACTTGTGCGGAATTCAAATTTCACACCCATGTGAAGATCACAAAAAGCATGGTGTAGCATGACTGAAAAGAAGAGAGCGAA
>OZ038520.1:27840358-27842858 GCA_964036315.1 Acanthosepion esculentum | reverse complement strand
TATATATATATATATATATATATATATATATATATATATATGTATATATATATGTATATGTTTCGTCCACTGAGAGACTTTATCATGGTAATGTGAGAATTTTATTTTTCAGCATATATTTATAAACAGAAATAATAATGCAGTTTTCAAAATGTTTACATTTATTTATTTAAATTTATTATTAAATGTATTTATACTCTCTTTTTACAGACATATTTTATTTATATCTGAATTTTTACATATATCTGTATGCATATATGTATGTATAAAATGTTCTCCGTTAAAATATTGTGTATATTGACAAATGCTATATATCTATCTATCTATCTATCTATCTATCTATCTATCTATCTATCTATCTCTATCTCTCTCTCTCTCTCTCTCTCTATATATATATATATATATATATATATATATATATATATATATATATATATATATCAGTCTGTTTTCTGTCTATCTATCTATCTCAGTCTGTTCCTCTTTCTTTCTAGCTTTTTTATATCGGTCTCTTCTTTTTTATTGCAGCTCTCTAGTTAATCATTAAATCAATCTTAACATATTTTTTCTTTATCCGTTCTTTCCTTTTAAAATTATTTCTTCTTTTTATGTTATATTGTGATACTATCTATGTACACCTATCAGCCCAAAATTATATGTGCGAATGCAGATGAATACTCGCTTTCTGTCACTGTTATCTGGTGAAAATGAATGATTATGAGAATTAACTGTCGTGTTTATATGCTATCTGTATGTTTATATATTAATCTTTGCAAGGATTATTTTTAAAAAACAAATAAATGTTACTAAAAAAAAGGTCAGGCTTCATTCATTAGAGCGATTTTAAATTCAATCTCGGATTGAGTCCCTTCTCATGTTTTATTTGTTCCTTTCTTTACATTTTATATTTTATTTTTGTCTAATTATATTTTTTCACCAGGTATGATTTTACGCAGCACTCACCTCAGATTTCGAAGAGGTCTCCATTTACCACCTTCAACTTAGCATTATTTGTAGGCGAGAGGGATGTGAATATATCTGGCAACGCATCAGTGAGCAAGACAGATCCATTACACCTACCGTCATATCGTGTGACGTTGAAATTGCTGCTGCATTCGAGGTCACTCAGTGCAATCATTTTTTTTAATATGACTTATTTCAATATATCGATGATGTCAAAATGAGCAGACGTCAATTCTTATCATCGTTTGAAAAAGAAAATTAACATCGATTTGGAAATATTTTTCTCGTTTCTCAATATAGAATATTTTCAACTGACAATCAATCAATCAATCATTCAATCAATATATCTATCTATCTATCTATCTATCTATCTCAGTCTCTTTAGATCTATCGATCTATTTCAACCTATTCAGATCTATCTATCTATCTATCTATCTCTTAGTTTCTGTTTTATGATTTCATACCTATTTTTTCACATGCACACACACGTAAAAAATGTCAATCTCATAAGGAAGCTGCGAATAAAATTTCGTTAACTGAAGTAGAATAAAAGC
The DNA here is from genome assembly GCA_964036315.1 of Acanthosepion esculentum. Taxonomy (NCBI): domain Eukaryota; kingdom Metazoa; phylum Mollusca; class Cephalopoda; order Sepiida; family Sepiidae; genus Acanthosepion; species Acanthosepion esculentum. Next base: position 27,841,341 of record OZ038520.1, on the reverse strand, counting down.
AAATTTTGTACAAGAATGAAACATTCTAGGAGCTACTTTTTAAAAAATTGATTCCTGATACGAAAAGCGAAATTTGCAATTTTTATTACTAATCCAAATACTGTTGGGGATTCTACTTTAAACACGGCTTTGTGCCATATTCCATTCGAGTGGGCGAACGGATCAATATCCAAGGACTGTAGCCTTGTAATAAATTTGGAGCGTCGTCTCGCCTTTCAAGCTGAGCCAATGTTAAGCACTCAGCGTTGCGATCGTTTGATCTAGTTATTTAATTCCAGAAATGCTTAAGCCATTAAATTAACGGTTCCTTTTGAACCTATATGTATATACTGAACATCAGTGTAAGTTAGAAATGTATGAAGATATGTGAGAGAAATTCACTGTGTCGGAAAGCTAACAAAGCCTGCATGTTTTGTGAGGTACTGTTGGGCATTCTCGGTTTGTAATAATGATACTACGGCCTCAAAACCACCCCTGGCCCCAAAGTCATCATCTGATGAAGGAGTTTTAGAGGCACTTTTGTTATTTTTGCAGTAGTAATTGTATGGCATTATTTATATATGATCACTGATCGTATTAGTGTGGCCTTTGACTCAGGTACTCAGGTGGTTTGTGTTCAAACCATTTTTCTGCATGGGGAGATTAAGTTCTTGACATATTTTTCACTCGCTCACCAATCACTTCCTCACTAACCCAACTACAGGTATGTCTTGCAACCTGTCAGTTCAGAAACACTTTCACTTATCAAGATATTCTGTTAGTATAAAAGTGAGATTGCATCCATCGCCGGCTTGCTAGGCATATCGTGTATCTTAGAGGACATAATATTTCTTAACAGTCTTCAATCTGACTAAGCACAATGTTGCTAAACTTCGGTGATCGACGATGAGTGGGACTTCAGCTTGATATGAATGTAAGACATATATATTTCAGTGTATGTATTTACCTATACTACTGCCTCATTATTAATATTATTCATTCAT
>OZ038520.1:27792858-27835358 GCA_964036315.1 Acanthosepion esculentum | reverse complement strand
TCCCGTGCTTTACGAAAATAATGGTTAATTGAACTCACCCCAAGCCACCAATTTCTTGTGGAGTAAGGTTGCCCCAAACCCAATGTCAAGGATTGGATACAACTGCTTTCAATCATGACTTTTTCATATTTTCTTTCTTTTTTTTATCACTCATTGTATCCCATATCGGTAAGTTGGGACATTAATATACCTAACCTGGTAGGGTACTGATCTAGAAAGTCGAGCTAGTAAAAAGTTCTATGTGTCATAGAAATAAGTTATAATTGACGAGGAGACCTACCAAGATAATAGATTTCATAAAATTGATTAAATAATAAGAAGCAAGAGGGAAAGGCTTTTGTCCATCAGTTGACTCGAAATAGCTGGTGATGATGATGATGTTGCATATTATCAATTATTAGTTCCATAATGATATACTGCTTTTAATTAAATACTTTCGATCTGAACGCCCTTACGTTAGTGTACTTTTAGACTAGTAGTTTCGAATTTAATTCAGAACACCATTTTCTAACTTTACGTTAGATTAATTCAAACTTAGTACATATCTTTGTTGTAGCCTAGGGAAGGTTACTGAATAGAATATCACACGAATGTTGCTAATGACAATAATACTTAGGAAAGGAACAACACATATCAGATTCGCCAGTGGCTCGTAGAAGAAGCAGTCAATTTCTAGAAGTGAGTCAAGTGAATTCCACAATGAATCTCCAACTACAGTCCGCAGACGGTATCTACCAACGACCACACGCTGTCAGATGTGGCACCGAATTTAAGGTGGGGTTCCCGAGACCGTAGGCTCAGCCAAAATTCCCCCGTACACCCCGTATAAAACAGGGTCTGGTAGGTGTTTCCTGAGATGAGCCTCTGCCCTTCGGCATAGCCCCGTCTGAGGATGTTCTCTGTCCGAAGACAGAGAGATTAACAAGCCTAGCTGAAAACGAATCTCCAGCTGCAGGCTGGTTGACCAACACATACTGTATTTACTACTTTATTTATGGGAATGGGGGCATACCCTTTATCGTTCGTAGGTATGCTACAACAATCCTGAAAGCGGTATACCATAGGAAGATATCGAGTAAGCTTGTTCTATAGACCAATGTTTGTGTAATAACTCTTTCGGTCTATTATTCCTGTAACTTTGTTCTAGACTAAGTCAAAATACAAGTAGTTATACAATATTGTTTAATATGAGACGTTAAGTAAGAATCAAAGAAATGATCTGAAAGTCAACCCCGATGACAAATCCAGAATTAATATTTCTAAAGTAATTTGTGATTGTATTAAGAAATGTTCTGGTAACACATGTAACAGCGCAGGAACCATTTGCATCGACATTTGCCTTTCCATTGAACCATTTCAGTGACATAGAGAGTATACCTTCTGCATGATTAACTGCCAGTTCTCCATATCTACTTACCATCGCCAGCCAAATGGAGGCAGTAGCCTAAATTCCGCGTTTGAAATATCATCTAGTGTAAAACTCTATAATCTCTCGAAGCAGATGAACGCCTAATCCTAACAAGCAAACATGGGCATTAAGGTCAGTCAGGAACTTATTTATTTTATCTTACTTATTATTGTAATTCTTCAGCGTTTTTTTTTAAAAGATGAAGCACATCTCAAGTGATTGTTGAACAAGTTAAGGAAGCAATCAATTCCTGGCGGCGAGACAGTCGGGTGAATAAAAAAGTTTCACATTTTAAATTTCTCATTTCCTGTAAAACAATACACTTATTGTACTACTATATAAACAATGTTTCGATTACACATAGCGTAATCGTTAACAGAGTAGATACTGCAATCGGACAGCCATCTTCAAGTTTCAAAACAGTCTGTTACTAAGTCCTGAATTTATTCTCTCTCCGTCTAAGAGTTAAACTGCCTGTTGACGGGGCTCTGAATTCAAATCTGTGGACAAAGCAAAAGGAAACCCTTTCAATATCTTTACCAATAAATGTGGTAATTCAAAATTATTGAAAGAAAAAGGAATCTGTGTAGTCATAAGTCCTGAAGAGATACGTCATTAAAAAAAAATGAACTGTTTGAAATATTCCGGTTATAGGGTAGTGAGTGTAATATCGATGACGCAAATTGGCCGACGGCGGTAGTAAACAAAGACTTTGAATTTTGCATTAATATCGTTATCAATTCTTTTAGTGAAAAAATGGTTTATGTCAACAAGCATTTGACAAATGGAATAATTATTACGTAAAAAATTAAAATCAGGCGGGGTTAGGAAGAGCATACCGGACAGACAAGACCAACATAGAACGTCTGGGGAACAAGAAAAGGCTCAATCAGAAATTTTCCTCAGGTCATTACTACTCATAAAAGTTGCAGAAAGACTTGATTGATTAGAAAAACAATACAGACAAAAAGATACCGGCAAAGTAAATGCTCTGTTTATAGTAAACAATATTAACAACAGTTACCGGCCGAAATGTCCGAGAAATCTCAGAAAATATGTGTCCTCCGACATCTAGCCTGACGTGCTATACCATTTAGCTACAGAGGAAGCAGTAATTTGATCTTGCTGACTTTCTATGAGATTTCTCGGCCATTCAGGCCGCTAAATGTTGTTAATACTGTTTATTATGAAGAGAGCATTTACTTAAATATTTGTAGCTATAAAAATAACGTATAAACAATATATATATGTGTGTGTCTGTGTGTGTGTGTGTCTGTGTGTGTGTGTGCGTACATGCCTATATATGTGTGTGTAAAAGTTTAGAAAAAATTCACATATAAAATTACTTCTTGCTTCCCCAGTATAAGTAAAAATTATCTGCAATTTCACCATAACATATTTTTAGACAAGAGTGCATATAATCTTTTACTTTCCCTCGTATATCTATTTATATATACACACACACACACACACACATATATATATATATATATATATATATATATATATATATATATATATATATGTATGTATACATATATATATGCAAATATCCCCTTTGATTCTTTTTTCTCTCTGTTCAAAAGGGTTATAAATGAAACTCTCTACAAAATGAAATAGTTCCTCTTCTACAACAAAGTTTTAATAACTCTACAAACTTATTACAATCGAAATGCAGTTACTTTACATTTTCTCCTCATCCTAATATGATAGATTGCCACACCCCAAGTCTTCACGTCTATGATGAAAAGGACTAAACAGCTGGCCTAATATGTCAGCATTCGAAAATTTGGCATTATACCTGAAACTCGAACATCTGGCTCCAGAATAAAATGTTATTATTTCCGTCATGAGAAAGGCTACCTTGATTCCCTTATATCTTAAATTTAAATATGGATTGAATATAACACCGGTGATAAATTTAGTCAGAAGAAATTCGAGATTGTGTAATATGTTCGGGTAACTTTCGACTCGTGTCTTAAAAAAATGAAATCTGTTGGGTTGTGCATGGAATAAATATACAAGGAGTAAAATGAAATTGATAAATTGTAAACTGTTTTATTTTTTTTATCTGTTATTTTATTTTATTATTTTTATTTATTTATTTATTTTTGGCTTGCTATTGGAAACTTGTTGATTCTTTATAAATAGATTTTCCTTAAACTATCAAATATCTCTTGAGTATTTTATAAATACAGGAACCTGCTTTGCTAGCGAAATCAACTCTTGAAATATGATATTAAAACTATTCAGATGTAGTTTATTATAAGATTTTTCAAAGATTAGAAAAGAAGAAAAGCAGCAATAATAAAAACAGCAACAGCAGTGGTTTTAAAAATGTTATTTAATATTAACAGAAATTACAGGGTCATGAAATATTGCTTTTTATTTATTTATTACATTCTTTGAATATCGTGTGTGTGTGTGTGTGTGTGTGTGTGTGTGCCTTATAACTAGCATTAAAGATTTCTTCTACAGAGTAAAAAGTTTGATCCTCACTAAGTGCCCCATGCTAGGATGAGTTTGTAATATAACAATTTTCACTCAAAGTTACATCTTATTCAAACATATATATTCAATATTTTCCTATGACACGGTTTTGCTAATAGTTGTGAAAAATACTTGGTGTCACTCAAGAACTATCGGGTACATATATTAGGACTGTGCAAAAGTTAGCAGATTCCACTGTTTTGAAAAATAACATATTGAATACAATAGAAAGCAGAATTTTTAAAAAGATACAAAAGACATTGTAAACTTTTACCCACCTAAAACATTTGAGAAAGTTTGAAGAATATATCAGCTTAAACAATATAAATATTCATGAATTGTAAATGTGTTTCTATTGACAAAGAGAAAAATAACTTGCTAAACACCGTATGTAAGAAGAAGGTTAAAACCACATCTGTTTTTATCACTTTAAACAGTATTTTTAGTGGATATTCGTATTTGAGTAAAAGGTTTCTCTATTTATTAAAAAGTATATTTATTAAACAGTATATTTATTTTCGTCTACCAGCCTGAATATTTGGGAAATCTTATAGAAAAATATGCTCTCACTCTCTCTCTCATACTCTCTCTCTCTCTCTTTATCTCTCTGAGTAACCACTAAAAATAACGCGCAGTGTAATAAAAATCTGTCTAATTAATATAATCCATTACTTCTTTGGAAAATTACTTTTCTTGCGTTTGGATACAAAACTGAGTAAATATGATAATTTCAAGGAATCTATAACGAGAAGGATTTTGCTGAAATGGCATTTTTCAGACCTTGCTTGATCGGTAAAGCTTCTTCGTGGCCGAGCCGATTAAAGCACGTCGGATCTAAATACGGTTTACCTCTGACTTGCGCAGGTTCGTATCTTGCCAGAGAACGCATATTTCTCTTTCTTTAATAAGATTTCTCGAATATTCAGATTGTTAGACGGAAATAAATAAATAAATATACTCTTTAATAAATAAACACAACTCCTACTCAAATATGAATGCCCACTAAAAATAACGTATAAAGTGATAACATCTGTTGGATTAATAAAATCAAAAATTTATCAGTTCTTTTGAAAATTATAGGTATCTGGGAATCGTTTTGTTCCTATCAAAGAAATAGACAAACTACAATCGCACTTAAAGACTATGTGTGTAATATACATAATAGGAAGTTTCGAAGAATGTATCGACAGGGACCACTTTGTGAACTGTGAATGTATTGGTGATATTGAAGTGGTGATGATACCAGTTGATGCTTAATTAGTAATGGGTGTAACGCTCTCTGTGAAACTAATCAAAACCTTTGAATCCTCTCCTCTGATTTCTCGATTCCTGGCTATCTTCCTATCCTTAGGAAGGACTCTAATCTCCACATGCATGGCCTGAGGTTTATGCCCGTGAAATCTTCTGCTGGTTAGGGAACACTCTGTTGAATCTCCATACCACTCTTACATGTGCCTCCGTCTATCTCTACTTAGTTATCTCTTGTTTTCTCTACCTTTCCCCTTCATTTTATGACAGTTGCGTGCTAGGTAGTATTTTTGATAATATAGACCGGGCCACCTCCATACACCCATCTGCAAATGTATTTGTGTTCGGTGACTTTAATGCCCACCGTGTCAAGTGACTTAAACACTCTGTCATTGAACCCGCTGAAATTCAGATTCTTAATTTTCCAAACTATCAATCTCTCACGCAAGTGGTATACTTCCTCACGCGTTTCCCCAGTAACCCTGATGGACACGCTTCTCTTTTAGATCTCTTTTTTTACCTTTATTTCGGTCCCATGTCGTACTTTGCAGCTCTGCCCTCTTGGCAACTCTAATCATGCAATAGTGTCTGTAAACATCTCTTTCCGCTCTCCTACCAGCCAATAACCTCCGACCAACAGAATATCCTTCTGTTATCAACGAGCGGATTGGGACTCGTTCCGTGATTTCCATCGTGACGTCCCTTGGAATGAAGTTTTTAATCATCCTGTTCAAAAATGCGCGTCTGAGGTCTCTCCCTGGGTGAAAGCCGGCATCGATGATTTCATCCCATCAAGGAAATACCAAATTAAGCTGCATTCATATCTTTGGTTCTTACCTGCAAGTGCGATCGCTATAGCCCACAGGAACCACTTGTTCCGGTTGTATCTCAAAGAAGCGAAGTTACTATCTCTGATAGAATGAAACAACATATAGCATCTCACAAATTCGTTTCTAGAGATTATTGGCGGTTCTGCATAAGTGTGCTGAACAACAGCAAATCTTTCATCCCTCCTCTATTCAGTAAATACTAAGTCCTGACATATATAGCAGATAAGGTTGAATGGTTTGCTCGGAACATCTCTTCCAACTCAACACTCGACTCAGTTGAAGTATCCATATCTGATTTCCCTCCTAGAACAGAGGCTCTACTGAGTGATATATGCATAACCCAGTCGCAGGTCTCAGGCATTATTTCTAAATTAGACTCCCATAAACCAAGTGGATGTGACGTGATTCCAGCCGTGGTCTTAAAGCAATGTCCTCCCGAACTGGCCTCAGTTATCTCCAAACTCTACAACTATTGCATCCTTGCTCCCTGATTTCCTGCTTGTTGGAAATCTTCTTCTCTAGTTCTTGTTTTTAAGAACTCTGGAGAATTTTCTGACCCATCTATCACCCTATTAGTCTCCTACTGGTTTTTGGCGAAGTATTCTAGGCTTTAATCAATGCTGACCTGATTAACCATCTTACCTCTCACGACATACTCTCTGGTGTTTTTGTAAGACAGTTCTACTGGAACTAATCCTTTGCCTTCTTCGGATCTTGGCACATGCAAACGATCATCTTAGGTTGATGCATGCGCTGGCAAGTGAGAAGCTTTCTCGTTTCGACATCCATTTGTTTAATATCAATTATTGCCAGTTAAGCATGTTGAAACTCTATTGCACCATAAGGGCAGCCAAAGTGGTTATGGCTGATATTCTGTTTTGTGAATTAAAGTCGCTATTTAACACCAGATGTACACGCCTCTAGCATTCTTTTCTTAATTTCTCCTTCATTTGGGTATGCTCTATTCCGTCTTCTTCGTTGACTCCTTTTTCTTCCAGTTTCCTAATCTTAGACACAAAATCTAGATCTATTGAATCTATTTCTATAATCCTCCCCTTCTTAAATATTTTGCACATTTATCTAATCTGAAACCCATGCCGAACTAAAACATTTTACAGTACTGAGGATACCCTTCAACTCATTGTCGTCTTTGGCAAAGTGTTTTATATAATCTAAGTAGAATAGATGATTAAACACTTTCTTTTTTTACTTTGTATCCATAGTTATTACTCTAGTTCATGTGAAAGGGGAATTAAGGGAAGACAAATAAGAAGGGCGACAGGGAGTTTCCTTGAAAGATTCCTCTTCGGATATTCAAACAATTGGAATTGGCAGTACCTTTGGTGTGATTTAGGTATGTGATTTTCCACAGTTTCTTGCTATTTTTAAGGAAATTTACTATCACCGAGGAGATGATGTACACTTCCAAAATCTTAAGGATCGAAGATTGTGGCACACTATCAAAGGCTTTACGATAATCTATCCAATTTGTGCTGAGATTCTACTTTTTCCACAGCAATTTTCCAGGATCATTGTGTTTATTCGTAGTTGATCTTTGTTCCAGAGGAAGAATGTTGTTTTCATCAGGACAGACGTAATCGATTTATATGTGGTGTACAGACATGTTATTCACGTATAGTTTTTGGATGATATGTTTCACCCGTTTTTGGTACGAGATATGCAATACCTTCAGGGATCCATTCTGGAATTTCATTGGGATTATTAATTAGCATTGATAGTTTTATAGATTGATGACAGATAATGGAGCCAAAAGTTGGGTACCTCATCAGTTTCTGAAGATTTTTAGGATTTTGCTAGAGCTTGTCTAATTTTATTCTTGATTATATTTTTTTATTTTTTTCCTTAGGCTTATTCTTCATTCTTTCTTGTTCTCGTTTGATCCATTCTGTATTTGGATTATATTCCGTTTTTTTTTGCTCCAAATATTCTCCCAGAATCTTTGCACTTGTTCAATAAATTGTGACTTTTTGACTTCTATAACTGCTTTCCCAATTTCCCTGTAAAATGTCTTGAAGTCTATTTGGAATATCTTATTTTGTCGATAGAACCTACAACGCTTTTCATGCCGCCTTGTTCTTTGTGCCTTCAATTGTAGTTTCGGCTTAAGTATTTCTTTGATTGGTGGAATTTCACTCACTACATTAATTTTATATTTCCGTTTAATCTTCTTGTTTTTCCGTGTTGTAACATGTGAATTTTTTGAAATTTTACCTAATATCGATAACTCACATCTGGTTTTACGCTTTAATTTTGTCTTCCAATTGGGCTCTTTTTATCTGTCGCTTAATCTTTTATTTGTCTTGGTTTCTCAGTAGCTGCCAAAGCTGATGCCTATAAGACGTTATTTACTTCTGTGGTGCTTTCTAGTGCTCAGTCCGTTAACAATGTCTGCACTGCAGCGTTATATGTTTGCACAATATGTTTATTGGATTTTGTCATATGCATTTTTAGAAGCCGGTTACTTTCTGACATTTGTGTGCGAGTTTCTCCGCTGAGTATTTGAATGATGTAGTTTTTCGCTTCAGTGATTTCAACTCTGTTGTTTTCAAGGAATTCTGCTCTAATGTCGTATGATTCATCTTCGACAGTGACAGAATTTGAATCAGAGTATTTTTTATGTCACTGTTAGATTCTTCCGTCTTATTTCCTGAGAGATCATTAATTCATATCTAATTTTAGTTTGTATTTCATCCTCTGTCATATTAGCAGTTACCACACTTGCGTCATTTTTGTATGGGTTATGTCTAATTGTACTTTGACTTATATTTAGTGTTATCTATTTCAGCATTTGAGAGTCTTTTATTTAGCATTACGTCCCTTCGGACATTGGCAAGCATATTTGGGTTCAGAGAGGGCCTTATTTTGGTCCCTACCAAATCTCTCTATATTTGGTATATCTAATATCGCGATGTTCTTTTGTGGATTTTCGAGTGCAGTCGCAACAGATTCCATGACTTGTTTATACTCTTCACGATTCCATTTCGTTCGCTTTCTTGTTATTGGTTTGGCATTAAATCACCAGGTCTAATGTTTGGTGACCAGGTGTCTCATTGTTGATGGAAGAGTTTATTCCAGTGACAGGCTTTTCGACCCCAGACTGGTTCCTCACTGAGGGACACGGCCCCGGTGAAGACCGATCCAGTATGAGTTTTGTTTGTAAATTTCGAGCTTTTTTAATTCTTTGCGTTTTATTCTTAACCACTAAGGGGTAATTTTAATCAAATTACCAACTGTTGGAAAAAACTAAAGAGCTTGTCCTACCCATGAGACACGGCTATTCTCTGCTGGGTATCACTCCGATATTTCTAGGCAACGGGGAATTATTATTATTGTTATTATTATTGTGATGTCAACGAATACTCGATGCCACTTTCGTAATGCTCGTTGTAGTAGAGAGTTTGTAATCGCAATTACAACAATACTGGTGTCAAACATCTTCGAATAGCATTCGCAATAATGGTACTTGCTCGATAATACTCGAACAGTAATTCGTATAGTGATCTGAATAGAGGACTAGTATAGTGAATAGAGTAGAGAATAGCGGTCCGTATAGTAAGAGGATAGAGGAGCAATAGCAAACCAAATAGTAATAGAGGATAGACTAGAAATGACGATCCTTTAGACGTCACGCGACTTCCTATATATGCGTTTCCTTTATGGTCAATTAATCCACTTAATTCAATAATGTGATCGCCTGTGTTTACTCTCTGGCGATCTATGTTCAAAGAGCGGCAGCGACACTTTATTCCTATATTACAAGTAGTAGTAGTAGTAGTAGTAGTAGTAGTAGTAGTAGTAGTAGTAGTAGTAGTAGTAGAGTAGTATTCCCAGCTTACTTGATTTGTTTGATATAATCATGTACCAACATTTTTTATCTGAATCCTATTGTAAAGGAAGGTTTTTCTTAGTTATTATTATTATTATTATTATTATTATTATTATTATTATTATTATTATTATTATCATCATCATAAGATCTTAATAACAGTTTGCATTGCATAATGAAATTTATAATCAGCTGATTGAAATGATGATACGAAGGAAACCGGAAGCAATATTTTGATTTTTTGGCTTCTTGTAATGATTTCGTATTTTAGAGTGAACCTAATGAACAGACAAGGATGAAAAAACAGGACAATAAAATATTTCCTACTTTAAGCCATACAGAAGAACGGTGAGGGTCGCTTACAGTGTAACAATAGAAATATGTCACCTGATTCAGTATGTTTCCTTCCTATCCGACGCTGTACCCGTACCATCAATCTCCACCGAAATTCAGTGCCCGTATAACATTGATACATCCGCTTGAAAAAATGTGCCACTATGGGCCTTTCTTCTTGCTCTTTGAAAAAAAATATCTTGTTAGAATTTGAACCTAAAATCTGATTTGAAAATTTAAGAAATTTCATGAGATTTATAAGGTAAAATAAAAGAAATATTTCCCCTGTTTGTTCACTTGTTCTTATTTCTTTTACTCTCTTCCTTCCTCCTCCCATACTGTTTCAATGGTATTTTCTGTATGTAGCATACATTTTTGTCAGTCTTTACTCTCCATCTGTCCTGGCACAGAATTACTCATTGTCCCGTCTATTAAATCATTTTCATTTCTGTGTCTTAGTGTTATTACTTTTCTGTTTGTTTGTTTTTCTCTCTCTCTCTCTCTCTCGCTCCCTCTCTCTCTCTTAAGCAGCTATCTATCTATCTATCTATCTATCTATCTATCTATCTATCTAGATAGATAGATAGATAGATAGATAGATAGATAGATAGATAGATAGATAGATAAAGTGTAGGAGAGGTAGAGAAATTGTGAATGAATGAGGAGAAAGAATGACAGCGAAGCTATGTTAGAGTGGAAGTATGAGTCTGTTTAAGTGAGGTTATGTAGGAGAGAGGTCAGATATAAGAAAAATGTTAAGAGCTTTGTGAATATATGACATTAAATGAATACGTGTATATAAAAGAATAGGTTCGAGAGTATGTATGAGAAGAAGAGTGTGAGAGATCATGGAATAAAGAATGAGCCGATAATGTCCAAAAAATAAAATGTGGGAGTTATTGAGAATGTATCACTTGTGTGTGCATGTGTGTATGTGTAATTGTACGCATGTTGTCTAAATGTGTACTTTGAATGTGAATATATTTATATATACACTTTTTCAAGAGAACATATGCACGCATCTTCAATAATATTCCGTAGTTAAATCTTTTCTTAAAAATCTGTTCTTACTTGTTCCGAAGGAGTCCCCATATCTGTTCAAGATTCAGACCCCAAAATGTAGGTCCGCTACTGGCTACGACCACGACTACAATAATATATAGTCGCTTAAAGTTATTAGGAAATAGTAGAATAGACTTCATACCTACATACATAACTCCGATAACTATACACCCCATTTTTTATACTTCTTATTGTCATTTATTTTTATCACTGAAGTAAATGATACATTGTAAATTGTTGTTTATAGGAAAAGAACTTTTCTCTTAATCTTTGTTATTAAAGTCTTTGTGAAATGAAGATATAAAGGTCGAAATTTTATAACTGTAACAAACAATTTGAGTAATAAATTTGCTACACTCTTAAACACATATTATTAAATAATCGTGTTTGATACACAGAAACGTCCATATCACGCCGAAACAGCAGTTAAGCAAAGTCGAGCCTTGTCAGTATCTAGAAGAGGTAACATTATGTATGGGTGATGTAACAGATAATGGCTAAGAATTAGAAATTAGAAAATCAAGTTGTAATTCCAGCCGAATTCGTTATATCCACTGACGCATAAATACCATTGGTAAAGATATGAATCCACCTCTTCCCCCCCACCAGCTATGATTTAAATAGTAGGATTTGTATCAGAAATTATTATCTCCAAAAATATTCTTACAATCCAAAAATATCTGCTGGCTTTAAATAGCCTGCAAAAGGTTGATATGGCGTAAAAACAAATCAATCAGCAACGCAGAAAGTAAGTATTTTCTCATATATGTTCAAGGAATTGACATAGCAGAAAGTTATTAGAACTGAATTCTACATTCTATTTATATAATTGATCAAAACTAAATTTACCATTTTGTTATCACAATCTTTATCTTTTTTAATTCAGCCTGTAAATATTTATATGTGAATTAACATTGAAAATTATTTTGAACGCACACTTAATCAAACTCACTGTGAGATTGGATACATGCATTCCGAAAGGCATTTAGGGAAATTAATAAGGAAAAATGAAGAACGCGAGAAAGTATTCAAATGGGTAGTAAAATATCTATAAATACTAGATATAATTATTCCAAACGAAACATAGTAACATTTTAATGCGAACAAATAATCATTCGTTTACAATATTGTTTCTTAAGTTGCAAAGTTAGTGAATCACTTGGGTGTCGTTGTTATAAGAAAAACCAAACGGATGACGATTTCTGTTATTGTAGAAGAAGTTAACAGATGTATGATTATAATTTCTGGAATATTAAAATTTTATGATAGTACGGGTTCCTAAATCTCCAAGACGGCCGCGTAAAAATCTTTTCAAAAGAGTCAAGCAATTTAAAATCTCTCCGTTTGTCACTTTTACGAACCAAGTAAATTTGAAATAGCTATTGGTGTAGAGGGGTTTTCTGACACATATTCTCTGAACGAAGGAACAGCATGCTCTTTAATAGTATTCTCATACAGTGCAGCATTTACTTTATGTAAAATCATGGGGATGCTGAGAATGAACACATCTTCCTTTTTTCCAACCCCAATTACGGTACATGCCTCGATGACATGAAGAAGAAGATCATTGACAGCAAAGTGACTTTCATTACATAACTTTGGAAGGTTGGGATTTCAAAGAAGTTTGATAAGTGTCCCAATATTTAGTTAAACTCCATGGAGGCGGAGCACTATGCAGCTGAAGTGAGGCGAGGAACTTAGATGGGTTCCGAACACCTTCAAAAATGTATAAGTTGATTTATACAGCTGAACAGTTTAAAAATATGTTGTAATAGTTTTGGGTTTATTGCACGGATTACATCATTCTTTAGAAGAAAAAGGCCTTGCCGACAGAGCTATAGTCAATTTATATATTTTGGTACTATTTTGCACTGATGACTTTCTGTGATTAAAAATTGTTTGTTTCTAGTAATTAACAAAACATACATGACTATATATATATATATATATATATATATATATATATATATATATATATATATATAGGGTGAGTGAAAATTTTGAAATACTTATAATTTATTTATTAACTATAATTCACAAGAAACAGATATGTGAGGAAAGCGTTTAGCGTGAGGTTTCATTTAAAATTAGACAAGGGCATCAGATTTCGCTACCAGCTTCTCGAGCTGCTCAGGAATCGTGTCAACTGATTTCACCAGGAACTTATGTGGTATAGAAGACATAACTTCTTGTACTCACCCTTCAAGTTCTTCCAAAGTCTTGGTTTGGTATAGTAAACTTGCTCCTTTAACCAACTCCAAAGAAAAAATCTACAAGTTTTTAAGTCAGAACTCCTGGTTGGACACTCATACAATACAAAATAGGTAATTACTTTTCAATCGCCCTGTATATATATATATATATATATATATATATATATATATATATATATATATATATATATATATATATATATATATATATATATATATATGTATGTATGTATATATATATATATATATATATATATATATATATATATATATATATGTATGTATGTATGTATGTATGTAAATATATATATAGCAACAAATTTTATGTTGGATGGTGATTCGGTAGTTAGACATAATTTCAGAGGTGAAGTTTCATTGTCACTAACTCAGAGCACCCAAGCAATACCAGACTTGATTGGTTTTCTGTCATAGTATGACAATGACAAATTAATGTACAGTCTCTTCTCTATTTAACATTTATTTACCCCTATCTGTCATCATTTCTGTTCAAGTTATACTGGTGTACCTGTTTTCCCTTAAAATATAATTGTATGACTGCAATGCAAATTAGAAAAGTTACAAAATAATTCTACATTCATTAACCTCAAATGATCCTCGGAGGTCGATATTGACCTAACACGACCGAAACCAGCTTGCAGTATTAGTACAGATGGCTAATATTATAATCAAAAAATAAAATTACACAATATTTGAAACATTTTAAACATGAATATATATATATATATATATATATATATATATATATATATATCAACAAAATCTATGTTGGAATGTAACTCGGGAGATAGGCCTAATTTTAGAGTCGAAGCATCATTATCAATACTTCAGATAACCCCCGTATTACCAGACATGATTGCTTTCCTTTCATAGTATGGCATACGGAAATACAGTCCTCTCATTTATTTCTTAAATTTTCCAGTCAATTCTCAAGATTCCAGAGACAAAAGGTTAATTTAATGACATGACATTTGATTGAACTGGCCAGGCGACAATGTCAGGTCGCTGAACGATGAACCTGACGTTCAACGGGAATGTCGGGCTCTCCTTGTTCCTAAACCAATCTAATTTTGTTCTTAACCACTTATGTCGTATCGATAAACAAAGAATTGTGTATTGTGGTATAATGTGTACTGTGGTATTATTTACGACACTGATTCATTTCAACATATTAACCATCTGATATTTACCGTTGTTGAAAGAGGCAACCATTTTTAATGAAGTAGCTTTTAATTATTTTCTGACATGATGATGTTTCAGAACATTGTGAGTGTTGTAGGTACTTCAGAATGTACATTATGAATCGCTGTTATCATTTCACGTGATGATCTGTCCTAGATGTCACATTCTTTCTTAGTGTCAATGAAACTTTCTCATAAATATATTCATATATAATTTTATCCACGTTTTGTAATACACACACACAGATATATATATTATATATATATATATATATATATATATATATATATATATATATATATATATATATATATATATATATATATATATATATATATATATATACATATATATATATATATAGTTTAGTTCTTCATTTGGAGGATCAAAGATGATAAAGATAATTTTATAAACCACCATGGAGACTATTCAATAATAAAAAGTAATTTAGGAAAAATAACCAAATATATGTTTGGAAAATATGTGTAAAGTGTCCTAAATATAAATAAGTGTAAAGTTAAGAAGTACCCTAAATATAGATCAATTGAAAATAAAGAAAATAACAATTAATTGCTTTAACAATACTGAAAACAAGAAAACTGCACTTCCATACAGTTGGATATTAAAGATTTTTATCCCTCGATTAAAGATTATATATTAGATGAAGCAACACATTTTGCTAAATCCCCTTGCCTTGATCGATCCACTGTCTTTCTCCACATACTCTCCTTTACCACTCCTATCTGCTCTTCCTCCAAACCTTCTGTAACTCCTTGCGTGCTAGTGGCCTCCAGCCTTGCTTGGGGTGATAAGCTTTAAAAATATATATATATATATAAATATTTTCTACTGTGATATACAAATAATAACAAACCG
The DNA here is from genome assembly GCA_964036315.1 of Acanthosepion esculentum. Taxonomy (NCBI): domain Eukaryota; kingdom Metazoa; phylum Mollusca; class Cephalopoda; order Sepiida; family Sepiidae; genus Acanthosepion; species Acanthosepion esculentum. Next base: position 27,819,851 of record OZ038520.1, on the reverse strand, counting down.
CAGGAAACCTGTATTATTTTATATTAAAAGTTTATAGAAAAAGGGACCAAAATTTTAACATTGACGTTTTAGTGGGAGCATATGATGCTGCAATGGAATGCGATAATGAATAAGCTAACTACAATAATGAATAAATTTGATATAAACTTATACAGAATAAAGTATTAATATTTTTAAATTGTCATAGTAATAGATTTAAACACAAAAAATAATAAAATAAAAATTTCAAAATTCATATAAAAATAAATTAATACAAAAATACATCAAAGATAATAAATTTCTCAGATCTTACTTTTAATTTAAGTATCATACAGAAAACAAAATAATACAACTATTCTTATTAATAAATATTCTCATTCCAGACTCTTTTCAACTATATACGTAAGCAAAAGGTTTCAAAAAATTCAGCAATATAACATATATTTACTGAAAATAAAAATAAATATGAATTTTCCTTAAAAGTGGTTTTATTAATAAATTGGAATATAAAATTGAAAATAATAAAAATAGAAGAGAAATATAATTTACTTTAACCCTAAAAATAAACAAAAAAATATAAAATATTCTTCAAGTTATTTGATAAACATTTCAATAGTAAATTATAAATAGTGATAAGCAGAAATTATAGTAAATCATAGAAGCGTGGAAAATATGGAGAAAAATAAATATAACAAAAATACTTAATAGTATAAAGAAGTACATTTTAAATAATATCATTAGTACTAGTCATAATAGTAATAGCTTCGGTTTTATTAATAGTATTATTTCATGCAAACTAAAACTAAATACATGTCTAATTGATAATACATATATATATATATATATATATATATATATATATATATATATATATATATAAATATATATATATATATATATGTATGTATGTATGTATGCATCTATATTTATATATATATATATATATATATATATATATATATATATATATATATATAAGAAGGACTAAAAGAAATTATGTATTCGTGAAATATTAAAGAGAAAAAGATATCCTAATAACACGACAGTCTCTAAGTAGGTATATCTACAAAAAGTGGGAAATATCAGTAGTAGTAATTTTATATGTTTAGAAAGAAAACAACAAATAATTATCTTAAAAATAAAAATGAATTGTTGAATAATAAAAACTAAATTCTAAAAAATGTAAGTATATTAATAAATATCTACCTTAAAGCCAGATTAAAAATATATATATATTTATAAATAAATTAAAACAGCTTTAGAGTTTCCGAAAGGTTTATCATACCAGATATATATACAAATAAATTTTAAATATTTAGTAAATTATATCATTTATATGTTAGGATTTAATCATAATATTAAATAATCAATATTAACCATTAAATGAATTACAGATATATGAACAAATTATATATATATATATATATATATATATATATATATATATATATATATATATATGTGTGTGTGTGCGTGTGTGTGTGTGTGTATGTGTGTGTATGTGTGTGTGTGCGTGTATGTATGTATGTATGTAGGTGTGTATCATTAATAATATGAAAAAGAAAGAAAATCTATGTATTTTTTCCTTTTTTAAATAAACAAACTATTACATATATATGTGTGTATATATATATTATAGTATTAATATATATATATATATATATATATATATATATATATATATATATATATATATATATATATATATATATATATATATATATATATATATATATCATTTATTTACAAGAATAGCTAAAAATAAAAATAAAATAATCAAATAAATGTACTTTTTAAGAATATAATTCCGATAATTTAAATTCGTTTTATACTTCAAAATATATTATTTTTATTAACATTTCCGGAGTTTATTTTACTAAGATTTTGTTTTGCATAAATACCTTTTATAACGCTGAAATTTAAAAAATAAAATAGTAACATTTCAAGTTAGATATACTGTCATATGATAAAATAAGTTACATATATATGCAAAATATTAATTAATAAACAATAATAAATATAAGTAAATAAAATTAAATAAGTTGTGAATCATTAATTCTAAATATTATCTTAATTTAAATCATTGGAAACATTTAACGAGTTTATCTACCTAAATGGCTTTACATAGATAATTTAATTAAAAAATAAATGTCACATTTTGTAATGTTTCTGTAACTTTTTGTAATTTTTAGTGTAAAATAGCTTTCATATTTCTTCCAAGGAAGTAATACTTTTAAAATGAAATCATAAAATAAGTGAATAAATACATTAAATATAATAAAAAGTATATATATATTGTGTATTTAGGCAGCAATCCTCCATTTATATATGTTTCATTAAAAACGGAAGACAAGATACTACGATTAAGCTTTTTATTTTATTTTTCTTGTGTTCGAACAAGTGTTTTCTTTTTTGGACGCAGAGTGTGTAGAAACTGTTCTATAATTCACACAACATACACACAACGCACACACTCACTTAAACTGAGAAAATAAAATCATCCTTGATAATGGCTTAAAAGTATAGCCGAAAGCTCTCGGAATTATAGAACATTTGGACAGTTTCTACAAAAATGAAAACACTTTTTCGAACACAAGAAAAATTAAATAAAATGCTTAGTCGTAGTCCCTGATCTCTAGGGAAAATATGTTCAATTTGCAAAAAAAAGAGATTATTTTCAGAACTTATGCAAATACAAAAAGAAAATAGAATGAAAACAAACAGTACAAACCCCATCCAAAGAAGAAGCTGAAATATTTACAATGAATACACAAAAAAGACGTAACGTTAATCACAGACGCGAGTGAAAAGGCGATTGTTGCTATTCTATCACAAGAAGAACACCCGATCATGTACATACCAAGAAGGTTAACATCAGCAGAAACTAACTACTCAAATATTGAAAAAGGAGCACCAGCGATTGTATGGAGCATGGAAAGGGCACGAAACTTTTTGATAGGAAAATAATTCTTATTAAAATCTCGACCACAAATCATTGGAATTCATATTTAACACGAGAAAAGAATTGCCAAAAGTCATATCGTAAAAGATTTTAAGATGGGCAATAAAAATCGTGGCATTCGATTTTGGCATAGTATTCTTAAAAGGGAACACTGTCCCTCATGTAGATGCTTTATCAAGATTACAGTTCAAGAAAAACAGGAAAATGCTGAAGATAATATAATACACCGGGTAGAAACAGACGTTCTTCCTCTAAATAGACTCAAAATAGAAACAAAGCAAGACCCAGTATTAAGCAGAATAATAGAGAGAATAAAAAATAATATATGAAGTAACTGTTCGATGGCAGAGCGACCCTTTAAAGAAACAAATCACAAATTAACCATATAAAATGTCACAATATGTCATTATATGGGATATAATTGTAGCTCCCCAAATACTGAGAAGGGACATTTTAAAAGAAGTACATGATGACGTGCATTGTGGCAGAACAGCGACACAAAAAATGACTAAATTTACAAGCCTGGTGGCCAGGATAATCAAATTAAGATGTAGAGGAATACAGTAAGAGACACCCCAAATATGAGAAAATAAAAAACTTCAAGCAAGCAAAAATTCACTCATGACCAAAGGAAGCAGAGCCATAGGTTAGGGCCCACATGGATCACGCACATATCAAATATAGTGGATTGTTCTTATTATTAGTGGACTCATATTCAGGATGGCCAAAGGTTGTCAGAGTAAAAGACAGAAAAGCCACCCCAATAAAGCAAGTACTAAGAACTATATTCTCAATTAATAGAGTGTCCCAGACCATAGACACCGACAATGCACCCAAATTTTGCGATGAGAACTGATGTGTGTGGTTAAAACAGATTGGATGCACATCCCATACAAAACACCACCGTACCACCCACAATCTAATGGCATTGAGGAAAGAATGGTACAAATGGTAAAAATGCTTTATGAAAGCATAGAAGCGTATCTACCAAAACTACAGATCCATTCCACATACAAGAAGAAAACTGAGCCCTTCGGCACTAATAAGAAGACAAACCAGTGCCCCTTATAACTATGTCCTTTGCAACGAAAGAAAAAAGATATAATATAGAGAGAATAAAGAGGCTGGTCCAGAAGAAGCAAATTTTCCGATACAGGAGGGACACAACACGGCTATACTCGAGAAAAAGGGACAACATATACTGGCACATGCAGATCAGTTCAGAAGCAGAAACGAACTGGATGACATAGAAATGGTAGATCAAGAAGAGACAGAAAGTTACAAAAGTGGAACAGAGTAGAAAATGGAAGAAAGTGAGAATGAAAACATGGACAAGAGTGAAGAAGAAAATGAAGAGAGACCAAGATCAACATTAAAGAGAAAACGAGAAAGAAAGAGGAAAGACAACAAAGTACGAAAATAATCACGAATAGTAAAAGGAAAAAAAGATATACGATCTTTCCGATTTAGGGAAGTGTAGTATCTTATGCAAATTAGACAAACATGTATAAATAGAAAACAACTGGCGATCATATAGGCTATGCCTAGCAAACCCGTTTGCTAATCATAACACGGTATAACTACTACGACTGCTACTACACAGAGATATATGGAAAACATAATAGTTAGAATAGTTACTCTAAATGTTTCGCAGTGTATACACAATTAGGATAGATGTACTGTATGTTGTGAAACATTCCTTATTTCACTTTGGTTACAGCTATTGGCAGTTTGCATCATAGTAGACACTCTTGGTTTGTAATAGCTGGAAATTCACTGTTCAATTAATCGATAAGTTATGGATGCCTTGCCGGCAGTGGTCACAACTGCAGATAATCACATCTTAACGGGAGTAACCTACAAGCTATGCCGTTTCGTTTTAGTCTCCAATTTTACCTTTATAAAAGTTACAGAGATAGTTCTTCTTACGCATAACTACATTATTCAATATATCAAAGTGAAGTACCCAAGGTTGGCCTGTCTGCTATTTATAAACCTGACCTTGATAGGTTATTCTCTAACGATCCTGTATTTGTCATTCTTTTTAAACACCGCTGTTCATAATCTTTGGGCTCATAAATATATATTCAGAATATGAAGTCTGAATGTGATGCTAATATTAGATCTATGATGTTCGCTCGGAAATTAATGAACCCTATTTTAATATACCTACCCTTCAACTTCAAAGGTAGATATTAATTGAATGGCAGTAGGAACTGAACCTTCCAACCAATAACCCAAATGTTCAGTTTTGTTATTGATACCTGTCTGGCCAAATTGCGTCTAATATGAAATTGCGTACGAAGCATAAGAAATATTATCGAATTAATTTATATAGGAAAATTTGAATCCATAAACCTTCCTCGAAGTTTTCTTAATGTTTTCATAGACCATTGCAGTCCTTATAAACACAGTTATGTGGTTGCTAATGCATTTCAGCAGTGGTGATAGCAATATCAGCAACAGGCTCCGTTCCAGATGTTCTTGAACAACTGTCAAACGATTAGATGCTCAACAATATCAAAAGGCATAACAAATGATGGTGACTGTGTGGAAAATAGGTGCTTTGTAGCTGAAAATTTGCTCTATTTAACAATATTATTGTATCCCTTGGATATTATCCATTTTTTGTAGAAATACATAGGAGGTATTAATTTAGGGCGTATCTCGTACATGTTCTTAATTTGATTTGTTTTCTTTTTTATTGTTTTCGATATTCACGATTAATAGAAACGGTAAGTAATGCGATCAGATTCTAATATAATAATATAATAAAGCTTTGTTCAAATTAGAATATTTTTTTCATTTAGTTTTGTATATTATGAGTTACTTTCAGTATTTCATTGGTAAAAAAATCACTTTTTACGTTAAAATATTGAAGAAAACTGAAAAGTAAAGTTATTCGAATATTTCAAGTATAATGTAAATATGGATACTGGCATAAGAATGTATACCGATACCCTGTGTTTTATGTATTTGTGATTACTGCAACTCAACTCGAAGAAAGTTCAACAAGGAACATTTTGGTATTGAGCATATAAAATCGGTACCTTCAGTGACGAGTAAATTAGAAATAAAAATTATGATAAACCTTTTTACTTTCTTTTTTCTAAAACTTTCTTCTATTTTTCTTTTTTACTTCCTATTCTATTCTTTCTTTTTCTATCTACTCTAACTTTATTTTTACATAGTTATTTTTCTTCTTTCTTTTCTTTCTTCCCTTTCTACCTACTCTCTTTCCTTTTTTCTTTCCTTATTTTTTATTTCATTATATTTTTCCTTTTTCTTCCTGTTTCTTTATCATATTACCATGAGATCAATTTCATTATAAGGCTGGAATTAAAACAACGTTGTTTAAAAATAAACTGAAATCAATCGAAGAGAAAAATAAATTTAACATCTTGACGCAAAGAATTAACTTAGTATGGATTCTAATATCATATAAAAATATAAATGAAATATTAAATAAGTTTTTCTTTCACTTACATTCTATGTAACGTTTTTATTTTTTATTTATTTACATTTTATATATTTTTAAATTGTATTTAATTTATTTTTAATTTAATTTTTCATTTATTGAAAAAATAGCGAATCGGTATCAAACCAAATCTTTGAATATGATTGAAATTATACACTCCTAAACAGCTGGTAAGTATGAGATCGTAAACAAAGGCAGTAGCGAAAAAATATTATGATTGAAAAATTCCACACCAAAGTAAAGAAAAGTGATATCAATATAAATAAAATGATAAAGCATGAAAAAGCAAAATAGCTTCCGTTTATGATCTTTATACACAAAATGATCTTCCTTATCCACAAGTGTGGAATACTATCGAATGCCTTTCTGTAGTCGATCCATGCTGTCGATAAGTTTCTTTTATTTATTATTATTATTATTATTATTATTATTATTATTATTATTATTATTATTTTTTTACAAAATACTCAAGAAGGAATATTTTCCCACGCAATAATTATCATTTCTAATTTTCACACGCCAGAAACTGAAATACTCTGATTCTTCAAATGCAGATGTTAATATTTTCATTACTCATCATTGACCTCTACTGTTACTGAAATATCACTAGCCGGGGATTTACCCATTGACATTTGTACAAAAACCTTCAACGTTCTTTATTAACACTTTTAAATATAAATATTCTTATTTTTCCGGTTGTTAGAATCGCATTTTATAAACTATTTATTCCTGAGTAACTTGTTTAATTCTTAATAACGCTAAAACATTACACACTCATGCATTAAGCGGAAACGCTAAACATAAGTTGTCAAAACAAATGGTCTGAGATTGATTTAAAATTCAAAACTAGGTTTACGTAAAAGGTCCAAGGTAGATGTATTTTCTTAGCATAAATATAACGTATAGTTTCTTTCTTTCTTTCTTTCATTCTTTCTCTCTTTCTTTCTTTCGTTTCAAATAATCATTCTGTCCAAAAGTGTTTGGCAATTTATATTCTGTTCATACGTTATAGTTTCTATATAACTTGAATATCTTCTTTCTCTTTTCTTTCCTCCTTTATTTGTTTCCTTTATTTTGTTTCTATTCTTTTCATTATAATTAACAATATGTTCAAAATTTATGTAGCATTTCGTATGATATAGTTATCTTATTTATTTATTGCTGTTTACCCATGTTTTGGATTAATTTTTAATGGCGTGCAGTTTCTTCTTTTTAAACAACTTTTTTTGTGGGCGGAGGCACGGTGGCATGGATAGCGGCTCGGATTGAGGAATAGCAGAGATGAGTTCGAATTCCAGTCAAATCCATTACATTCACTTGCGAATGGTATGAGTCCTCTTCTTCTCCCCACTCACCGTTAAATAGCAGGACAAACTGGGGTCTATAGCCTTCGATGGCAATTAGATCAAGAAATTGTCCAAATACAAGAACCTGGAGATTGAGATTAACAGGATTTTAGGAATGAAGACTGAGACTGTACCAATAGTAAGCGAGCTCTGAGCCTCCTGTCCCAGGTAAAATCAACTTAAATTTGCCCAGAATATCGCCCTGCTATGAACAACCCATATACTGAGAAAAGTGCTATCAATTAAATGACAATTCTCTTATAGGGCTTAAGGAGCATAGTTTGGACTCGAATCTACAGGATACAAAGCATGAAACATAACATGCACAAATAATAATAATAACAACAACAAAAACAACCACAACAACAACAACAACAATAATAATAATAATAATAATAATAATAATAATAATCAGTTATCTTTGGAGCGTTGGTGTTTATACCTCCGAAATCAAAGTCTTACATTGAGAAAGTCGAAATATCCTAGTGTTTATCGCTTTTGAAATTTTTTGGGAAAGATATCTGTTTGAGGTCGTATGACTTGATAAAGAACACCCATAAGGCAAGATCCCTGATTGAAAACCGTGCAGAAAGAAAATAATAATAATAATAAACGATGGAAAGATGAACCTCTTCCTGGTTAATACTCTTACCGTGCGAAACAAGCTTGCTAACTAGTAATTACTAAGTAAACACGCTGAAAAATTGTCTTAACTCGAAATGCAAATTTTGTGATGAATAAAATGATCCAGAAGCAATCAGAACTAGGCGTAACAGAATGTCAATATCTGCACTGGAAAATAGGACACTGAAAGAAACTGGTATAAACACCACTTAGACCCGGTTACAAACATAGAACTTGTAACAATTTTATGGGATTCTACAATAAAAGCAAACAGAACAATCAAAGCTAATTGCCCAGACATCATGATCAATGACTCTAGAAACAGAATGTACTTTCATATTGACATGGCTGTACCTTCAGATTTTAATGTATCTTTGAAGATCTTCAAAAAACTATCAAAATACAAGGATCTTGAAGTGGGAATCTAAACAAATGTGTCATATGAAGATGTCAATAACTCTAGTTGTGACTGGGGCCCTGAATTTTATTGGAAAAGGTTCTGGTTGACTCAATGAAATGATCCCCGGTAACCCATTCCTTAAAGGGTTTTATTTATCGAAAAAGTGTATTATCTCTGGCTGTTTTGTTTTATTTTTATTATATTTTTGCAAAATTCTCAGTGGTAAATGTCGTGATGCCACTTCTGTCGTCAGGTTTCTGGTTGAACCTGGAAGAAAATGAATAATAAAAATAAATGAAGAAGAAGAAGAAGAAGCAGCAGCAGCAGAAGAAGAAGAAGAAGAAGAAGAAGAAGAAGAAGAAGAAGAAGAAGAAGAAGAAGAAGAAGAAGAAGAAGAAGAAGAAGAAGAAGAAGGATATAACCCCAATATATAAGAACGAATAATTGGATAAATAACTGGATAAATCTCTACAAGAGTGGGAAAATATAACCACGAATAATATTAGGCTAGCTCTACCGAAATCTAAAAAATGGAAATCCCCAGGAAATGACAAGGTGCCCAATTCCTGCATCTATCATCTCTCATTAATCCATAAAACCCTTGCACAAACTATATCAGTGCTGATTAACAATCCCAATGAATCCCGGAAGGGATCACCAAAGGTATTACAAATCTCATGCCAAAAACAAGTGAAACAGATTACCCGAAAAATTACAGGCCAATAATTTGTCTGTCCACCACGCAGAAATTCATAACGTCTGTCCTGACAAACTGTACTTCTTTCTTGAAGCAACATTCTTCCACTGGAACAGAAGGAATGCCGGATAGGTTCATATGGCTGCAAAAATCAACTACTGATAAACAAAATTATCCTGGAAAATTGCAGGTGACGATGTAGAAATCTTAATGCAACATGGATAGACTACCGTAAAGCCTTTAATAGTGTGCCACATTCTTGGATACTGAAGAATTTGGAAATGTACAAATTCTCCTCTGCGATAGTAATTTTCTTTAAACCACATGGAATGTGGAAAACTACATAATTAAAAAACACCAGAGGCATTGCCATCTTCAATCGACTGAATATCCGACGAGGAATTTTTCAAGGAGCTCCCTTGTCATCCACTTCTGTTTTTTCTGTCTTTAATGCCCCTTATGCACGAACAAAACTATATATATAGCGATGTTTTAGCAACAAAGTACTCAAACTCTTTGCCAAAGACAACAATGAGTTGAAGGGTCTCTTCAATACTGTAAAATTTTTCAGTGACGACATCGATAAGGATGTCGGATTTGATAAAGGAGCAAAAATAATATTTATGAAAGGGAGAATTACAGAAACACCTTCAACAGATTTAGACTTTCTCAGAAAAAAATTAGGGAACTTGAACAAGATGAAGCCTATAAGTACCTAGGAATTAGCTAACGATATGGTATACAACATACCCAAATGAAGAAGATAAAAAAGTAGTACAACAAGCGTGTGCGTATGGTACTGAATTCAGAAAACAGAATATCATATCAATATTGCTGTCCCTATGGTACAATACATTTGAACATTCTTAAATGGACCATAGCTGACATTAAGGAAATGGACGCAAAAAAGAGAAAGCTTCTCACTTTCTACCGCATGAATCATCCCAAGGCTGATGTTGATCGTCTGTATGTTCCCACAGTCGAAGGAGACAGAGGATTAGTTCAACTAGAACTGTCTTACAAAACTACAACAATGGGCCTTCAAAGATACCGAGAAACTAGAGAAGACTGGACGGTGATCTGTGTCAAAGAAAATGAAAGTAGTAAGCGACTTTATTCACTAATAAAGGAAGCCAACAATTTCAAAATAGAGTCTCAAGTGGGTAAAAAATACAAAGCGTAATAAACCAACTGAAGTTGCAAAATACTTTAAGAAGAAAGCAAAGAAAAATTCAACCGACCAGATCCAGAAACGTTAGCAAGATAAACCACTTTATAGTCAATACGCTTCACGTAGCAAACAAGCTGGAGACAAACTCTGTACCCATCAGTGGCTACGTAATTCAGGGTTAAAAGCTGAAACTGAAGATTTTATACATGCTACACAGGACCAATGCTTGCTAACTAGAAATTATCATGCACACATACTGAAAAATTGTGTTAGGGTAAAATGCAGATTCTGTAATAAACATCCAGAAACAATTGACCTTCTTGTATCAGGTTGCGCGGAATTGGAACTCACTGAAGATAAAACACGTTGAAGGAATAACTGGTAGCCCATGCCATAAAGTATACAAGTACAGCCCACACATTACGAAGGGTTTTATCTATGTAAAATATGTATGATTCTGTTTTAAAAAACTACTCAGTGGAAAATGTCATGATGCCATTTCTGAAGCTAGGCCTCTGGTTAGGACCCGGAAAGAAACGAGTGTACCATAGGAAATAAAACAACAACAATAATAATAATACCTGTACAGCAAACATGTTAAACTGAGGGCCGCCTGAAGGCCAAATAGTCACATATGTGTTATCATGTGAGCCACACACTACAACCAATTGTGCAAATTACAACTAACTTGAGTCATTTAATAAAATTTATTGCAGAATATTTTTGTTACTCAAATTTAGAAACATACAATGTACATAGAAATGTTTTAGCAGGATTCATGTGTACAAAGTAATGAAGTAATTTGATAAAAAAATAAAATTTTAAACAATATATACTTGCAGTTTGCAACAGGAACATTGAACAAAAATTACAACTGTTTAAAACTGAACATTTATTTGCCACTATTCAGTCAGTTTTAGTTTTTCACCCTGAGCTTGATACTTCTTTTTGCTGACAATCTTTGGTATATCAGGCTGAAATGACAAATAGTGATCAGTTAGCCTTGTTCTCTGGGAAGTTTTTGTTGATTTCATGAAGGAAAATTAACTGTTCACATACATAGGTAGAACCAAAAAATGCCATCATCTTTATGGCAACCTACTGAAATGTTTGAACGTTTCAGAAAGGTATGAAAAGAACCCTGGTATTCCTATTTCAAGATATTTTGCTTTGGGTGTAGATTTTGATTGCATTTCTAATAGTTCCATTTGCAAGTTTTCTTCTATCTTGGTGACATCAAAGGGGAATTGTGCTGAGAATAATGCTAACTAATGTTCAAAAGATGAGAAATCACTAAATCTTTTGTGAAATTCCTTTGAGAACAATTTCCGCTGACTCTCAGACTTAAGCTAAGTAGTCTCGGTTATTGGCAATGCTTTTCAGCTCCTTGCACGTAGGAGAATGAACTAAATTTTCATTTGACAACTGTGACTTACATAGGGTTAGTTTTGTAACGAAGCATCTGATGTCATCATACAACTGAGTGATAGGTTTGTGTATACGTTGTATTTTCAAATTAAGTTCCGTTAATTGTGCGGTAATATCCACAGCAAAAACCAGATTTTGGATCCAACTTTCATCTTTTATTTCATCTGTGTTTTAATCTGTCATCTCCAGAAACATAATTATTTCTTGTTTCAACAAATAGAATCTTTTCAGCACTTTGTGACGTGACTTCTGTGTAGAATGGAACATCAGTGAACAGATTATCCATATCTTTCTACAATTGACTGAAGTGACGGTGGCTGAGTGCACGGATCTTTGAATACAAATTTTACTGATGAATAACAGTGAAAATGTACAAATGATGAATTTGGATGCGTGTTTCTAGTTTTCTTTGTAACTCGGCAGCAAGAACATTATGTTTGCAACAATATTTACAGCACCATCAGTTGGTAAGCATGCAAGTTTACTCAAATCAAACTATATTCATGCAGAACCTGCTCAACTCTCTCAAAGATGTCATGACTTGTAGTATCATGTATGGAGACCAGTTCAATCAGTTCTTTAGAATTATTAAATTCACTGTCACGAGACTTAATGAAGATTGCAAGCTGTGCTATTCCAGTGATGTCAACGGTCTCATCAACAGCAATAGAAAAATATTCAAACCTTGATGATTCAGTCTTTAACCATTGTTTCAAATCAAACTTGACATCTCATCAATTCATTCAGCCACAGTGTTCTTGGTTAATGTTTTTAAATAAGTGTGCTTTCTCTGGATATACAATTTCAGTTGTTTTTACAAGGCATTGATTTATGAAATGTCCCTCACCCTAAGATTTCCTATTCATGGCTCTCAGTTCATAGCTTACAGTAATGGAATTAACATTCTGTTTCTGAAATTTCATAAAAAAAGTTCTGTTGCTGTGTCAAGTTAACCTTCAATTCCTTGAGTTTTGAAATGCACATTGGACCTTCATATTTATCATAAGATAGATGGTTTGTTTCATAATGTCTTTTCAGGCTGTACTCGTTTGGCACGGTGATGGTGTTGTTGCAAATTAAACAATGTATCTTTTTATTCACCGTTGTTCAAAAATACCATAATTCCTACTTTTCTTGAAACACTTGCCCTTCTTTGTTCAATTTCCTTTTTTTCTTAACTAGAGGAGCACTAACCATTTTTGATTTGGAGTAGTAGGAAAAAAACTAATTTTCAAAATTGATGACATGGAATCTGAAAAATTATTGGTACATTTAAACTACAGCTGACAGTAAAAAGAGATAAAGCAATTTTGATAATGCTTTTAAATCTTTTTTTGCTGACATTCTATCTTTAAAAACAATAACTTTTGAAATTTCAAAATAAAGTTTTCTTTTTACATCTGTTAATGAAATGTCATATTGTTTTCTTGGTGTGATGGCTGGTGGCATATTCCCACGCTATTTTCTCAGCTATCAAGAATATTGAATATTTGTTACAATTTTTAAAATAATAGCTTAGTACTGTACTAACTTAAAGTTTGTTGATAATATTAAAACTGTTTTAAATAGATGTATGCAGCAAATTGTATTCTTATTTTGTATTCTATTAAAATAAATGAAAAATGTAAAAAACATGAGAATTATTTTCTTAAATATTATAATTTCTAAATTATAAAAACTGCAATTTCTGCAACTAAAGGACCAAATTAGTATCTTTTGTGCAGACTGCAGGTGAGCTTGTAAAGGGCTTCATGTTTGACATGGCTGCTGTACAGTATGCGTCAGAAATATGCTATCATCTATTTCTTCCTAAGTAGCTGTGCACTCTAATTCAGATCAAAGTATTGATTCCCGACAATTCGACTTTGGATGAGAATGTAATATCTGTAAAATCTATTACAGAGGAAATTTACTGTCAAATGATCTCACGTAAAGCTACCAGTTACTATTAGTACAATCATTCAATGAATAAATTATAGCAATATTACCCGAATGATTTTAGAAACCCTTTAATATATTACTGGTGTCTGTGTTCATTGGAACAGCTGAAGAATAGGAAAGCCTGAACCAGTCACGAATTCTGTTAGTTTAGACAAAAATAAGAATAGTATGTTAGTATGTTAAAATGTCACAATGTAGAGTTGCAAAACAATATACAAATAGGTGCTGAAAAGTTTTCATTCAATAAAATCAGTATTTCAGGATTGGTTTATTTTGTTTTACGGCATATCTACCTCAATGGGTTATTTAATGCCGACAACATTTTTAGGATAGATTCGTATGAATAGAATATGTATTCTTTGGTTTAGATTGGTTTGGTTTATTTTGTTTTACGGCATATCAACCTCAATGGGTTATTTAATGCTGACAAAATTTTTTATTGCTGGTAATATTTTGTTTTATCAAAAATCTGTTTCTTCAAAATTGTATTGCTGGTAATAATTTGTTTCAAAAAATTATTGCTGGTAATAGTTAACTATTTTCCCATAGCTGGGACCCTAATATATGCTACCACACCGGGTCAGGGCGGACCTGGGAACACCAGCAAATAAGAGGTGGTTCTACGCTCCTCAAAACCTCTTGATCAGAGGCCTTGCTGCTGGACGTAAATTAACGTCTTACCCAGGATGCGGATACAGTTTAACGTCTTACCCAGGACGGCAGTATTTCAATGACTAAACATAAGAATATTGATTTGTAAAAACAGCTCGTGAAAAAATAGCACACACACGTATATATATATAAAGCAGGATCGTTGTCTTCAATTGGTAAATTCGTTTTGTATGCGGTATGGAATGCTTGAATGATAACTCCCCATCTCTTCACATTGCTGTTTGTAAATCCGTTGGGCATAATCTAGGAAAAGATTAAATAGACTGGGACTCTCATTTCCTCTTTGTCGTGTACTCGTGATGGTGTTTGGAATGTTTCCGTATTGGTATCATCGCCATACATATTCGATACAGTTCCTCTATTAGATCGATGCATTCAGTGGATTCGGAGCTTGGATGGCGGCGTCTAATGGATGAGAAAAAGAAGTCTCTGTTGATGCGGTTATATGCTACTGTGTGGTCGACAGAGAAGGTCTACATTTTCCTATCAGAGATTTTCTTGGAGTTATTTCATCACATATGTGCTATCATCGCATCACTTGCCAGAATGAAAACCAAACTGGGCCAAGGGAATTGACTTTCATAAAACGATAAGTGTCTAGTTAATATATTGTTCATTAATACTTTCGCCATACTAGATCCAATTGAGATACTTCAGTATATATAAAAGTCTTGACGGTTAATTTTCTGTTTCTATCATGCATTAATGTTTGATAAACCCACATTTTGGGGATGCATTTCTGATTCCAGACTTCTTTCATAAAACAGAGAAATTTGTTATTGAATTCAAGGAAGAATTAAGCTATTCCTTATCAGTAGGTTTATTATTGTTTATGCTTTGAAATGGACATTGTCGTAATGTATATTGGTATATATTTCTGTGGACATTTTAAGTTTAGTCGGGACATAATTTAAATGTGCTTCAAAGATCTTTTTGAAAACTGGACATTGCCTCTGCGATGGTTTTGACTGTATTACATTATTGTGGTTTTTAATGATTTATAATTGTACCCCTTCATTTTTAAGGGATTTGGTGTTATACTTAGGCATTTTTCTTGGTTTATATGGGAAAATGCGACCGATTTTATTGGCTGATTTTGTCAGTTTAGTTACAAGTAATCTATGATTTAATTCAAAGTAGCATTTGAATACACTAACATCTGTCACAAACTGCTTAATCCAAGAGGCTGATATATTGAAGTCAACAATCTTTTTCTTAAATTATCTGGACTATGTCATGTGAATTGATGTTTCAAAAGATGATCAAACCATGTATTAAAAATGGAGTATCTTTGAAGTAGCATTAAAATCTCCATTAATGCACAATTTTCAGAGGTGGTGATTCTAATATACAAATTTAAGTTAATCCTATGTATAATTTTTCTTTTTTCTGAGACTGCATTTTTCCATGAACAACAATATCGGCTGCTATCAATCATTCTGATTTATGCACGATATTTTCTATTACAATATCTAATAATTTGTGTATTGCAATTCCAACGACATATTACCTTTTCTCCCTGTGGCCAGTCAAAATATTAGGTTGGTGCAAAAATAATGTCGTTTTCTCACATGAAGTTGAATGTCAAAAAACGACATTATTTTTGCACCAACCTAATAACTTGTATCCTAAATGAACAATAGATTCACAAGCAGGTCGACGTACCTCTTGCACACAGACAACATCAAGGTTTGCTTTCTTGCAATCTTCTAATAGGAAGTAAAAACGTAGATTCATTTTATTGTCCATTTGACGAACATTTTGTAGTTAATTTTTTAAGTTGATGTTGATAAGTGAGGTCAGCTGGCTGACTAGACTTTTTTAAAAGCCTGAATAACAGTTAACGTTAATAAAATTGGAGCACCTTAAATTTCTGCACTCCATAACTCATGTTCAGAATTGCCTGAAGTACTTTAAACGAGAAGGCACGGTAATGGATAACGGCTTGAATTGGGGAATCGGAGAGCCGAGTTCGAAATCAGAGAACCATTGCATTCACTTACGTGCTAATACCTTTGGGAAAGTTATGCATCCTCTTCTTCTCCCCCACCCCCAGCAGGACAGACCGATTTCTATAGGCCTGGATGGCAACTGGTCTACCGCAGAAAGAAATCGCAACCTACTGCGAGAAAAAACTGCCTCGTTATCATGTATCGAAATATACATGAGCTCCTAAGCGTATATCACGCATGGCATATAACTGACTGACTTAAATACATGAAGGGAAGCATTTGGGATTTCCTCATGGTATAAGCAGATAACAAAACACTCATTCTATGAACTGTTCACTCGATCCCTTCATTTGTATTGACCCATGTTCAGCTTTGTATATATCAAAGTATTTTCTCTACTAAAAATATGAAATCAATAAAATCGTCCCATCAGCTGTTCAAGTGATCTCCTCATTTCTACTGGTTTATCTTCAGCAGTTACATTTTCTACTTGAAATAACATATTTTTATCATCTTTTCACTTATTTGGCCCTGAGCAGGACTAAAATAAAATTTGTAAATACTAAGCTTTCCGTAAATACAGTTATTATAATCTTTTTAAACTATTGCTTACCTCCTCAGGTTACTTAGTATAGGGCAGATAAGACTACCTAATATTGATATACTTAATAGATAGTTCGGAGTGCCACCGAGGTTCTCTCAGTTAGTGGTAACTTAACTAGGGCTATGTTGTTTTTGTTGCAGCTAGCGTTGTATGTATGCATTTAGATTGCAATCTGTACAACAAAGTGTACAAGTAAGCGAGTGAACTTAACCGACGTTACAAGTTACAGTCAAATGATACCAAGGAAACAAAGGTAAGCTTGCAAAAATCTGTAACTGAAAATATAGATTACACTTTGGACTGATAAGTCACCGGAGACGTCATCAGGGGCAAGGAAATCAACAGTAAAATCATGGAAGTAATTGTACTTGGATACTATTTGGATTTTCACTATATGCATATAATACATTTATCGATCTTGTTGATTTTAATGCCAGGGTTGATTGGGAATATTATACGTGGGGTGGACTTGGAAACTATGGTATTGGAAACTGTAACAGTAATTGTATGCTACTTCTCCAGTTGTATGATAAGTTGTGCATCGGTAACACCAACTGAAGTACAAGTATAAAACAACGTGGTTGTACCCTGGTTCAGTACAATGGCACCTACTGGATTGTATGAGGCGACACGATATCCAAGATGTCCATTGTGCTTGTGCTATGAGTTGTGCTGACTTTCGTGCATCACCGATTAGTAGGTACTAGGCTGAATCTTTGTTAAGCCATGAATACTTCCTACTGTGTAAGAAGCTTGAGAATATCTTAAATAAAGCTGACTGAAAACACATAGCCAACTTGACATAAGCAGTGAGGTCTTTGTAGAGAGAAAACACAAAAATAAGTTCGATGTCTATGATTTAGACATGGATTAGATTTTGCGAGATAAACGAAAAGCCCCTTCATATTTGCTCTAAGGCAACCTGTCACATTTCGTGAAATACATTTATTCAATGCTCTGGCACACATCATCAGTAATGTTTTTAGCCGAGGATCATTAAAGGCTTCAAGTCTGACAGCATCCTATCCATTCTCCACGTCGACCCAGTCGATATTAATCAGATATTTACATGTGCACCATCCGTCAGCTCCACAAGATGAAAGATAGATGGCGACTGATGAAATCAAGGATTCGAAGAACAATGTTAAATGGAAAATTTGTTATATGAAGGATAAATGATGGGATAGTATGTATCAACGATTCAAAGCTCTTCTACAAACTTTTACGTGGTGTTAATGGTTCACAGTCTTATCCAGTAAAATCTCTTCGCACAAGACGGGAATGCTCTTAATCGTAACCCCAATAATCTTGAAATGATGGTACGAACATTTTGATGAATTGTTTTATCATACCTCTATAGTAGATGAAGAGTTTCTCAGTAGCATTTTTATACTTGTTAAGAAAGAGCTGACCATTTCTCAGTTGCTTAGCGTCGCAGAAGTAGCTGTAAAATGCTGAATAGTGGATGGTCACCTGTGTTGGACATCATATTCGGCGCTGACGTATGAAAGTTTTAAAGAGAAACTGTCTCTAAACGCCTACGTCTTTTATTAAAAGATTATTGGAGAAAAAGATGCGTTCTTGATGACTGGTATAATAATATAATCGTGATATTTTTCGAATGGATATTTCTAGTAAATACAGAATTATTTAACTTCTGTATATAATTTTTAAAGTTTTATATAATATAATAATGGACCGACTGCTCCTACATGCATAAGGCGCTTCAGGAATCTAAATGTGGCTTTCGATCATTACCACGGATATGATTTCTTTTCTGCGAAACAACTACAGATCTATGCAGAGGAGAGTATGGCTATGTATTACGTCTCTGTTGATTTGAAAAAGGTATTTGATACAGTAAACAGGATGATTTTGTCGGAGATATTGAGAAAGTTAAACTACACAGAAAATTTTACCATGCAGAAAGGTTTTTTTAATGTTTTGCAATGTACCTTACTTTATGCATTGCATTATTTTTTTTCTTGATATATTTTGTGTTGATATGGGATTATCTTATATGTCCTAATGTCTTTTATGTTGACAAATACGGCATGCATAAATGCAGTTCTTTGCATATACTATTTCATATAATATTTTCAATATAAAATTTGTATGTTGATGTGTGGGTGCGTTCGTGTACATTAGAAATCTATACGTCGGAAGCCTAAGGATAAAAAAAAACTAATATTTATCAACGTAAATTACTTATTAATCCATTTCATTTAGTGGTAAATATTTATTATATAGATTGATAAGTGTACAACGGAGACTTTAAAAGTATTTGCCTAGGAGAAGATTTATTGATAAAAATTTCCTTAAACTTCTTATCTGAAATTCAAACAACTCCATGAAGACTAGAAAAAGTATCAGCCAAAATGTATTGATTAGAAAACAAAGGTAGATATACTAGTCGTAATAATTCCTTTGAAATTTTGGAGACCATAAAAAGCATCAGCCAAAATGCATTGATCAAAATAACAAAGGTAAAGATAATTCATTGGATAATTTTAATATTTCTGCACAGAAATTCAAACAACTCAATCATACCTTTGACACATAATCTCGAAACTGAACAAACTTACATAAAATTATACATATATATTGGATATTAAATTTATACTAGTAGACATACACCACACGCACACGCAAACAAATACACACGTATAAACACATACACATATGCATATTAATCTGCGACAATTTGTACTGTTTGATAGGCTGTTTACTCTCCGTGTCTTCCAACGGATAAGGAAGTATTGAGCGTAAATATCGTCTGGAACTGATTGTGAGTTTTTCAATACTCAAAGCGAAATTGCGCTTTTAACAAAATACAAGCCTACTGATGTGGCTAATTTTCTTGTTTTATTTTTTAATTCTATTTTTTAACCCATCGCAGCACTCTGTGTCAGTCATACTGATGTTTATGCAGCCCCCAGTTATGGCTGCCCTTGTTATTTTAATTCAGAGCCACCTCTCTTACCTCGCCAGGCCACACTACTCTTTCAAAAGACTCCAGTGTTCAAGATAATTTACTTAATGTATTAGTTTAAAATCTTTATTGTCTCCCTTGTCTGCAACTCTAAAATTTTTGTTTTTCCATTGCTTCTCTCTGTTATTTATTTATTTATTCAGTTTAAGTCTCTCTCACTCTCTCTCTCTCTCTCTCTCTCTCTTCCTCCCGCTCCCCCTTTCTAGCTCTATATTTCTCCCTCTTTAATTCTGGATTCTGTACTTCTCCGTCATGCACTTTAGCATCTTATTTGTCTCCCCCACTACCCAACTACACCACGTTCGACTTCCCGCTTCGGTATTCCCCGTCCCCATTAACATTCCCACTGCTCATTGTTGTTAAGCTGGTACAGGCTGCCTTTGTCACCACACATCTCGGCGTTCGTGAAATATTTTAGCAGACAACTTATTTGGAAGCTACAAAAATCAATGAATCAAACGACATTTCGGACGCTAATCCAGTCTTTGAGATTTATTGAGAGTGAGAGGTCACGTCAATGATAATTCAGTGTTTGGAAGGAAATTCGCCAATTAAAAACACTCAAATTTGTTATAGGCAAGTGCACGTTAATTGTTTTTTGTGTTGTAAAGAAGTCGACAGGGTGTGACCTCTTCATGAAGTTGAAAGTAGCCAGAGAGTGGAGCTTAAAATTCAGGCGAATAAATATAAATGATCAAAGTAAATACAAATTCCAAAAAGATTATAATCGTTTAAATGACTTTAATGGTTTTGCTTTACAAGATTATATTGTTTTTATTCTTAAATCTATTTACTTGTTTGTTTATTTGTTCAATTCTTTAAGTAAATGTTGGGAAATACACAAAGGTAAGCTTTTTATTGTCTATGCTATATATTTTTTATGAAAGCTTAGCCAACACAATATTACATCGGCTTTATGGACACACACACACACACACACACACACACACACACACACACACACACACATATATATATATATATATATATATATATATATATATATATATATATATATATATATGAGTACCGAAACATGTATAATAAACGGGAAAGCGTCACACAAAGTCATTAGAAAATTGCAAGATTTTAAAATAATCCTATATAGCATATGTAAGATTTTTAAAATGATATGTCCTCTTGAGTATTAATGAATGAAACAGAAATGTGTTATTGACATGTATGATGAATATAAGCTTAGCTTTGTACAGTTAAGGGTCACGCAAGCCTCTGCTCATTTTTTATGTAACTGCAGTAAATCACTGCACAATGCAAATGACACTTATTTATTGTGCACTAATGCCAATTTGATGCCAATTACAGTTAAGTGATAAACTTAGCATTGTCTGGCACAAGTTAAAGTGTCGAACATCAAATATAATGGAATCAATAGATTAGTAATGAGTTAAATGGCAGATTAGTCTGTGCTCTTTCACCTTGGGTGATGAGTCTATGAACAGGAAAAGCTTTTAATTTCAAGCCATGGAAACGGTACGGGGAACCACACAGTTACCCTTGCCAAAGGTGCATGACAATTCCCAGATAATAAAGGAAAGGAATGTTTGGAGAGTCATGATCACTTCCTCCTTAAAGGGAATGAGGCCACTAGCATGCAAAACGTACGTTACCGAGAGAATATGAGAAAAAGTACTTTTCAGGAGAGAGGACAATAAAAGAATAAGAATAAGACATGAGATATCGATTGACATTGTATTTAAATTTTTAAAGATCAAAGTTGACTGGGAAGCAAAAAGCTGGATAAGAGTTGGACAAGCGATAAGTGCGATAGAAGACACTAATAGCATAGAACTTACATACATCCACTAAAACTGTAAAATGATGAGACCTTGCCGTCAACTTAGTACTGCGTTTAAATCCATAAAGATTAGGTACTATAGAGGTATATATATATATATATATATATATATATATATATATATATATATATATATATATATACATATATATATATGTGTGTGTGTGTGTGTGTGTGTGTGTGTGTGTGTGTGTGTGTGTGTGTGTGTGTGTGTGTGTGTGTGTGTGTGTGTGTCCTTTACTATAGGGTATTACATTCGGACATATGTAACCGCTGCATAAATGCATTCACGTTTCGATGTATATCAGCACATATCATCAGGCGGTGGTAAATGATGGTTATTACAATTTTAAAATTTATTTGTATACACTTTTCTCGCGAAGAAAAGAAAAAGAAAATAAGAAAAGCAAGCAAGAAAGAAAGACATAAGATATAGTCTCATCTAAAACGAAAAACACAAGAAGTAGTCGAAGAAAAGGGGAAAAAAGAAAGAAAGACAAGAGACAGTCTCTTCTAAAGGAAAAAAAGGAAGAAAATAAGAAGAGTGAGAAGGAAAGAAAGACACTAGATATAATCTTTTCTTCTAAGAAAAAGAAGAAAAGAAAAAGATAAATGTAGGGATGATATAGAAATGTAAAGAAGCTAGACAAGATATGTTGAGAATCGGCTAACCAATTAATTTTTTTTTTTTAAGTAAGATGTTCTGGAGGATAGATTAAAAAAACAACGGATACATAGAGTCTATTTGAAATAGAATTTTGATACAATGTAACAATGTATAAACGGTTGACATTTTCACTTAAGAGGCAGCATAATTTAACAATAATTATTTAATAGTAAGTAAATTAAAAAAAACTTTAAGAAATAAAAGAAGGAAAGAACGGGAAAAATTATCAAAATTACAAAACAGAAAAATAGAAAATTAAATCAAAAATGAAAAAATATTAAATAAATAAATGAACCTAACCAAATTTAAAAGTACATAGGTTATATAAATAAATTATATAAAAAAATGAAATAAGATAATAAATTATATAAAAAATAAACGTAATAGAGTATAACATTTAAATAAAGAGTTTTATATGCGCTATTAATGAACCAAAACAATGGAAAATGATTGGTAAAACATCAGTCGAACGTATATAATACTATATAAAATACTACCAGTAATATTAAAGGAACAACGTACAAACTATACACCCTCAGAAAATCTAACTTACTAAGGATAAGTTAAAATATTTATCACAAGGTTAGTTGAATAACTTAAATATATTATGTCTATTTTTAATTAATTCCCTCAAAGTCATGGTTCAATTTCTTAATGTTGTTATTAAACTTATTAAGGAAGAAGCCGTAGTTTTCGTCATTTGTTTTATTTTCTCTTCCGTCTTATCAATTCACCCCTGAAGATGACCTTCATCTTCAGGGGTGAATTGATAAGACAAAAAAATAATGTAATTGATAGTTGTGAATTTTTTTTTTTTTTTGTAAATGCGCATAATTCACAAATATCAAATTCATTAATATAATTGTCTTAGAAATTCAACCCTGAAGATGATCTTGGATGAAAGTATTTGGGAGAATAAAAGGAATGACGAAACTACGGCTCCTTACTTTATAATTTTAATAACATTAAGAAATTAATCCGTGAATTTGACAGAATTAAAATAAAAATAGATATGTCTAGATTATTCAACCAAACATGATTGAATGAAGATATTCTGCCTAAATATATCTATATATATATATATATATATATATATATATGTAATGTGTGTAGATATATTTAGGCAGAATATCTTCATTCAATCATGTTTGGTATATATATATATATATATATATATATATATATATATATATATATATATATATATATGTTTGTATATATATATATATATATATATATATATATATATATATATATATATAAGACTAGTTTGTTCATCATTATTCCTGCCGTGTGAGGGGTTCATGATTTTTATTAAATGTAGCTTAATGAATTTGTCCAGTTCAGTGTACGTAAATAAATATTGATCAGCCTCTAAATGTTCATCATTCTTATCGTCATCATCATTTATAGAGAAAATTTTCCTCTATGATAAAAAATGAACTTATTACTAGAATCCAAAACATGACTAGATCCAGAGAAGCCTTTCGAAGCTTAATGTAAATGACGTCAATTCTTTGTGTCTGTTGAGATTTAAAGGAAATTCATTATTATAAATTGCTGTAACCTGGAGAGAAATGTTACCGTACAATACTTCAATGGTTCGTTTGAAAAAATATATTGAAAATGATTTTATCTCTGTACAGAATTCGACCGAAGTTTTATTTAAATCTTTTTCATTGCGATGGTACAAACAATCATGGGACTAAAATGGGAAATTCTTCCTCTTGTGTTATATTCTTTCGGCCTATCACCTTCAAACTTTACAAACTCTCGCTCGTTCAATAACATTTTTACAATATTTATACCCATTTGTTTTGTCCTAGAAATTGTTTAAATTGTTAGCCTTGTAAACACAAGGCTAACAATTTAAACAATTTCTAGATATCAATACATGCCTCAAAGATTTAATCAAATCATAACTGAAATCATTCTTTATAATTATGATTATATGAAAAGTGTAATAACAGAAAAACTAGAGAAAATACTTTGATGTTTGAGTAATCATTTTATATCGATAAAAAATTGTCAAAAATATAGGAAAATTTTAAATCAAACTAATTATGTTTAAAAACTGTTATATCTATTATGCATTAAAACTAAAAGCAACACTTGAAATTTTTTTTTTCTTTTACATGTCATATTCTTCCATGTTGTAGGCGATCAGAGAACTTTATATACTTTAAAGTTTTAAACAATATATCCCCACTTACTATACATTTTAATCATTGTTCTGACATTCATTTTTATAAGCTTGCTAGATAAGTTTCCTTCGATAACTGTTTCTTTCAATAGATGCTGAGATTATTAAATTCTCCAAGGTCTCTTTCCTCATTATGTGCCCTGGAAATTTCAGCTGTCTCTTTGTTATTCTAAGTAAAAGTCTCCTTTTTGATTCCATCTTCCTTAAAACTTCCTCGTTGCTTACATATACAGTCCATATTGTCCTCAGCATCCTTCTGAAGGAACACATCTCTGTTAACTCAAGTCTCGTCTTCACGTGGGAGAAATTTCTCTTCCCTTTCACTACCATATAAGAAAGCTGATATCAGAAAACAGTTGAGCACTCTCATTGTTTCCACCAAAATGTTACGATTTATTAATATTTTCCTTAGTTTTCGAACAGGTCTTTCATTATTACAATGCGTCTTTGGATTTATTTTCTATCTTCTCTTGTAATACTTGCCATTGATAATTAAATTATTGTGCTAGTGTGATTTGACGAATCCATTTTGTAATTTCCATTTTAGTTGGTTCCTCTTCCTAACTTCCATACATTTTGTTCTCTTAGAATTAGCTGTTTCTTCTCGCTTCCTTTATACCATTTTGTCTAAAAGTTTTACAATTTTCTTTCTCTGTCTCTCATCAACACAGTGTCATCTGTGAATCTTATGTTGTTAAGACTGTGCCCACCCACAATAAGTCCTGGTAGATTTCTAGTTCTCTTAGAATAGTTTCACTGTAATGATAAAATGAATCCGGGGAGATGGCGCATCCTTGTCTAATGCCACTGTCTATTTTTGTGTATTTGTTCATTTTCTATCCACATGCAGACGACGGCGACCATGATGATGATGATGATGGTGGTGGTGGTTTTGGTGGTGATGGTGGTGGTGGTGGTGGTGGTGGTGGTGATGATGATGATGATGATGATGATGATGATGATGATGATGATGATGATGATGATGATGATGATGATGCAAACAGTTTGTTCCCAGTAAATGTTTCGGATTATTCTAATATTTTCCCGAATAAATCAAGTTTTGTCAACAGAATATTTTAATTTATTCATTTTATTACAGATTTTATTACTCATTTTTATTACACATTTTATTACAGATTTTTTAAAGTTTAGTACAATACAAGACCAGCTGTAGTTGAACTGTATTCTTTCATTCAATTTCTAATTGCCTATTTCTTCTAAGGTTCAGTATTTTCAATCCTAAATATCACCTGGTCTCGAACAGCGACCTGTGACAAATACATAAATATGAGTATCACCACGAAATAGGACATTACAATGTAAAACCTAATGTGCTATTAATAAATACTAATTTATTGAATTAATAATTATCTAATGATCAGATTAATGTAAGTATTTAATATTTCAAGATCAGTAATAAACTTACAAATAAAATAGTTTCTTGAGATCTTTTTTGCTGCGATTTATGCGTACATGCTATCTGTACAGGTAGTATGTGTTCACGGTAAAGTCAGTTATGTGCCGTATCATGATACACTCTTAGGCGATAGTATCTTTCGATACATGACTGAGGCAGATTTTTTCCCGCGGTAGGTTGCCATTTCTTTCTGAAGTAGACCAGTTGCCATCCAAGGCTATAGAGCTCGGTCTGTCCTGCTATTTACCCATAGCTGGTGGAAGAAGAGGATTCATACCTTTCCCAAGGTTATCAGCCCGTAAGTGAATGTAACAGATTCGACTGATTCGAACTCGGCTCCGATTCCTCAATCCGAGCCGCTATCCATTACTCCACCGTGTCTCCTACGGTAAGGTAGGTAAGGTAATAAAACCAGGAAATATTATTTTTCGTCAAAAGAGAAAACCTCGTGATTTCAGTATATAGTTTTGAGAATAAACATGGAAATATTAACAAAATCGAAAAGATTTGATGACTAATCAAATATTGATTAGCTTCAGGGACTATTTTACAGTTGCATTCATTTTTTCGATATATACATAATGATAAGAAACACAGAAATGTTAGAATAATAAAGTGACTTGAGTGATAAATAAAGTATTGAT
>OZ038520.1:27730358-27785358 GCA_964036315.1 Acanthosepion esculentum | reverse complement strand
TATTCCTCCTTTAAAGGCAAAATGTGTGTCACTGACATTAACGATAATCCTGGAATGGATTCAGGGATAAACCATCATTATCATTAACGCAGAGCGCTCCATAGGCTATTGATTTCCCGTCACAGAGAAAGAATGCCAAATAAAACTGCAGCCTCATCATACATTCTTATACTAACAATTTTGCAGTCAAAGTTCATGAGCTTAGAAGTGTAAAGTTCGTTCATTAATGTTACATTATTTATTCTTATAAAAATAGATATGTGTTTCAAGGCCGGACATAAAGAAAAAAAAGTAAATTTGTATTGAATGACCAGATGATAATGTCAAGATGGTGAATGACTAACATAAACTTCTCCCAACAGCTATGAAATAAATAGCAGAGTAGGCGGATATATACAAACTTGGCTGGCAACCAGTTTTTAAGAAGGAAATCTCTGAATTTCAAGTTATGGAAATGGTAACTAGAATGTACTCCACTATCTTTCCCAAGAATTCATCGAAATTCCCAGATGATACAGGAAATGAATTCTATGGAAATGCAGGATCGCCTACATTCTGAGGGTACAGACAGCAGACAGACAGAGAGTCAGCAAACAAAGAGATTCAGTGCAGTGTGGTATTTGTCATGGTTCTGGTTCCCGTCATTCGATTTACCTATCTCAGGTTTAAGCCATCGTCGAAATAGGCCAGCAACTTTGGTAAAAAGTTTATGCATTTATTTCTAATGTTATGACGTTCTTACTTTTCCCAGTTTCGAAACATTGTGTTGCAATTTCCCGTTTTTGTGTGTGACAACTTTATTGCAGTCTGTTGAGAATGCATTTTATGAGTTAGACTACCAACCTTTATCTCTCCAACTCTTCTTTATCGTCCGAAATTAAATCTAAAGTAATAAGAACATAATTAAAAGCAAAGGCACATTACGATTGATGGACTCAATTCAATATAGATTTCATTGATAGTCATTTCTTTGAATTAATTTTTTGCCCTGAAATTAACCATACTTATGTTAATAAATGATATACAGCGGTACCTGCGTAATTGTTATTGAGTTAGTCTACGGAACAATTACAAATGTGTAAATGGTTTGATCTTCGTTGAGAGCTGTAAGAAATTTCTCTGTTATACTAAAGCATGATTTAAGTTTTTTTATGAAATCATATGGTAATCTGCCAGTAAGGGTTGCATTCACGTTTAAATTTGTTTCTTCCTTACTTTCAATGCATTTGATTGTGGACATATTAGCAACGTATTTACATTATACCATTATACATATAGTAATATTGTTTCTTCTTCTTCTTCTTCTTCTTCTTCTTCTTCTTCTTCTTCTTCTTCTTCTTCTTCTTCTTCTTCTTCTTCTTCTTCTTCTTCTTCTTCTTCTTCTTTTATATACCATATCATATCATCATCATTATCGTCATCATCATCATCATCATCATCATCATCATCATCATCATCATCTCCTCCTCCTCCATCATCATCATCATCATCATCATCATCATCATCATCATCATCATCATCATCTTCTTCTTCTTCTTCTTCTTCTTCTTCTTCTTCTTCTTCTTCTTCTTCTTCTTCTTCTTTTATATACCATATCATATCATCATCATTATCGTCATCATCGTCATCATCATCATCATCTCCTCCTCCTCCATCATCATCATCATCATCATCATCATCATCATCATCATCATCATCATCATCATCATCTCCTCCTTCTTCTTCTTCTTCTTCTTCTTCTTCTTCTTCTTCTTCTTCTTCTTCTTCTTCTTCTTCTTCTTCTTCTTCTAATATCATAGAAATATATATTTATTCAATTGTGAGTAGAATGCGTAGGATTTTATTACTTTAGTTCCCTAGGCCGCGTTGTACATAATCAGACTCAGTCGAACGGGTGCAAAAGATAACTAACCATTATTGAAAAAAATAAAAAAGGAGTGATATTCCAAGTCATAGAAAACAGAACGAGAATAATCTACCCATCCTAAAAAAATTTAATAAAAGATACCTTTCGATATTCCTTAAAGTTTAGCTGTTTGCTAAACACATAAAAAAGGCTGAAACGTTATTTATAGTGAGACTAAAGCTGACAATATTAATCCCACTATAAATAATTACATAATGACAACTCCCCATCGCAGAAATTCATACAAAAATTGAAAAAGTGATTAAAATATATAACTGTTATTTCATACAGTACGGTTAAATCTGTAATATTTAATGATTGCTATAATTTCATAATTTTAATAAACTCGTATATTAAATACGTTTTAATCGTGTTATTACAGGCCACATAAACCACTAAAATAATAAAAGATAGCTAATTAATTTCTACCTGTTGTAAATTAAATAATAAACTTACTAGTAATTTGTATAGCTCTTTTTAATAGTTCATACGTCACCCAGTGTTTATTATTAAGGATACAACGAAAATTAAGATCACTATGGCGTTAATAGTTTTATCACAGAGAAATGAAACCCCAAAAAATCCTTAAACTGGAAATATGATGCAGAAAAGAAAATAATTAAAAACTAATCTAAAGAAACTGTTTTTTAATTTTTTTTAATTTAGAAAGTAAACACAGGTAATGCTGATAAAGTGAATCTCTCTCTCTCTCTCTCTCTCTCTCTCTCTCTCTCTCTCTCTCTCTCTCTCTCTCTGTAAGTTTTATGTCCCTATATAAATTAGGGGATCATGTGTCACACGTCTTTTCTTTATATAAATTATGCAAATCAAATCATACCCCCAAAATATCAGGCTTAAATAATAAATTGGATCATCATGAACAGCAAGGTCTCCTTTGATGGGCAACTAGAAGGTCTGCACGATCTTCTATGACAAATAGAATCTAATGACAAATATTCTGTTCTATTTAGTTTTCGACTCTTACTTTAAAATCAACGCACACCAGAAAGGAGTGAACAATATTTTTTTTGTTCAAGAAAACCAAAGTTTCACTGTTCAGATGAAATAAAGAAGGAACATATCTTGAACTTATACAAATATACAGAATGATAGGTAGTGCAGAAAGTTGCCTGGAAGAAAACTGTAGAGAAAACAAAAAACAGTTTTCTCTCATCACTGAGGAATTAAGTTCAGAAAAAAGTTGAATTAGAAATTGAGAAAATGGATAAGTTTCTGTATTATACTGAATAACCGACATAGTGTATGCAGACGCCAAACTAGTTAATGACAAAATTTATATTCGGAAAGAAAGCTCAGGTAGGATTAAAAACTTCGAAGGTTGAATTGTAAATGGAACGAGAACAACACAGTAAAAATGCGCGAAAAAATCACTAAAAAAGAAGAACCAGTTGCACAAAGTAACAGAAAAATACAAACTATAAATATTACCATTAAATTATGGGATAGTTGAATTATGGATGATTAAATAATGAAAATTCCTGACTTTGCCTACAACGGGAAAAGTATATTCGCAACATTAAAACACCGTCATATGAGGAGTAATAATCTGAAGACATCTCTCATACTACTAATAAGAATATGATATATCTAATAATGATATGATCTTATTACTTTTATTATAAGAAAATATCACTCCAATACTAACCACCAGAAAAAAAACAGTGGAAAACAGAAAGTAGCTCATCCTTACTAAGGTATCTGATCATGAATCAATAGTTAATTCTTGCAATCATAGACTGCAAAAGAGTGATGAAAACTATGCATCTCTTCAAAAATGTATTTCTTTAGTCATTTGTTTAAATGTAAGTAGCCCCCGAGCCTAGAACTTTTCTCGTG
This sequence comes from Acanthosepion esculentum, assembly GCA_964036315.1. Classification (NCBI taxonomy): domain Eukaryota; kingdom Metazoa; phylum Mollusca; class Cephalopoda; order Sepiida; family Sepiidae; genus Acanthosepion; species Acanthosepion esculentum. The sequence continues at coordinate 27,781,595 of OZ038520.1, read as the reverse complement.
TGCCTATATGGCAGTCTATGTTAAGCTTTGTACCTTTGATCGTGAGCGCTATCGCGTAACAACATTTGTAGTAAATTCTGTTCTCTCTGGAGTCCCTAGAGTTTTCAATTTCAGTTTAAAATAATTTTTTTTTTATCTATTGTGATCGTGATTAAAACGGTTACGTATTTCCACTGGTGCCAGAGGTCGGTATTCATGTTCAGTAAGAATTAAGATTTCAAATTCTGATTTTCTTGACAGACGTGTTCTTCCTACTTAGGAGATTGGCGCAACAGAATTTTAATTTTTACTTGCCCTATTTCCCTTATTCAGTTTTGTACCGTTCTAAAATATGCTTAGTAAACTTGAAGAACAACTGTATCTTTTTCGACAGACACGATCCTGTGAATTCTCATGTTTCCTAGCCTGTAGGAAGTCTGGTCACTATTGATTTATGTGGACATGTAGATTGATAGTTCCCATGAAGTGATATCAAGACACTTAACTCCTATAGCTAAGCCTCGGCATTCTTACTGCGAAGTTCTGACCCCCACCATCACACAAAAATACTTATCTACCCATTTTCTTGACTGTTTCAACAGACTTTTTAGTATTAAAAAATCTTTGTCCAATGTGAAAGCAAGGTCAAAGATAATCGGAAGTGTTACTTATTTTCAATTCCCCAACCTAACACCCAAAACGCATCTCTTGTCACACAGAAAAAGTTAGTACCCTCCTCAACCTGAATTAAAGTAACTTTCCACCATAGGAATTCGAGACCCGAAAATTACTACGTTGTGTGAGGTCTGGTCACCACCAATTCTAATTTAACCCTTCGTCCTTTCAACCTTTGACCTTTTGGTCATTGTTCTCACTGTGATAATGATACAGCTGTTTAGTAGTGCACTAAAAGTTTGAAGAGTTTGTTATATTTCAGTAGATAGAGATATAATCACAAAGGAGAAGGAAAAACGTGTTTATATCAAGTCCCAGAGAGATTTTATAAATGCCCCAGGGAAACTATTTCTCTTCATTGAATGAAATAATCCATTAAAGTTATTTTGCTGTGCTATAAAACGTGATCAATTACCGACATTTACTAAGCTAGGCTTAGTACAACCCAAAGGCCCAAGTTGCGGTGAGAAGGGTCAGTGATTGAGAAATAGATACAATATATTTGTATGCTTATTTATGTGTTAGCTAACAGCTAATACAAAATAAAGTACTTATAGGTATTTACTTAGCTTATTTTGGCACTAGACCTCAAATGATCAAACTTTTATATACTCCCAATAAGTCCTGACCACTGATAATCCCATTCTTCCTCATTTTCAATTAATTTCTATAATAAAAGCAATAACAATGTGTAAATACATGTAATAGTCTTTCTTCTGTCCGCAATACTTGCCGTAATCCCTGTAATGCATTTCTATAGTAAAATCATCAGCAATTCATTTACGTTTTTATATATTATATTTGCAATTCTTGTATTGCTTTGTGCAGTACACCCCTCTCTTATTTTCCATGTATTTCTACAGTAAAAATATCAGCAATATATTTACATTATATGTATAACTGTCCTATTCTGAAAGTAATAATTAAGTTAATTCCTGGGCACTGACAATTCCTATAATAATAGCATTCACAATACATTTATCCTATACATATTATACTCTATTATTACAATAATTCTTTCTTCCAGATTTTCAATGTATTTTTACTTTAAAAACAACACATAATCACACAGACTCACGTACACACATACACAAAAACACACACACACATACAAATACACACACACACAGATAGATAGATAGATAGATAGATAGATAGATAGATAGATAGATAGATAGATAGATAGATAGATAGATAGATAGATAGATAGATCTGATCAAAAAGTATCGGGACTGTTGCTATGGTAAGATGTCGCTTGGCACACATTGATCTTTAAGTGTGTTGCATATGCACACTAAGTTATAATGTTATTGTTTACTTCCATTGTTTACAGAAGTACTTGAAAGAACAGTGCGTAGACTGTGGTCGATTCAGCACACCATAGAGCTTCCGTCAGTGACCATGGCTTGTGTAACAATTTTTGGCCAAGACAACATTCTCCAGACCCAACAGCTACCATATTCTCTAGATTTCGACCCTTGGTACATTTTCCTCTTTCCAAAAAATCAAATCCTACTTGAAAATAACAAGATTTTACTTGAAAAGATTTAAAGACATCGAGGAAATCCAAGAGAACGCGACGAGCCAGCTGCTCGATATCCCCAAAAAGGAATTTAAGGAATGCCCCCTTCAATGGAAACGGCGCTAGACACAGTAGTCGGGTTCAGAATGTGTCTACTTAAACGGAGATTAAATGCAGAATTTATATTTGTTGTAGTTTTATTTTTATAACAATAGTCCCGATAATTTTTGATCAGATCTTATATATAAATATATATATATATATATATATATATATATATAGAGAGAGAGAGAGAGAGAGAGATAATTGATAATATTAGTGATCTATATATATATATATATATATATATATATATATATATATATATATAGATAGATAGATAGATAGATAGATAGATAGAAAGAAATATATATACATATATACATAAATTCCCAAGAGGATAGAATACAGGTAGAACTCAATGTCCAGGACAGAGTAAGAATATAATATAAAAAGCTCAAACACTAATATAAATATTAGTGTTTGAACCTTTTTATATATATATATATTGAGAAGTCCTACTAAATATAAATTGGGCCTAAAACAGTAATTGAACCTGAAGTCTGTTTTTCTTCAACAGTTTTTTCGCCAAAGCGTACTGCTTTCAGTTTGGTCACAGAGTTTAATCCAACAGAGCAAGATTTGAATTATCTATATAAAGGAAACACATCCCCGTTGGGAGTTCTACGACTCTATATCTGCTAGCTTCAGTTTCGTACCCGAAACGAAAACAACAAAAATGTTTAAATTGATATTTTATCCGACATTATTTCCTACGATAAAAATATAATTTATAATAATAAGAAAGATTGTGAGATAAAAAATATATCCAGTTATGTATATTTGTGTATTTAGACAGCAATCCTTCTTTCATGCACATTTCATTGAATACGACAGACTAGGTGCTTTTATTTAGTTTTTTATACAATTTCTCATGTGATCTAATACTTTTTTTCTTTTCAGATGATAAATTATATTAAAACTGTCCGAATGTTCTTTTTATCCGAGCACTTTCAGCTATACATTAGCCATTTTCAAGGATTAAATATTTTAACTGTTAAATAAGAAATAGTTTGTTACATGTATGCTTTATAAAATGTTTTCATTTTTCAAAACACGGTCGAAATATTGTGTCCATGTTCATAGCTAATATTATTAAGTGTTGCTTTGTTTTGTTTTTATTAATAAGGCTTCCATTATTTTTAGCCTTTTTTGCATGTAGATGATGCTATTATGTTAGTGTTGTCAACATGCATGTTATGAATAGGGTCCGGTAAAATATCTTATCAGTGAAATTCAGTAAGTATATAGTTTGTAATGCATGCATATATATATATATATATATATATACTTTTAGCATGATTTCTCTTGAAAGCAATTTATATGTTTATGCTAGATAAATCCTACCAGTGATATCTTTGTTACATAAACAACTAATAAACAAATAATTTGTAGTGCATATCTGCTGTTCAATAATTTTCACTGAACCTCCTTTTTTAACTTCTGTGTCTACATATATCAGGATTGGAGTGAACGAGCATTTTGACATATTTCCTAAATCCTTTAATTTAATTGTTTACATAAGCAGCTAGTATATAAAAAATGTCCATTGAATTCTATATCTATAAGTCTACCTTTCATCCATGCTTAGAATATTACTGCCATATACGCCGGTGCCTCTGTTATTTACCTTGAGCTGCGTTATAAAATCCAAAGAAGAATCCGCAATATTCTTGGTCCTGATCTGGTGGATCAGCTACAGTCACTTCTCCCCGCCGTAAAGTTGCCTCTTTGCGTCTTTTCTATAAATACTGTGATGGTAATTGTTCGGGTGAGCTCTTCGCTATGGTACATAGACTTTTTTAATTTAAGCGCAATACTACACTGGCGTCAAGATCTCATCAATTTACAGTTGAGTTCGCCATGGGGGAACCGTATGTTCTATGCACACATTTTCTTTTCTCGCACTTCTCGCTTGTGGAACACCATTCCGGCTCCATGATATCCAGCTAAATTTATTCTGCAAAAATATAAATACAATGTCAATCATTATCTACTGTCCTCTTCTCTTCTGCTTCTGTTCCTAATTCTTTCATGCCCGTTAACCCCTTGCGTCTTAGTGGCTATACTGCCTTTTATGGGGCAATACCGATTTAAAAAATACTATGGTAAAATAATGTGTACTGTATGTTTGTATACGCTTTTAGTATTTAACTATCTCTATAAATATAATCATGATTATGAAGAATGTTTTCAGAGATTTGTTTTATAAATCATACATACAATTTCATTGATTGTATAAAAATATTAAATTGTAACGAATTTGTATATTAAAATAATTTCCTATTGATTTCTGTTGTGAAATATTTTACAGTTCAATTTTTATATGCTTGAAGTATTTGGTACTTTTTCATATTACAGTTAGTAAAAAATATTGTTCAACAAATTCACCTTGATTTCACGGGCTACATCGTCAGTAATGTGAGAAACGTGACTGAAATGAAGGACAATATTTCAGGTACGCCATTTTGTATCTAATAAAGGACAACCTTCTGACTTTGTTATTATTCTTTGTTTTAATATCAATCCCATAGTTTTGTTAATACATGAATTAAAAAAATCATGCATGTACATGCCTGAACTGACTCTAATCTGACAGATTTAGTTTCTCATTATGATATTAAGTAATTGACAGTTTTCGCAACATCTTATTGATTGAAAGTGATACAACGTGACAGTAATCTATGAAAGCATATTGGATCCTTGTTGACTAATGACTCGCCGACGTTCCCTTTTATAACCTGCTTTTGATCTATTCCACTTCTCCAACATGAACTGTGTAAAAATGTTGATCTCATTTGTAAATTATTTATTTCTTATCAGTATTGCTTGCTAATGGATGTGAAAAGATCAGAATTATGATGAAAAGAGACTAAAATCGAAACATTAATAATTGTTGACAATGCTTCATATAATAAAAGTTAAGTTTATATTAATATTACTAATACAAATAGTGTAAACAAAGCAACTAAAATAAAGATGAAAGTTATATTAGTCAAAATCTCATAATGGTTTAACAATGCTTCACCTAATAAAATTTTGAGGTAAGATTACTATTGTTAATTCTACAACAGTAAAAAGAAACTAAAAAAATAATAGTCAATTACCATCTAATAAAAACTCAAGATAATCATTTGTAGATAGAATTTATATATTAAGGTAAAATGCCTAATATATATATATATATTTAGAGTAAAATCAGTTTAAAATTTCCTGAATAAAAGATGATGTAAATTTATTAATTACACTTCCGTTTCAAATATTTTCTTTTTACATTTTTTATTATTCTTTTAATTAATTTATGACACTGAAAAATAAATGCACTTTGCATTCTGAATAGTGGCGATACAAGTATAGAATAACTCGACCAATGCACTGGTGGTAATGCGAATTAGTCTAAACCTTTTAAATATTTTTATTAAATTCTTTCGTTTGATTGAAAAAGCTATTTTATTCCCAGCTTGAACATTGGTGACCTCTAATAATCTCTACACAATCCATATTCTCATTTTCCTTGCTTAAGTTACAATATACCTTTTTGCATGAAGGAATATAACTGTTCAGTTAAAATAGGGATCATAAAGACTACAAAATAATTCTATTTCTACTATTTGTAGGTTTAATTTAAACGCCCTACACTATATGATGTCGGAAAACATAATTTACATTACAAACTCACTATCTCCATTTTTATATAAATTTTCTCATTTGATTATAAATGACACTCCGTTGACTTCGATGGCCACTAGTGATCTCAAATAACAACTGAGGTCAGCATCACATAGTCTATATAAAAAAATGAATGCCTTCAATGGAGCTTTTCGTTTGAACGGGATCGTGGTACGGACACCATCACACAAACATATACAAAGACAGAAGCCTCCAATATATAAGTACCTCCAAGGAAAAGTGATACTTAAGGTTTAAAATACATTTTTAAAAATGAAAAAATCTTTCTAGTAGCTTTATTTAATTTTAATTTCAAGTTAATAGATTAAATTTAATATTCACAATAAGCAAAATGTAGAATTTCAGACTGATATTTTTATTCATGAGGAAAGAATTGGCAGCATTGACACATCTATCAATTATCTTTATTAAAAATCTTTCAAAAATAAAATATAGTTTTCTGAAACTTTATTTCGGGAAGATTATCGAATTTAAAGTTTAATTAATCTGATTTGAAACAAATATTACTTACCTCTAGTTTAATATAATGCTGAAAAACATTTTTAACACGAGGGGCGTGTTTTGTGAGGTGTTACTACATTTCTCAATATATTTGTTTGTGAAGTTTTTCTGGGGGGAACAACTGTAATAATTACTTCAATACAACGTGAATACCATTTTTATATCATTTTTAACTATCCTGTAAGTTAAAAATTTCGTAAAATGTTTCAAAACTTTTATTTAATTTTAGCTACGTTGGCATGATAGACTAAGGCGCTTGTAGAAAAATGTTAGAAAATTACCAATAAATTTAATAGTTAACGCTCTTAATTTTTGATAATGTCCCGATTGGATATCCGTATTCACAAAAATATATACGTTTATACGCACAATAAATAAATTAAAAGTCTTTTTTTTTAATATTAGTGGTCGTTGAATTGTATTGAGCTTTTCCATTTATGATTAGTAAATACAGTCTTAATTAAATAATAATATCACTTGACCGCTTCAAATTAATACAGAATATTAAAAGATTTAAAAGTTTATAAATTATTCTAATTAAGATTAAAGAAAAATGAAAAAAAAATTCTAAAGAAAATAGTGGCCAAAATATATTTTATAAGTAAAAGCAATGAAAAGCTTTTCTAATTAAATAATGTGATAATTTTATTGCCTATTTTATTTTATGAGTCAGGGCGGATTTTCTTTAACTGTAAAAGAAATATTTAAAAAATAATTCATTTCATTTGTAAACAAATCCTAAAAGTTTCATCAAAACCGACAATTATTAAACTTTTGAAAGAATTTCAAATTCAGTATGTCTTGCGCCGCAAAATGACGCTAAAAATTTCCTATATTAATTTATGGTCACTATACACACATACACATATACCCCCCATATATATATATATATATATATATATATATATATATATATATATATATATATATATACTTTACAATTGTAATTAAAATACCTTTAGTTAATGACCATTTTCACCTATGAATTTTAATTTTAAAATTCGCAGGATTTTTCAAACTGTTTATGGTATTAGTTTGTAGTGGGATACATGAATTTTCTCTCTTTTCATTTCATTTGTAAACAAATCCTAAAAGTTTCATCAAAACCGACAATTATTAAACTTTTGAAAGAATTTCAAATTCAGTATGTCTTGCGCCGCAAAATGACGCTAAAAAATTTTTCTATATTAATTTATGGTCACTATACACACATACACATATACCCCCCATATATATATATATATATATATATATATATATATATATATATATATATATACTTTACAATTGTAATTAAAATACCTTTAGTTAATGACCATTTTCACCTATGAATTTTAATTTTAAAATTCGCAGGATTTTTCAAACTGTTTATGGTATTAGTTTGTAGTGGGATACATGAATTTTCTCTGTTTAACGAAAATAAATATTGAGCGCTCTTTTAATATATATAAAGTGAGTTTATATAAATAATATTTACTTTTTTTTGTTATATCGTCGTACACTGCATTTTCAAAGTACGCTTCATAATGTTCACCTAACAAGAAAATGTCAGTTTCCTAAGCGTCCAAGCAATCACTACAATTCATCCTGAAAATAGATACTGCAAAGCCGCCCGGAATATGAGAGAAATTTCGACCATACTCTTCCGCCCGACTAGAATGGAACGCTAGTGTTGTAAATATGTCGGTCTTTGATCCAAAATGGACGACGCAGGCCGATGATAAAACAGGCATCAATTCTTGAAATTGGCGCCCATAAACGTGTCCAAAGTTACAGTCTTAAATTGTTAAGCTTTCCGTAGACTTGTCTTTACGGCACTCCTGCGTGTGTTTCCCTACCAATTTTTATGTTCTTTTATGGCAGGAGTCGGCGTCCGAAACGACTCTGTTCGTTTCCGTAGCCGGCCAAAACAAAGGTCAAATAGTAGAGGTGACTGCTGAGATTCTTAACGAGTAATTACATTGGCAATGTATGGCGAATAAATAACCAGTCATTGCGAACCCCTTGTGACAAGAGCCGTTAGAACCATTAGATGACTCTAAAGTCTGAGAGAAATTCTGTATATAAGTTTGTGTCGGGCACGCTATTACTGACCAGTGTTAAGATTGAAGATAAAAAAGGAATGTTGGAGATTATAATGCTTCAATGTTGAGAAATTAGCTTATCTTTATAACATGCCGCACAAATACCGTTTGTGTTTCCAATAGCATCTTTTAAAAATAGTGAGATCTTTATTTTTGTAAACATACTATATCCCACATGAAGAATATGCAAGAAGTAAGCGACAAAAAGTTAAGTAAAGATTCTCTTAGGTATTAATATAAAAAATATTTTCTTTATTCACTTTTTGTTTTCTGCTTCAGCAAAATGTTTGGTAAAGAACACCTTTCGAAAATTTATCATATAATTTCATGTAAATTGATCAGATAATTTCATATTAAATTCATCATGTAATTTTACGAAAACTAACACGAAAGTTAAATTTCTAAAAATAAATAAAAATAATATTATTTTCTCCTATTAATATAAATTATATTTCTATAGAATGTATAGCAGAAGATCAAAATCCTTGATTACATGTTTGTGAGCGTTTAATAATAACAAGTATAAAAACAGTTAAGTTGAAAGAAGCACCGAAAACATTGTAGCTCGTTAATATTTGATTAAGAATCAGGTTATCATGAGTTTGTTAATATTCCAATCTTCATTGCCACCACCTTCACATTATCTACATATAAAAAAGATGAAAGCAATGCTGAAGACCATCTTTGTAGCTGATCAATATTTAATTGACAATTAACACCCCTTGATTTTTAACATTTCTGTTTACTACCAGTAACCTCACAACATTACCTACATGTAAAAAGAATGAAAGCAACTCTGAAGAACATATGTATAGTTGATCAATATTTAATTAACAATGATTTAACTCTCGATTTTGTTAATATTTGTATGTTTATTACCATCAACTTCATAACATTAATTTCATATGGAAAGGTTGAAAGCAACTGTGAAAAATATTCCCTGTAGTTAATCAATATTTGATTAACTATTGCAACTCTTTTATCGTGTTAACATTTTCAGACTGTTATTATCCGAATTATTTATATGTTTTTAAAAATGAGAAAACCCCTAATGTAGTGGTATTTTTAGTTGATAATAAAGGATTAATTAAAACAAGTATATTTTCAGTTTCTCTTGTGTTAATATTTGTATGTAAACATTAGTGTTTGAGAAAGATTTGGAGATATTTTTATGCATGAAGCTATGTATTTGATTTTCAAGTTATGTGGAGTTTCTTTCGCATGATAGCAGTCAGTGGCCAAAGTTTCAAAAAACTAGAAACGCAAACATGGTTACACCCAATAATTTATTACAGTTTCTCTTTCTGTGATTGATGCACATATATTCTCTCTCGTTCTCTCTCTCTCTTCCGCTCGCTCTCTCTCTCTCTTCCGCTCTCTCTCTCTCTCTTTCCCTTTGCAGCATATCCGTTAAAGAGTCGTAATTTATTTGCCAAGTACAGAAATACATTTTATATAATACACATCGTCATTGTATTTGTTTTTGAGAAATCGCCATAAAGTTCTTCTTCATATTTAATAGGTCTAAGCTACAATATCTATCACAAAGATTCTCACTGGCTGCTCCATAACTGAAGAAATTGTGACTGGACTAACTTTAGTAAGAAGGGCGTCTTTTATAATGCAATATTTAGCAGGCTCGTCTCGCAAAACAATTTGCTAGTGTAATGTTTTCGATTCTCACACTTTTCCTCTACTTTACCATCGTACCAAACGAAACTGAGCCCGGTATTAAAAGTATGCATTACGTAGCATGACAGCTAACAAACGTGCCTCTTAGACTAATTCACATATGCAGTAAGTTAGATTCCCACTCAGTGGGTTACTAATATTGTCTTTTGTCAAATTAAATTTATTTTTTAAAAAAGATAAGAAATTTGTTAATGTCGAAAACTGTAGCTATTATTCGAATACTATAAATATGTACTTTGTGTACATATTTCACAAAGTACATTAAATGAAAGTTAAATTATTCCTGCATAATAATTACATTTTCCTAGATAGTTAACTCTAAAGTTTAGTAGATGCGTATTATATGAGATTTAAATATTAACATTTTTCCCGTTCTGTGCGTCATATTCTGCATGGTCTGACCGTAAGTAAGTTATATCTCTGGTCTAAACAAACTAATGTGTAACAAACTGTTTAAATCACTAGCCAATAAAATAGCGACTTACAACTGGAATATTGTTTCTCCTCCAATAAGATTCTTTCTGCTGCAAGTTTGTTGCATGTTTGTTCTAAACATTTTTCTTCTATGTGCCGTGTTCCTTCAGAACGTTGGCGGTAATGGCTCTCCACAATTTCCTGTTTTTTGTAACTCTTAATAAATATTGTCTTTGTTATCTCTCCTAAACCTTGATCCGCCATCCATTTACTCACATTTTCTAGTTAGGTTATGCGTTGTTTTCCACTGCTCCTCTTGCCTTCAATCTTTCCTAAGAGTATCAAATTTTCCAAGCCTTCTTTTTTCATTATGTGCCCGAGAAATTTCAAAGGTCTCTTCCTGATGTTAAGTATAAGTGTCCTTTTTGTTTTCATTTTCTCTAAAACTTTGTTCTTGCTCACATGTTCGGTCCATGATATTCTCAGTATCCTTCTGTAGATCTACATTCCTGTTGCTTCAAGTTTCTTCTTCACCTTGGAGAATATTGTCCAGCATTCCCTGCCATATAGGAGGACTGATATTAAATAACAGTTTACTACTCATACTGCCTAATTTTTTCAAAACACAATTCAAATTTTTAGTTAATACGAACATTATAAAATATGCAACAAAAGTTAAATTTAGCTGCTACAAATTATAAAAAAATCAGATTCAATGTATATTATAAAAAACTTTTTTATCAGATTTTTCTAGCACGGTGTTAGGATTTGCGTGCTATATATGTGATACGTTATATACATAAATAATTACAGTATAAATTAAAATTTTTTTTGCAAAATTGCTGTTACAAAAAAGGAATCGACAATAGATAATCGAGTCAATGCGAACACATCTTTCCAGCTATTTAACCTATATATGGAGAAGAAGAGATGGATTCGTACCTTTCCTAAAGGTGTTTGAATGTAAGTGAATGCAATGAACTCAACTGGATTTCGAACTCGCCTCTCCGATTCCTCAATCCGAGCCGCAATCCTTTACGTTACCGTGCCTCCTACAGTTATGGACCTATTATTTACTCAGAAAATGATGGATTTGTGCACAGTATCTTTTAAACAGTCGGGTTGTCAGTGCACAAAATTAAATCTGCAAGCTGAGTTTAAATTTTAGCCAAGTTTGTTATGGTCATTTCACAGTAATGGCCATTTCTCTCCAACCCAATCTATAGGATAAATAAGAAAGAAGACTAGGTCGCCGAGCACTAAATAACAGTCAGTTTAGGAAAAGAACAACTGGTTGGGTGACAAGCTAACAACTGTATCCCATAGAACCTACTTACTACAAAATCCACAACAACAACATGGTGCTAGAGCAATAACTACATATAAAACAACTTGCATAATGCTATACTTGTAGTAGAATGATGGTTAACAAACTTATTTTGCAAAGCAGTGTTTGAAAATTTTATTCTCACTATGGTAATAAATAACTATATCTGGGCGTCTGCTGTGTAATATTTCACAACTTGAGTCTCGCAATCCATATTCTCACTAAGTATCTTACGATTGTAGCTTCGATGCAGATTAAGTTAAGCTTAATCGATATTTGAGCATCGTCCACAGAGTTATTATTAGCAGTTTAGATTTGAAAACCAATGTTATTTTCGTACATATTTTGAAAATGTACAAGCGGGGTCTCTGCATAGGATAATGGTTAGCGAAATAATCTGGTTGTTATTGAAAAAGATACATCTTTGTAGTTTAATAGTTAGGAAGGATTTCTAGCACATCCATTAGTAGTGTAATTTATCCTCACTGAGTATCCTCTATTTATCTTTGTTCAGGACTAGATTAAAGCGCCTGAGGACCGTAGATTGTGCTACTAAAATCGATAGACCTCATTTTATCATTTTCTTTGCTGAACATATTCAGATCAAACCGTTTTGGAATATCATCAACACATTGTTAATCTTCGAAAGGACATTTCACCACTACAGTTCATAACAAACAAGTACAAAAACAACCTGAATAGAATTTTCTCCTTGGAAAAGGGGTTTTAATTTTGTTTTTGAATTTCCATATCAGGGTGAACTTTTTTGACGCATATGTGAAAGTTCAAGAATTCATCAACTATTTTAACGTCAACATAATGAATTTAGTTCAGCAAACTCAAAAGTTACAAATTACGACTCTGTTCATTTTCACATTTCGATGATGATTGGTTTCAAGACGATCCATAACCGGAATAAAGGAAATCACTTGAAAATCTCTATAAAAGAGAATACATTCATTGATTCTGTAACTATCCCATTATTGCTTTGAATTCTCTAAATTAATGCAACTTAATTCATTCGTTCTAAATACGCATACATTAATTGTAATGTTTCATATTATCTTAAAGTGAGTTACTTAAAAACGGGATATCAATTTTTTCATCATTATACATACACATGCTATTTTCTGTTTGTACACTTATTTATTCATTTGTGTGTGCAATTATTCATTTGTTTTAATGTCACTATGGGTCACATGGAGAATGAAGATCTAGATCTCCGCTCAGATAATCAATGTGTAAAATCGGCACTATCATTGCGGCTAAACTAAACTACGTTTAATAGATAAGTAACCATGTAATACTAGAAACAATAATTACAGGCTAACAATCGGGAAGTTCCTGTAGAACGATGCTTTGTTTGCTATTATTGTTAACGAGCCGTATCCTTATTGAATATTGTACTGTCATGATTTTAGTGTGAGAATTTCTTAGAAAATATCTAAACGCTGTCACAAGATATTTATGGTTAAAGTTTTACATCTTTATGATTATGTTTCGGTGTCAACGTATTTAAGATCTTAAAATATGCTTTGTAAAATTTTTATTTTTGGTCGGTTGTTTATTCCAACTGAGGTATCCCTGCTTTTTACTGTTTAGTATTGGATTAAGATGTTGACCAAAACTTGCAATATTGAAAAGAATAAGTAAATAAATAACTGCCATCGGTGTACACATGATCTAGCAAGTAGCATTTAGAATAGAATTAATAAGTCATATAATTCTTACCCCACTTTTTCGATACGATGAAGTTTCGACAAGATTTTAAAGAATAAATATAGATTGTTAATATTATTCTATGTTTAAAATAAAATTAAGGAATACTGTATGGTGAGCAGTCATTTGAAACATGAGTTTTCTGAATAGAGATTTTGAAGCAACAACTGTTTATTGCAGGACGAAAAATATATCGTTTGCTGAATTAATTATTTGATTTTTCACAAGTTGCAAACAGAGAGCACCAACTGAGAAGCGGACTCATTAATAATAACCTAGAAGAAAAGTGTATTCATCACTACTCTATTAAGAGGCACTCACCATTTGTGGGATTAATTTAATTTTAACACTCGACTTGTATCATGAATGACTCGACTTTCTTTCACTTTGTAAACTCCTCACGAGATTTTCGAAACAGTTTGCTGGGTTCAGATAACTTATTTTGGTACTGAATATAAAACTAAAGAATAATTTGGCAAGTACTGAACCAACACAGCTGGGTGAATGCCATATATTTCAGCCCAGAAGACTGATTTTAATTAACTTTAAGCGTATAATATGCAAAATAATGTGAAATAAAATTTATAAAAATTAAACTCTTAAATTTCTCAACAACGCAATAAACATATTCAACCAATTTCTCCTTCCTTTCACCACAATATAAGGAAAAATAGATACACGAAAGCGTGCTGAAAATTTCTTGATCCAAGACACTTCCCTGAATCTGACTAAACATCTTTTTTTCTTGGACCGAAAACATTTCAGCATCTCCTTGTATTAATGTACGTTTGTTTGTTTATATATATATATATCTATATATATATATATATATCTATATATATATATATATATATATATATATATATATATATATATATATATATATATATATATATATATATATTGAATGTTAAAGACAACATAGTCTTGCATATTTTCTTTTGAATTTTCTCATATTCTCTAATGAGACTTTTTATTTGAAAATAATTTCGAAATATGTATTGTCCATACGATGACCTAGCGCTTTCGAACATCATTGTTCATCATCAGGGTCAATATTTTTAGTCAAAGTTTTTTTAAACAAACATTTGCCAATTATCTTGTAGCGTAATCATGTTATTATTTATTTGCATTTTAAAATACAAAATGTGCCACAAGGGCTAAAAATGGGGAGGGGGGAAAAGACTGGTCTTCTCTAGTCCTACCTGAAAACTATCTAGTCTCATTCGTTGACCCATTCGTACTTCCAATTTTCCTTTCACCATAACAACACATTTACTTTCACAACACAATCACCAAAATACCACATTTTCTCGATGAAAAGCCCTAACATGAATTTTTATTTACAAAATCATCGAGGGATGGGGAAAAAATCAAAAGCCCAATGTTTATATACAATGTAAAATATGTAAGTACAAGATACTAAACAAAACAATATTAGTAGTAGGACCCTTCCAAAAATGTGGCAGAAATCTCTATTAACTGGGATGAACAATTCCAGAGAACAGAGACATCTGTCACCTAAAACGTGGGGAGGGGTGGAGACAAGAAACTAAAAAGGAAGACAAAAAAACAGGACTTATGTACTTGCATGCTCTAGCTACGTTGAAAGGAAAATATTTAGCCCTGAGGAGGCCAAAACTGAACATGAAAATGTCCTATCTTACCTTAAAAGGCTGGGATGACTAATGTTTCGGTTCGAGGCCCCAAATCCTCTTGCTTAAGTTGCGTCCAACAACCACTCTAGGTCAGCACCTCTCACTCGCACCAAGCGCGAAATTTTCACCCACCTTTTGCCGAAATTCCACGAAGAGAGACGCGCCCTCTCCGCCCTGATCTTAACCTTAAGCTGATGCCTAAAGAATGAGACCAGTTGCAAAGAGGAAAATTTCTCACCTGCGTGGAACTCCTTCTGTCTAGTCGTCCACGCCACCATTCGCATAATGCCGAGCAGACACAAGAACACATAGTGCTGATCCCTGGACATTGCCGGTACCACATTGGAACAAACGGAACTGGCTTCCAGGACAAAAAACTTTCCGTCCAAGACGCGAACCATGTAGCCTTCAATCAGCCTGCACAGAGGTTGCACAATGTCGCAGTGGAAGAAGGCATGTTCAATTGACTCCTCCCAGTCACCACAGCGAACACATTCGGCTGAAATAGCCAAACCCGCGGCGCAGAGCTTTTTGCCGACCCAGAGAGCCCCTCGCAACACCAGCCAGGTTAGAGATGACTCGTTGTTGTTGAGACATTTCAACCCGGGCGCCCAAGGCGAGACGGAGCGAAACTCCTTGTTCGTAAGGCCCAGCTTGCCCGGAAGCTTGTCCTTGGCAATCCTCCTCACTGCCACCCGATACAAAGCCTTCCGAGACATATCCCGTGTATCGGAGAGGCGATCTTTAACCTTTAACAGGCAACGCAGCGCGTCTCTACATTCCTTATAAAAGAGGCATTCACCTTCAGGTGAGCGGTGCGCCTCCGCCTCATCGAAATGCACACTTTGAAGGGACGGAAAAGATTGACGGGCGTCTTCCTTCCAGAATTCGCCTTCAACGTCGTTTTGCGTACACATCCGTTCTAGGAAATTCAAGCGGAGCATATGCTGACGTGTCTCGACGCTTGGCATTCCCAGACCGCCTTCGGCAGGATGGAGGCAGCAGACCTCGCGACTTACCATGTAGCGTAATCATGTTGCTACTTTTTTACAAACTAAATAAACGTTAAAATCCTTTTAAATTCAAAACACGCGATGATCACGTGCAGGGCGAAGAATTTTTATCATGTGACAGCGTGAAAAAGATTTCCAATACACAAGCCAAAAGATCGAAGAATACGCTACAAAATTTAAATCGTATGGACAATACATATTTCGAAATTATTTTCAAATAAAAAGTCTCATTAGAGAATATGAGAAAATTCAAAAGAAAATATGCAAGACTATGTTGTCTTTAACATTCAATACTACATGTTTAAAAGAAAAGTTGCTGCCAAATTACACATATATATATATATATGTTTATGTTGAAATATGTTTATCTCTCTCCTTCTACACACACACACACACACACACACACACACACACACACACACACATACATATATACATATATATATAAATAAAGAGAGATAGAGAGATAAACATATTTCTATCTATAATAAATATTGATAATTTTGTTACAACCTTTTAAACTAGTACTTCAAACCCTCAATAAGGTTCGGATGTCAGTATATAGTATAAAGATGTATTGCTATACTGAAGATAAAAGTAAAATATATTTTTGTGGGAACTATTCAGGTGAACTGCTACACAAGACTGACAGTCACTTCACTTTGTTGTTTACCCTTTTTGGTGATATTTTTAAACAACTCTTACAGTAATATTTGATGCAAAGTACTATATTTGTTTATTTAGAAAGTATCCTGTACACTGGTAATAACATGCGGTAATCACTAAAATATAATTATTTTTTTAATTTGTATTTACATATATTTTTGGTTTGCCTTGAAACTGTTGTAATATCAATTCATCGGTGAATTTTTTGACTATATTCAATCACCAAAGTTATATAATATACCAATCTATATTTAGATAACGATCTATACAAAATTAAGCATAATAAAATATCGGTATAAAAATAATAATCATGTTTATTTTAATATCTTTTGTTATTATTTTCAGCATTACTTATTTTCTATTCATATGACTCATGTTATAGTATTTTATATTATTTAAAATGTTAAAATGTAATGACTTCACCATAAAACATTCATAACGCACATGTTCCTAAACAATTGTAAACAATTACACACCGGATATATATATATATATATATATATATATATATATATATATATATATATATATATATATATATATATATATATCTGTGTGTGTGTGTGCGTGTGCGTGTGTGTCTGTGTTTGTGTGTGTGTCTGTGTAACTGGATACTGATATCAACATAAAGCGGCGACTGTTTATTTCATGTTTGAATGCAATCCTTCTTCAGGTCTGAAGATTGTGTTCTAACCCGAAATAGACTATCACATCTTGGTTATGATCTCAGTATACAATTTTATATTTATATTCACATATGTTCTATCTCTGATATTGAGTACTTTTTCCCATAATTAATGTAAACCTTAAAACTATATTTTTTAATGATGTAAGTGGTTGTATCAAAAAGTTTCCTAACTAGTTCTGTAGCGTGTCAACACATGGCAACACACTGTTGCCTGCACGGTGAGAGCCAGCCGTGATCTTCATGCACCAGCGTGCCGAATGGCATTGCTGTATTCATTTAGCAAGTTGTGAAATGTGTGTTTTTGTGACCTCCAGTATGCTGTACCCTGCGATTTTGTCAATATTCATGGTTTTTTTCTCCATTCACAGAATTGTGCATCGAGAATTCATCCCCCATGCCCAGATCGTCAATCGAGAGTTCTGCTGCAACGTTTTGAGGCCTTTTGAGGAAAGATTGTTCGGCTAAAACAATCGGAGCACGAAGAACTAGAATCTTCACGACCACAATGCACCCCGTCACCGAGATTTCCTCACTTGCGAGTTTCCAAACAAAACAACTTCGCTCCCGCATTCAACCTATTTGCCAGGTTTAGTACCTGCGGACTTCCAGCTCTTCTCCAAGATGAAGATACAGCTCAAAGGTCGCCGTTTTAACACTATTGCCAAGATCCAGAGCGAATCGTAGAAAGTCCACGACACGATTACAGAAAATGACTCCCAGGCTGGATTCCAAAAGTAGCAGGAGCGTCGTGACTGCTAGATTGCAGCACAAGATGACTATTTCGAAGGAGTTGATCTTAAAACTTTGGTAAATATATTAGTTTTATTTTTAATGTTACGTGTCCGGAAAAGTTTTTATAACACTTCGTATGTACACAAGCAAGCACACACACACACACATACATATATATATATATATATATATATATATATATATATATATATATATATATATATATATATATATGTATAATTAAACAAGATCATTTACTCACTTTCATTTATTCGACATTGAATTGCGTTACTTAGAATTTTCAGCTAGCCTGATTAATATCCATGAGTGTTTCTTAAATTTAAAAATGTTTTTAAAATATGTATTTCTACTTTCGTTTATATATAATTATTTGCCTTGATAAAATACATCAGAGGATAAAACTCCCTGGCTAAGATAACTGTTACATTTGTCGCTCTCTCTTTTTTTCTCTCTCTCTTTATATATGTATATATATATATATATATATATATATATATATATATATATATATATATATATATATATATATATATATATATATATATATATGTATATAAATATATATATATATATATATATGTATATATATATGTATATAAATATATATATATATATATATATATATATATATATATATATATATATATATATATATATATATACACGTAACTTATGACATATGAATAGAAAATAAAAAAATACTGAAAGTAATAACGGACTAAATCAACAGGAGAAGAACAAAATTGAAAAATATTATCCCATAAACATAAAACATAAAATGCAATATCATTTACAAGAACAAAACAAAAAACCTGTTACAAATTATTAAAAATACCTCCGATATTAATCATAGGTTCATAACATTTCCGTATTAATTATAGGTTTCTACATAAAGCACATTACTACCCATCATATAATTTTGGTAACGGTTGGCATTCATTTGTTAAAGTTCATAAATTGGACCATGATTGATAGATCAAGGCAAAATCTACAATCTCTATGGTTGTGAACCCTACGATAAAGCAAAACATCATGGAGGGGTTGCTGTCAGAAAGTGCACAGCTGGTTTTTGTCAGGCCATCTGTAGCTATCCGAAATATAAAAAAACCCTAAATGTAGAGGAAAACCCCTTTTCCCTTTTAGATATAAATAGAATAGTAACAACACTTCAAAAGTGCAGGTAATGCTGCAAGGAAAAAGAATTCTGGAATATCCAAAGCATTACGAAACGGGGATGTCCACGCGTTGAAATGTACAGTTCCTAAAAACTAGAATAGCCTAGAAAATCTGTTACCAAAGTCTATGAGTATAAAAAAGAGATGTCTTTCGATAAAGAGCAGCAGTTTATCAAATTCAGGTTTAGTGTTTTGAAGTTGTGTTAAGTCATAATCATATAAAGATCAAAGATAAAATTAAGTTTTTACCAGGAAGAGGCATGGTAGAGTAATGAATAGGGACTCGGATTGTGGATTCGCAGAACTGAGTTGGAATTTCAGTTGAGGTTTTACATTCATATCTTGAGAAAGCTATGAAACCATATCTTTTCCCACAGCTATGGGGAAATAGAAGGGCAGATTGGCTTCTATAGTCTTGGGTTGCAACCGGTTTAGGAGCAACTCTAAATCCAAAGCTGTATGAAGCCCTAGTGAAACACATATCAAGCAGGTAAGAGAAGGATTGTTTGCATTGACACGATGATCCAGAATATGATTCATTCCTTTTTATTGTCAGGAATTTTAGTGGTTCAGCAGAGTTCTGTGGAGTGAGTGGAATGATGTATTATGATTTCAGTTATATGATGATGCTCTAAAGAAGTGACTATGAATATGTAGATAGAAATGCAAAATTAAATGTAATTCCACAAGTGTTAATCATAGAGAAAATGTTGCCATTGGGTGGAAGGATTTGTCAGCTGATACTACTGTTGAGCTGTGATCAGTTTCATATATTGACCCTAAGGAAACAAATAAATGCTATTTTTCAACAGGGCATTTATTCTACCCATACTGAAAAGTCGAAGAAAAAGTAGCTTCAAAACAAAACGACTAGGGTCATGTATTGGCCGTAAAAACAATAAAATTTTATTTTCCAACAAGGCAACTATCCTATTCATATTACAAAAACCAAGAAAAAGTAGCCTGAAAGCAAAACTATCAGTATCATTTATTGGGCATATGGAAGCAATCTAATATTTTTGTCCAATATGTCAACTCAGCTGCCCATATTGAAAAGTCCAGGTAAATTGGCTTAAAACAAGACCATCATGGTCATGTACTGGCTCTAAGGAAACACTCATATTTTATTTTCCAACTAAGCAATTATCCTACCCATATTGCGAAGACCAAGAAAAAGCAGTCTGTAAACAAGATCATCAGTATCAAGTATTGGGCCTAATAAAGTAAACAACTCTTAACTTACAAGAAGGCACGTTACGTGCACATATTGCAAAGAACACAAAAAAGTGACTTAAATAAAGACCATCAGTGTCATATATTGACCCTAAGTTAAAACTCAAAACTGATTTTCCAACAAGGCAACTATCCTACTTATATTGTAAAGAACAAAAAATATTGGCTTGAAAACAAGACCATCAGAGTCATTTAGTGTTGCTAAGGAATAAATCTAATCTTATTTTCCAACATGGCAACTCATCTGCCCATATTAATGATGAACAAATTTTATTTTTTAACAAGGCAACTCTCCTGACGATATTTCAAAGAGCACGAAAAAGTGGTTTATAAACAGATCCATCAGTTTCTTGAATTAGCGAGAAGAGGAACGTTCTAATATTATTTCTGAACATCACATCTCTCCTGTCGATATTGCAAAAAGAACGAAAAATTGGCGCGAAAACAATTACATTATGGTCATATATTAGTTTAATGTAGGACGATCAAATGTTATTTTTCAACAAGGTATCTCCACTGTACATACGACAAAGAGCACGAAAACATCGTTAGAAAACAAGTCTATCAGAGCCATGTATTGGTTTGATGAAGAACGAAATATTATATTCTTCTACAAGGCAAGTCTGCTTCCCATATTGAAAAAACCACTTAAATTGTCTTGAAAGCAAGTACATCAAGGTCATGTATTGACTGGAAGAAGAACGATCAAATGTTATTTTCAAAATGACAAGTTTTCTGGCCATATTGAAATGACCACGAAAAATGGCTTGAAAAATGTCTATCAGTTTCTTGTATTGGCCAGAGGGAAACGATAAAATATTACTTTTCAGCATGACAACTCCCTTGCAGATATTGCAAAGAGAAAGAAAAATTATCTTAAAATCAAGATAATGTATTGACCAGAAGAAGATTGATCAAATGTTATGTTTCAACAGGGCAACTCTCCTGCCGATATGTATTAGCCTGAAGAAGAACGATCAAATGTTAATTTTCAAGAAGGAAAATCCCCAAAACATATTTCAAAGACCGCGAAAACAAGTCTATCAGGCTCATATATTGTCCTGATGAAGAATGAATACATTTTATTATTATACAAGGCCACTCTTCTGCCAGTATTGCAATGACCACGCAAATTGGTTTCAAATCAAATCCATAATTGTCATATATTAAATGTTGTTTTACAGTAAGGCAACTCTCCTACGCAAAGCCCACGTAAACGTTGTTTGAAAACAAGTTCATCGGGATTTTATATGGCAACTCTACTGCCGATATCGTAAAAAAAAATAAAAATTGTCCTGAAATCAAGCCCATCAGGGTCGTGTATTAGTCTGAAGAAAAACGTTGACATTTTATTTTTCAATAAGGCAACTCTTCTGCCCATATTCCAAAGTGCACGAAAAAGTGGCTTGAAAATGAGTCCATAAGGATCAGGTATTGGCTGAAGATAGAACAAATTTCAACAAATTTCTGACCATACTGCAAAGACCACGACAATCTGCTATAAAGTAAGATCATCAGGGTCATGGTTTGGCCTGAAATAGCCCGATCAAATGTTATTTTTCAACAGGGCAGCTCTTCTGTCCATATTGCAAAGACTACATAAACCTGGTTTGAAAAAAGTGCATCAGGTTTTTGTACTGTCCTAAGGAAAACGATCAAATGTTATTTTTCAATAAGGTAACTCCTATACCGTTATTACAAAGAGAACGAAAAAATTGACTTGAAAACAATCCATCCGGATCATGTATTAGCCTGAAGAAGAACAGTAAAACGTTATTTTTACTAAGGCAACTCCACCTTCCATATTGTAAAAACCACAAAGTGAATTGAAAACAAGTCTATCAGCTTCATGTATTGAGCTAAAAATAACAGTCAAATGTTAATTTTCAACAAGGAAACTCTCCCGCCCATATTGCAAAGACCAAGAAAAAATGGACTTATCACAAAGTTATCAGATACATAAATTGACCTGAAGAAGAGCAATCAAATATTATTTTTAATAACGTCACTGTCCTGTAGCTTGAACAGAGGTTCATAAATATCATCTATTTGCCTGAAGAAGAATGATCAATGGTATTTTTCAACAATATCCCGCCCCTAATAAAAATACCAGGAAAAAGGTGTCTCGTAGACGAATCCACCAGGGCCATATATTGGTCCGAAGGAATAAGCTCTAATGAAAAAAAGTTCAAATATTTTTCAACAAGGCAAATCTCTTGCCCATGTATATCAAAGCGCACTAAAAACTGGTTAAAAACAAGTTAATCCAGACCAAGAAGGAAGATCGAATGTTATTTTTCAACAAGGCAACTCTCCATCCGATATTGCAAATAGCAAGGAAAAATAGATTGAAATGAAGTTCATCAGGGTGATGTATTGAAATGAAAAAGAACAATTAATTGTTGTTTTTAACAAGGCAACTCTCCGAACCATAATTCTACGACCACGAAAATGTCACTGAAAAATAAATCCACCAAGGTTACGTATTGCCTTGATGTAAATGAACAAATTGTATTTTTCAACAAGGCAACTTTTCTACTAACATTGCAAAGACAACGAAAATTTGCTTGGAAACAAATTCAACTGATTCAAAGAGAATAAATAATTGGCTTGAAGACAAGTCCATCAGTGTCAAGTATTAGCCTGAAGAAAGCGATCAAATGCTATTTTTAACATGGCAAATCTTATGTCCATATTGAAACGAGCACGAAAAGGTTCTTTAAAAACAACTCCATCAGTGTCATTGGCCTGAAGAAGAACGATCAAATAAGGCAACTCCTCTGCCCATATTTTAAAGTGCGCGAAAAAGTACCTTGAAAACAAGTCCATCAGGGTCATATATTGTCATGATCAGATTTTAACCCAACAAAATATAGTTGGCTATTGCGTTAAACACGATCTGTAAATGTCGATCAACTATTCATTAACTTATTAAGATGATCAGATTTTATGTCGCAGAATTGACCCTACTTCCTCAAGAAATGAAGCTGTTCGCAAGTTTAGCCACAAGAAAACAATAGGAAAATATCTCCTACCACGTAACTTTATCTTTGTTTAATATCGGATTATTTTTTGACAAATGTTTTTAAATATACAATTTTCCCGAAGTACGAATTTCAACCACTATATATATATATATATATATATATATATATATATATATATATATATATATATATATATATATATATATATATATGTATATGTATATAGAGGCTAAGAAGAATTTGGTAATCCGTATAGGTAGTCCCAAAATGTATATATGTTGTTCTCAATGTCAGAGGTAGGGCGTATGTAAATATAAAAGTAGATATTGACGTCAACAATCAGTTTCATCTATCCCGAAGATTGCGCTTAAGCATTAAATAGACAGTCACCGCTTGGTTTTGACTTCACTCTCCATTTTCTCTCCAGGTCTAACTTCAACTGATGTTCTCCGATTTGAAGGTTAGCCTTTATCACGGACACACCGCCGTTGATTCTATCGGAGGTCCCTTCACCTTAGTAACAACAATTTCGTATCATTACGCCACCGATGCAACCTTAGCTACCGAACCCATCCTAGATGGATGCTAGATGGTCGTTGACACTACAAGATGCTTCACCTGCTTTTAAAGATATTGTAATTCCCAACAGAAATAGGACCAGTATTTCCTTTACCCTACTAGCCACTTTCATGCCATGCTAATGAATCTGAAGTGACTAGAGATTCGTGTAAAAGTTGAAACTTGTCATACTCCGTGTTTTTTTTTTTACCGCAAACTCACAAATGAAAGTGATTTAATCAATTTCTATTCCCACCCCAACAAAAAAATAAAATCAGGAATAATCGTAGGTGTTTACTCCAGAGTCCTTAGAATCTGTAGACCAGAATATCTAGATGATGGACAGAA
The DNA here is from genome assembly GCA_964036315.1 of Acanthosepion esculentum. NCBI lineage: Eukaryota > Metazoa > Mollusca > Cephalopoda > Sepiida > Sepiidae > Acanthosepion > Acanthosepion esculentum. Next base: position 27,756,814 of record OZ038520.1, on the reverse strand, counting down.
AGAAACTTTTAGACTACCTCACTACCCACATAATTTCATCCTTAATGATGGAAAATGAGCATACAAATTCCCAAAAAGTAAGCACCACCGACAACAGACATCTCCGACACAAAAAAAAAACACAAAATTCATAATCCTACTCCCCAACACACTATCAACAAAATTTGGAAACCAACTAGTTATCCCTAACACTATGATCTTTACCATCAACTCCAAGATAATCAGAGATATAATTAGAAAGAAAAATAAAGCCAACACCACATCTAATACCTGGATCTATGTTCTAAATCAGCCAGCAATTTCAGAAAACTACGAAGATAAGAGAGGCCTTCCCTGGAACAACGCATGTAGCACAAACAAACAAAACAGGTCATAACTTCAATTTAATAAATTTCAACTTAATTAGAAAAGAACATAATTTATTACGTAGAAAATATTTATGAGTCCTGATAAATATTTTAACAATTGTAATCACACCAAATTTTATAAAATTCATACTTAAAGAATCTACAATATGTTTGCCTACAACAATAACCAGTAGAACAATTTTTTTCACCGTCACAGAAAACATTCCCTACTCAACATATGGACAACTACCAGACATAGATAAAATGTCAAGAAGAAACTCAAACGCACAGACACGTATAGACATTATCAATCAACAAAAATTGTGTTACACAGACATAAAAGAATTATAAACACAAACGCTACCATACAAGATAGATACACGTAAAGTCTGCTTAAGCAATGAAAAACAAAACAAAAATAAATAATACCAGAACTTTCTTTTCTCTTCCATATTTCATTTTCTGATTTAGATTAAATAAAAGCGAAGCATGTTAAATTTATAAACTTTTCATGTTTGTTCCTTATTATAACATACTATCTCTCGCTCTCTCTCTCTCTCTCTCTCTCTCTCTCTCTCTCTCTCTCACACACACACACACACACACACACACACACACACACATATATATATAGTTTAGAATTGTGTATATTTATCGGATGAGAGTACACAATATGATATAGAGCCTTTGTAGATATAGAAAATCTGGATGGGTTGATTCATCTTCACACACACACACACATATTGTTTTGTTTATAAATATATATTTTTGTTTATATATATATACGAAGAATCATAAGTAGTCGATTGCTGATAAACCCCTAACGAGTGGACGGAGTGATTTCCGGAAGGAACGTCTACGAAACTCTGAATCCTGAAGATAACACATATCAGCTGTGAGGAAACCATATACTTCTATTATACACACACACATATACGCACACACACACACATATATATATACATATATATATGTGTATTATATATATATATATATATATATATATATATATATATATATACATACATATATATATATATATACATATATATATATATATATTTATATATATATATATATGGGTAAACTGTCGCCATTTTATACTTTTAATTTTTTAATTTCACGCATGTTTTGTTTGTTTTTGATTTTGTTCACTGCTCAGTATAGTAGGGTCAGTTGGGCACCGTCTGTGAGAAAAAAGAAAAGAAATATTCACTCCGACATAAATTTGGAAACGCATATTGTACTGATTCGCATTCGTGCCGGAATCTCCAATACGAACATTTTAGAGAGTTTAGGTGTCAGTCTGAGAACTGTGCAGAGGATTCGGAAAGAGTTGGATAAGTCTAATTGTGATTACAAAGGTACGACTGCTCGGAAAACTCACTTTGATAGTTATGATAAGCAAAGAACAACCGAATTTTGGAGTGACGGTCTCAGAGTGAACTTGGAGGCCTACATCAATTTCCTTGAGTAGGTAGTGCAGTCCTGGGTTCAGAGGGTGGCTTCTGGAAGACCCTATGTCTGGCAACAGGACTCTGCAACATGCCACACAAGCAGGAGAACCCAGTCACGGCTATAAGACATTTTCTGCGACCACATCACCGTTACATCTGGCCATCTATCTCACCAGACTGCAACCACCTTGATTATTATGTGTGGTGCGCGGCTGAGCGAGAGACTAACAAAACTCCTTGTAACACCAAAGATAAACTGAGGGCAAGGATTATGGCAGCATTCACCAACTTAAACAATGAGAACGTCCAGAAGAGTTGCAGATTCTGAAGTCGTCTGGAGACCATAGTTAAAGCCTATGGCGATTTTATTTAATAAATTTTCTCTTTAATTTTTTGAAGATATTTTTGTGTAATTTTGGTAAATGTATCTGTTAAAATGAGTGTTATTTTAATGTTTGCGTAATTTAAACAAAAATTAATTACCGCGCCATACACACACACACACACACACACATATATATATATATATATATATATATATATATATATATAAACAGAAATCCAATCATTCAGACAAGGGGTGGTAGCGTGTTCATTTTTATTATCTTTTGTTGTATCAGTTATTAGTTACGTTCGAAAAAGGGGTTATATTTAGGTAGGGCAGGGATGTATTTTTCAACGAATTCTGACATCCGTTAAATGCATGTTGTCTGGGTTTTTTTAATATTTTTATTGTAAACGCCAAAAAATTCTTACGGCATTTTTTCTATTTGTATACTTAAAGATTTTTGGGGGATGTTTAGGTTAGAATAAGTTTTATTTAACTACAATTTTTAAATATTTTCACTTTTAATTTTTAATAGACTATATTTCTTTTTTAAAACAAGTAAATGTACTAGAATTACTTACAGTATATAAATTTATTTTTTCATATCAAGTTTAAGTATGTATATTACCAGGTCACATTTTTTTAATTTATTTTTAAATATTATTTAAGGAAAATTTTTGACAATGACGGCAAAAAATAGCTAATTCATTTCTCTGATTCAGTAAACTTTTAATTTTTAATTTTTTATGAACTTAGTAATATATAGTTTCTCATGTATGTACAAAGGACATGGGTCATTTAATGGCCTACATATTCTAGCTTTTCAAATTAATTTCATTTTACTGTAGGTGTTTTATTGTATTCTTTTAAGTACTAGAAGTACTTTAAGAGAGATGTTTAGGTTAGAATACATTTTATTTAACTACAATTTTAAAATATGTTTAGGTTAGAATTCGTTTTATTTAACTACAATTTTAAAATATTTTAACTCTTAATTTTAATAGACTATATTTCTTTTTTAAACAAGTAAATGTAACTTTCATTTCTCTGATTCAGTAAATTTTTATTTTTTATAAACTTAGTAATATATAGTTTCTCATGTATGCACAAAAGACATGGGTAATTTAATGACCTACATATTCTAGCTTTTCTTATTAACTTCCATTTTACTGTAGGTGTTTTATTGGATTCTTTTAGGTGCCATAAGTACTTTGAGAGAGATGTTTGATTTCTATATTTATTTATCCTAAAATATCTTTGATGTTGGTTGAACCGTTTTTTGAACTCATGGCTTGTGCAACCTATATATATTTTTATGTTTTCAGGATTTTCAATAAAATAGATATTGCATTGGTATACTAATGATTCCGTGCAACATTTATTTTGTACAGTTGTGAGGGTTTCTACAGTTACATAATTTTTGTTTATGTTGATCTGTTTTTATTTTTATTTTTCTATTGTCTAAAATCTTTTGGTTTTGGTATAAGTGTTTATTTAAGATATTAGCATTATGTTTCTTAATAATTTTTTCTAAGTTTTCAGCTGTAACTTAATTTTAGTGTATTTTTATTAAAAATAGTACTTAGTTTACTATTACTAGGAAAATGCTTGACTATTAAAGCGAAGAATTTTTGTCCTAATTTGTTCTTTGCCATTTGGTTGTACGAGGGCATATACCAAATTATTTTTCTACTTCTGTTTTTTCTATGCTTTCCATTTTCATTTTTTATATAAGTTAGTTTTGGATTTTTGTAGTCACTATCTTTTAGAGCTTTATTATAGAAATTAATATGTTCAGTGAAAATCTTGTCATTTTTTAAACATGGTTATTACTGTGTAGCGAAAATTTTTTTAAATCAGTTAATTTATAATATATATATATATATATATATATATATATATATATATATATATATATACTTACACATATTGAATATTCTACATCTCATAATATTATTTCCTGTGATGAAAAAATCTTTTATTAAGTTGGGTTATTTTGGCCATTAATATTTGTCTTATTAGTTGATAGTTGTGTTTATAACAAAATAATTAGTATACTATTGATGCATAATTTTTGGTGTTGCCTCTCTCCCCTTAAACTTTGCATATAAAAACCCCATGAATTAAAGAATACCAGTGTATATGGTTGTTGAAAATGATTGAAAGAATCGAAAGTATTTGAGCCAAAAGGAGAGAACAATCATTAACTTTGGACAGTTTATTCACAATTTCGATTCCAGTATACAACAACTTATTCTATAATTGGAAAAATGCAATAAAAGTAAATCAGACAGACGTCGTCGCGTGTATTTAATCATAATTATATATATCTTTATATATTAGGTAATAGAATAATAAAGTAGGACACATTGTTTTTATAGATAGAAATGTTTATATCATACTCTTCTACCCGTATTGTGAATGTGTGCATGTATGCGTGTGTATGTAATATCTTTATATATATATATATATATATATATATATATATATATATATATATATTTGTGTGTGTGTGCGTGTGTGTGTGTGTTACATGTATATTTACGATGGCATATTTAATGAATGTACAACTCACATATATTTAAAATCAGCGTATATGTAACGGCATCTATCTATCAATATATATATATATATATATATATATATATGTGTGTGTGTGTGTGTGTGTGTGTGTGCGTGTGTGTGTGTGTGTGTGTGTTTAGGCACCAATCCTTCTTTCATACAGATTTCATTAAAAACGACTAACAAGGTGCTTGTATTTAGTTTTTATATAATTTCTCGTGCGATCTAATAATGTTATTCTTTTCAGATGATAAATTATATAAAAACTGTCCGAATGTTATTTTTATCCGAGCGCTTTCAGCTATACATTTAGCCATTTTCAAGTATTATATTTCAACTGTTAGAATTAGAAATAGTTTGTTATGTGTTTGTTTTATAAAATGTCTCATTTTATTGTTTCAAAACACGGTCAAGATATTATGTCCATGTTCAAAGTTAATATTATTAAGTGTTGGTTTGTTTGTTTTTATTAATAAGGCTTCCATTATTTTTAGCCTTTTTTTTTTTGCATGTGGATGCAATTATATTAGTGTTGTCGACAAGTATGTTCCGAATAGTCTCCGGTAGGTCTTCATGAATATTTAAATGAGATCTAATTGAGCTATTGTCAGAAAGGTGTAGAGTTAGTCTGCGTGTTAAACAATTTGTAGTGTGGCCTATATAATTATTTACGAAAGTTGATTCTTGAGGAATACAATTCCTTAATGGGCATTTGAATTCGTAAATAATATTTGCTCTATTTAATTTTGTTCTAGGAGGTGAATTGTTATTTTTAACTATATATATAAAGACATATTCTACTTACTTTTAATAGGATCCTCTCATAATTATGGGCAAGTTTCTTAGTATTCTTAATAAAGGAAGAAATAAAATCACCATGCTGATGCATATTTATTTTATTCCAAGTACTTTTGACATTAGCACAATGCCATCATCAGGGTCTTGTTTTATTCTAAGAGAAAATATTGTTGTGTTCATCCTTTTTCTAAGACAAAATTGTTATGTTCATCTGAAAATTAAATTTTTACTTGTGAAATAAAAACAAACGCTAAGGTTACGTACTGTAATTTTAAATTTTATGTAGGCTAACATGCAAATTTCAAGGGAGGTAACTAAGTTATTGTAATGTCTAAATATATCTATTTAAAACTATTAGTTAAAACCTAGATATTTTAAACTATCTACTGTAAATATATATCGCACATATAGTGCTGTTGTTAATAAAACAGTGATCCATGTAATACGACAGAGGTATTAAGTATATAGCACAACGCAATCTTTAAGTGCTGGATATAGACTGGCCGTTACGTGTCATGCTATCAGTGAATGATAATATATATATATATATATATATATATATATATATATATATATATATATATATATATATATATATATATAGTCAAACCTAATCCATGTTCCTGGCTCTTTCTTTTTAAAACCTTTTTTTCCCTTCGTGATTGATTTGGCTATTGTTAAATCAAGAGTTCGAAGGTTTTTCGACACGAGTATAGTTACCTATATATATATATATATATATATATATATATATATATATATATATATATATATATATATATATATATATATATATATATATATGTCAATAGGCATATTCCACACCAACAACTATTGCTCTTATATACCTATTGACTACATTATTCTTAATTATAAATCAAATTATTATTATTATTATTATTATTTTTATTTCTTTTGATATCTGGCGTTTACACATTTCTTTCCGGGTCCCGCCCAGGGACCTAAGGTTAGAAATGGCATCATGACACTTTCCACTGCAAAGAAAGAATAATAAAAAAAAATAATTACATAGATAAAGCCCTTCGTAAAGTGTATTATTATTATTATTATTATTATTATTATTTCTTAGATTTGTATGTTCACATCAAATATCATTTTTTCCTGAATGCAGAGTATAGAGACTCACTCAAAGACGGAATAATCTATAGTAGAATTTTGTTCAGACAATCGCAGTAAGCTCTCTTCTGATGGCTTGCCATATTACATCGAGGACCACGCAGTCGATTCTTGTGATATTCATATGGCTGGATAAAATCCTGCCTGAGCTCATATATTTTTGTATTCCTTTAGGAAATATTGTTTTACATTCTTTTAATGCTTTTGTATTATTACTTGTTTATTCATCTTATGGAATTGATAAGACAGAAAAGAAAACAGAACAGGTGATTCGCACAATAAATACTCTCCAAAATAAACCAAGCTAAAAGAAATCAGAATGTAAACCACATTAGAGACGGCAATGAGACAAAGAAATAAACATAAAAGCAGAATAAAACGAATTAAAATGAGAACTGCCAAAAACAAAATCATGTTCTTGTTCCTCTCCCTGAAACAATAACAAAAAGAAAAAGTTACATAAACACAAATAAGTAAATAAATGAAGAAAAAACAATGTTTGTATGATGTTGGCCAGCCACTTCCTTACAAAACAATGTGAAATGGACGATAAATTTATCACTGCCACGTCCCTGTGTGACAGTTATGACATGTCGAAGCACGATTTTGACCTTGGATCCTCTAGGAAGGACGAACGAAAGTCAGCGAGCCAATCTGTCGATTAAAACCAAAAGTTGGACGCTGTCCACCAATCGTTGAACAATAAAGAATGAGTTAAGACAATAATACAATGTTTCTCTTTTTATCTTTATTAGATGGGCGAGCAAAATTACTTTAAATGGCTACGTAGAGAACTAAATGTTGAAATTTTTGGAATTCTTTTGCACCAATTTGCAGATTGTACCCAGAAAAGAAACCAAAATGAAAATTATTCAGTAATTCTGGGATTAATCATTATCATTCGCACTATCGGTCTCATTGATATTTTGTTACGAAAATCTTTTAACGGGCGTTTTCTTTAGTTTTATACAGTTGACTTGGGTTGTTCTATAAAAATATATATTCGAATTTGTGGTCAGACAAAATGTCAAAATTACTGTTTAATTAGAAATCATTCATTAACATAATTTCCATCATTGTTGGTAGTTTCTTTCTAACGATTTACAAGTTTCCTAAAACATTCGCGAAAAATTTTTATCTTGAAGTAAAATAATTTGAAAGGAGTGTTTTCTCCTTCATGGGTTGTAACCAAATGGTGCAAGATATATATAAGTGATATTATATGTAATTGTATATATAATAAGGAGAATATGCAATATTTTTCTCATCCGCGGTTTTAAACCTTGTTAAAGGTGACATTTACTATAGAGGAGAATACCTCACCTTGCGGATGATAAAAGTAGACTTTATTATTTTTTCAAGGTTTTGTTAAAAGTATTAAATACTGTAGTCGTAATATTGACTGGTAACAACAACAAAAACTGAACACGTAATTAGCTCTCGGAACATACGGGCTATAACAATAACAGATGGCCTCATATATGTCCCGAGACTGAACACCTCCATTGCACAGGTTCAGATGTACAGGTTGATATTTGCAGAGGGAGTCAAGGCGACAGTGTTTCTTCCTAGAATGACCCACCATAAAAATACATCTTTCTGTTATATGTTGTATCGTGTGGTTGTACGGATTACTCACACCATTACAAATGTGTCTAATTCCTTCACTTAAAACAAAGAGAGATCTCTTATTTCTATATGGATTGAAATGGGTCATAAAATGGCTCGACGGTCTCTTTAATGCAACAATAAAACAACAAAATGAATGGGATCAATAATCCGTACAGTTCATAGAAGGAAAACAATTGGATTCGTTAAGAGCTGGACACGTGGAAATTGCACAGGTGTTGCCTACTAAGATTATCCTTTATCTCATGCCTCTTGACCTTTGCTTGCATTTTCCCATTCATTCTCGTTCTATTCTTTCCAGTCTTTGCTGCCTGCCCTGGATTTTAACTAAATGTTATTACAAACATGGATCAGTTTCATATATGAAAATAATTAAAACTGCACAAATATATTCTTTCGCTTTATCTTTTATGTCTTTTTGTAATTTGTAAAGCTTTCCGTCTCTATCGGAGTTCCAATATTTTACTCATTATAACTTGATTTTTCTGTCTCTCTTTAGTTTTTTCGTCTCATTAATCACTCTTCCACGCCCCATACACGTACGCACACACACAAATATATATACGCGTGTGTAAAATTCAAATATAACTAATATATATATATATATATATATATATATATATTTGTAATAAGACAAGATGAATAGTTTGTTCATATATATATATATATATATATATATAAAAAGGATTTTTATCAATCTGACTAATTTTTATCACTTTAGACGATATTTTTAGTGGATATTCGTTTTTGAGTAGACGCTTCGTTTAATTTTAAAACAGTATATATTTTATATATATACTTTACAAGATATACTTTATTTCTATATATGTATATATATATATATATATATATATATATATATATATATATATATATATGTGTGTGTGTGTGTGTGTGTGTGTGTGTGTGTGTGTGTGTGTGTGTGCGCGCGCGCGCAGTGTATATCAAAAATACATTTACAAAATTTGGGAGCGGGTTCCTCACATCAAAAGAAGGACAAAAGTCCACATAAACATATGTACTCAAATACTTCGTTATTGAGTTATTGATTTTTAATAAAGTTTACGGTAAATGGTGCTGTGTTGCCATGTAGACTAGGTTAAATTTATCATTCGTGTATCTTAACGTGTGTACAAGTGAGTTAATTGAGAAGTGTTTCCTTTAACAATGGCAGAATATTCATATTAAGAATATTATGAGAAGGCAGATAATATTTTTACATAAGGCCACGTGAATGGTAATGGACGCGAGGCTGAACGGCTGTATCAGATTGCGTTTCTAGACCGAAGGCAGCCAAATAATCCAACATTTACGGCTCTTTATCGTCACTTTGCCAAGACGGGATGCGTGGCCCGACAAACTATTAATTGAGGAAGACCTAAATCCGCTCGTACACCTCACCACAAAGAACACATTCTACAATCTGCCAGAGAAGATCCATGTATCAACACGTTAAGTGGCCTTAGTGTGTCGTACATATCATAGTACCACATGGAGAGTACTTCAAGAGCATCTCCTGTATCCGTATATGTTGCACCGTTTGCAAAGTCTTTCGCCTTCTGATTACTCACCACGTGCGAACTTTTGCTGATGGTTTACTGCACAAACATACCATCCCTTGTTTGTCTCTTCAGGCTTTTTTTTACGGATGAAGCAACATTTGGAAGTGATGGAATAACAAATTTACACAACCACCATTTGTGGGCGGATCGAAATCCCCATGGTACAATACAGACTAAACTCCAGTGATTAATGTGTGGGGTGGAATTATAGGTAACTATCTAGTAGGACCATATGTTCTCCCAGCACGTCTTACAGGAGCTACCTAAAGGGACTAAATCGAACACATTTCAAGACCAGCTTGAGGATGTACCCCTGCTAATAGGAAGATGCATATGGTCCATGCATGATGGGGCTCCAGCAGATTTTAATCACATTGTTCGTGATGTAGTGGCTGACAACTATTATGAAAGACGGACAAGTAGGGGAGGACCGGTATCATGGCCTACACGTTCACCCGTACTCAATCCTTTTGATTTTTTGTCTGTGAGGCCACCTAAAACGATTGGCTTATGCAACATACATTAATCATGCAGAGGCTCTTTGTCAACGTGCCATGGGTGCCTGTGGAACCATTCCACACCGTCTGGGGGTATTTGAAAGGGTCCGTCTGTCAGTGATCCGACGGGTAAATACGTGTATAGAAGCATGCGGAAGGCATTTTGAACATTTGCTATGAAGTGCTATGTTGACGTAGAACGATGGCCTTTTGGAGATGTGTTTATGTGGACATGTTACCTTGTTTTAGTGTCAGGAACCCGACCCCAAAGTTTGTAAAAGTATTTTTGATCCACCCTATATATATATTAAGCTTTTATTCCTATAAATATAGCAAATTTTAAATTATATATATATATATAAAAAGCTCTTATTCCTATAAATATAGCAAATTTTAAACTATATATATATATATATATATATATATATATATATATATATATATATATATATATATAGGAATAAGAGGTTAATACCTGAGAGCGTATATAGATATCGATAGGGTAGACAAGAATCAACACTGTATATTGTCTGACAGCTTCAAGCATCAATCATCTTCAGACAGTGTTGATCCTTATGTACATAGACACACACTCTTTTTTACTCTCTCTCTCTCACCCTCTCTTTCTCTCTCTCTAACTCTCTCTCTCACTCTGTGTCTCTCTTTCTGTTTCTCCGTTTGTCTTTCTGTCTGTCTGTCTGTCTGTCTGTCTGTCTCTCTCTCTCTCCATATATATATATATATATATATATATATATATATATATATATATATATATATATATATATATATATATATATCGTCTATCTAGTTTTCTTTATCTTTTTCTCTAGATCCCTTACCGTCTATCTTTTCCCTTCCAGGCCATCTTTTACTGCTTCATCCACTCTCACAATTTTTATAATGCCTTCCTGCATTACGGCAATCTCTCGTTTAGAAAATATAACTGATTCCAATCGTGAATTGAATAAATGCTATACTTTGATGTTGGATGGAGAAGGGTAGAATCCATACATACAAACAGGCAGGATAAAAGTATTGATTAACTAAAAACAAGGGAACTTTTATTATATAACTTCAAGAAAACTCGTAAAATCTAAGCAAAATGTTAAGGTCAGTTCAAAAGACTCGCAGTTAAAAGATTTTTTGTTACATTTATCTAAAGCTATTTACACGTTTTCTATTCTATGATAATTAAATGCGCTACATCATATATAGTAAAAATAGCGATAAATTTAAAAATATATTTTTGTAATTGTTCTACTTATTACATTATGTTTTTTTGCATTTAATTGTTAAGGTTCTATAATTTCTCATTATTATAACTACATCCGGCAGCAATTTGGGAGATTGGAGATTTTGAGGAGCGTGAAACCATCTCTTAATTGCTGTTCTTTCCAGGGCTACCCTGATCTCGGATGGTAGCACCTGTTAGGGTTGCCAGCTATGGGGAAATAATGACCCCGATGAAAGTATAAAAATACATTTTTATAGTAAAAATACCAGCAATACATTTTGATATAAGAAATTACCAACATTTATAGTAAAATTACCAATAATACATTTTTAAAGCAGAATTATCAACAATACATCTTATAGAAAAATGACCAACAATACATTTTATCTATAGTTGAAGCCATGAAACACAATCCACAAACCATTCTCATTTTTAAACTAAACTAAAATTAAGTAAAAGTAAGAAGTGATTCTCAACCTCATGTTATAAAGGAAAACAATTATAATAAATTATAAACTCATTTGTCAATATGCATTTAAACATAACTCACTTTAAAAGTTTACCTACAGAGCAAGTTGTAATTAATTAACCGAGTATGTTTAGAATACACATGCTGTGCCATTTCCTCATAATTACCAGAAGAGTCCTTTACAAGATGTGAACTTCAGCTATCTCTAGAGATCGGATTTCTCCGATGACGTAGAAAACTGTAATGTACACAATAGTTAGATAGAGAGAGAGTTAGAGAAAGAGGGCGAACGAGAGAGAGAGAGAGAGATAATTTGGTCTGTCGTTAACATTATCGACTAAAATGAAAATTCTATGCTGAAATATATTAAATAATAGTTTACCGTAAAATTACAGTACACTATTAAGATAAATATTATTTTTACAACAGGATGATTATGAATTTTTTTTTTTTTTTTGCAAGTTGAACATAAAAATTCTACTAGTTCACTAGATTGGGACTTTGTTACTACAAGAGTTCACTAATTGTCTATGTTCACCTAGTAGACGCTTCTAGTGATGCTAACAACAACAAAACAACAAAACAACAATATATATATATATATATATATATATATATATATATAAACAAAAAGAAAATTTATCTTAATCGACGCATTTCGCCCTCTGACGGATTTTATCAAGGCAAATGTAAAATAAGTTAATTTCCAACAAGTATTTTTAAACGTAAGTAAAGATGCTGTTAGTTTTAAAAAATAAATAAGACCCGCTCATAAATATTCATCAGGCTAACTGTAAAGTCTAGGTAAATTACGGAGGATGCTAACTGATGCAATTCAATGCCTAATAAACAAAAGTCAGTAAATAAACTAGTTGAATTTTTTTATTATTTATAATGTAATAAATATGTATAAAATTTTAGTTTGGGATTAATTTATGCCTTATATATTTTAAATAAAAGGAATTTATGAATTTAAACATTTACTATTAATTTCGTAACATTTTTATAGACATGCGTGTTGGCTTGAGAAAAGAGTAATTCTTTTAAGAACGTAAATATTTTTAAAAATTGGAAGTGCAGATTTATATTTTGCTAATATTCAATAGCAGCAGCGGCACACTTTAGAATTTAGTTGTGGTTAAGTTGTTTTTTAATTTATTTCTATCTATCGTTTTATATATATATATATATATATATATATATATATATATATATATATATATATATATATATATATATAAACCATATCGATATAGATACATCAGCAAATCCAACCGCCATCTTAGAATACTAAATAATTTACATAAATCGGTCCAATTTAGGCTGTCCATTCTAGCAATAAGGATATTTATGACCAACATAAAGGCAAATATGGAACATAGTAACCATAAAATTAACCTCGAATTCTTAGCCAATAGCAATAATGACACCAACAAATCAAAATGTCGCAAAGTCAATATTATGTGGTTTAACCCTTCAACAAAAAATGTCAAAACTCATATCGGAAGTTTTCTTTTAATTTAATCCATAAGCACTTCAGTCATTCCTTAAAGCTAAACAAGATTTTCAGCAAAAACAACATCAGAGTTACCTACATTTGTGCTAAAAAGATCGACCATTATATATCACAGCACAACTGTTCCATTCTAAGAAAACACTTCAACAACCTTCAGAACAACATCCCTGCAACTAATAATTGCAACTGCAGAGAAAACAAATCCTGCCCATTAAACGGTAGATGTATGACCACATCGTTAGTTTATAAAGTTAAAATCAAATATGATAACTAGGTCAGGTTTTATCTGGGCTCTACGGAAAAGCATTGGAAATCATGCAGTTACCAACATCAAGTGACATTGGGCAATATCAAATATAGTAACAACACTGCCCTCTCTAAATTTTTGCAGAAACTGAAAAGTGAGAATAAACACACAATTATCACCTGTGAATCAGTAACGAAAGCTAAACCCTTCAGCGGAAAAGACCACAGATGTAACATGTGTTTCTGAAAAATAAATAATCCTGAAAAATATGAACAATCCTAATCTCTTAAACAAAAGAAGTGTTAATGAGCACCTACCTACATAGAAAAGAAATTCTACTCAAACACGTTGACCCAAATTAATATAGTCTAGCCGGTCCCGGGAAACACAAATACTAGTATTGATATTATTTATTTTTATTAATATTTTCACTATATTTTTACTATATTACTTTTGCTACCTTTACTATACTACCATTGTTATTAGACAGTAATGAATTCATCATTTTTGCTAATCTATTATTTTCATTATCTTATTATTACCATTTTTACTATATGATCATTATAACTGCTTTTATCTTTTACTTTTACCTTTAGTCTATCAGAAACGTTTTTATTATCACTTTTATTTATTTACTTATTTATTTATATATTTATTTTTATTTATTTATTTACATATGTATATGTTCTTATTTACATGTCTTTATTTTATTTTATTTCATCTTATTTTATTTTATTTTCATTGATATGTATTATTTTTATTAGTATTTTAATTTCATTTTATCACTGAAAAGTTTATTAATATTAATAATAGTATTAACTTCTTTAGTGATTTTCACGAAAAAGTAGACTTACACAACCTTGATTTCCAAAAGTTTTTCTTTTTGATAAAATCAGCAACTGTTTTTAAATTTTATTTCCAAACTTGTTTTCAATTTTAAATGTTAAGCTGGACCTAAATTTAAATACAAAATTAAACTGCAATCCATTTAAATAATTAGCAACAATAACAGTCCACCCTACCAATAAAATATCTCGCAATAACCAGAAATATTTAAGGAAAAAACGATGTTAACCCAAAGTAATAAACACCTGAAAATTGCATAAGCATGAGTTGTGCAATCAGGGTATTATGTATATATTTAGTATATTAAATAGCACTGTTATTTAACATTGAGTACTGTTATTACACTATAGAGTATGTATTTGTATACAAACGCTTGCTAATATATTTACCTATATTTATCTATTTGATTTTATATATATATATATATATATATATATATATATATATATATATATATATATATAAATGTAAAAGTGGACATGGAAGTCAGCACTTAGAGGCGACAGTCTGTTTCATGCTAGTGCAATCGTCAGTCGCCTGACGATTGCACTAGCATGAAACAGACTGTCGCCTCTAAGTGATGACTTCCATGTCCACTTTTACATTTGCACACGCTCTATCTCTGATATTGAGCACTTTATCCCATAAATATAGCACACTTTAAGACTATATTTCTTCATATATATATATACATATATATATATATATATATATATATATATATATATATATATATGCGGTGAGGACGTGTGTTTATAGCTATTGTATTTTATATATTTGGAATATTCAAGCCATTGTATTCACATTGTTGCTTCTAACATACCGATTTGTTCTATATCTTCTTTGGACATCTTGAATTATCTAGTATGGTGAGATTAAGTGTCTTCATTATTATTCAGATTTATCGGATTATTATTTTCATTTGTTTTCCTTAAATTTCTTGTACATATATTCTTCAGTATTCTTCAGATTTATGTTGTATGCAATAGACTTCTGACGTCATCTTATATTTGTTAGTCAAGTGACCCTACTAGATTGTTACATTGTAGCTGAATGGATGAAAAAGAAACAAAGTGTAACAATTAAAATATATAATCTCAGTAATGTAAACAACTATATGGGGTTAAATTATGTCTTGAATGAATCATAATTATAAGAATAATAAAATTTGAACATTAGTAACAAAAGCCAGTGGAAATATTAATGGAATAATTTTAAAAAATAACAGAAGCACAAAGAGTCTGGAGAATTTTTTCGCCACAAACGTTATGTTTTAATCAATAAAGACGAAAAAAACTTCGAATACTGAATACTGTTTATATTACTACTTCATTTTTCGATAGTATTTCTATTATTTTGCTGATAGATATAGTCCGTTGCCCCTGCTATTTAACTTAAGCTCCTTGATAAAATCCAAAGAAGAATCAGCAATATTACTGGTCCTGATCTGGTGGCTCGGCTATATTTTTAGTTATTTTCTCACCGGTGTAAACTTTCCTCCTTGTGTATTTTCTATAAATACTTTCATAGTAATTGTTCGGATGATCTCGTCGCTAGGGTACCTAGATTTTTTTAATGTAAGCGCAGTACGTCGAGAACTCATCAATTAACCGGAAATTCTATGTTAACAGTTTCTTTTCTCGCACTTCTCAATTGTGGAACTTCCTTCCGGCTCCATGCTATCCAGCCAATTTTAATCAGCAAAAAATTAAATGCAGTGTCAATCGCTATCTGCTGTCTTCTTAATTACTCTTTTTTTTCTCGCTCATTAGTAATGTTTCTGTTTCTACTTCTTCTACACCCAGTAACTGCATGTGTCTTAGTGGCTTTACTGCCATACATGGGGTGATCTCGGTTTTAAAAAAAATATCATTCACGTTGATTCGCTAATTTCTTACGAGACAGTTCCGTTTATAACTTCACATGGATAAGCTTTATAATGAAACCTCAAATCTGTCGATTTGTAGCATTGCGGCGAAGCCTGTGTCTAAATTCTGTCTGTTGACATTAAAAAATATTCCATACTGCTCTTCTAAAGGACTTTTATTTTAATTCTTATCCTTTTTTTATTTTTTTTATCGTAGGTCACTGCTGAACTAATGAAGTATTTAGGACTTTTTCCTTTGGTGTCTCTGAATGGGAAGGCATTTTTGGCTTGGGTCTACAGCAGGCTTATTAAATGGTTTTGTATTTATATTGTTATAAACCAAATATTAATGTATTTTGTTACTTTACAATCTAATTGTACCGTTGAAATAAGCGTTTGATGTTTTCAGGAAATTAAAGAGGTTGTACAATAATGACAGAGTAAAATAGAAGTAAGAAAATGCTTAAAGGATTCAGAATCTATATTATTGTAATTATTTTGAATTCCATTCACCGCACTATCAGCCATATTCACATACTTGGGAAAACACGTGACACAATGTGCAGTGTGCAAACAATAATAATAATAATAATAATAATAATAATAAAAATCTTGTAAGTTTTTGAGGTAAGTAAATTATTAGCACTGCATACACATCAAAAGATATAAGATTAAAACGGTAGGAGTTAGGAAGGTGGATAGAAAAAATAACCAAGTGAACTACTTTGTCACCGGTATTATTAACTGGAACCCGGATATTGTTTCGAGATCTGCTTTAAGAAGATTGATTAATATTGTTTTGATTTTTTTCTTTATTTTAATAATTCATTTAATTTATTTTTTGATATGACAATGCTTTATTATTTTTTTTGTTATTTTCTTCAGTTTTTTATTATTATATTTATTTGTTTATTCATTAAGCTATTTTGAGAAGCACGTGTCTGCAAAGTTCATATTATGCATCATAGGTGAGTAATATACAGTTGTTTAATCTGTTAGATTATCCATCTCTCTTTACACACACACATACACACACACATATATATATATATATATATATATATATATATATATATATATATATATATATATACATATATACATATATATATATATATATATATATATATATATATATATATATATATATATATATATATAAGTGTGTGTGTGTGTGTTTATACGTGTGCGTGTATGTAATGTATATTTGGGTAGCAAACTTTCTTTCAAACATGTTTCATTGAATAGAACGGACAAGGAAAATTTGATGAATTTCATTTTTTTTTCTTGTATTCTTCAATTTTTCCGTTTGGTAGGGATAAGCGAGTATAAAAATACCCTGTAGTGTCTATTCTCCCAAGCGCTTTCGGTCACTTATTTAGCCGTTTTCAAGGAGTTTGTTGTTAATTTCATTTCACAGTTGTCTTTTAAGTTGTAGTTGTATGATGCCTATTGAATGATAGTAGCGTTTATTCCAAGTCCGGCGAAAGGAAAGGACCGTGGCTGGAATTCGAGATAGCATCCTTCTATTTTAAAAAACCCAAACCATTAGCATATTTCCGTTGTTACATAAAGTGAAATTCATACTAGTTGCCAGATGTTTTATGTAGAGCGCTTCCATTACAACGATATATATATATATATATACATATATATATGTGTGTGTGTGTGTGTGTGTGTGTGTGTGTGTGTGTGTGTGTGTGTGTGTGTGTGTGTGTGTGTGTGTTACTAAAAGTCTAATCTTGTATTTATGTATGCTTGTTCCTGAGATACAGCTTAAACGATGCATAATAAATCAACCAATTTAGAAGCATGCATATTTCACCTTGTGACGAGTGCAGTGCCAAATGTTATTAAAATTAAACAAGGGTTTCTTGATAAGGGTCCGTTTTTCTTTTCTTAAGGTCTTTCTAATAGGAAATTCGGTACTTGTTTAAGATACATATTCTCATATCAATCCGCGTATATAAATAAACACTTGCATATTATATTCCAACTATTATATGTGTGAAAAATAATAATCATTCATAATACATGATAACAACATTATTAAATAAATTTAGATATTCATAACACAATATATATTTAAACAATTCACTACACTATCTTAGAATTTTTATAAACAAATATCTCGGATGTTTGGCAACTACTTAATAGGCGAAAAGGCTATGTTGGCGTGTCATTGTAAAACTTAATCTGTATTGCTGGAAAATTGTGTCACATGACTTGATGGTAAATAAATATATAAATAAATGCTGGTTTGCCGCCGTTACGTATTTTGAAATAAATTTTAGGAAGAAACAATTATGTGTAATAAAAATATAAGTATTATTTTGAAAAAAAATTAACAAGAAAAAATGAAACTAAGTGCACAAAAAGTAGGCATCCATACTTCATTTTTATTCAATAAATATGAATCTCTCTAAGCAAACGATTGCTGTTTTTTGTTTGTTTGTTTTTTTTTTGCGGGGGGTTGGTTTTTTTTGTAGGGGAAATGACATTCCATTTCGAAAATTCTAATGTAGTAAATACTAAATTTGTTATAAATTGTCACCCCGTAGCTGTTATTACTTAAAGGAAAAGGCTTTTAGCGTGATATCAGTTAGCAATTCCATAATAAAAAAAGTTATTTTTATCTTATTAATTTCTTATTGCATTTGATCTAAGTAACATCGTACAATGTGAGTAATAATAATCATTGCAATAACTTTTATTACAAATACAAATTAATAAATAATAAAATTGATAATATTGTCATCTTATCGTTTTATATCCTAAAATGCTTTTAAAAAATCCCAAGTGCTTACGGGCGGTCTAATATATATATATATATATATATATATATATATATATATATATATATATATATATATATATATATATATATATATATACGGACGAGGTTATGACATTTTAGGTCCCTTAGGCTAATGAAATTATGAGTCCCTCTCAGACAAACCGAACCTCTAACTCACTTGCACACGTCTTAAATATTTTTATTTGAGATATATTTTAATGACGTGGTTTGAAGTAAACTTACTGTAAGCTCTTTAAATAAATTAGAATAGCTAAATTTTTGTCAATAAAAATAATCTTTAAGACATACCAATATTATATTATTTATTTTAGTTAGTACATAATTCAAAACAACCGTAATAAACACAGTTTGTCATATTGATATCATTTCAGTTTAGGAAACTAAAGAAAGATGTTATAACGTATAGAAAGTTAAAATCAGTGAGTTTTAAATATTTCTAAGATTTAAAACATTCTGAACTAAAAAGCAAACTAGACTAGCGTCGAGATCTCATCGATTAAGCTAGCTAGATGTAGCCGTAAGGTCTTCAATAGTGTTCTATTATTTTGCTGCCACATATGGTTTCGCGCCACTTGAGCTTCTTGATAAATTTTATATTTCCTTGATAAATGTTAATTGTTTGGATGAGCTCTTCACTATGGTACGTAAAATTTTTTAATTGAAGCATAGTACTAGACTGATATCGAGATCTCATTTACAGTTGAGCTAGCTTGTTGTAGCCGTAAGGTTTTTAATAGTACTTCTATTATTTTGCTGCCTTGAGCTCCTTGATAAAGTCCAAAGAAGAATCAGCAATATTAGTGGCTGCGATCTGGCGGCTCGGTTCAGTCACTTTCCCACCGTCGTAAAGGTTGCCTTTCTGGGTCTTTTATCCATAATACTTTCATGTTAATTGTTTGGATGAGCTCTTCACTATGGTACCTAGACTTTTTTAATTGATGCATAGTACTAGACTGATATCGAGATCTCATTTACAGTTGAGCTAGCTAGATGTAGCCGTAAGGTTTTTAATAGTACTTCTATTATTTTGCTGCCTTGAGCTCCTTGATAAAGTCCAAAGAAGAATCAGCAATATTAGTAACTTAGATCTGGCGGCTCGGTTCAGTCACTTTCCCACCGTCGTAAAGGTTGCCTTTCTGGGTCTTTTATCCATAATACTTTCATGTTAATTGTTTGGATGAACTCTTCACTACGGCACCTAGACTTTTTTAATTGATGCATAGTACTAGACTGATATCGAGATCTCATTTACAGTTGAGCTAGCTAGATGTAGCCGTAAGATTTTCAATAGTACTTCTATTATTTTGCTAGATGTAGCCATAAGTTCTATGCTAACAGTTTATTTTCTTGCACTTCTCGTTCTTGGACTTCCCTTCCTTGCTCCATATTTTCCAGCTAACTTTAATCTGCAAAAATTAAATGCAATGTCAATATCTATCTACTGTCATCCTAGTTAGTCTTTTCTCTCCTCTCATTATTAATGCTACTATTTGTAATTCTTTCACACACTGTAACTCCTTACGTTTTAGTGGCTTTACCGCCTTACATGGGGTTATACCGATTAAAAAACATAACATGTTATCTACTTGTAACACAATGACACAAACTAACACATACTTTCCCTTGCTTTGCTTCCAGTAAAGACAAATAAATCTGTTTGATATATTGATGTAAATTTTGAAACTATTTAGAAGTTATAGCATCTAGATTAAAATCATTGCTTTATAAAAGCTTGAATGGCCCTATGCTGCAGCCTATACTAGCCTAAATGATCATTCAGCCGCCCTTCATATATATATATATATATGTATTTATATATATATATATATATATATATATATATATATATATATATATAAATACATATATATATATATAATATATATATATATATATATGTCTGTGTCTGTGTGTCTATACATATATATATATATATATATATATATATATATATATATATATATATACATATATATATATATATATATGTATTTATATATATATATATATATATATAAATACATATATATATATATAATATATATATATATATATATATGTCTGTGTCTGTGTCTGTGTGTCTATACATATATATATATATATATATATATATATATATATATATATATATATATATATATATATATATATATATATATACATATATTGACCCTGAAGATGAACAATGATGTTCGAAAGCGCTAGGTCATCGTATGAAAAATACATATTTCGGAACTATTTTCAAATAAAAAGTCTCATTAGAGAATATGAGAAAATTCAAAAGAAAATATGTAAGACTATGTTGTCTTTAACATTCAACACTACATGTTTGAAAGAAAAGTTGCTGCCAAATTACACACATATATATATATATATATATATATATATATATATATATATATATATATATATATATATATATATATATATACATATATGTATATATATTATAGGTTATTAAATTCGAACATATTACATTCCTAAATATATATGTTCGAATGTAATAACCTAAAATAAAGAATTATAGCTTTACTTTTTTATTGACCCCTTTTTAAATTAATGTTATGAACGTTTGAATTTATATTTGATTCGTTCTTACTGCATTTGAGTATGTATATATATATATAGAGAGAGAGAGAGTGAGAGAGACAGACAGACAGACAGACAGACAGACAGACAGACAGACAGACAGACAGACAGACACAGAGTGAGTGATGATGGTCCAGATATTTCAACACTTTATATTATGAAGTTTTGAATATCTGGTTCAGCCTCTTTTCCTCTTAGAATGTCAATGTCTTTGTAGAGATTGTTCATGTCTACTTTATTGTGTATTTTAAATCAATTTCAATGTATCTGTTCAGATTCAGTTAAAATCCAGAATCACATATGCTGATTTTCAAGAATGCCGGTCTTCCTTGATTAGAGAATTGGCGTAAAACAGTTTTCATATTCAACCATTCGGTTGTAAATATCATTATAAACCCTGCTTAGTAGTTACAATAGCTGATCATAGACTAATGTTCTATAATCTTTCATCTTTAAGAGACAAGATCTCAAAAGTTTGCTATAAATGCAGGCAGGTATTCTTTGCTATATTTTCACATCGCCTTTTTATTCAGGCTGTTGTTAAGCTTAGTACATCTGTTTACATTTTTATAAGTTTTGCTTGTCTTTTTATAGGGTCTGTTTGGCGGTTTATATTTTATAGTGACTGATTAATGGTTTATAGCTTAATAGAATATGCTTTGTGTATTGTATCTGTTTAGTGATTGAAAATTTCACGGGGGTAGGGGCACTTTCGTTCAGATTATAAACATAGTAAATATAATAAAAACTTTACAGATTCTACGGAGTGATTCTTATATTTATCGGTTCGACACTATGCTCAGGTAAAATTTAAGATATTGAAAGCATTGATTCAAACCAAGCAGACCCGTTTCCTTTGAAAGAAAAACATAATTGAATTAGAGTTCTTGAAAAATCTTAAATTTAATGCAATAAATATTTTAAAATAATTGTTTATCTATTGATCCTTTATTTCAATTTCACGTTCACATATATATATACATGTTAGAATTGTTGCTGCATGAAACTCTGAGTAGTGAATTTTGCAAATGATAATATCAATAGTGTGTGTTTTTGTGTATGTGTGCATATATATATGGCAGTCATATTCATATCATACATGTATTCGCGCGTTAGAATTCTGTCTCTGTGGGAGATACTATTAACAAAACCATATATAATGAGTGTACATTTGTGCATATGTAATTTAATTGTATTGTTATTGTGCATTTATATGTGCGTGTGTTTGTGTATAGAGATGCAGGTACAGTGTTGTCTTATATATGTAGAATTATGGATATAACCGTTTATATGCTTTTCTAATTATTATATATGCTAACATTATTCATAATTGTAAATTATTTTATATCGTGAAATCCTTTTAATTAAGAACCTTTGATGCTGTTATAATATATATATATATATATATATATATGTGTGTGTGTGTGTGTGTGTGTGTGTGTGTGTGTGTGTGTGTGTGTGTGTGTGAGTATGTATCTCGAGTGTGATGGGTAAATTTTCGCCATTTTATATTTTAATTTCGCTCATGCGCATTGTTTGTCCCTGATTTTGTCGAATGTTCAGAATAGTACGGTCAGTTGAGCCCCGTCTGGGAGAAAAATAGTACCATGACGCAATTCCTTTCGCAAGAAGTGAAACGGCATGCTGTCCTATAGGCATTAACGCCAGAAGCTCCAGTACGAACATTTCAGAATGGGTGTCAATTTGAGGACAATGCAGAGGATTCTGAAATAGTTGGATGAGTCTAATGGTGATTACGAATGTACGGCATGTTGCAAAGCTCACTCTGATCGTTCTGATACGAATATAACTCCTGAATCTTTTGATGAGGTCCTCAGACTCAACACAGAAGCCCACATCAAGTGCCTTGAGGAAGTTGTGCTGCCCTGGATCAAGAGGGTGGCTGCTGGAAACCCAAGGTCTGGCAACATGACTCTACCCCATGCCACACAATTTCTGTGATCACATAACCCTGCAATCCCCTTGATTATTATATGTGCGGTGATGTTGAACGAGAGACCAACAAAATTACTTGTAAGACCAAAGATTGAACTAATGGGAAGGATTATAGCAGCATTCTCCAAGGTGACCGCGCAAAAGAGTGGCAGGAGATTCCGAAGTCGTCTTGAGTCCGTGGTTGAATTCAGTGGCGATTTTATTGAATAAATTTACTATTTCCTATTTCAAGATATCTTTGTGTAATTTTGGTAAAAAAATATCTGTTAAAACGAAATGGCAATATTATTTGCATTTTTGGTGTAATTTAGATGACAATTTATCCATCGTATACATATATATATATATATATATATATATATATATATATATATATATATATATATATATATATATATCGTATTTTTCCCATAAAGTTAATCCTGGGTCGTGTTTTATTTAAGATAGATAAATAGATAGATAGTTAGATAGATGCACATTCTTACGCATTTCTAATTATGTGTTTAGAGATAATGAAGAACAATGTTTATATTTCATGTAATCTAGAATAGTAACAGTCAAAAATCTGTGGGTTTTGACAGTTTTGATTTAATCGATATGTATTAGTAATCCTTCTTAGGACCAGAGCATCTGTACGCTCTGATAAAATAAAAGTGTATTTCTTCCTAGTATCACTGTAGTACATGTGTATTCTGAGAAAAGTTTGCAGACAGATAAAATATATATAAATACAAATTGCATTTTATGTATCACGATATGTAGATATATATTAATATACATATATGCAGGTATATATAAATGCGCCTCTGTGTACCAATATATTTTTTACGTTTCGTCTGTTTCAAATAAATATATATATATGTGTGTGTGTGTGTGTGTGTGTGTGTGTGTGTGTGTGTGTGTGTGTGTGTGTGTGTGTGTGTGTGTGAAGACATACACCACATTTAATACACACGATAGTTCACGAAGATGGCACACGCGTTTATATGTCCAGTGCACGTGTTAATATGTGGTGTGCGTACTTTGGCAATGCTTCTACCTTGGGCTAGAATTTGACGGTCTTTCTAGGCGATATCCGGTTGAAAATGGAGCCCATCTGAAGCGGCAATAAGTCTCTGTCAAAAGCCGCTTGACAGACGCCCGTACATCTGGCTACCATAGGCCTTTCTCTTGTTCATTCGTTTTCTTTTCTTTTCATCTTTTTTATTTGCTTATTTTATTGTTTATTCATTTATTTACTTATTTATTTTTGTTAATTCTGACGTTCACCTGCGTATATTGTATGCTTCTATTGCCATGTAAATTCCTAGGACACACGTTCTTTTTCCTTTAACCAGCCTGAAACCAGAGACGCCTCACAACATTTTCAGATCTGACACTGTTCCCTTTGTGGTGAGAAAAATATTCATCCCTTATAGTTAAGTCTTCTTAGAAAATGAGCGATTCCTTGCCGCTTAATATGCAGTATGTAGTCAAAATACGTACTGCAAAAGTCCGCCCGACTACGTAAGGATTCAGATTGGGCGAGATAGATAGATAGATAGATAGATAGATAGATAGATAGATAGATAGATAGATAGATAGATAGATAGATAGATAGAGACTGAGATAGATAGTAAACAGAAAATATTTCAAATGAACTTTAAAAAAGGAATAAAAGAAAGAATAAAAATGTCTTTACTTGACGTATCAAGATTCTTTCTTTTGGCGCCATTTTAGTATCATTCATCAACTTGTACACAATACCCCACCTACGGCTAAAATCTTATTTATTTATTTATTATGGTGTCCTTCTACATTTTGTCTGCCCTCTTAACCGCCTGGCATCCTGGGGACTAGGAACCTTTGCTTGACTGGAATTTTAAAAAAAAATAGACAACGGAAGTGGTTTGTCAAGAAAAAAAACATGCTTTTTTCGTGGAAGTAAGCCACGGTATTGTTTTATTTATTTTTTTATTAATTAATTTATTTGTTTCTTAGTTTCTGGGTGCAAAGTTCCTTCATCAATAATTTCATCATTATTATCTCTATCATTACTCTTTTACATTTTATCATTATCACAATATTTATTTTTTATATATTATGATTTTCTGTTTGATATCATTTATCAACTCTTTTACCTGTGACCTAATGTAAATGAAGATTTATTTTGTACTAAGCATTTTGGATTGAAAAAATTTTCTGAGTATATGAGGTTCATTCATTAACCCAGATTTTTGTATTTCAGATAAACATAGATTTCCTTTGATTTTTTAATAATGTGTATTATTAATTAGTATTCATCTTAATTATTCATAGTGCTCTTATAACTACTGGAAAAATGATTGTGCTTAAGTGACACATTATTGTAATTCTACTTTCAGATCCTTGCATTTGAAGTTCATCAAATTCCTTCGCCAAAATGCATTTATGAGACGATATGACTATGTATATAAGATAGCAATTATGTTCTTTGAAATATTTTTATGGTGACCTCTCCAAATATCTGGTCACTTGGTTTGTATAGTGCATTGTGAAATTGCAGAGTAAAGTAACACAATCACTTTCTAGAACTGATGGTGATTTTTTCTCGTATTGTTCTTCTGGGTGGGAAA
>OZ038520.1:27707858-27720358 GCA_964036315.1 Acanthosepion esculentum | reverse complement strand
ACTCAAACTCATTGATAATTTTTAAGTAAAAAAGGTTTTTATATCAGGTTCCTATCACATTGTTTATCTTGGTGTGGCGTTTATGCAAATAATGAATAAACACCCTTTCCTTAAAACATCATGCAAGTTTAGTTCGTTAACACATAAATGTTTGATATTTCATTTCGTTTAGTCAAACACAAGTCTATATTATTGGTGTACCAAGAAGAATTGTATTCATTCTACTAGCAATTACCTATAAGAGTAACATAGCTGTAAATGCTGGTATGTATGCATTAATTCATATGCACATACACTTACATATGTATACTCATAAACAGATATTTGTGTATGTTTGATGATCTTATGTGTTTGAAAGCAACCATACACAAAATTTTAGTTTAAAAAACAGGGATAATTACACCAAATATGTCTAGCCATTGCATAGAAAATTTAAAGTAAAAAGAACACACACGCACACACACACACACACACATATATATATATATATATATATATATATATATATATATATATATATATATATATATACATATATATATATATATATATACATGATATAGTCCAATGAAGTGCTAAAAGACGAAACGCTATATTCAAGCGAATATCTCCTTAGTGGCACATTTCGACATGAGAATGTACTTCTTCAAAACTAATGGTACTATTGATTGAGTCAGTCTTTTATACATGCACACACACGCAAACACACACACACATACACAAACACACACACACACACACACACACACACATATATATATATATATATATATATATATATATATATATAGTACAATATATATAGTAAAGGTTTACCTTTACTATATATATGTATGTATATATTCGTGGGTAAGTAATCCGTGGGTCAGTAATCCAAGTAGATCCTATTAATATAAAATATTAAAACTGATCCACAAAAGAGAGCTCAATATAATTTTTATTATAGAGCATATAAGTGAATTACAATCAATGAAACGTAAACAAATTACCCCATACAGATGGCCATTTCATCCGTAGGAAAAACATTTCAATGCAAATACATTTGTTATATATATAAATGTGATGAGGAGAAATACATTTAAGTTTTTCTTCGTTACATTCAAAATCTTGTCTACCAACTGCCCACATAGACAAGAAAAATCACTTAAACGAAACTTAAACTTCGGACAGTTTGCTCACAATTTTGATTCTGCTATACATCTTAAATGAAAAGATTATAACAGACATAGAGATCAACAATTTAAGAAAACATGTTTGAATCTCTTTACATGTAAAGCTGCACACTATTTCGTTCAGATTTTCCAAAAGATTATATCTACACAATCCTGTATCTGAAACATAAACAAAGTCATTTCTAAAGAATTAATGAATTTTACTTTTTATTCCGACATATTTTCTTTACTTCAAATCTTATTTTTAATGGGTATTTTTGTCTTATTTTAAACAGCCTAACGCCCGGCTTAATCGAGAAAGCTTATAGAAAATGTATCCTTCTGGTAGGATTTGAGTGTGCTGCCATTGGACGAAACAAATATCGTTTAAAATAAAACGGAGATGTCTACTTAAATACGGTTATCCACTAAATATAATGTTTGAAGTAATAAATATATAGATGGATAAATTCATCATAAAGTGGTGATGATGAAAAAAGTATTTACTATACACGCCACACTGAAATATTCCTATATAAGCTAAATAAAAGAATGAATACGATTTACATCCCCTAGGATGTGCAGATGCTATAAGGAATAGCGGATCGGGATGAGAAATCTGACTTTGGTTATATTTAATTTCCTTCAAATACTCTTGGGGAGATATGAATCAATCTCTTCTCAAACAATATATTAAATATTAGGTCTTCAGCTTTGTTTAGCAACTAGTCTAAGAGAAGAGCAACTTTGAATTCAAACCTGTATATAACCAAAGCGAAGCAAATTCCATGAAAGGATTGTCGAGTTTATAATGACTCTAAGATCCGAACTGCGGTGGTTTAGTCAGTCAATCAATTAATCAGTCAAATTAATCAAACAGAATCACATAGAAATGAGTAGCATAATTATAGGATTCTAACATAGTAGAATGAATAAATATTTCCGTTAAGAAAAGTTGAAAAATTTACCAAATGCTACATATATCTAAAGAAGGCCGAAGAGTAGAACAGGCAGAATACTGATGCTTACAAACCAGTATATAATAAATATTTATTTTAAAATTCCTTCCTTATCAACTTTTTCCATTAATTACGTAGATTAAACGTTTTACAATGAAAATTACGGGAAAAAATTCCGACAATAACTACGAGCATATTGATCCAGTTTCGCATTTTTCCATAATATAAATTACGCAAAATTGAAAATAACTGATATCTCATTTTAATAGATATATTCACCAAAATTACAAAAACTATCTTCAAATACAGAAGAGTAAATTTATTAAGTAAAATCGCCATTGCCCTCAACCCGGGCCTTCAGACGACTTCGGAATCTCCTTCATTTCTACTGGACGATTTCCTTGTTTAAGTTGGTGAATGCTGCCATAATGCTTGCCTTCAGTGTTACAAGGAGTGTTTTGGTCCCTCTCTCAACTGTGCTCCACATCCAATAATCAAGAGAGATATAGTCTGGGGAGTTATCCTGTTATCTCACATAGGGTCTTCCAGCAGTTACCCTCTTCTCAGGGCAGCACTACTTATATATATATATATATATATATATATATATATATATATATATACGGTGCGATAATAAATTGTCGTCTAAATTACGCAAACATAAAAATAACACTCATTTTAAAAGATATATTTACCAAAATTACACCAAAATATCTTCAAAACTAAAGAGTAAATAAAATCTCCATAGGCTTCAACTACGGTCTCCAGACGACTTCGGAATCCCCTGCAACTCTTCTGGACGTTCTCATTGTTTAAGTTGGTGAATGCTGCCATAATCCTTGCCCTCAGTTTATCTTTGGTGTTACAAGGAGTTTTTTGGTCTCTCGCTCAACTGCGCCACACACATAATAATCAAGGGTGTTGCAGTCTGATGAGATAGATGGCCAGATTTAAGGGTGATGTGGTCGCAGAAATTGTCTGATAGCCATGACTGGGTTTCCTTGCTTGTGTGGCATGGTACAGAATCCTGTTATGTCACTTACGGCCTTCTAGAAGCTACCCTATTGTCGCAGGGCATCACTACCTCTTTAAGGTCTCAGCGTTTGTCTGAGGCCCTGTAGGAACATGAATGGAGGCATAACACCACCATCACTAGTGATCATTCCAAAAACCTTCGTAATCACATCTAGACTCATCCAACTCTTTCCGAATCGTCTGGCCTGTCTACAGTTTGCCACCCAAATTCTCTTATATTTTGTATTGGAGCTTCCGGTGCGAATGCCAATATGTACATCATGTTGTTTCCAAACTTCATTTCAAATTGTGTCATGGTGCTCTTTCTCTCACACGCGGTGCCCAACTAAACCTAATATATTGTTCAATCGACAAAATCAAAAACAAACAAGCATGCACAAAATTAAAAGTGTAAAATTGCGACAGCTTACCCATCGCACACTCTGTGTGTGTGTATGTGTGTGTGTGTACACAAATTAGTATGACAGAAAGAAACGACAAGGTCTATCTGTTTAATATTTTATTGTATTTTTTGGGAAAATATAATAACAAATAATTAAACAGACAGATTTTGTCTGTTTTTTTAATCAACATTGTTTAGATGAATGAGTACTAACAACTTAAATATAACTTACACACACACACACACATATATATATATATATATATATATATATATATATATTAGTAAATCTTGAATGAGAATCTGACGAAGTGCGAAATATATGAATATTTCTTTAAAAAAATGTAAAAGTAAAAGAAAAAGAAAAATCAGTGGATCAGTAGATTGACATTAATCCCGTTTTGATCCCGTTTTAGATTTTGTCTTTGTGTAGTAAAATTATATTTCTCATCATGATGGATCATCGCTGAAACGTATCAAGGTAAAACAAAAACTCGGAATTTTCTTTCTTTACATTCATATGTGTGTGTGTGTGTGCGCGCACGCGCGACATGTAAGTGCACAAATAAACCAGTCTCCTAATAATGAAAAGAACATTTATTTTACACAGCAAATATTTAATTTTCAACATGACCTTCTTACTTGTCTAGACACTTAATTCCATGATAAATAAATATTAATCATAGGTGTGGATATTGAAAAGTTCTCGTCTTGAACCACTTCCCAAAATCAATATTTCAAGTATTACAATACTGATTTTATGAAGTGGGTCAATTTTAAAACTTTTCAGCATCCTTCGTATAAATCGAACAATGAAAGATTTTAAAAGAAAATAACTGTTTCTATCTATGGGCTTATTACCTACCCACCTCGTGTATATATATATATATATATATATATATATATATATATATATATATATATATATATATATATATATATATATATATATATATGCAGTTTTAATATACCAACTAAAGCTATTGCTCCAATGTCCATGGGAAAGACATGAATAGCTTTGGAAAGACAATTTTGAATCCCAAACCATGAAGAATACAATGAGAAAATACTTCGCTACTTTGACCAAAAGCAGACCTGATAATTCACAACTCATATAAATTAAAGAAGAATAAAATGAAGTTGTGGAGAACTATGATCACCATATCCTGAAGAGACATAGTTTTTAATAAGAAATGTGTTTTCAAAACCCCGACAGTCACGACAGTCACTTCAACTTTCCTTCGATAAATGTTTTGTTGTTTTGTTTTTCTAGTGCAGTTCTCTTCTTTCTATCTTTCTCTTTTCATGTTAATTGACCCCTTTGTTTGCATTTCCTTGGGGAAAAGGTCACTAATCTTTCTGACATGGCTTCGAAGAAATCCGATATCGTACAGCTGCCTCTGTAACAACATGCTGTACGAAATGACCTTAGGAGCCCACCGGACGGTCAAGACACACTGCAGGGGTCTTTCTAGTCTAACTTCCAGGCCCAACATTCATTGCAATGTTTCCCACACCCTAAACGCTTAAACCCTGGCGCATACGGCGGGCCCGTTCGGAATATTGTCTTCACTCTCTAGCAGTTGTCAAATACAATAGCTTTCTGGAATATTAATTACAGCCATTGATTTTTAATACACACAATCCAACTCTCTGATTATATATTATTTCTTACACTCTTCACTTCTTTTTGTAATCATATTGGAAGCTCAATATTAAGTTGTGGTGCTTTGTTTCTTATCGTTAGGGCTAGATAAATGTTAATTGTTTTTGAATTAACCAATTGTATTCTTACTATAAAAAAATGATATGGTATATATACGAAATGCTAACCAAAATAAAAATTTGAATGGTATTTGCGAAACAAATATCGTCCAGACTTTTACTGCTACGCTATGACTAATATTATTTATGTAATCATTATAAAGGTAACTAGGCACTCCCATAAATCTCCATAGTCATTTTTTTAATATAAGTAACTGTGTGTCTATGAGCGTATGTGCCTGACCGAGATTCGACATAAATAACAAAGAATGCAACAGAAGTTTAAATGAAAATTTAATCAAATAATTGGTTAATCTATAGTTTACATTGTTTCGTGAATATTCAAAATGGATGTTTCCTTTCCATCGGTTTCTTAGTTTAGGTTTAAGCCCAGTATTTTCGAATACATATTTGTTGCACAAATGTGTCTATTTTGGAAGATATGATGCAGAAATCCGAACGCGTACTGGAAGCCTTCCAAAATATATTACAAAACAGGAAATTATCCTTTAAATCAAAGTAAAGGTTGCTTTCATGTAATATAAATCTTCATATATAACTGAATGCTGAACAATTTCCTCACAGGTGAAAAGGGGATTTGTAGTTACTATGATATGGTTCTACAGAAGGGTCCTGAGAATATTATGGACAGAATACGTTAGTAACGAGGACGTTTTAAGGAAAAATGCTGACATAAAGTACACTTGTAGTTAGAATCAGAAAGAGAGAGTTGAACTTTTTAGAACACATAATAAGGAAATCGGATTTGGAGAATTAGACATACACAATTTTTCAGTATTGAAGGCAAGAGGGTCAGAAAGAAATAACGAGTAATCTACCTAACGAGCTTGAACAGAGGTCAGGAGGGATAGTTAGGATTACTTAGTAAAATATGAAAGATAGAAAGTTGTTGAGAGCAGTGAACACCCATCTCCTGAAACGAGACGGCGCTTAAAAGAGGATCAGAATATGTTGGCCATAATAAATGTCCATATACACCTTTCATTAAGTGTTCAAAATCATATAATTTGATTTAATAATGTTCTGATGTGTGTAGAGATATGCATTTACATAATTATTGTTTCTTGTGTTTAAATTTTAAAGCCTGATTAGAAATAAACTTAACAGTCTTTAAATTTCCAAAATTATTTTGTCATTATTAATTTTTGACTAGTTTATATTTCCTCTTATTTTCGTTGCTTTTTAATAAAATACATTCTTGCAATCAACCATCGTTAATATTCAATGACATTTTTTGAATTTTTTTTCTGTTTCCTTGCGAAAACTGGTAGAGATGGGTAACTTCTTGCTAATTTATTTACGAGACTATCAGCAGTTTCAAGTCAAATTTAGTCATATAACTATGTACTTTCTATCCGATATGCTCCACAATACAGTGTTTCTTTACACCCAACAGTCTTAAATTATTCGAATTTCTTAGATAAAACATTGATATTATTCGTTTATTATTAGTTCTATTTTCATTTTATTTTCTTAATGCAAAACAATTTAATTGTTGTTATAAAAGCATCAAAAATATCGTCGGAAAACTACTCAAAAATTAATAATGGTAATGCAGCATTAAAGAAATTCATACAACTTAAGACTTTTCTTCTTCTATGTGCCATGTCCCTTCAGGATGTTGGTGATCATGGCTTTCCACAACTTCCTGTCTTTTGGAGCTCTTAATAAATTTTGTCTTTTGGTTATCTCTTCAAACCCTGTTCAGCCATCCAATGACGACAGGTCGCCGGGTTATGCGCTGTTTTCCACTGTCCTTCTTGCCTTCAGTCTGTCCCGTGAGTATCAAATTCATCATTATGTGCCCTAGGAATTTCAACTGTCTCTTCCTGATATTAAGTATTTTAAGTCCATTTTGTTTCCATTGTCTCTTCATCGTTACTCACATATTCGGCAAATTGTAGCATCCTTCCGTAGATCCACATTTCTGTTGCGTGAGGTCTCTTCTTCATCTGTGAGGAGATTTTTCATCATTCACTGCCATATAGGAGGACTGATATTATTTAATAGTTCAGTACTATTTTCCTTGTTTTAATGTACTACGTGAAAAGAAGCGAGGGAAATAAAATAAAAAGAAAGATTAGTGAGAAATGACAAATGATATCTCAAGATTATTATAGCTAGCAATAATGTCATTACTTATAAACGGAAAATACTGTGCAAAAATAAAAAACTAGATATATGAAAATCTTTGCTTGACGTGTTCCAGTTAATTATTATAGTCTAATCTAGGTACTGTTCTGGTCAAACTCTCAAGCATAAGGAATGCAAGTTAAAATCTCGTTTGAAACTTATCTTTGAAAATTTCCGTTCCCTTTTACATATTTAACACAATAGATTTACTAAGATAAATATGCCTGTTGAAATACTTTTAAACAACATTGTATATTTGCGTAAGTTTTGTTTTTGTGTCTTGTTTTATAAATGCTCAAAATTACAGACTTTTGAATACGTTGGAAATGGGTCAAAGAACTTGTAGAGAAGGAGAAAAAATCGTCCATTTTTGTCAGAAATAGAAAGCGGATGAGCTGCTAAACGCTCTTGCTAGTTATGTAGCTGTTTGCCTAACTTTCCATTTGCAACCTATTTGTAGAACTATCCATAAATATCCTTATTAATACACAATAATACACGGTGATATTAAGAGCAGGAAACAAGCGCTGTACATATATATATATATATATATATATATATATATATATATATATATATATATATATATATATATATATATATATATATATATATATATATATACATACATATATATATATATATGTTTCTGTGTATGTGACTCGTTTGTGTGTGTGTGTATGTGTGTGTGTGTGTGTGTTTAGATTGTATCTGCAGTACCAGTAATCAAAAAAAAACATTTAAAAAGCATTAAATTCTTACATTGGCCACACACACACCGCACTTTCATATGTTGGCTTGTCACTTATCGAAATTTAATATAATTCTTGTACTTTTCGACCATTGCATCACGAAAAATACAACCATTAACACAAGATAAATATTAGTAGATAATATCGTGCCAGACAATTTTTCTCGTCAAAATTCATTTCACACATTTATAAATCTACCGTGTATTTAAATCTGGTCTGTTACTCCTACTATATATCTCGAGCTTCTTGACAAAATTCAAAGTAGATCTATAATGTTATCGGTCCTGCCCTGGCATCTCAACTTTAGTCGTTTTCTCACCGACGTGACATTGTTTCCTTTTGTTCTTTCTCTAAATATTGTCATGCCAATTTTTCTGATGAACTTCATGATGTACTTCATTAATGACTCGACAGCATGAATTTAAGCGTGCTACTAAATTGGGAACTAGGTCTCATCATTTTACTGTTGAACTAGCTAGCTACAACCGTCCTATCGGTTATAGCTAATGTTAATAGCTTCTTTTTACGCACTTCTCCCCTATGGAATTCCCTTCCGATACCTTCCTTCCCTGTCACCTACAATTTTCAAAAATTTAAATACAACCTCAATCCATATCTTCCTGAATCCTGTTCCTTTATTATCCTTTTCCTCATTACTCCTCACTAAAGTCTTCTCGTTCTTTGACTCCTTGTAAGCCCGCCCCCCCCCCCGCGTCCTTGTTACATTATCGCCTTGCTTATAGTAAAATGATTAAAAAGTACAAAAATTTCGTATAACATTCATGCAAGAAAAGTCTCGACAATTATACTGTATTTAAAGTGTGTATAAAATATTTTTTCTATTATATTTCTTTACTAAATCAAATTAAAATATAAATATATACAAAAGCGTGCTTAAAATAAACATATATTAACACTCTCAAACCCAAACTTTATTTTGTTTCTTGTGATTAAATTTGAGTTTGGTTTATATGATATATATTGCGTATTATTAACTAAACAGCAAATTGAGACAAAAAATAAAGTTCCCATAAGAAAAATGATAATTTTTCTTAATCAAAATGTGTTATTTCAACTTATCCAGTTCCTCAAAATCATAATATTTTTAATGTCAAAATTACTAGTCGTCAGAATTTTCATATTTGGCACATTTTTTAAATCACTTCTTTCCAAACACAACGATTATGCCACTAAGTCGCAAGGGATTACTGGGAGTGATGGAGAATGGAAAAACTTGAGAAGGAACCGGAAACCCAATCCTAAACAAGAAACAAGGGATACTCCTTTTCAAACGACCGGGGAGTTGTGTGCTGACTGAAATTTATTTCTCAAACAAATATAATGGGGGTAATATTATGTAGCAGCTTAGTCTTTTTTATTCTCAAGGAAAATTTCCTGTTTCGTAATACCTCATTTAGCTTCTGGAAGGCATATTTCTCTATTTCTATGTGCTTTCGGATTTGTATGCCAATTTTTCCGTCGTCTTTTTCCTTTCAACATTTTGGCTTTAGAGTTAATCTAAAATGGCTTTAAATTTGTCATAGTTACTAATAGCCTCCAGTTTTTCTTTTGTCAGCTTAACTTTTGACCTCAAAGAAATGTAATAGTGCGTTCGTTTCGCTTACTTTTTTCTTCCGCCTCACGAGAAACTTCGCGGTCAAATCAAGAAAAATTCTGCTCAAATTACTTAAGGTAAAAAGCAAAAAACATTAAAACAATTAATAAATTAAAACTTACAATCAAAGCAAATAATTAGAAAGTAGAATAAGAGATTACATCATACAATTACATGCAGTTATCGTAAATGTCTGATTATTTTAAGAAAAGCCAGGCCCTTTAAAAATAGGCACCCATGGCTCTTTGCATTCATTTATCTTTTAGCTGGGTACTGTCACACATTTTGGGGGAAGATAGTGGATTGGCTTCTTGCTGCATTCTCCTACAGTTTGGAATTCTATGAATTTTTAGACTGGTTGCCTCCAAGTCGAGATGCCCAGTCTACCCAAAAGCATTCATGCAAAGGTGAACGCAATAGACTAGGCCAGAATTTGAACTCAACTTGCCGATTCCACTTTCCGACCACCCACTATCCGTTACATTTCCCGCACATCCTTAAAGTGACTGATACAAAACTTGAAACGGTTTGACTGGAATCCATTTGTTTTTATAAAGTTAAAAAAATGGCAATATTTATGCACACTAGTGTAAATATATTTGTGAGATTACGACAATTGGTCAAAAATATATACAGACACAGGAAAAAATAAAAAAGAATGTACCACGAAATAATACATAATAATATATATAGGTTTATACTTTGTTATTGTGCGCTGTAAGAACACGATTATCCTAAAAGATAATTGATAATTCATAGTTTTATAGTTACTTATGTTGTATTTCTGAGAAAGATTTTTATGAAAGATTTTTCTCTGTAACTTCTCATGTCTTTGAACTCTTGTCATTAAGATAGTTATCTACAAAATAATTTAAACAGAATATAAAACGTGTAAATAGAATTAGTAAAAAAAGAACTATTAACTCTATCCCACTCTCGATTTTGATACATTGGGAAAACAGTCACCTAGAACTGGAATTATGTGAAGTTATGCTCCTCTGGTCATATTAAGATACTACGAATATTCTACTGTATATTTAACATATATTTCCACGATTATGGTATAATGAAGACAGTGCATCACTGAAGACCTTCCTTGTTGCATCTGAAATGTATTACTCTTCTAATCGAAAATCGGGATGCCATAAAGATTGTAACATATAATGAAAACAGTAAAAATATTAAGACAGATTTTTAAAGCACGTATTACCATTATTTTGCTCATTTCACAAACTGAAATACAAATATTGGTATGTATTTCCCACCTCACAATGGCAAATACAAAGTCAGTATGCGCAAAAGTAATAACTGACTAATCACACTGACTTAAATGACAGATGTCAGAATGCATCCTTCATCAATACCTATTATTCCGCCCGGGAGGGGCTACCTGGGTGACGGATCCGAAGGAATATGATTCTTTGGCTTATTTGCGGCGGAAAACAGGATGCGACTGACAATAGCAATATTTACATTATTTACATACTGACAGTTGTCATCATCTTTGTTGTTGTTATCACAACGTCTGCATCCCATGGTTTTCATCAGGTATATGTTGATCCGGGTAACCTTTATAGAATTTCGTGTTGAACCCTGATCATATATGGAAGGAAAAGGGTCGTTCTCAAACTCTGTGTGAATGAAGAAAAAGTACTGGACAATAAAGAACATTAGTGAGTTAGACACCTGAAAGAAACCAGCACATATGCTAGATTATGAGGACCTCGTTAGGAGGCCTAGTATAGAAATAAGTAATATATGGGAGCTGTTAATATAGGAAGAAAGACAGCAGATCTTCAAGAGAAGCAGCAGTAGCAGCAGCTGTAACAAAAGAAAAAATTCAGTGAGATCAGGTCAGCGGCCGCATTCATCAGCAGACTGATTAAATTTCTAAGTTCTCCACAGAGAATTGTCTCACCGACATAGTCTAGTCTACTGGATTAAAGCGTTGGTTTTTGAATTTGAGGACATCATGAATACAATTCCTGGGAAGTATGTCCTTGGATTCAGTAGAAACAACGCAAGCAATAACTGAACAAATGACCTAGACATGATCTCTCTAAATAAGACATGGGCAGTGAAGCAAAAAAAAATCTACCTCCGTAGATTAAATAGAGAGTACAGTTCGAAACAAACTGTCGGTTATTCGGATCGACATACAAATGATGAATACCAGCGGACACAATGGCAAATGTTGTGATAATAACAACAAAAATGATGATAATAGTTCGCATGTAAATAATATAAATAATAAATCCTCATTCTAGAAATTCAGACAAAAATG
Organism: Acanthosepion esculentum; assembly: GCA_964036315.1. Taxonomy (NCBI): domain Eukaryota; kingdom Metazoa; phylum Mollusca; class Cephalopoda; order Sepiida; family Sepiidae; genus Acanthosepion; species Acanthosepion esculentum. Next base: position 27,708,262 of record OZ038520.1, on the reverse strand, counting down.
CTAGCAAACACTGAAATATGATATTTAATATGGAATAAATAACATACCAATATGTCAACATAATTGTCTAACTTATATTAATAATGTGAACCAGAAGTAATTAATAGAGTCGAATCACTCTCATTTCCTCCATATTCCACTCAGACAACTGTTAATTTGCAACTACTGCCTAGAATACAACAATCTTAACCCTTCCAGTCAAGGATCAGTTGATATTTATCCTCCTTATCCTCATAATCTTCACTTCTTACCACCTCCTCTTACATTCATGTCAGACACATGGTTCATTTAACCCTCTACTCTGGTCACCCTCATTATGGTGAGCAACTAATGCATTGAGTGTATTGTTTTTTAAACGCCCCCCCCCCTTTTGTGTTCTAATCCAATATATAAATTCCTCAAGG
>OZ038520.1:27682858-27702858 GCA_964036315.1 Acanthosepion esculentum | reverse complement strand
TATATGCCTACTTGGTTTTATGCATATATAAATGTATATTTGCATATACATACAGATTGTTTAAAAAAGAAACAATATTGGAATAAACAAGACACAACTTGCACTAAAGACCTAAAACGTTAGACAAAAAATCACTAACAAGTAAAGAAAAAGAAAAGATAAAAAGGAGCAAAAGGCAAACATCTACCTACGCAGGAGATTCAAGTGTCCGGCACCATAAAAAACGTTCCTGAATGTCAACAGTCAACGAAGGACTGTACTAGTTTCTACTCAAGTTTCACGCATTGGCGATGTTCATCTGACTAAAATGAAAATCTCTCTCATTCTCTCTCTCTCTTTCTCTCTCTCTCCCCACCTCTATCTCTCTCTCTCTCTCTCTCTATATATATATATATATATATATATATATATATATATATAGATAGATAGACAGATATGGGTATGCTTAAAATCATTCCTATAGGCACATAAACTTGCATATATATATATATATATATATATATATATATATATATATATATATATATATATATATATATATATATATATATTACTCATGTGTTATAGAAACAGTCCTCAATGTTATATAACAGAGGTATTATGTATAAATTGGTGAATACACATAATATCCAGTAATACCATAAATATCCGTCAGGTGAAACCTTTTTAGGTAGGTTCTGGCTCACTAGGTCATATATATATATATATATATATATATATATATATATATATATATATATAATTTTTGTCATCCACAGACAGACTGTTTCGCTGTTTCACAGCTCATCAGTGTGGCTAGACGTCCGGTTGCCTCTAGCTAGGATCGAAACCCGACTGAATTTGCGTCAGTCGGAACTTTTCCCACTAAACCGTCGGTGCACGACAGGGATGAAGGTGAATTTTAGCGTGTTTATTTTTAGATTTAGATAAACACACAGTGACTGACTGTGACTCAATTCTGCCGAAGAGTCGTGCAATATTAGCTTAAATAGTCACTGTTATACATTCATATAGGTGTCTGCAACAGTGGTACACCGAAGTAAGTGAACCCCTCTCTCTCTCTCTCTCTCTCTCTCTCTATATATATATATATATATATATATATATATATATATATATATATATATGATTGTTGCAAACTCGTACTCGAGTATTGGCATTGCTTGATCAATCTATTAATGTATTTCTCTTATATGATTCTTTAAGGCAATTAGGGAATACCATTATTACCACAGTCGAAAATGCCCACGGTGTGTGCTGCTGCTGCTTCCTTGTTATTGTTAGGAATATTCTCTTCATAGTAGCACAATCTTTTCCACAAGCTCTCTCTCTCTCTCTCTCTCTCTCTCTATATATATATATATATATATATATATATATATATATATATATATATATATATATATATTTGTGTGTGTGTGTGTGTGTGTGTATATATATATATATATATATATATATATATATATATATATATATATATGAATTTATATATAATATATATATAAATATATAGTTACACATGTGAACATAAACCACGATATTTTATGTTGCACTACGAACGTAGGTGTATATATATATATATATATATATATATATATATATATATATATATATATATCCAATCCGCGCGTATATATTCCAAGTGGACCCTAATAATATAAAAATATTAAAACTGATCCATAAAATGTAAAATGGAGCTTTATGTATTTTATTTATACACAGCAATATGATGACTATTCAAAAAATCTTTTCAAAATTTCTTGTTAAACCGTCCCTATAGAATAAATGATTAATGACTCTATCAGATATGTGATATCCATAAGTTGTGTTATTTCTTTCTTTTGATGGTGGGTATTAATGCAATACGGAACGGATAGTCGAAATGGAATGTTCTTGAAATATTCCTCAATTAACTGCAAGTTGTCACATTTGATTTCACCATTAAAATGGGCTAGGATTATAATTGTTTTCTATTTTGATACTGGACTTTAACAAATTACTGAGACATTTTTTATCCATTTTAATGTCTTTATGATCCACGTAGGATGTTATCAAACATATTAACGCGCTGCTTAGGTTTCTACTTTTATTTTTTATATTTTTTAAATGACAGTTCTCCAGTAATTCTCGTTGATCAATACTTGATCTTTGCAACTATAAGAACCCTTTTTGCACCTTTTTGGCTCTTCAGGGAGAATGCTATTTGTGTCAAAATACTGATATATTCTTTCAATTAAAATTGATGTTAGTACTTTGTAGGCCGGGGTAATTGATTGGTAATTTGTGTCTGTGAGGGTAGCCGTGTCATCAGTTTTGAGGATTATATGCAATGGTTTGTCTCACACGTTAACCCATTCAGAGATTTTTTTGAAATTTTATTTTATTTCCTTTATATTCCTGTCACTCCCTTTCTATTCTTCTATTTCTTTATACGCCTGCTCACCATTTTAAATCCACCCTGCGTCATTTTTATAATTCTGTTAATTTTGACATATATGCTTCCAGAATTCTCTTAATTCTTTATGATGCTTGCATTTTCTATAGGTTCTCTAAATTTTTTTGATTTCCAATAGAATTTCTTTTGTCCATTTGAAAATATTGTTTTATTAGTAAATTGTTTTTTCTAATATCTTTCTTTACTTTTACACATTTAACTAGATGTATTGCTTTGGTATTTTCTTTGTAATTGGTATATCGTTTTCTCTTTTAAATATTTAATATTTATATAATATGTTTACGCTGTATTTTAAAGATCGATTGCTTTTTACTTGTGATATTTAATCTAATATTGAATGTTCTATTCTTGTTTATAATGAAAAGACTTGATATTTCGATATTATTATTATTATTATTATTATTATTATTATTATTATTATTATTATTATTACTCATTGTTCACAGCAATAGTAATTGATGGTTTACACGGGACATTCTGTGACAACAAATCTCTTTAATACACTATCACTTTTCTTACTATTCTGTTTTCAATAATGACAGCATCTTTATTCTTCCAAATCTTACCCTAATATTTAGTTTCTTCAGTCTTTTCCTAGACTCTTCGTCTCAGCTCCCTGTGTTCTGATGACGACTGGTACAGCTGCTATCTTCATGTTCCACAACTTCTTCAGCTCGCTAGTAAACTCGACATACTTATTTGTATTTTTCATTTACTTTTATATCTTTTATGTGACCTGCTGAAACTTCTAAATACGATATATGACATATTTCCGCATTTTCATTGACGGCTACGAGATAAATTCTTCTGGCCTGGATTAGGTAATCCATTCAACTATCAAATTTTATGTATTCTTGCTTTTAGGTGTTTTATTATCTGTGTTAAACTGTTTGTAATGAAAACGTAGTTACTTGCACAGTTCCCAGTGGATTGCTTTCCTCACTCAATCATACTTATTCTTATATGATTTCTCAGCTAACTTGTTACATTTGTTTATGCTATGTTTGAGTTTTATTTTTTATTTCTTCACTCTTTACATTTGATGTATTCCTGTGTTTTATCAGTCTTTGCCTTTGTAAAATTGATATCAACGGCATTATTTTGGAGCGCTATTAAAAATGATTTCGCTTCTCTTAATGCTTCTTCTACGTAACTATGTCCAATTCGTTTAAGCTTTCTATCATTCTTTCTATTTCTCTTCTGAAATGTTCATGTAATTGTTTTGTCTCATTTTGTGTTATCATTGTTGTCTTTCCCGTGTTTCTATTTATTCTTCTGTTACTTTTATAGCAGATTTTGGTTGTCGTAAGTAGACATTCCTTGTTTTATCTTGCGTAATTTTCGAGTCCCTCATCACAACCATCAATTCTGACTATTCATCTTGGCCCTTCTTTTCTTTTTAATATGTAGTCTGTTGATTTCGTCTCTCCGTTAAAGAGCCATATGAATTGTCATTTTCTTTTTTGTTTTGTGCTACATGTTTCTGAGATCTCTTTTCTAGTTTAAAATGAGACCAAAATGTCTCACAATGGAAACTGTCGAGTATTTATTCCCTCAATTACGTTTATTCTACAGAATTTGTTCTTTGATATTTTTATTGTTCTTCTGATAAATGCATTGTTGTCATGTTACTTTACCTCCTTCTATTTAATAATATCTTTTTTCTAAAATTCCTAGGTATTTGTAGTTAATCTTCCCGTTGAATAGCCTTATAGTTTACTGGTTAGGTTATTCAATTCCTTTTATTGTTTATCTTTTTCTCTTATTTATTACCAACATGACACATTTCTAAATGCCAAATTCCATTCTTGCATTCTAACTGAATATTTTGACCATCTGTATGAGTTTCTATTTCCTTTTTCTTCTTAGTATGTATATTTGGTGCTTCCTGTTGTAGAGAACTATAAATTCGTAACTTTGGCTGCATTTCTATAAAATGTATTTCAGTGGTATAATCGCTATGAAGAATTAATACTATCATGCATATATTTTAATTTCAACGCTAGTTGTCTAGTAGTTACCGTTGAAGATTGCGTAAAAGCGAGTCTCACCAAATCTCCACAATTACTTTATCATTATCAGCTCAGATCAAAACATCATAGTTCATATCTTTCTTTGCTAACGGTCAAGGTTTCGGTATATTTCCAATTTCTCACTTTTTGACACATTCACTCTGTAATCCACTAACAGGCTCTTTTTTCTCTTCATATATGATTATCAGATACGGTCATCTTGCTTAAATGGGGTGATTGGCCTGGGTGTTGAAATTCCAGAATATTTTGTTTTCTAAGACAGTCTCTGTTTGTGCTGATATTTGTCTACATGGACACACCCAAGTCCTTTCCACAGTTGCCAGTATAAACTGTTGTTGTCGTTGTTATGAGCGTGTTCTGTAAAACTCTCGGCGTGACCCAATTTAAAAAATATCTGGCAACTGAGATACTGATTTTGAGGAGTGGGTCGAACCGAAAAATTTACAGTGTCTGATCGCATTATTATTATTATTATTATTAGTAGTAGTAGTAGTAGTAGTAGTAGTAGTAGTAGTAGTAGTAGTAGTAGTAGTAGAAGTAGTCACTAATTGGAGATCGGATTGCCTCAAATCAAGCACGATCATTTGTATTTTAGTTGGATGTCTACAAATCTTTTGGAGATTTTCAACTTTTTTATTCCAGGCGATACAATAACAGGTACAATCTTTCCTTCATGTTCCATTTTTTTCACTTATATTGCATGAATTATATACATACATACATACATACATACATACATACATACATATATATATATATATATATATATATATATATATATATATATATATATATATATGTATATATTATAATATTTTTATTTTTTAAAAATATGATTCCTTCGCTACATAAGAGTTCTTATGTTTCAAAAGCGAGAGCCGAGACCCCTAACATAATTTTTGAAGTTATGTAAAGTTAAGGTGCCTGGACCCGCTTCCTTGTCAAGCGAGAATTTGGGAATAAAGCTAAAAATATTATAATATAAGCTCTACTTCTGTATGGAGCACTGTCTTTTTGAAAATAAAAGCAAAATACTAAGGAACACCGGATTGTCTACCTAACGTGTTCTTTCCTATTTTTCTGCACACCTGCATATATATATATATATATATATATATATATATATATATATATATATATATATATATATATATATATATATATATATATATATATATATATTATGTAATAGTTGTTGGCTTGCATTGGGGATCCAGTGGAATAAGGTTTTCCAGGTACTCCAGCACTTCCTTAATAAAGTTTTTTTTATATTAGTATATGAAAAATCAAAGCAGTAGTAATAGTGTCTTTCACTGGCTATAAATTGATAGCAAGTCTCTTCAGTAGTTCGTTACTCTCTTCAGCGTTATTATTATTATTATTATTATTATTATTATATGAAAAATCACACCAGTAGTATCTGGTAGCTTTTTCTGAAGTTTAATTGACAGCAAAAGTTTATATTTCAGATATTCCTTAAAAGTTGTGTAGATTTCAATGTTAATGTTTACTTATTCTGATTTTTATTTCTGATTAAATTTCTTCTTTTTACTACCCTTCTCTTTCTCTTCCTACTTCTTCATCATCATCATCATCATCTTGTTGTTACTATTGTTGTAGCTGTTCTTGCTGTTGTTGCTGCTACTGCTGTTGTTACTGCTGCTGATTCTGTTGTTGATCTTATTGTTGTTAGCATTGTTACCATTACTGCACCGATTATTTTGCCATGTAATTTGTCATGGACTCGATGGCGCTTGATGATTACTTAACAATGAAACTCAAGTACATAAAAATTTAATATAATATTTATGAATATGTATGTGTTGGAAAACTTGGTTATATAGATTTTTATTCCCTTCTAAATAAGCATTTAAAATATGAAAAATTCTATAGATATATAAGTATATATGTTATACATTATTTCATATATAAATATAAAAATATTTATTGATTTATATTTACCTGTATATCAATACGTCAATTTATGCATGCACATAGGTATTATATATATATATATATATATATATATATATATATATATATATATATATATATATGGGCAACAATCCCTCTTTTATACAAGTTTCATTAAAAACGACTGACAAGCTAAGTTTTTTATTAAATTTTTCATGTGTTCTTATAATTTTCTTCTTTTCTGGACGTAAATTATGTATAAATTGTCCAAATGTTTTGTATGTCAGCGCGCTTTCGTCCATAATTTCAGCCATTATCAATGACAAATTTTATTTTATTATTTTTACTTTTAATTGAATTTATGAATTGCTTTATGCATGTATCTAAAGTTATAGGAATGTTTTATTTTCTAAACACGGTCAGCACATTTGGGCCGTGTTCATGCGTAATACAAGTATAATAGACTCATCCACATGTAAAAAAGGGTAAAAATAAGGGAAGCGCTAACAGCAAAAAAGAAAAAAACAACACTCAATAACATCAACTATCAACACCGCCAAAATGTGCTGACGGTGCCTGGAAAACAAAAACATTCCTATAACTCTAGATACATACATAAAACAATCCATACACTCAGTTAAAAGTAAAAATAAAATTCATCCTTGATAATGGCTAAAGTATAAGCCAAATGCGCTAGGACATACAAAACATTTCGATAATTTCTGTGGATTTTTACTACATTTATTCTTTCTCTCATTTGTATATATATATATATATATATATATATATATATATATATATATATATATATATATATATATATATATATATATATATATATAGTTAGGAAAGGTTGAAACCAAGGTAGCACAATCGGCTGGTTTCTTAATATTCTATACTTAATAGCTCTACGTGTTGAATTCTTATCTTTTTATATGTGTATAGAGCACATTTTAATACTACTGTTTCCTGGTCTAATTCGACTCTGACCATTAACTTCTTTACTATATATATATATATATATATATATATATATATATATATATATATATGTGTGTGTGTGTGTGTGTGTGTGTGTGTGTGTGTGTGTGTGTGTGTGTGTGTGTGTGTGTGTGTGCTGAAGTACCCAACTAATAATACTAAACTGAAGCGGTTAAAAATTATAGACACTAACCTAAATACATGTAGCTACCAACTTCACCTGAATAACGGCAGCTACGTGAGGTAGTTTGTCATTTATGACGTGCCGGAATCATTTTGTAGTTATATCTATCCAAACACATTCCAATAATTGCCATAACTGAACAGTGTTTATTACGTGTTTTTTCAGGGGAATTTAGATGGTTATGCAACGTGTTTCATCGCTGTTCATTGGGGTTTTAACTTAGTCAATGCAGGTGTAAATGAAATAATTAGAAGTTAGTACCCTGTCACCCGCACAGGTTAGGAGTTGGGTTACAGAAACAAACCATAAGCAGCAACTTAGCAAATATAAAAGAGTAAAAATGATCAGCAAAAATCTGTGAATGTCACACCTGTCAAGACAGCTTCTACTTTTACAAGAGATCTTTGTAAACTTCAAAAAATATTTCTATACCTTTACAGAGACACCACCACCTTGTAGAATACACCGATAACAGACTGAATCGATAGCCACATGCGGTTTCCTACACACCAGACTCGAGCGTCTACTCCAAATACTGAGGTATGACTTGATGTAATCTTCCACTTCGTTGGGTGGTTACGTTCTTACATCACCTGTGGGCACCCGCAGTTTCCACATGTTGCTAATGTCTGTTCGATATACATATATTGCTTGTATACATTTACTGCTGTTGCCTGAGAAAACATAGATTAGTTGCTATTTTAGATATAGAGTGCGCCAAACATTCTGCAGTTAATTCTGAAATTCTTCCCATATACAGGGGTATCACAGCTATGCTTAACTACATCTTTATTTAGTACATTATATTTCACATATAACATCCGAAGGAACCGATTTATACAATCGGAAAAATAGGGAAAAATCAGCCAATGTACAGGTGTCAATAACTTTTGGATATTTCTTCTTATCTATCTATCTATCTATCTATCTATCTATCTATCTATCTATATATATATATATATATATATATATATATATATATATATATATATATATATATATATATGTATGTATAATATATATATATATATATATATATATATATGTATGTATGTATAATATATATATATATGTATATATGTATGTATAATATATATATATATATATATATATATATATATATATATATATATATATATATATATAGATAGATAGATAGATAGATAGATAGATAGATAGATAGATAGATAGATGTGAGTAGACTCAAATAGACAGATACGAGCAAACAGAGATAGGTAGATGACTGCTGTGTGCCTGATAAACTACAATTCAATTAACCCTGCTTGCTGTCAAAATGAAAATAGTTTTTATTCGCTGGCGAAAATATATAACCAGTGATGAAGACTTTGACGAAAAATGGTGTATTTTAATTAAAAGCTTTCTCTGTGCAACTGTACCATTGTACTCTTTGTATTTTTTCTGGCTTCCGGAGAAATAAATATGAGGCAGTTCTTTCGGATTCTCTATAGATAAATTCATTGCGTATTGGGTCATATAGTTTCATATTAGTAAGTGCACTGTACTTACCTAATTAAAAACAATAAGGATTTTAAATTCATGATAACGTGTATCGCTTGGGAGATTATTTATTTTTTGCAGTGAGGTCTTCTTGTAAAAGACCCGGGGCCACTCAAGATAGACGGTTACAGAGTAAGAGCTACAGTTTATGCGAATAAGTAGGGAAGATAACGGTTAGCCCTAGACTTGAATAGGTTAAGATTGTACAGATCAGAGAAACATCCTTTTGAGAGTCTGTTCCACAGAGCAGTAGTTTGTATGAAGAACCTGCTCGAGTGGAACTTACTTCTTACCATTGGAATGCGGAGAGAGTGAGGGTGGTTTATTACAGTGTAAGTGGCATGGCTGTTCCTAGCCGTGAAGGTTAGAATTGACGGAACCAAAGAATGCATCTTGTCCGAACACTTTCTATGAAGTAGCTATAGAGCAATGAGAGACTTGTCATATCTCATCTGTTAGAGAGGGTTTGCAGAGTGAGAAATAATTTGTGACCTCCACAAGGAGGAGAAGACGCTTTAGGGTTCTATCGAGAGTGAAAAGTGAGGACTGTAAAAATATGACAACAGGACTCCATTTTAGGCCTGATCTGGCTCTAGTAAAGGTAGAGGATAGCAGTAGGAATCAGGTATTACTGGACTGGTACAGGGAACCGACAATTTTTCCTGCATTTTTAGCGATGGATCGTATGTACGAGTTCCACTTGAGGTCTGGGTGAGTTTAAGGCCTAGTAGTCGTCCACTGCACTGGCTGGTGGTAGTTCGGGGTCAGATAAACGATGATTGGATGTAACTAGTTTTTGTTTTCGAGGTATTGAATGCAAACAGCCAGTTTTCCCACAACCCACCAGTTAGATGTTAGAGCTAGCTCGGACGAGAGATCAGCTGCCAATCTCTGGTCACCACAAGTTTTGGAGATGCAACCATATATCGTTGTATCATCGGCATAGATATTCACAAATGATTTGAGTATACGTTTAGGCAGATCAAGTATGTAAAATGAAAAATAGAAATGACCCCTACGGGACGCTTGTGTTGATTATTAAGTCCCCGGAGGAATGATCGTTAACAACTACCTTCAGGTCTGTTCGGAAGGACTTTTACCGTAACACAATATTTTTACCAATTATATTTTTTTACACAACTCCATATAATGTGTGTGTTGTGTGTGTGTGTGTGTGGGGGGGAGGGAACAGAGAAGTGGCTTCGATTTATACGTACGGGGAAATACTGAGAAATTATCGGCCTGACGCACATTCTGAAATATGTATTCCGAAGTTTAGTCATTGAAATACTGAATTTGAAAAATTTTCCGTTCCCAACGTGCTTTCTATACACCAATGAAATACTTATAGGTTTTCCAATATAGTTATCCAGGCATCCTTTAGTTTTATCAGTCACCTAATATGTCTACGTGTTTTTACTTCGGAAATCCATATCTCTGCGTTCACACGCATCACTAGATATATGTACAAAACTGTATCGTCTCTTTCATACCACCCGTCTTCCATTCCATAACTATTTTAACGCTATTCAGTAGTAGAAGTAAAAGGGTGTTTTTATTGTCAAACTTGTCACGACCTATTAAAATTATATGGACATATGCATACGTAGATAGATACTCTCACCCACACACATCATACACACACATCACACACTCATACATACGCACGCGCACACACGCACGCACGCACACACACATATTTATATATATATATATATATATTATTAGGACTACAGTGATGTTTCCTTTGATGTAACTACAAATGCACACGAAGAGAAAGATGCTAAAATTTTAAACTTTTCAATTTAAATTTCACTGTCATATGTATCTGAATAAATAGTCGAGCCAATTTTTTTAGTTTATTTTTGTTTATTCTTTTACCAATCTGAAAAGTTATTTTTTCGTTATATATATATATATATATATATATATATATATATATATGTGAAGAAATATAGTCTTAAGATGTGCTATATTTATGGGATAAAGTGCTCAATATCAGAGATAGAGCGTATGTAAATATAAAAATGAACATAGAAGTAAACACTTGGAGGCGACAATCTGTTTCATGCTAGATGCAATCGTCACGCTTGACGATTGCATCTGGCATGAAACAGAGTGTAGCCTCCAAGTGTTGACATATATATATATATATATATATATATATATATATATATATATATATATATATATGTATATATATATATATATATATATATGTATATATATATATATATATATATATATATGTATGTATGTATGTATATACGACAAAATATAATTTTAACATATGCTATATTCATGGATTAAAGTGGTCAAAATCAGGGATGGAGAGTATATAAGTATAAAAGTGGACATTGAAGTCAACACCAAGCAGCGACGGTCTGTTTCATGCTTAAACGCAATCGTCAATCATGACGATTGCGTATTAGCATGAAACAGACAAACTTGGCTGGGTGTTGACTTCAATATCCGCTTATATATATATGTCTAATTATATATATATATATATATATATATATATATATATATATATATATATATATGTGTGTGTGTGTGTGTGTGTGTGTGTTCGTGTCTTTGTGTGTGCGCGTTTGTATGTGTGTGTGTATTTATGTATGTATGCATGCATGCAAGTATGTATGTTCACAAGAGTTTATTATTAATTAAGGTATCCTACCGCTTAACGCTGACAATCGTAGAGATAAAAAAAAGTGTTTGAAAATTCAGCAGTATATTAAGTCCTGTTTAAACTTAGTGTCACTACCCTGTGAGACTGAATTGAGTAATAGCGTTCATTACTCCTGGGTACTATGTCTTAAGTTACGTACAAAATAACATGCAATTAAGAACTCATTCAAATTTGTGTGACACTATTTGTCGATTTAATTAACACTAAACCCCGAAATTATCCTCATGCGAAAAATGTTTTACCGAATCCTCGTGACATTTAAGAGGTTGCATCTCCCAAAATATAACTACTTATACAACTACTACTACCACCACCATCACTACTACCACTATTAATAATAATAATAATAATAATAATAATAATAATCCTCATTAAATTCGTGGACACGCAATTTAAGCACTCTCGTTGATTAGCATGCCAGATAACGAAACTAATACTCCAATCGATTATACCAAACTTACTATATTAATTTCTAATAGATTATATTGAAATACTGTATATACAGCAGTAACTAAAGAAAGATACAAATATTTTAAGTTATTCTTATACGAAAGAACCAACATGCATTAATCACTATATCTCTCAGCACAGAGAAATTAATTTAAAAATGTGTTTAAAATTTAAATAAAAACAATAATAACCTCGTACTAAAGTGCGAGGTGTTAGGCGTCTAACGGTGTAATTATTAAAAATTAAATGTATTTCCATTACATCGTAACAAACCGTTTTATACAAACTGTTAACTGAATTCGGTAACACGAGCATTTGTAATTTTTTAAAAAGTTCTTTAAAAAATCCTCAATGGAAAACACTCGGAAGATTACTGAACTGTAAACTGATAGCATACAGACATAGTTGTTCTTGATAAAGAAGAGATATGGTTAAAAACAGAATGAAAACATGAATTTATTGGGACGTTAATCCTGCTTTAATATGCCGACTAGAAAGATTCACCAAAAAATTTAACAAACATTTATTTTATATCTATCCAAACCCTAGGTACCGCGATGGGAACGAACATGGTATCAATATATGCCGCCTAACCTTAGCTTACCTAGAGTAAAACTTTTAGGAAAAGATAGAGCAAAATCTGGGGAAAATATAAAAACCCACTTTACTTAATCTTGGACTGGAACTTAGATAATTGCTTCATCTAGATATTCTCGTGGGGCAATATTAACGAATTACACAATTTACTCCGAAACTTACGCCCGAAGATTAAATTCATCCAAGAACAAAATTTTAACGAACTGTCATTTTTATATATACTCATCAGAAATAGAAATGACTATTTTTTCACAAACATAAAGACACCCCAAAATATCTTCATTTTAAGAGTCATTATCCAAAAAACTGTCTAAAGTCCATCCCCTGTTCCCTATCACATAGGATTTGCATTATAGTAGCCGACAAACACCCGCGAAAAACCAGCTTAGAAGAATTATATAACACTTTCGAAAAACGAGTATACCCGACACCAGTAATAAACAAGGGTTTTGAACTTTCAGAAAAAATATATTTCGACCAACTACGAAAACGAAAGAAACGCAACAACGAACAACTTCTAAGGTATATCTCAACGTACTAGAACAATTCAGAAATATCTACAGAAATAACAAGAAACCTAGTCCTACTTAACAAGAATAATAAAATGAAAGATCTGCTAAAAACAACCAAAATAATTAAAAGCTAACGTCAAAAAACTTAAAACACATATTAACCTCATCCAAATTTAGTCAACACACAATACAAAGACTTACAAAATGCAACAAGATATATGGTGTGTTTATAATTACAGAAGGAAATGTTACACTTTTGAAAATCCCATAACAACATTCATAATAAGGAAAACCTTAAACTGTAAATCTAAAAATGTAATTTTGGCACTCAAGTGCACAAAATGCAAAAAAAAAAAAAAAATTATATAGGTATGACTCAAGCATTAAACAACATAGTTTCCCTACACAAAAAGCAAAATTAAATTATAGACAACAGAAAACTCTCCGTATCTAAACACATCCATAAATGCAACAAGAGTAACTTTAAAATTATGCCAATATATCAAACAAATGATTACTCATACCTTCAAGAAAAACTTCATATACAAATTTAAACCAGCACTAAACAAATCATAACCCCACATACATAAATACACACCATATACACATAGTAGCAAAATACACTAGTCGGACAAAACACACGCGCGTGCGCACGCACACACACTATATATATAAAATGCATGTATTTGTATTTGCTATATAGGTTTCCTTATATTAATATAATATGTAATATATATGTATGGAGGACGATTATATAAACGTATACGTGTAAAAACAAACACACTAGGCGGATTACACGCACATGAACCCTATGCACCATATAAAGGATATATATATATATATATATATATATATATATATATATAATAATAATATATATATATATATATATATATATATAATAATAATAATAATAATATATATATATATATATATATATATATATATATATATATATATATATATATATATATATTATTTCCTTCTAATAATACAATAGCAAGAACATATTAATTCCTTTATAGTACTTCTTGTATGTGTTGTAGTTTCTGGGCAATAAATATGAGACAGTGCTTTCAGAAAGTTTTGTAGATAAATTCATTGTTTGTGGGGTCATATAGTTTCATAATAGTACGTGCTCATGAAGGTCACAAGACCCGAAACACGTGTAGCAAAATATATAGAATAAAGTATAAAAAACATATAATCAAAAACATTATAGGGTGCGATGAATATATTCTCGTCAAAATTAAAGTTAAAATAACACTGACATCTCATTTTAACAGATATATTTACCAAACTTAGACAAAAGTATCTTGAAATACTAAAGAGTAAATTTATTCAATAAAATTGCGATTGGCTTCAACAACGACCTCCTGACGATATCAGAATCTCCTGCAACTCTTTTGGGTGATCTCCTTGTTTAATTTGGTGAATGCTGCCATAACCCTTGTCTTTTGTTCCTCTTTGGTTTTACAATGGGTTTTGTTGGTTTCTCGGTTCAACTGCATCCCACACATAATAATCAAAAGGTTGCAGTCTGGGGAGTTAGGAGGCCAGATGTAAGGGGTGATATGGTCGCAGAAATTGTTTTGCAGCTATAACTTGGCACTTCCGCTTGAGTGGCATGGTGCTGAGTCATGTTGTCAGACATAGGGTCTTCCAGCAGCCACCCTCTTGACTCAGAGCAGCATTACCTCCTCAAGGCACTCGCTGAGGGACTGTGTTGAGTCTGGAGACTTCACCACCAAATTCGGGAGTTCTTTTCTTATCAGAACGATCATAGTGAGTGTTCCGAGCTGTAGTATCTTCGTAATCACCGTTAGACTTATCCATCTCTATCCAAATTCTCTGCACTGTCTTCAGATTAACACCCAAACAAAAGATGTTCGTATTGGTGCTTCCGGCGTGAATACCAAGCAAACTTCTGGTGGAGTGAGTTGCGTCATGGTTCTCTTTTTCTCACAGACGCTCCCCAGTAGTCTCTACTATACTGTGCAGTCGACCAAATCAAAAATAAACGACACGTATGCGCGAAATCAAAAATATAACATATATAAATATATATGAATAAAACAAGGAAAACTTTTCTTTACCAACGCTGAAAGACTTCATCAAGGTAAACATAATGTAATTATTAATTTATTTAAATTTAAAAAAATATATATATCTCGAATTAGCCGTTTTCTTTTAATCTTTAAGAACATTGTTTATGTATGTTGGTTTGGAAAACGAGTATTTCCTTTAAGAAAGAAAATATTTGAAAAATTCTGTTTGGTATCAACATTTTGGCAAGAATCTGCCGTTTCCTTCTCAAAAACTTTCCGTATGTTCTTTTCTCGTTTAATAAGTGTGGTATTCTTGAGATCGAAGTTGAGGTTTAACTGATGTGTATAACTAATGTATATATAGTGTATATACCTGAGTTAACGCTCAAGGAATATATACTGTATATTGATAATGTGTCTGCATATTATCGATATACTTGTTATTTTGAACCCTGTACACTCAATCATCTGTAGAATCCAGCTTCGTTACCTGTTAATCGTGAGTAAATTGAAAAACATATTTAGAGTGTTACAATTTTATTATCATTATTAATTGTGGTCATATATATACAGGGTGCCTAAAAATGTATACACATTTTGAAGCTTTTTCAAGCAATTAGAACTAACTATATTTGATTTAAATAATGCACATGAAGACAGTATTTATTTTATTATTTTGTCCTCGCATATTTTCAAATTAATGTTCGTTAAGATACAGACATTGATGGCAACATGACTCAGTGAAATCACAGGGAGCAATCAACATTTTAATAGGTATTTGGTCACATTCTTACTCTATTTCAGCGATTACTGCTAGCTTTGTTTGGTAAGATTTCATTCAGGCACGATCGTACATCACAATGGTACTGTGGTGGTGCACCATTTTGCTGAAAATAAAATTGCTTATCTCCCAAAACGTCTCTAATTCATGGCATGATATGTAGCAGCATACTCAAAAAAGTGTAAAAGTGTATGCATATTTTTAAGACACCCTGTATATGCGTATGTGTGTGTGTGCGTGTGCGTGCGTTTATGTTTTAAAAAGTTCACAACACTGTATACTTTTTTAATTAGACAATGAAAGCATGAATGAAATTAGTTTTCAATTTTAATAAACTCACACACACTCGTAAGTCTTTTAAATTTATAATCAGTAGAGGATATTCAAAGCTCGTAACAGAAAAGAAGACATTGAGGCACAATGTCATTTCATAACAACATGGCAGAGATTGTTAGTCCTTGGCTCGACTGTAGGACCGCATTCGTTCTGCGCACTGGTGAAAATCTGGTATTATGCAATATTAAGTAAATGATAGCTTTACTCGGAAAGATAAGATCTTATATATATATATATATATATATATATATATATATATATATATATATATATATGTACAATATGTATATATGTACAATTGCTGATACCTCCTGACGAATGGGCCGAACAGTTACACAAATATTCGTCGACGAAACTCTGGAATAGAGGTACTGAATATACAATCAATCAGCTAAGTTATATTTGTATTAATTCTCTCTCTCTCTCTCTCTCTCTCTCTCTCTCTATATATATATATATATATATATATATATATGTGTGTGTGTGTGTGTGTGTGTGTGTGTGTGTGTGTGTGTGTGTGTGTGTATGGTATTACAAATTATTAGATTACAGATGTATAATATCATTTATAAAATCTCAATTGTTTTTATACAAATCAATCATCTTTGTCTCTGTTACTTTACTTCGCGATAACATCTGAAGGGATTTGTCACTATATTCTCACCTTAGCAACTCTATATTATACAAAAATAACAATGTGGTAATTAGATATTAATACTTAATTTAAATGCAGGTTTGTTCCTTGGCCTTTTTAGTTCGTATTTTTGTTCACACTTGCATATTACTTTACATTTTCTTGTGTACATCAATCAGCTTAAATGCGCTGAATATTCACAATTTTCTTCCTCAGAAGAATGATGCTAGCATCAACTTTATTGCTTTAAGCAATATTAATTATTATGGCTCCTACTGGATGATGGGCAACAAGAAAATGTACCGATCATTTTGGAAAATTTTTTTGAAAAAATAACTCGTAGCAAAGAGATTTTTCTGTGCATACAGGATGCGTCGGACAATTGAGAACGAATTAGAAATATAGGCAAATATATTTGCCTGTGCACTGAATACTGCTGCCATATTTGGTCTGGTGCTCCTGTTATTCATTTCAAAAAAATCCAGAGATGAATCTGTAATGTAATCTATCTTGACTTAACATCACGACTTCAGTCACTTTCTCAGCGACGTGACTTGGCTTCCCTCTGCCTTTTCTACAAATATTTTCATGGTAACTGCACTGACAAGCTTTTTCCCTTGCTGCCTCGACAAAATGAATTTAATCGTACTACGAGATTGGCATTTAGGTCCCATCTGTTTACTGTTCAATTACCTAAATCCAACCACCACTTCTACCCCAATAGTTTCTTTTATCGCATTTCCCGCCTGTGAAACTCCATTACTTTTACTTGCTTCCCTGATAACTACAATCTTCAAAAATTTAAATGCAATGTCATTCCCCATCTGCTATCCTATGAATCCTGTTCATCTTTTGTCTTTTCCTCAATCCTTCCTACACTCTATCTTTTCTCTCCCTTTCACTCTCTGTAACCCTTGCTTGCTCTGAAATGTTTTAAAAAATCAATGAAGAAAATTATCTATATTTTCAAAAATTTACACATGCAGAAGTTATTTAATGAAACTACTCTCAATTATTTCCCAACCTATCTACTCCTATTGAGTTAAGAGATCACATATTGTGCGGAATATATATGAAAGAACTAAGTCCTGTTTGAACAAGTACATGCATTTTATTGACCCAGAAATTAATCACAAATGCCTGGTACCTCAATATCGGTTGTGGTGTTGATTCTGAGATCACATTAGAAGTAGTGTTACAGGACATGACCTTCCTAGCTAACTATTGTCAGCAACGTCATAAACGAGATGATATTGGATCGCATCACAGTGAATACCTCTATGGCGTCCGTCCATGCATTGATACATCTTATTCCACTTGTTCACCCTAGTCACTATCAAAAATTTGACCATATCCGAATCGATGTACTTGACGGCTAGTTTCACGAGCCTTCATTTCCCGTGTCAAACTGGAATCTAACACATTAATGCTCTCAACAGGTTTGAAAGGTAGGTGAGAATAGTAAAATTTCATGCATACTGTGTAACATTATGCTGTCTTCTATTTTCAAGTCGTTTTTCATATGCATAGAACACGCATAAATTCTCTGTGTGTATGTGTATTTTCTCCCTCTCTCTCTCTCTCTCTCTATCTATCTATCTTCATATATATATATATATATATATATATATATATATATATATATATATATATATATATATATATAACAGAAAATACATGAAAATTACGATAATACGTTTTTTTTCAGGCTAGCAAAACTTTTGCAAACGAAAGTGCCCAGAGATAACTAAAGCTATAATATTCAACAAATAAAGAAAAGTTACAATAACTTATCTAGTTAGCCAACTCAAGAGTTTCTCGTTGAAATGCTCATCAGGGTCTGATGTATGATAAATCTTGAGTCGGCTGACAAGATAATTCTCTTGAATTTTATATATATATATATATATATATATATATATATATATATATATATATATATATATATATATATATATATATGTATGTATGTATGTATGTATGTATGTATATATATGAATAAAAAAGACGTTCTTAGATCACGCGTTTCGTCCTCTGAGGGATTTTATCAATCACATACGTCCATTCTGTAACATAATAATCAAATCACAATTTAAGCAATATTCGTTTTTAAAATAAATTCTTGAATATTACCCGTTTACTTTTTATTAGGTTTTGAATTATGACACTTTGCGTCCTCTTCAATTTTCACAGACTTTTCAACAACCTAAGGAACATTCATGAACGTTCTCAAATTTAAAATCTTTGATAGACCAATGACATCATCGCTTTTGTATATAAACACGTGCAACAAAATAAAGCCTACATTGCCTAGATAAATTCCCTCAGAGGACAAAATATGTCAGTTAAGATCATCATCTGAGTTTGTTTTTTTTAACGCTTGTGTGTGCGCCTGCGTTAACATTTTGCTGCTTTTATTTTCAAAATTTTAATGTATCACTCTCTCCATATATATATATTATATCAAAACCCGACTGATTTGGTATCAGTCGGAGTTTTTACGTACGGCGGGGTTGAAGGTGAATTTAGACGTATTTATTTTTAGACAAACATGCCAGTGACCAGAGAACTCGATTCGTCTTAATGACGAGTCTTGCATCAGCAGCAGTAATAGTCACTGTTTACAAATTCACTTTTCTCCCCTTAGAGCTCAACCAAAATAATTTTTTCAGGAGCCTGTATATATATTGTCATCCACAGACAAACTGTTTCGCTGTTTCACAGCTTATCAGTGTGGTTAGACATCCGATTGCCTCAAGATATATATTTACATTCATACGTATATACATATATATTAGGTTTGGGTAAAATTTTAACAGATTGTTTAAATAAAGTAAACAACACTGAACATTATAAGCATAATAA
>OZ038520.1:27650358-27677858 GCA_964036315.1 Acanthosepion esculentum | reverse complement strand
AGCGCGTACGGATATTTCGACGCATATGTACACACAGGCCTTGAAAATCATTTTGTCAATAGAACACCAGATGGAACTATAGTGAAACAAGTAATTATCTAACAGTCTATCGTGATAATTGATTTTGTGAAAACTGCAACGATACATTATCTTTCTACCCCTGTTTCAATCAACTTCGAATTCTGTTCCGATTTTAATGATCGCTTAAATAAAGAACAAAGAACTTATTGACAGTTTTAATTACTGGAAATTGCCCTTTAAACAAATTCTGTGGAAATTTAATTACCTTTTGCATTTTAAGATAATATACCATCGTTTATTTGTATTTCAGTTAGATTATATCAAATTACGAGTGCTACATATACCATGAAACTCGGTACTGCCTGTCGCATGTTGGACTAAACCGGTTCCTGTGTCAGTATAATGGGTCTGAAATCGAAGTAGAAATGTAAAAATTGCGTTTGAGAGATAAAATTTAAATAAACAGAGAATTAAAACGTGGTTTGGCAAATTCAACTCTGATTTCAGCATGGTACGAACCCTGGTCCAAAAATTGGAAGAAGAAAATGAGAAGTTATGTTGATAGCTGATAAAGTAAAACTAATGTATTTTCAAGTAAAGATATCATTGTGAAGTTTTTTTTTTCTGTCAGAATGGATTTGGTGTACTGATACATGACAGATATGTTTTTCTATGAACTCCCTCTTGATGGTTACAGGTTTGTTTGAAAAGAGTTAGTACAATGTTTGAAAACTGGTAAAGGCGAAAATAATTTGAAGCTGAGAACTAAAGAGAAACCAAATGTCTATTTTCTGAGGCAATCGTCTGCAATTTTTATAATTATCATTATTTTAGATTTCTTCTGTTGAATCATTCACCAGTAAGAAAGCCATCTGGTTAATTGAAGGGAATATGGAGATAATGAAATGTGCGCTATGGGTATTATGAATTGTCATTTTCTGTGGCGTGGCAGAGTAAAATGAATTCTTTAATCATAGTTATCGGAAAAGATTTTCCGTATATAAAGCCAACGCGCATTTCGCTTGGTAGTCATAATCCGTGTGGAAGGAAACGTACTAGGTTCGAACACACCTCGTTTCGCCGAACACACAGACACAGTTAATATAGTGAGGACACCATTTTGTAGAAGTTAAATTTTGTAGACTTATTGAATGCGGTTTAACCCTGGAGTGGGATGGGTTACGCCAGGTTTTCTTGCCAAAGACACGTTACATATGAACTAATACCTCTCCCAGTTTTAGCCCAGATATGTGGAAAGAATTGCTCAACTGTACAACGATTCTATGACCACTCCCGATTATGGGATTGATGATGATGATGATGATGATGATGATGATGATGATGATGATGATGATGATGATGATGATGATGATGCATTGTGCTTGTCCTGTACTTACATATTTATGCTTTTTGCCAAAAAATAGAACAATGAAATATTAAATATAATTATATAAAATGAATTATTGAAATTGATATAATGAACTTTAAAATTATTTTATTAAAATTTATATAGAGTGGGAAATGATCTACCACACATTAATATTCAATAAATACATGTTATATTTCGAAAATGTTAATTCTTATGAAATTTTTAGAAAGAATACAAAAACAGAAACAACTGAGTGGGAAAAGGTAATGCTTTTTGATCGTGTAGACCAATGGTATATACAAACCTGGATCTCTACGAATGAATAAAAAATAAATTATCTGATGCTATGATAATCAAATGGTTCAAATCCAGGTTAGATGATCAGATTTGGTAGCAAATAATAAGAAAACATTCTAAATAGGAAATATCGCTACTCTGGCAAATCATAAAGTAGACCTGAATGGAAATAAGATGATGACCTAAGTATCTCAAATGTTCTAGAGAGCTGAGAATGCTGTGGAATATGAAGGTAACAGTCGTCGTCAGAGCATTAGGAACGGTCCTGGAGGCCACAGGAAAGAGATTGGAGGAAAGAAAAAATTAGGTGAAGAGTTAGAAGAATGTAGACGACAGCATTATTGAAAACAGCTAGAATACCGACTATTGCGGAGACGCTGTAACTTAAGTTCCAGTATCGGCTAACAATTATTGTATGAATAAGCAGCATAGCACCAGCAGCAAAACAACAACAACAACAACAATAATAATAATTAAATAAATAAATAAATAAAACCCACCAACAGAAACCTTTTTTTTATAAAAAAGCATAAATATGGACAATATCCACAGGAAGGGTTTCGTTTAATATAAAGTTTAACGATACAGAGAATGAAATCGGAAAGACGAGTTCATATTCTGACTGTGACGGTTTTGTTTTTGTTTGTTTTTGTTTTTTACTTTACACTCATATCTTTGGAAAAGTCATTAATATATCTCGTTTTCTGCTCTAACTATAGGTTAATAAACAAGGCAACCAGACTAGGAGAAGGATAATTCAGAATCACAGAGAAGACAACAGGAAACCGTTCTTGTGATCATGCCAATGGATAGTTTACAGATGATAAAGCACAGAAAGCTGTAGAGACCCATGAATGCGTACAAACGGAAGCGATATGACAATTAACAAACACTAAAGGATCTACAGTAAGCTATTTCTTGCTTTTTCTAAACTGGACAATCGTACAACTGAGAACTTTGAAGGGAAAGAATTGGAAAATGAATAATTATGGTAAATGTTTGCATCTCAGGCATGGTGAACTGCATTTGAAAACTATATCTACACTGCTATCAAGACTACACTACACGAGGTTGAGCAATGAAAGACTGATTATAGCAGCCACATCATGTAGTAGAAACGACAAAATATAGCCATAATGATGATAAAACAGAAAAACTGTATCATAATTTACGACTGGCTACAAGAAATGTATTAGAATGGGCTGTAAGGTGATAATAGACAAAAAGTAGCAGAAATATCACATAAAACGCAAATCATCTGAAAAGGAGTGCAAAGTGTTATGACTGATCAAGAATAGTTAAACCAGAATCGGCTAACAATAACAGTAAAAAATTCTAAACTTAAAACGATTCTAAACGATTCTAAACTTAAATTTAAATGGAACCTTCAATTCGGGTTATCTTTAGTATCCGCGCTGATTTTATTAATAAATGGTATGTCCAATTTTCAAACTAATTGTTTCAAGCGCGTCGATAATGAGAGGAAAACTACCACCTTTATATTTTTTAGTACTCCTGTAAGATCCAGCAATACGTTTATTATTCACTTTATTTCAGCTTCGTTCTGTAGTCTGCGCGAACGGAAGTATCTACGATATTTATAATAATAAAATCTTTGTTTATACTGACGATTTGTTAGAACTTTTAAATTCTAAAGAATTTTACTTTTTATATTCTCTTAGGCAGTTTCCCATCAGAGTCATTGATTTACATCATCAAATGCGCCTCTTTTGAACGATTCCCAATGGTTCACTTCCGATTTGACTATTTTACACAACTTTCCACTTTAAGATCCTTGTATTTTGATAGTGTTTTGAAGATCTTCAAAGATACATTACAAGGAACTGCTATGTGCATTCTGTTCTTGTGGTCTCTAATCCCTATGTCTGGGCGATTAGATTTGATTTTTCCCTCTGTGTGTATTGTAAAGTACCATAAAATTGTTACAGGACGTATTTCTATAACTGAGTTTGAGTGATGTTCATACCAGTTTTTTGCAGTTTCTTTCCTGTAAACATTACATATTTTTCAGTGCAGATGTTAGTTCAATCTATTATGCGAAGTTTTTTATACATAGGGTTCTAACACTGTAACCTGATACAAGATGGTAAATTGTCTCTGGATATTTATCACAGAATCTGCATTTGGGGTGCACACAATTTTTCAGGAAGTGTACTCGATAATTTCTAGTTAGCAAATATTGGTCCTGTGCAGCAAGAATAAAACTTTTGATTTCAGCTATTAACTTTGCACTACGTTATCTTGCCATTGTTTCTGCATTTGGTGCACTGCATTTATTTTTTGCTTTCTTTGTTAAGTTCTTTTCCGCTGCAGTAAGTGCATTATGGTTTATTTGCACTTCTTCGCCCATTTGAAACTCCATTTTGAATTTGTTGGTTTATTACTGAATAAAATTTCTTATTTCTTTAGTATTATTTTATATAGATCATCATCAAGTCTTCTGTGAGTTTCCAGGTATTTTTGAAAACCGATTATTGTGGTTTTGTAAGACAGTTGTTGTGGAACTAAATCTCTACCTCCTTCGGATCTGGGCAGATACAGACGATCAGCATCAGCCTTAGAATGATACATGCGATGACAAGTGAGAAGCTTTCTGGTTTTGATATCCATTCACTTAATGTGATCTATGGTCCAATTAAGGATGTTGAAAATGTATTGCACCAGAGAGAGATCCAGAGAGATATGGTTGATTTTCTGATTTGTGAATTCAATTCGGTATTTAACACCAGATGCACACGCCTGTAGTATTATTTTTCTTATTTTCATTTTCATTTTGGTATGCTGTATTCCATCTACTTCGCTGACTCCTAGCTATTTATAGGCTTCTTCTTGTTCCAGTTCCCTAATCTTTGACAAAAGCTAGATCTATTGAGTGTGTTTCTGTAATTCTCCCTTTATTGAATGTTACTTTTGCACATTTATTTAATCCGAAATCCATACCTATATCATAAACATTTTACAGTATTGAGGACACCCTTCAATTCATTGTCGCCTTTGGCAAAAAGTTTGATATCATCCAGGTAAAATAGGTGATTAAACACTTTCTTTTACATTGTATCCATAGATATTACTATTTAGTCCATGCAAAAGGGGGATTAAGGACAGACAGAATATAAGGGGCGAAGAGAGATTCCTTGAAAGTTTCCTCGTTGGATATTCAGACAATTGGAAGTAGCAGCACTTTTGGTGTGATTTAGGTATAATGTCGTTTTCCACAGTTTCATGCTATATTTAAGATAATTTACTATCACCGAAGAGACTTTGTATATTTCCAAAGCCTTAATGATCCAAGAATGTGGCACACTATCAAAGGGTTTACAGTAATCTATCCAAGCTGTACTGAGATTTCTCCAGGATAATTTTATTTATAAGTAGTTGATCTTTGCAAACATATGAACCGCTTTGAGATCCCTTTTGTTCCAGGGGAAGAATTTTGTTTTCCTCGAGAAAAGAGTAAGTACAGTTCATCAGGACAGACGTGGTCAATTTATATGTGGTGGGCGGATATGTTATTGGCCTGTAATTTTTGGCTGATCTGTTTCACTCGTTTTTGGTAGAAGATATGTAATACGTTCAGTGATCTATTCTGGAATTTCATCGTAGTTATTAATTAGCAGTGATAAAATTTTTGCAAGATTTTTATGGATTAATGACAAATGATACAGCCAAAAGTTGGGTAACTTGTCATTTCCTGGAGATTTATATATTTTGGAATTTTGGTAGAGCGTGTCTAATATTATTCTTGGTTATATTTTTTTATTTTTTGCTTAGGTTTATCCATCATTCTTTCTTGTTCTCGTCTGATCCACTTTGCATTTGGATTATATTCCTATGGCTTGCTCCATGTATTCTCCCCAACTATTTTCATTTCTTCAATAGATTGTGGCTTTTTTACTTCTATAACAGCTTTTTCGATTTTTCTGTAAAACCTCTTGAAGTCCGTTCTGAATATCTTATTTTATCGAAAGAATATACAACGCTTTTCATATTGTCTTGTTCTCTGTGCCTTTAACTGCGGTTTCTGTTTAAGTATTTGCTTGATTTTCGGGATTTAATTTACTGCTTTAATTTTATATTTCCGTTTGATCTTCTTGCCTTTTCGTGTTGAAAGATTTGAATTTCTTGAAATCTCACCTAATATCGATAACTCACATGATTTGCTCAATTTCTCGCTTTAATTTTGTCTTTCAAGTGGGCTCTTTTTGCTTCTTGTTTAATCTTTTATTTGTCTTGATATTAAGTTTCTCAGTAGCTGCCAAAGCTGATGCCTATAAGACGTTATTTACTTCTGTGGTGCTTTCTAGTGCTCAGTCCGTTAACAATATCTGCACTGCAGCGTTATATGTTTGCACAATATGTTTATTGGATTTTGTCATATGAATTTTTAGAAGCCGGTCACTTTCTGACATTTGTGTGCGAGTTACTTTGCTGATTATTGGAATAATGTGGTTTTTCGCTTCAGTGATTTCAACTCTGTTGTTTTCAACTAATTTTGCTCTAATGTCGTTTGATTCATGTTCATCTGTGGCAGAATTTGAATCAGTGAAATTTTTTGTATCACTAAAAATTTTTGTATCACTAGATTCTTCTGTTTTATTTCATGAGAAATCCTTATTTCATATATTATTTATTTTAGTTTGTATCACATCCTCTGTCATATTGTCTATTTCCACTCTTGCCTCATTTCTCTTTTGATTTTGTCTGAGTGTATTTTGTCTTATATTTAGTTTTATAGTATCTATTTCTGTATTTGAGTGTCTTTTATTTCGCTTGATGTCCTTGCGGACATTGGCATGCGGATTTCGGTAGAGATAGGGTTTTATTTTAGTTCCTCCATATCTCTCCATATTTACTATGCCTGATCCGTGATGTTCGTTTGTAGATTTTCAAGTGCAGTGAAAAATGATACCATGACTGTTCACAATTCCATATATTTCCCTGCCAGTTTGGATAGTTACATTGTTATTTTGGGTGTGTCTGGTTGGTGGTCATACCATCTCTCAATTGAATTTGACCATTGTGGGTCACACAATGAATTTGACCATTGTGGGTTACACACTGTATATTTTACGCTCTTCTCTATCCATGAGTATGGAACACTGTCGAACGCCTTTTTGTAGTCGATCCATGCTGTCGATAATTTTCTTTTCTTTGTTTTCATCTCTTTCAATATTGTTTTATTGATAATTATTTGGTCTTTGCATCCATAATTTCCTCTTTTACAACCCTTCTGTTCTGCTGGGAGCAAATTGTTTCTCTCAAAGAATGTCCTCTCGGGTTTGACAGAAGTGAAGATCTTGTACATTGTTGGTAGACAGGTGCTGGGCCTATAGTTCTTCGGGTTCTGCGTCTCTTCTGTTTTGGGGAGTAGGTATGTTACTGCCCACGTGATCCATTTGGGACATTTCTCTGGGTTTATGATTATAGCATTGTAAGCCCGTGCGAGGTCTCGATGGGTGCTAGATAGGTTTTTTATACAAACATGTCTATTCGGTCTATTCACTTTTTGGTTTTGCTGATTGCAGCGGTTGTTTCAGTAATATTGATATCCGTCCATTTTTGGCTCTCTCTATGTGTATATTGTTCTTGTTGTTCCTGTTGTGGCTCGATCCGTGTAGATCTTTCATTGTGCATTTTCAAGCTTTCCCACATCTTACACTTCAACTTTCTGGTGGGTCATTTATCTCTATTTTATTTTTTCCTAGTCCTCAATATAGTCTTGGCATCTAATTTGTCAGCAGAATCTGTTTCTTTTTTCATAACGCCTGATACTTTGTGCTTTCGCTTGAATTTGTCGTTTCAGATTCTCTTTAACTTAACTTTTGGTACGACGTCAAGGCATCGTTTCATTTGTCTCCTTTTGCTTTCTTTCATTTTAGAGCCCTTGTCTACTTCACTTAGAAGTGACAATTGTCCTCTTAATTTATTTATTTCGTTTTCTTTCTTTTTTCTAGACTGGCATTTTTCTTTTTCGTTTACATTGTGTTTTTACTTTTTCACCTATTGTTTCTGCGATCGTTGCCGAGGCTGCGTATATAAAATGATTAATTTCTGTCAGTTTCATCGCTCTTTCCATTTCGTCCCTTATTTTTCTAACTGCTTGGTTACCAAGGTTGATGGTTTCTTTCACTTGACGGTTCTTTCTTAGTTTTGGAATTGTCGGCCTTTTCTGGAAAGACATTTCCTTTTCACCCCCCCCCCCCATTTATATCGGATGTTTTTGTCATCTCTGTTTCTCTGTCATATTCGTCATTATTTTTCTCTATTTGCTTGTGTACCTCAGATGGATTATTACAACTAGTTTCTAATTGTTCTTCTGCATGTGTCTCCTCTGGGTTGTTGCCCCCTCGATGTTAACGTTTAATCTATTTTTTATGTTTTATCAGATCCTTTCGAGTTCTATTTCAGGTATTCTTTTTTTCCTGATAATATCAGCCCTGACATTGGCTATTTTTTTGCCATCGATGTTTAGTCTGTTTGGGGGGTGGTTCTCGCCAGATATCATAGGACGTTGTTATCGTTGCCGGATATATCGTAGCGGTGTAAAAGGCTATCATTACTTGAATATACTCTTCCCTAGATCATTTAATTATTTTCTTTTTGTGGGATTTTCTTTTAATAAATATAGAGGGCTTCTGTGTAAGTTCGTATTTACCCATACGTGGGAGCTGGTTCGTGGGCGCCAGAGCATATCCCTAGCATAGTGGACCATCACGTTTAGGGGATCAGGCCGCCTCCAGCCATTTTTATTTAATTATTTTTTTATTTATCTATTTATTCATTTAAAAAAAATTTTTTTACTATTGTTATTATGAACAACGGTACAGTCTGTGCATCGTGCATACGTCAGCCGTAAGGTTCATAATGATTTTAAGTTTCTATCCACCTCTCTCCACGTCTCTCTCTTTCCATCTCTCTGTGATTGCGTGATTTCAGCTTTCATTAAATAAACAATATTTGAAAGATTAAAACAAAATATGCTTTTTGCCATATTTAAAAAACATTTTCAACTTATTATTATTACTATTATTTCCTTTTATTTCTGTTGTATATTCATTTCCTTGCAGGGCCCAACCAAATACCTAATGTCAGAAATGGCATCGTTGTATGTTTCCTTGAACATTTTTGTAAAAAAATAAAATAAAACTTAAGACCACACCCATTTTACATAGATAAAACACTTCGTATGGTGTGATCTGTACTTGTGAGAATAGTATCGATGGGTGCTTTCTTCCAAAATGATTGTTTAAAGTAATATGCAAATTTAAAATCTTGATTATATCATGTGCTATCCATTTTAGTTGTTTCTGCTGTTGAAAGTCCTAAAGTGTTGTGGTTTCTGTAATCTGCTACATTTTTTTGTTTGTGATTCTGTACCGAAAATCCACGAGGTTCAAAGAAGTAAGGTCCTCGCTTAATTCACACGAAACCATTTTTAACTATAAATCTGAGAAAGCGCTACAGCTAATAGGTTACACATTTCTGAAATAGTTTGGTGCTATGCATAATATTCGTATGAAAGTCTCCACTTGACGTAGTTATTTAAGAACGTGACTCGATTTTATAGTTTAATGTTTAGCTTTTTGTGGTGTTAGCACAGTGTATTCTATGTTTAATTTCCTTATATGCTATATTAATTTATTATAACTGATTATATTCATTCTCATTGTAGATCATAGTTTCTGTTTTGGAAAAGGTTATCTTGAGTTCTTCTCCTTGAAACAGTTGTTTGAGAATGTTGATTTTTGTCCAAGATCATTCTTATCCCACCTATGTCATTGACATAGCTCTCCCTCATCATCAGTACATTGGCCTCGGGAGGAAAAGCAGGAACGTTGTTTTCTGTGACCCTGTCTGCTGTCTACTTCCACTTGTGAATGTTACTGTGTCTCTAGGTATTATTCCCAAATGTCCTGCCTGTTTCTTCAAACATAAAAAAACTCCCTTGATACTTGGTTATGGTAATCTCCCACAATTCAGCTCATAAAAAGAGATATATTGTGGTAAATGTTAGGCAGTTAAGAAACAAATCTGTGATACTGATTGGGATATTTAGTAAAGATCATTTTAATTTACCAAACAAAAATTTAGGCCTATATATTAACAGCTCCATTCACTTAAAATCTGAAACCTTGAGAGCCATACTTGATGTAGCATCATGGCACTTATTATTATTGGTTCGGGGGATAGAAACCTTGTAACCACACACCCCTCATTACGCTAAAAAACGAAGGTTAGTGGATATTGACATTAGCGTGACAGTGCTCAGGAAGACTAAGCAACTTTTGTCTCCAGCTGATATGTATGCAAATGGGCAACGCTTTAAACCAGCTTGGTGTCACTTCCTACAAATTTGGCGGGTAGGTAAATAACGACTTCTTTTATCCAGATTTCAAACTGGGGTCAAATTGTAATAAGTGATCTCCTTTCTGTTGTATTTCTGTTTTTGTGCAGTTGATAAATCAATAAGACTTGGTCAAAATTCGGCTTATTCTGACGCCTATCGGACAGTGGTCTCAGGGACTGGCAAATTTTTGTCCTTGGCCTATATTCTTTCATGCGTATTTCACGTGTATTTTATGCGCATACTGTTAAAAATATTACATATTTTTGTAATGCCTGTTTGTAGGAGAGACTTGGTAAATCACATATACAATAATAGTAACGCCTTCGAACAATACTTGGTCAGACGCCGCTAATTATCATATATATATTTTTCTTTTACCCGTCATGTGATCTAATTATTTCAAGATGAAATCGACTGTGCTTGCTGTCAGGAGATCAGTGTTCAAACCCAAGTGTCGGCAGCCACATTTTATTCCTACACGAGACATATATGCATACATGGGCATATATTTTTATTTACTTTATTTAGTTTTGATACAAGATCACAAATGCGGAATATCCAATGATATTCGAATTCATTATTACCCCACGTCGAGGTACCTCGCTATATCATTCAGTGCTCACATCAATAGTAATTGGGTATTTATAAAGACAAGCATGTCTCCTCAATAACCTTAGTATTTAAGTTGTTTATAGTAATAGGGTCGCCTGGGTGATTCTAACTCTTCCTCTAATTTTAAGCCTTTCCAATTTTTTCCATTGGCTTTCGATAGCGATATATCCTCATCATCGTTTTCTTATCAAATTGTCAACCTAACGTTGAGCAATATATATATATATGTACCTATCTATAGAAAGAACAATTCCAGTGGTACATATCACAAGAAAATGATTTCTATAAGGTAACGTTTATCAATTTTTTTTTGACAAGAAACAATGTGGAAACATAAACATGAAAAGAAATATCGGACCTCCTATTCATGAAATCCATTTTACTGGCAACGCTTTTTTTTCTTTTAATCGTTTTCATTCATAGGCTTAGGAAATAATGTTAATAATGAATCTGTTTGTGTGTGTGTGTGTGCATGTGTTGCTTGTAATCTTATCAAAGAACAGAAGCCACAAAAAAACAGAAGAAAAACATAAATTAAAGAAGAATTTAGTAGAAAAATAAACAGAACAACATTAACAGTGACTTTAGAGAAGAGTAAAAGACGTAGGATGACTATGCTTATAGTATAATAAAGTTAGTAGAAAGACTATGTAGTTGCATAATAAAATGACATAAATCCTGAGAGGAATATAGTAAAGAAAGGAGTAAAAGAAACATAGTATTAAAAAAATTTAGAAAAAAAGATGAATATATTACATATATATATATATATATATATATATATATATATATATATATATATATATATATATATACATATATATATATATATATATATATACATATATATATACATATATATATATATATATATATATATACATATATACATATATATATATATATATATATACATATATATATATATATATATATATATATATATATATATATATATATATATATATATATATATATATATAAAGAGAGTAATTCTAGACCATTTACCTCTTTTTGTGAGACTCCAGCCCTAGTAGAATTCTGAGGGTAAGAAACATTTGTTTTTCCTATCTTCTTCTTTCAATAGTTACTTAATATCGATAAGTGGTTTTTTTTTCGAAATCGTAAGAGTTGACAAGGAATGTGTAAAAAGAAACAATGTTTTCATTCTACTTTTCACGCTGGGACAGAAATGAGTTTTAAATGGCGAGTTTTTCGTCGCGTTTATTTTATTTATATATACCCTTTCTCTTTTTATTTTTATTTGTATATGCCCTTTCTCTTTTTCTTTTTATAGAAATTACCGCTGAGAGCTAGGGGTCAATCAGTGTATTTCCTTCCAGGTCCCTGAAAATTTTAAATCTTGCTTTTTGCTATTTGTATATGCTATTCTCATAATATTTTAATCGTATACAGAAAAAGAACTTCCCTTTCAAAGAGTATATCTCTTTACATAGCTTAGCCTTAACAAATTAACCATTGTCAAGGATGCTTATTGTAGAAACAGCTTTTGTTGCTACTGTCTGGGAGAATCTAGCACAAATTCGCAATATTTGAATAGCCATTGACACTTGGAAGTTTAGCTTCATATTGTGATCCCTATATCTGTTGTGCAAATTTATTTTTTTCAAATTTGGAAGTTTTGCATGTTCCTCCTATGATCCGGCGTCATCTGAAACAGAATTATATCAGATTATCGGTGAAATATATCAAAATCAAAATGTTTAAGTCATCTTATATATTTACCACAATTAAATGGTTATACATATATTCACTTTCACCATGTCACGATAACACTCTGTAATGTGAATTTGTAAACAGTGACTATTAATGCTGCTGATGCAAGACTCTTCTTTGGGATGAATCGAGTTCTCCGGTCACTGGCGTGTTTGTCTAAAAATAAATACGTCTAAATTCACCTTCATCCCTGCCTTGCGCCAATGTCTTAGGGGTAAAATCTCTGACTGATACCAAATCAGTCGGGTTTCGATGACAATATATATATATTATATCTATATATATATATCTATATATATATATCTATATCTATATCTATATCTATATATATCTATATATATATATATATATATATATATATATATATATATATATATATATATATATATATATATCACCCTTTTCAATGTCCAGAGGCCATACGAGGTAAAAGTTTACATTTGGAGGCTATTTGTATGTTTAGCAGTGGAAAATAACGGTTAACCCTAGCCTTGAAAAGCATAAGATTGTAGTGATCAAGGAAACACCTGAGAGTCGGTTCCACATCAGTTCCAGTGGTTCGCAAGAAAACGCTGCTCGAGTGGAACTTCTTTTCACCGGTGGAATACGATATATATATATATATATATATATATATATATATATATATATATATATATATATATATATATATGAATAATGTATATTTAGGCAGCAAGTATTCATCTAAACAAGTTTGAGCAAAATTAGGTCTGTCTATTCCATTTTGTATTATCTTTTTACAGTTTTCAATTTATGCTCTCTATATTTTCCAGTAATGATGTTTTGTACTAGCAACCTTGCATAGTGCACTTAGGACACGAAATTAATTCCAGTAATAATCGTTTGACATATATTAGCCTCTGCAATTTGACATGTTGCAGACCCACAAAGCAATATGAAAATTTTTAAATAATTAAAATGAAATGTCTTTCTTCAAGTTTTCATTTTAGCTTTAAATGAAAGCTAAAGGAATTAAATTTTACTATTTCTACCAAACAAAATACACTGTGGTGTATTTCAAAAAGAAATTGTATTGATCGGAATCTATGGGTCTTTTAAGTAAAATCGATAAAATCGGCCATTTTGACACATTTGTAAACAAAAATTAATTCTCGGTTTTAAAAATCTTGCAGACATAAAATATATACTTCTGAAACGTTATTAGAGAAAAATTAGCAAATATAAAGTTGGCTTAATCTGATTTGAAATAAATATTACTTGCATATAGCATAAAATATTGCATACAAGCATTTCTTATGCATGGGATCTTGTTTTTTACGTATTGATCTATTTATTGACAGCCTAACGTGTTGACAAATTTAGTATGGTAACACAGAATTGCTAGCAGACGATAAATTTTATATGAATGTGATTTTACGTAAGTAGGACAACCTTTAAAACATGTGACCTTTAATCATAATGTCATGTATGAACTCGCATACTTAGAAAATTTAGGACGTTTAAACACAAAAAAAATCGCAATTCTTTTTTAAAATATTCAGGGTTGGCAGAATGTAAAAAGCTTTATAATATATGATCACTGAGTATAGTTTTACTTAAAAACAATATTTCCTAAGATTTTCACTATTGAAACTGAATTTTAAAATTTATTTTATTTTAAAATAATATATATAAGGACATTGTTTGAAGAAAAAATTCCGATGTAAAATGAATTTTTACAAGGTTTGTTTTCAACTTTTCACAATTTTAAATTGTATAATTTCTAAAGATTTTAAATAGTTTAATTTCTAAAGATTTTAAATAATTAATAAATTTAAAATTGTGAAAATTTGAAAAAAAACTTGTAAAAATTCATTTTACATCGAATCTTTTTTCTTCAAACAATATTGTCCTTATAATATATTATTCGTAAAAGCAATTAAGAGCTTCTCTATTTAATTAATGTCTCAGCTTTATTGCTTTTTTTATTTTTCGATTTAGAACAGCTTTTCGTTAAGATTATCATTTTGAATTTCTCAAGTTTTCATAAAATTAAGTAAGGGGGTGAAACACATGTAAACAAATATTTTTACTAAAATTTTCTAATAAAACCAATTTAGAAAATAATTTCATTCATTTGCAAATAAGTCCTGAGAATTTAATTAAGATCTAACAATTATTTGATTTTTGCAAAAATTTCCAAATAAATGTCTCACCGCAAAAACGTGGCTAAAATTTGCTATGCTAAAAGTTAATACATCCGCTAACGCAAGAAAAACAAGTTTAATCAAAATTTCGAATATTCTAAAGTGGAGTAAAAAGCTTCATTAAAATATTCAAATAACACTTTGATTCTTCCTCTTAATAATAACATAAAGATTTGGACGAAAATCTATTTTCATTACGTTTGGAGCATGTTTTCATCATGGTATGCTGATTTTTAGCGATTTCGAATATATATATATATATATATATATATATATATATATATATATATATATATATATATATATAGCAACAATGATTCCAGCACATTGTAAGCGCTAGGCTACAAAGTAGCTACACACTTTGAAGGATCTGTTTGTAACATTTTGCACGATTTATGTTCATAACTTTATCATAGCAGCCCAGCAATTTCTAAATTATGCCACAATCTACAATAAAAACATAAGCAACTCTACGCAATAAAATCTAAAGTAACATGTTTATTATGGAAGGAGATTTTAAAATTCAATGTCCACTCTGTATGTAAGGGATCACAACACTCCCATCTTTCTTTTCTTTATTGTCTGTTAATTTCCATACTGGTAACTAAACATTTTCCACGTTTTTGAGGATTTTTTCTCTAAATTTTATTGCCATGAAAGGCAATCTAACTTGCTATTTAACCCCTAGCTGGGATAAGAGACAGATTCATTCCTTTCCCATAAGGAATCATGAAAAAGTGAAGGTAACAGAAAGCCCGAAATTCGAACTCGGTTCACCAATCCCATTTTCCGTACTGATATTCATTGCATTACCGTTATTTCCCACTGAATGAGACATGTAACAATATTTGAAGAAACGTATGTAAACAAAATAAAATCACACTTCATTATTGATTTTTACTTCTTTTTGATATCTTTTTACTGTACTAATATTTGTTTTTTGTTCTTGTGATTCTCAAATATTGTTGAATAAATCCTTCTATATTAAAGGTATCTATTTCATATTTTGTGTGTATCATTGCATAGGTTGTATATTAGTTGTGGTGCAATTTAAACAAACCAGGTGAAAGAGTTTGGCTGAAATATTTAATTTTTCAAATGGAACATATACTGCCCCCACTATATAAACATATTTTAAATAGGTAATTATATATGCATTTGCTTGTTTGTATCTACTGGGTCTCTAAATTTTAGCTATTTAAATTATTTCAGGGTTTGAATATAAGGTGAAATTAATTCCGAAATACCGCGTTTTTAATTATTGTAATTATTTGAATGAGTTACTTATATTTCATTTCCTTCTTTTATAATATTAATACCTTAAAATCAGTTAACCATCCGATCTGAATTTTACACAATGTTAATATATTTCTATACCAATATAGTCGTCACACTTTTAATAAACGCCTTTCTTACAAAGTAGTAGCTGTATTATTATATAACAAACATCTGGGAGATTACTTGTAAAAATTAAAAATAGGTATTATTTACAGATATCTTATTTGGGCGTGTATATTCCATTAGAATCAAAAGGTTAAAGCAACAACCACAACAATTGATAACTGATAATTTTCCATGACATTTATTATATTTGTATAAAATGGTAATGGCTTTCAAGTTTAAAATCTATCACCATTTTCAGACTTATTGAAAGGTAAAAAAATTAAAAAAGATAAAATAAAATGTAATTTATTTTACATATAGTGAATGTGATATCATTTTGACAGAGAAAGGTTCAATCTGTTAGCTAAGAGTTTTTTTAAACTGTTGCGGTATATTTTACCTTCGCAACCACTTTGATTATTTTTTCAATTAATATTTAATCTTACTTCATAAGGAATAACCTTATCTCCCCTAATGAAAAGGTGACAATTTCCAGTTATTCCTATATTTAAAAAATGATAAATAAAGCTCAAGGGCAATTTTTTTATAAAGAAATATATCTCCTGTGGGGTCTGTATTCTGACAAGACCAACTACATGTAGCATAAATGAGTAGAACAAGAAATTGAATAAATTTAAAAATATAGTTGAAAAATTACAGACGAATAAAATTTAATGTAACTGTTGCCGTAAAAAATTTAATTAAAATTTGCAGAAAATGTAAAATTTCCTTTATTCTGTTTCGAATGTATTTAACACAAAGCAACAACATTTGAAACCAACCAAAACAAAAAAGTAATATAAGAGACTACTTGAAATAATTATAAACATTAAATACTTCATAACTTAGTATTTATAATTTCACCCGACATATATATATATATATATATATATATATATATATATATATATATATATATATATATATATATATATATATTATGCTTATGCGTGTGAGAGAGTTTTTTGTGCGTGTGTGTGTGTGTATGTCTGATTGCGTTTGTCTGCGTGTGTAGTTATATTGTTTGAATTATAGCCTAAAGATTGTTTAAGATGTGAAACTGCCAGTCACCATTCAACATTGATTTCTATGTCCTTACTTTTAATAAAGATTGGGCTGCTCCAACCCAGACATAGGGGAATTTCATAAAATGATCCTTTTTAAACTGATTCAACAGTGTGGAAAAACTGTCTTAAACTTAGTAAATACAACTCAAACGTTCTTATTTTTTTTATACAAACAATAGTTTTTGTCCCCCTCTGTGAGGTAATGCTTAAAGATATTGTTTATTATTACTACTGTATAGTAAGTGATCCAGACTGTGCCTCAAAATCGCATAATATTCCAGGATAAACTAAATTTAGTAAATAAAATGTTAACACTGAATATTTTATATTTGAAAAAAACATTTCTAAGTTTAGCTTTAGGCCTCACTGTATGAATAGAAACGAGCGCACTAATCATTGTTCTTCAACAAGAAATCTCAACAAATGTTTGTGCATATGATGTCGTAATTACTCTGTCTATGGGTTCTAGAATACACCGACTGTATGCCCTGCAGAAGGGTAACATTTCCACTTCCAAAAGAGGCATCTACTGGGTAAAAGCTTGTGGACATGAGTATGGATTCAAGTATGAATCTGGTCATTATTTAGCTATAGACTCTAATATGAGCACAATCAATTTTTGCGTATAGACTCAGGTATGCGTATAGACTCAGGTATGCATCTGACCAATATATAGCTGTAGACCTAAATATAAGCACAGACAATATTCATTTATAGACTCAAGTATAATTGAGTAATTGATAGTAAATACCCTATTGGGAGTTTATGTATCGAAAAAATCCACCAAATCAATTTAGGTAATTAAATTGTTGATCAATATTAGTCTACTTATCCGTGAATTTCCTAAAATTGATTACCATACATGCTTTGCGTGCAAGCCCGTAAACCTTTGTTTGTAAATTTGATCCTATTTGGACATTACCCTAACTTGAAAAATACAAAATTTAATTACTGAAATAGCTACAGAGTGGAGAAGTAAATCCTGCACTAAAATTTTCCACCAACCATTGAATCAACTGATACAAATTTTTTTCAGGAATATCGTAGAAAATAGATTCATAGAAGTACAAATAGTAAAGAGTTTCAGACTTTCTTCGCGTGTGCACAGTTCGACTCTAAGATCGCGTGTGCACAGGTCGACTCTAAGATCGCGTGTGCACAGTTCGACTCTAAGATCGCGTGTGCACAGATCGACTCTAAGATCGCGTATGCACAGTTCGACTCTAAAAGCATTTCTATCCTAGGTGGGGCATCACTACACATTGTCTAATGGTAAGAATTTCGTAGATATGATCAATGAAATCCAGACGAAGCCAAGTAACAGCGGATATAACAAGAAGCGGAATAAAGATTTCGTTAACGCCCTCAAGAATCAAATTTCAAAAAGAAAATTAGTAATCTATGTAAGATACTAAGCTAAAAGTGAATCACAAGACGGTCCGAAAGGTCGCGTGTGATAATCTGGGATTAAATCAAACACAAGGATACTAAGGTCCTTCAATTTAAGACAGGTGAGTTAAATTGGCTCTAAAATAAAAGATTGGTTCACAAAATAAGGTTACATTTTAATAGATATTTAAATTTTAAATAGAAATTCGGGTGCCGCAAAGACATACACAAATTAAGGATAACATTTTTACAATATGACTACATGTCTTTTTTACATTTCGGAGAGAAAGGAAGAAATGTAAGCCATTTCACAAACTCATTAGTTAAACTCGGCATTGTGTCTACTCATTTTCCTCTTCCTTCTCACATTCTCTCCATGGAGAACTTAAAGCAAACATGATGTTTACACTGCATTCTTTTTAGAAAGCTAACTATAACATGATAGAACTTTGTTATTTTTAGTGAGTTAATAAATATGAAATAATTTCAGTCCCTGTCATCCTAAATTAATAGATTTTAAGCTCCAAGGAGTCATATATCCAATTGAAGGTAGGTCATTCGAGCGTAAGTCAACATATGATTGTATTAAAATACATGAACATTCTGTGGCACCCTGGATAGCTAACGGCGGCGCCTCGAGGCGTCGCGGCGCACACTTTTGGAAAATTTGTTATAAGTATTATTTGTGAATATGACGAAAGTGACATATTAATTAGTCTGATCATTGAGATGATTGTTATATTGTATTGGTAGATAAATGCATATGAATATCAGGGTGTGGTAACTAACCGCTTAAAGTTGATATCTCGTGTCAGATATTGTAAATTCTCGAATGCATTGTTAAAAAGCTTAAAAAATACTTCAGTTCACTCTACATTCATTTCAGGTGAGTCTTTAAAATATTTCAGGTACTAGACTGGTCAGTGGGGAAAGATAATTTGATTTGTTTCCAACTTTTTGTATTTATATATTAGTAAAATTCAGCGGACATATGACATAGACTAAGAAAAAACTTCTACTTTAAAACAATACAAACGCCGAAGTATCTGCTTTTTCTTTTCTGTGCCGTGTACCTTCAAGTCGTAGGCTATCACAACTCTCTGCATCTTCCTATTTTGTAGCAATAAGCAGTATTCTTTCGTTTACTATTCCTTCTAGTTCCTGTTCTGCCATCCATTTACACATGCTCATTAGGTAAGTTACTCTATGTTTTTCTAGCTGTATTCACTCCGTTACGATCTGTAAGTGTTAAATTTTCCAAGCTCTTTTCACTCATTGTGTCCTAGAAATGTTAACTGTTTTTCTTACCCTAAGACCAAACGTCCTTTTTGTTTATATTTTCCTTAAAATTTCATAGTTGCTCACAAGTTTTGTTCATGTCATTCTCGGTATAATTCTGTAAAACGCAGTTTCCTTTTCATATGCGATGGAATTATTCACTGATATATACGAGGATTGATAATACATAACATTTTAGCACTCTATACTTTGTTTATAACGAAATTTTCCTGTTTCTAAATACTTTGATTAGTTTTTGGAAGGTATCTTTCACCATTTCAAGGCGCTTTGTGACGAATCTTCTGTACTCATTGAATAATAACAAAATGTTAAATGACAAATGTTAATGACAAAACGAGTTGACCAGAGAGCCTACCGACAGAAAAGAGATACTTGAAATACCTAAGATAATGAAAATAATTAGAATAATTCATAGCATAATGGCAATATTTCATTTCAGACTTGTAAACAGAATTTACATTCGTTTTTACCTGCCCACTTTAGAAACTGTAACTATATTCATTACAAAGTTTTTAAACCTTTACATATGAGAAAGTCAGTATAATTCTTGTTTTATTCGTATTTACGAGACTCTTATTTTATGTGTATTCCGTTTGTTTTGAAATTTGGATTTTTCATACAATCTTTCCACACACTCTCAATGTCACGTTTCTCCCCACTCTACCTGAAAGATTCGCATCTTATTTCTATCTTCATCTCCTAGACATGCTTCTCAGGTTGGTTTCCTTTACCTACGAGACTGGATAATCGCTGAGTTCATCCAGTACACCGTGTTCGGAGTGAGGTTAATGCATTTGTACTCAAAACTCTTACAGCGCTGGACAGCAGACAACACGATTAGTGGGGACAGGGAACTGACTCACTGCAGCTAACTTGTACCCGTTTCACACCCCTATTTTTTCTGCATGTGTGTCTAACAGTACAACACCTGTATTTCATGTTTCTAAACATGGGATCGGTCGACGATGCACTGAGGGACTTTACAACAAAAGTAAAAGAGTGCCTATTTTCGTCCATCGTTTAACTAGAGTGCCCTGTTTTATATTTGTATACAGCTGTGATACTATAAGCTTGTGATAACCTCCTTTAAATTATTTCGTCTTATGAAACATGTACTATAGATGATCACAAACACTTTTTCATATAAAGAAAGTGAGGAGAATTTAGCAAAATACATATGCCTTTATTCAGCAAACGCAATTTATCCAGATACAGAAAATAACTATAAAACACACCCTTGTATCTAATCAATATTTGATTAACAAACAAATATCTTGATTAACAACTGCCACCCTACTAGCATATTCATCTACACAGAAATGATGAAAGTAATTCTGGAAAACCTACCTACTGTATACATACAGCAAAGATTAAAGTAAATCGATAATCACTTTTTCATATTTATATTTATATAAATACTACATATTTATGAGTCTACCATTCATCTATGCTTTGAATATTTCTGCCTCTGTTTGATGCTTCTGCTATATATTTAGAGATTCTTGATAAAATAAAAAGAAGAATCTGCAATATTGTTTGTACTCAACTGGCATCTCGGTTTCGTTCACTTTCCTACTACCATAACGTAGCTTCTCTGTGATTTTCTATAAATACTTTCATGGTAATTGTTCTAATGAACTTTCCCCTATGGTATCTACACTTTACGAATTTAAGCGCAGTATTAGATTGGCGGCAAGGTCTCGTCATTTTAAAGTTGAAACTGCTAGATGTAACCGTAAGTTCTATGCTAACAGTTTCTTCTTTTACTTGTAGAACTCTCTTCCGACTTCTTGCTTTCCAGTCAACTTTGATCTTCAAAAACGTAAATGCAATGTAAATCGTTTGTCTTTTTAATTCTTTTATTGTTGTCTCTTTTTAAAAGAGTTTTTTTTTCGCATCTTCTATCACCTTCAGTAACCCTTTGCTTGGGGTGAAATGTCTTTTAAAAATCAATGTATTAACTATATTCTTAACAATATGCCTATTAGAAATTTAGCGAAGATATTACTTAAATGTTTAAATGAATTCTCCTGTCTCATACGAGAGCAATATTTTTTTCTTTTATAACTGTTAATATAAATCGAGAAATATTAATTTATTTGCATTGGGTCATTTGAATATATCCTGAATGCCTTATTATTGATGACAGTCATGACATTTTAACTGTCGAAAAGTCAGTGTTTTAAAATCTCTGCTACAATGTCATAGTATTTTAAAACAAAATCTGATTAGTGGAGGCTATTGTTACTTGATAAAAGATCTTACAAATGTAGAGAATTAATAGATAAAAATGTAGACAGGCTACGGCCACATTTAGTTTGAAACACCGGTTCCCGTACGATCACCGAAGTTAAGCAACGTCGAGGTTAGTTAGTACTTAGATGGGAGATCGCTTAGAAATACCAGATGCTGTACGCTTGGATGTACGGGTGGTGTAATTCGGAATTGTTAATCAGAGAGTCGAGTTCTAATTCACGTTGGATTCGTTATATTCACTTACACACGAATACCACTGAGAAAGGTATGAATCCATCTCTTATCTCTTATCAGCTACCAGTTAATTAGTAAGACTTGTATCACAAAAACCATTATTTCAATAACAAAAAATGCGTACAAAATATTTAGATTTCGGCATTAAATAAACCACAGAGGTTGAGGTGCCAAAATCAGCCAACCAAATGTAGACAGTAGAACACTCACTTAGATTTTGAACTTGTGCCAAACTAAACCTCGCTAAACTGAAATCTACATATCAATGCGCATAGGGACAAAGTGTCGTAAACTAGTTTCGTAGAGTATTACAAGTTTAGAGGTTTCGCTGGCTTTTATTATAACATTGTACCAAGCAAGATTTATAAAAATAAATTGATGTCTGCCATAAAGCAATGAATTTTAAAGCTAGTCTGATAAAGCAATCTTACAACCCATTACCGCTGGGTTCTAGTCTCATTGAGTAAACCACTTTTATATTGTTTCATCAAATTTGATTAAATAAGCACTTTCAATTTCCGGAAACCTAACCCCTAGCATCACACGTGGGTGTTCGAAAGTCGCAATTTCTGATGTAAAATCAATAATAAAGCAAATAAAATAAACAAATACGAATAAAAGATGGACAGTCCCATACCTACTTGAAAGACTAGCAAATACAATCTCTGTACAATAATTTAGTCTTGCTTTGGACTGAACTAGGCACAATAAATATGACAGGACAGCATGGCATACTAAGCTAGTCCCAATGATTTACTGACAATGAGCAAAACAACTCTTTACTTATCACTGGGGCAAGGAGAGACTTGAAACGTAACAACTTCTGTGACATGTCAGATACGAAT
Source organism: Acanthosepion esculentum (assembly GCA_964036315.1). Lineage (NCBI taxonomy): Eukaryota > Metazoa > Mollusca > Cephalopoda > Sepiida > Sepiidae > Acanthosepion > Acanthosepion esculentum. Next base: position 27,654,813 of record OZ038520.1, on the reverse strand, counting down.
TATCAATATATCTGACAGATATATGAATTCACACCTCAGTTGAAATTCGAATTCGATTTGTCAACTCTGTCTTATGACTTGAAACACATCTTCACTAAGTTGATTATATATATGTCTATTTAGACACACACACACACACACGGATACTCACACACACACACACACACACACGCACACACACACACATATATATATATATATATATATATATATATATATATATATATATATATATATATATATATATATATATATATATAAGTAGTCCTGAGTAGAGCTATCGAATATTGCGCAGTTTCTGCTTATTTTAAAAGAGAATATTCTTGGGTGAAAGCTGGTATTGAACCTTTCTCGCTAGCACGGAAATAACAAGTGAAATTGCAATATTATTCTTGGTTCATTCCTACATGTTCAGCCGCTATAAGCCACAAGAAAAACTTCTCCCGGTTATACCAATATGACAGTTCGGGTCAAAATAGATGCATCTTTATATTCGCTTGTAATTAATGCAAGCATGTCCTCAACGAGACAATGTTACTATTTGCTGATATAACTAAATATTGTATAGCTTCTCATGAGTTTGATTCTAGACATTACTGTCAGCCCTGTAAGAGTTTGTTGAACAAGGGTAAATTCTCTATCCATCCTGTCTTCAGTTTGAAGCATTTTCATCTACTGCTGGTAAAGTGGAACTCTTTGCTCTTTATTTCCCTTACAACTCTAGAACGGAATATCTACTGAGAGATATGCCCATAATTTTGTCCATGGTTATTGGTGTCATCTCTAGACTAGACTTGACGTTCTCCCTGCAGTTGTCCTAAGTAAATGTGCTCCTGATCTGACTTCTGTTCTCCAAACTTTACAACAAATGTATTGCTGCTTTTTGCTTTTCAGTTTTTGGGAATCCTCTTCTGTAGTTCCTGTCTAAGATCACTGGTGATACTTCTGATCCCTCGAATTATTGCCCTGTTAATTTTTTTTTACTTCTTTAGATATCTGCTGCTAGGAATGTTGGTTCACAATATCGTGCTAAACAATTTTTTCTCGTGAGAATCCATTTTGCACATTTATAAATCTACCATTCGTCTATGCATTGATTATTGTTGCCACATCTGGTCTTTCGCTCCTGCTACAAATCTTGAGATTCTTGACAATATTCAAAGAAGTGTCTTTAATGTTATTGGTCCTAACCTGGCATCTTATTTCAATCATTTTCCCACTGCTATGACGGGGTTTTCCTCTGTCTTTCCTATAAATATTTTATGGCTGTTGTTCTAATGAGCTCTTCTTATTCTTGTCTCGACGCCATGAATTCAAGTGTACTACTAGATTGGCAAGTAGGTCTAATTATTTTACTGTTGAAATAGTTAGATGTAACCGTAACTTCCATTCTAATATTTTCTTTTCTCGCACTTCTCGTGTGGAACTCTCACCGTTTTTTTTTCTTTCCTATATACCTCCTATCTTCAAAGATTTAAACGCAGCGTCAAACGCCATCTTATCCTTATTAAAGTTTTGACATTCTCTTTCACTCCCGGTAACCCTTTGCGTCTCAGTGGAATTATTGCTTTGCATGGGTTGAAATGATTAAATACAGTTTAACATAATTTATTTTTATATATCGCTTGAGTGTACCTATGTCAGACTAGACTTAGATTGATAAATATATTCATATTTACGTTATAATAAAAAACTGTTTTAATGTAATCAGTTTAACGTTCCTATTATTTGCTTTATGACTAATAATCTCCTCTGAATAAATTATTGCTTATTTAGATTTTCCATAGGTGAAGGTTCTAATTATGAGTTGGGTCGTTGTCTCGGGAGGCTTTGAATTCTGTTTAAGAAAGGACTAAACATCAACTGCAAGAAGACAGAATGTATGGTTGTTAGCTAAATGTACAGCCCAACATGCAAATTAAAAATTGGAGATTTAAAAATCAAACAACTACAAAAATTTAAATGTATGGGAATTTTTTAACATGGGAAGTGTGAAAGTAAAATCCGCAGATGCGTTGGGATAGCGAAAAATGCCTTCCAAAAACTAAGCAAAGTATTAAGCATCAGAGAAAAAATTTCGTTAAAACTAAAGAAAAGAGTACTGAATTGTTATGTAATATCAGTCCTCCTATATGACAGTGAATGCTGTAGTAATATTATTGCTAGCTATAATAATTTTGAGTTATCCAAATTTCATAGAGGAAGCATTATCAGTTCTCACTAGTATTTCTTTCATTTTATTTCCCTTCTTACTTTTCACGTAATAATAGTACAGTAGTCTTAAGTTCATTAAAAAAGAGAAGAATTCTGAATTGTTACATAATATCAATTTCTCAATATGGCAATGAATGCTGGAAAAATCTCCTCAAAAGTGAAAAGAGACATGAAGCAACAGAAATATGGTCCTACAGAATGATGCTGAGAATACCATGAATCAAACGTGTATGCAACGACAAAGAAAAATGCCAGTAAAAAGGACACCTATATCAGAAAGCTACACTTGAAATTTCTAGGACACATAATGTGAAAAAAAGGGCTTGAAAATTGGTACACATAGGACAAGTTGAACGTAAGAGGAACAGAGAGAAACAATGCATAAACTACCTATCGAGCTTGGCTAAATGGACGGTGAAACAGCACGAACAAGCGAGAAAAGATAAAATTTATTAAGAGCTACAATGGAAATTGCGAAGAGCTATAACTGCCAACGCTCTGAAGAGCCACGGCACAGAGAAGTAATTAAAAATATTTTGATAATTACATGATAGCTTTATTTTGTTGTTTGTTTTATTTTTTAAAACTTGGTACATAGGTGTATTATACCAACATTGTGATTTTTATCGCTTTCATTTCAGTTGCTCATCATTACAACGATTTAGCCTGTTATTCTACTGACGCTAGCACACTGCACGATTCGAAAGCACGTATCACTTCAGCAGAAATCGAACTCACATTCTTTTATTCCCAGTCAACTGTCTTAGCTTAACAAATGGTCAAATCGCGCTATAAAAGACAACAGTTAGTAATATTCAAATCTCCCAATATAAGTTTTCTTCGAATGCTTCCATTTTCCATCTTTCTTTTTATCGTAATATTTGTATTCATAAATTACATTGTTTCATCAAATACTATAATTTATAATATTAAATTACTCTCTTTCATATTTAAGCAAAAACTAAAACATCAAACATTCCAATTTTCAAAATTCATTGCGAATGTAGTAAAAGTTAAGATGACATAGAGATGCTTATTTGTAGTTTTCTATTAACATTTTATGAGTCATGAATATACTGACTTGTTCTATTATGAATAAGTCTGCAATAATCCGTATTGCTACTAATTTTATTTTACTTCACTTTCCAATAATAAATAAATAAATATCATAATTCCAAGAATTTAAAATCAGAATAAGTCATTAGTTTAAGCCTGAAAGCAAACATATTTAAAATAAATGAGTAAATAATAATTTGTGAAATTTTTTGATTTCTTAAATAATAAAAGTTTATAAAAATCAATAAAACAAAAGCACTGAACAATGATACTATATATTTAATTGGAATTATCCAGGTGCAATGTAACTTGTAAATTTCAAAAATTAATATTTTATCTACCAGTTTTTACCTTGTTATTTTAAAATAAAATAAAAATGTTATAAGATTATAAATATTATAAGATTAATTTTTTAATGGTCAATTTTATTATTTTTTTTTGTTTTTGTAAATGCATCATTGAAATAATAACACATTTAACTATCTGCGACAATAACGTATACAGAGGTCTTACGTAATGTTAGAAAGTTCGATCCTCACTGAAATCTCTAAAAATATAATCTTACATCAGAATAGATTTATGGAAAAATATTATTTATTTTTTACGCATTTTCTTTGGCCTATTTTATCTTAATGTTTTATAAGTAAATTGATCTGACGATTTGCCAAGGTTTTTTGAACTTTACTTGCCTGAAGTCTTTTGATCTATCAACACATGTCTGTGCAAAGCCGTTTAGACATTTTCAGTATCTAATAAATCATCAATTATAGGACTTGCTGTTCCGAAAAAAAAGAATGAATTTTCTTGCTTCAAAATTTCTCTTAGGAATTAGGAGGTTGAGAGAAAGAAACGTTAATGGTAGAAAATACGTTGATAAAACCAACCAATAAAAAGAAGAAAGATAAATATATAGCGTAAAAAGAGAATTTGCCTTTAAAAAAAAGTGTGATAACGACTTCTTTAGAAATCATTAATCTATCTACCCTCTCCACACACAGAGTGACACACATATACACATACATATACGTAAATACATATATATGTGTGTGTGTGTGTGTGTGTGTACACACATGCGATTTGGCCCCCGTAAGAATCACTTCCTATTTTGTATATTGGACCATGATGTCAGAAGGAGTTGCTGGTGGTATGGCATGAAGTTTAAAACCCATACATTTTTTTACCTTG
>OZ038520.1:27600358-27645358 GCA_964036315.1 Acanthosepion esculentum | reverse complement strand
TTCCCAGCCAACTTTAATCTGCAAAAATTCAAATGTAATGTCAATCGCTATCTACTATTCTCCTAGTTACTCTTTACTTTTCCTGCTCATTATTAATGTTTCTATTCCTAATTCTTTCACAACACAGCCTGTAAAGCCTTACTTGTTTTACCACCTTGCATGGGGTGTTATCAATTAAATTATTCATTTTGTTTAATACTACATATGGTCTGGATTGGGTAATTCTTTCTAATCTTTATGTTCCATAGATTTTATTTCGTTCTTTAAGAAAGATTCTAGTTCATACATTAGTTTGCATGTTTAAAATTCAATCGGTTTTACAGTTCCGAGTTGATTTTCTTCCCCATTCAGCCATGCTTATTCATGTATTATTTCTACTTTCTAGTCTTTGTTAATCTTCCTCACGCATCCTACATTTGTTGTTTACCTGTGCTTTATCTTTCTCGATCATTATATAATTGATGTTTAAGATATTGTTTTAGATCGCTGTTTCCTTTAGGTAACTATGCCGATTTACCTGCCATTCCTTCAGTGTGTCATCTAAAGAATCCATATATTTATTTTATTCTCATGTTTCTCTTTTCGTTATTGTTTTTCGGGTTCTTCTTTTTTCGTCTGGTGATCATTTCGAGTGACAACAAGACTTGTTAAATCCCCAGCACTTTGTCACTAACCTATCATCAATGCCCTGGTTTTATATTCATTTCCACATCATCAATCTTGATTTCAGTGCTTTGGGTGCAGTTCAAAATGTACTTACTATTATGGACACCATCTTAATATTCTTATTCTATATCTCTTGGGAAATTTCCTACCATTTTTCCTATTTCTGATTATCTTTCACGTTCAATATATATTTCGGTACAACCACTTCAACAAGTTCTTTTTTCTTCTTCAGGATTATCCAATCAGCACATCCTGGTTGGATAGGATGGACAATCTCAGTGTCGAAATCCCAAAGTACTTTTTGTTTTTCAAGTCTTTGGTTTGTGCTGATACCAATATATAAAGCACTAATCACTAATCTTGTGTCCTTCTTCGTACTCTTTTTGGACCAACTTACTACATTCATTAATTATATGGTTTACCATTTCATCTCTTTTTCCGACGAAACAAAATTTGCTGTTTTTGTTAAGTATATTGATGCTAATCCTGAAGATAGGGTGGTCTCCGATGGATTTTGCGGTTTTCTTGCATCTCCTTTAGTCACTACTGTTGCAGTTATTCCTCCAAATTCTAAATCATGCAATGTTTTCTTGTTCATGTTTGTGACATCATCCTATATGTATTATGTATTAATGAAATGACCTTAACTTTTATGTTCGGCTTTTCTTTCAGTTCCCAAACAAAATTTTCAAATTTTTAATATTTTTTCTTTTGTCCTTTGACACAGCTATATCCACGATCTTGCAGGTACGCTTTTCCTTGTTACGATTATGAGATCCGGTTTTCTCGTTTGCATAGTGTACATATTGATTTATTGATTTATTTTCCGCAAGATATTTTATCTGTCATAATCTCGTGTATTCGTCTAGTGTATAATCTAATCCACTAATCTTTTAATACTTCAAACGGAACATTTTGTTTTAGGAGGGGTATAAGTATTTATGCGTAATGCCTTTCCTCAAGATTACACAAAACTCTCCATCTTGACAATCTTATGAGGCTGCAATTGCTTCTTCTCTTTCTCTCTGTTCACTTTCTTTATTTTCTTGATTACCTTAATCTAAGCTAAGAATAAATAAATTGGACACAGTATCATTCACGAACAGTCAACATATACTGAATCCTATTGTTAAGACTAAAATAATGTTTGTAAAAAAATAAATAAAGGTGGAAATAAATACTTTCACCCACTAGTGTAATTAATATATAATTTTATATATGTGAAAAGGAGAGATCTATTTTCGAAAATAAATATAATGTAAAAATGGTGTAATTATTCATATTTAAGGTTACACAGGATAATTTTTGAATTTTAGTTATTAGGATTATACCGAGAGCTTAATAAATTAACGATAATGTACAAATATAATTCAGTAATTCATTTGAGCTGGCATTAATGTTACTGGCAGGTTGTTTTCATTCTATATATTGTTACATCTAGTACTCGTTTTATACATAGATTAAACTCACATATCTGTTAACAAAACTTTGCCTAAACTTATCGGTTTCACTGCTGCATTGATTTCCCAACAACCAGGTGAGAATATAATTAGATTTCATTTTCACTCGAAGTTTATACATTGTAATAATTATAGCAAAAACAAGAATGCTAAATAAATGAAAAAAGTAGAAACATTTCAACGTATAGATTCCGATAAAAATGGAATAACAGATTTAAGAAATAACAAAGGAACAAAATAAATTGATAAAATGTAAAGAAATTGACAAGTAAATAAAGACATTAGTAGAAAAATAAAGAAAATGATAAAAGATAAAGAAAACGACAAAAAAATAATAAAGTTGATAGAAAATTTTAAAAATTGGTAAAAAACCAAGAAACGGATAAAAATAATTTGATCACAAAATAAAGAAAATGATTAAAAGATAAAGATATTGATAGAATTATAAAGAAAATGATAAAAAGTAATTGCAAATGGAAAAAATAAAGAACTTGATAGAAAAATAAATAAAATGATAAAAAATAACAAAAATGATAAAAAATTAAAAGAATTCATAGAGAAATTTTAAAATGGTAAATTATAAAGAAATTGATAGAAAAATAAAGAAATTGATAAAATATATAAATTGACAGAAAAATAAAGAAATTGATAGAAAAATAAAGAAATTGATAATAAAATATATAAATTGACAGAAAAATAAAGAAATTGATAGAAAAATAAAGAAATTGATAATAAAATATATAAATTGACAGAAAAATAAAGAAATTGATAGAAAAATAAAGAAATTGATAATAAAATATATAAATTGACAGAAAAATAAAGAAATTGATAGAAAAATAAAGAAATTGATAATAAAATATATAAATTGACAGAAAAATAAAGAAATTGATAGAAAAATAAAGAAATTGATAACAAAATATATAAATTGACAGAAAAATAAAGAAATTGATAGAAAAATAAAGAAATTGATAATAAAATATATAAATTGACAGAAAAATAAAGAAATTGATAGAAAAATAAAGAAATTGATAATAAAATATATAAATTGACAGAAAAATAAAGAAATTGATAGAAAAATAAAGAAATTGATAATAAAATATATAAATTGACAGAAAAATAAAGAAATTGATAGAAAAATAAAGAAATTGATAATAAAATATATAAATTGACAGAAAAATAAAGAAATTGATAGAAAAATAAAGAAATTGATGGAAAAATGAGGAAATAGATAATTGATAAAAGAAATAAAGTAAATGACAAAAAATAAGAATTATTAATCAAATAAACGTAACAATTTCAGGAAGTATATAGCCTATCGCGATGAATGTGGTAAAAAATATAATTTCCATACATTCATATGCAATAGTCAAGGTAACGGACTAGAATTTCATATTAAATGCAAAATAATGTTTAACTCGTCATGTGCAAATAAAATTTATCATATGTTTGGACATGTTTATCAAATGCTGACACAGAAATTAGAATAGATGATACGCATCTAAATAACATGAGGATCTATTTTGATGTGTGGAATTGTTGAGAGGCGTCAGCAAACATTTTGCATAAGCGAAAACAAAAAAAATATAATACAGGAGAAACTAGTTCCCTCTTGACCTTTGTAAATTTTAATAATTATATATACGTGCGCATCTGCGTGTGATTTTTACATCGATTGATTGCATATAGCTAAATATAATCGGCTAGACACTGGTGTTAACTTTAACTAGAATAAGTAAATACCTGTCGACAACACACGTATAATAAACGTGTAATAATAAACAAGATAAATAACCAGAAGCTGAAAGAAGATGATAGATGCAACATAAAATATGCAGAATTAACAGTGTTGGTGGCAGACACAGAAATAAAACTGAAGGAACTCCTAAACAAAGTAATAAATGAAAATATAAAGAAAAGACTATCAGTTGTAATAAAACAGAACGTATTACTATTAGGAAGAGGGAAATCTCAAGATGCGAGCTACGAATTGGAGATGTCAAAATCAAGTAAATGCAAAAATGTAACCACCTATGATTCTTATTTAATAGATGACGAAAAATTTGACACAAATCTGAAGGCACATCGGAATTTCATTAGAAATAACAGGAAGAGTTCTGAATTGCTACGTAATATACACTTTCCTATATGGCACTTACAACTGAACACTTTCCACACATATGACTAGAAGACTTGCTGTAACAGAGATGTGCATCTACAGAAGGATGCTGAGAATACCGTAGACACAGCAAGGATGTTTTTAAGGAAAATGAAAACAAAACAAAAACCTGCGCTCAAAAAGCGACATTTAGAATTTCTGGGATACATAATGAGAAAAATGTGATACTCAAAAGATACACTGAAATCAGGATGGACAGATGGAAACAGTGAGGAACCTACTTAATGAGCTTGTATAAATGAAAGTCAGAACAGGAACTAAAATGGTTAATAAGAAAAGAAACATTGCTTGAAACTACAAAAGATACAGTTTTGTGGAGAGCCATGATCGCCAATTTTCTGAAAGGACTCAGCATATGAAAAAACTAAATAGTTTGGTAATACTTTTAAGAACCGATTAATATATTCTATGAAAAGAAGAAAGATATTACTAAAATAAAGAAGAAAAATAACTGAATAACACATTATCCAATCAAATCAAATATTCTAACCATACAAAAGTTACAACAAAAATAATTGTCAATAAATTAGAATTTAGAAAGTTTTATAAACTGTTTAACACATTGTGCTCAGAGAAGAACCTTATTAAAAAAGAAGCCTATACTGAATAATGTTATCTAATATCAGAATTTTTAATATTTTTAGAATATGACTGGCATATGTTGCCTGAATAAGAAACTATAATTAAAATAAAGAAGCTAAACTTGAATACGATATAATCAAATTAGTCGGTTTTATAATATTTTTTTAACAAAGGCTTGATTTTCCAAGAAGGAAACGTATCTGTGAAATAGAAACCCGAAAGCTGAATAAATCTTATTCACTCAAATTCCTGGGATTTGTAAATTTTTTAACAAGTGACTGAAACATTCTACCTAGAGAAATAACATATCATTACACAATGCTGAAGAAGATGTATCAATCAATAAAACCTTATGCAAGCAAAGTACTTGGATTTGTAATGTTTTTAACAACTACTTGATTCATTCTGCCCAGACAAGAAATTTATCATTAACCCGTATTCACTTGGCGCCAGTTTAAACCCCCTCCCATATATTGCGACATTTTTCTTAAAGTTAGAATTTTCTTAACTTAACTTGAAAACTTGGTAGTTTCAGTGAAATTTTCACTTTCCAATATTATAGTTTGTAATTATAGTTCAGATATATGGAAAAAAAGCCTCAGTTTTTGCTGGTACCAGGATTATATAGGTTAAAATAGATGAGTGAAAGATAAATGAAAGCTTATTCAAAGTGTGTACTGGAGGAATTTGTGATATTTTTGAAAAATAATCTTCATTTCAAATAAATAACCTATGACCAATTTAGCATACACAAAAGCTAAATAACAGTTTATTATGTTAGATATGATAGTTACCGTAATTCCTCATGTATAATACGCATTTTTTCTAAAAATGATAATAAGCAAAATCAGGGATGCGTATTATGCGCAGCTCCAAAAATTTTTTTAAATTGCCGTAAAATAAAATAAGAATTCTAAAACTAAATTAGAATAATATTATTCTATGTCTAAAACTATTTTTAAAATAAAAGTAGGAAACGCTAGCCGTAATGCAATTGGAGAGGTACAATTTATAGGGTTTACTTACCAAACAAGGGGTGCGTATTATGCGTAAGTAGAAGCATTTTCCCACACTTTCAGCACAATTTTAAGTGTACGTATTATGGATGTAAGCATATTATTCATAGGGAATTTCGGTAATGTTTTTTAACAACTCAGGCATCAAACGATACTTGCATCAATGTTCCTGATATATGCAAATTAAATATACTCATACCATTACACCACCACCACCGCCACCCAGATTCAACTGTTAATACATGACAAGATTTATCTATACTTTCATGCAGTTTACATCAACTTTTGCGCCTACCATCCGAATGGTTCAGCAGAAACCGAGGCTTATTAAACCAGGCAATGTTTGTTCAATCTTCTTTTCTCAGATTTTTGTGATCTTAGAACATTATAACCTCAATTTATTGTTCTTATCTGACAGTAATAACACAGCCTGGTATTCTACTGTTGTATCCCACCTGCTCCAAGGTTAGACATGTTGTACGTTCGAAGATGCTTTTCTGTATACCAACATTTAAATGATTGGTTATTTGAACAACTGTTGTTTTTCTGTCAGATTGAACTTGCCTGACCATTCTCCTCCGACCTCTTTCATCAACAACGTATTTCCACTCACAGAATTGTCATTCACAAGAATTTTGTTTGTTTTGCTGACCATTCTATGTAAGCCCTAACGATAGCTGTACGTGAAAATCCTAGTAGATCATCAGTTTTTGAAATACTCAAATGCACCAACGACAAAGCCGCTTTCAAAGTCACTTAATCACTATTCTTTCTCATATTAATGCATGAAATAAAATTCAGTAGGTCGCGATGACAACATTTAGATGCCTATATCCAATAAATTGCTACTGCGTCATTGGCTGATTAAAAGTTGACATAAACATACATTTATTCAGTTTTACTTTAATGAGTGGTCAGAGGATATATATATATATATATATATATATATATATATATATATATATATATATATATATATATATATATATGAACTCCTTATTAATGCCAAAAACAAAATATGTAACTTAATCAATGTACTGGGAATTGTAATGATTTTTACGAATTGGTTGGTGCATCCTTTCCAAAAATACGTGTTCTCAAATATTAATAAGATGTTATTTTATCAGAATACTGGAAAATGAAAGATTTTTATAAATTCTATCCAGAGAAGTAACAAACACTAGATAAAATCTGATAGATTACTGTATGAGATGTGTAATAATTTTAAAAATTGAATGATACATTCTACCAAGATATATTAACATGTTAAAATAGAATATCAACAAACGAATATGATCTTATTTAATCAAAATACTGAGGTTTTAACTATTATTAAAATTTGACTGATACATTTTTACCTCAGAACAAAGTAAAATGGCGTAGTCATGGCTAAATCTGATCGTGTTTAGACTAAATACTGTGATATTTATTGATTTCTACAATTGATGTATACATTTTCATGAGTCATAATCAATCATTAAAATAGTCTGCCAAAACTGTATAAAAACTTATTTAATCAAACCCCTAAAATTCGTAATATATTTGCAATATATGATTGATACATTACTTATATGATATAAATTTTGACGAAATAGTTACATTAATAATAAAATATTATAATTTGAGGTATCAGAGGCGTAATAAATTGTCAATGAGTAGTGATTTTACCGAAAATTATATTAATGTTATCTGAATATCTAAAATATTTAAATGAGGTAGATATGAAAATGCGATATTTAATATCAATGAATACTAGGTGTAACAGATCTGTGAATACACGCAATATATCTTTGAATTACAAACATAGTTTAAGCTGTGTTAAGCAATATCAGGTATTGTCTCTAATTTTAGGGCTCAATCCATTCAAATGCACACAATGAAACATTTAATTATTCTGAATATAGAAAAAATGCGCCATCTTAATTTGAAAGTTAAGCTTCCTATATATACATGCATATATAAATATATATATATATATATATATATATATATATATGTATATATATATATATATATATATATATATATATATATATATATATATATATATATATATATGTGCATATATATATGCATATATATATATATATATGTGTGTGCATGTGCGTGTGCGTGCGTGTGTTGGTGTATAGATAAATATTATAATTTGTATGTAATTTCTAAAGAAGTAATGTATTTTTATTAATCCAATAGATTTTTATCACTTTAAACGTTATTTTTAATGGATACCCATATTTGAGTAGACGTTCTGTTTATTTTACACACTATATTTATTTTAATCTACCGGCCTGAATATTCGAAAAATCTTATTAAACAAAAAAAGTCGCCTTCCCGCAGGATTCGAACCTGCGTCCTGCTTTTCGGGAGAAACCGTCGTTAGATCCGAGCGTCACCGACCAAGCAAGTTCGAATACTGCCTTGAACGGGAAGGACTGTGCTTAATCTTTTTCTATATTTATTTATATATACGTATTCAACCCAATATATAAAAATGCATGAATTAATATAATAAAATTCATGCATATATATTTCTTTAACACACACACACATATATATGTATGTATGTATGTATGTATGTATGTATGTATGTATGTATGTGTGTATGTGTGTGTGTGTGTGTGTGTGTGTGTAATATGTATCTGATGAAAGTCAAAGCAAACACTCAAAACGTGATCAAGGTGAAGTAAGTAGGTACAAAACGATCAATTTTAAAGGTACGAATTTCACAAACGGTTCAAATTGCTCAATTGGTGCAAATAACTCAATTGGCGCAAACAAATCAATTGGTGTAAATTGCTCAAATGGTGCTAACTGCTCAATGATGTGCCTAATGTTTAAGTAAAATCCCAGATGGAATACTTCAACTTATAAAACAAGCGTTCTGATTCAAATAAACGTTTGTCTGGTAAGTATTTTGTAAGTTTAATAAACGTGTATCAACATAATTTCGCTGTGGAAAAATATTTGAAAAATAAGCGCACCGTACCAACTTTGCTGTTGGATTATTAAAGGAAATAATATAACCGTATCGGCACTTAAGTTACAAAAGCGTAACTCATGCCTGAATTTATCTGAATATCAAAATACATACACCCTCAACAGCGAATGCGCATACATACGTATATAACTGCAGTTTTAGAATGTTTATGTGACAGGGTTTTTAGGTAAAATCTTTAAGGACGCAAAAAATTTACGAATATGCTTTTGATAGACATGAGAAGATAGATAGATAGATAGATAGATAGATAGATAGATAGATAGATAGATAGATAGATAGATTCTGTGATATTATTCGATGTAGACACAAATGACTCCGAAATGAGAATGAGAGAGACAGACTCGACTTGACTGATATACAGTCAAAAAGTGGCTCAAGAAATATCACAAAAATATAGATACGCAGATTAAATTTTATATTTAAAACTAATAAATTCAAATGAACCAATTAATTAAAACAAAAATTATGACTATGGAAGGACCCAGATAGATTTCGAGAGACTAGTCACTGAGAACTTGTAAAAACCATTTAAATCTTTTGAGAGATGTGAATTTCAATAATATTCGTTATTTTTCCAGAGGAACGAACTTTAGTCAATATGGAGAACGTGTAAGGAAAGTCAGGACCACTATTTTCATTTGTAAGATAAAGCCATAAATACAATCATACCTACTGAATTAAGCCTATCACAATTTCTCTCTAAGAAAGGAAAATTTGTTTTTTTTTTCAAAATGGAGCTTTTCACACTTTAAAGTTCAAAACACTTTCTTATTTTATATGCTAACCCACCAAATCTTTTATCAACTCTTTTAATTTCTAATCATAATTATTACATTCCTGTTCCATATTTTTAACGTGTTTATTCAAGTTCATTCAGATTAAAAATGTGTATATAAGAACGATTTCTTTTCTGTATTGAAAAACTTTGTCTTTATTTCCAAATTTGTCACAAAAGTATAAGTTGAAGACGAAAGTGAAAATAAACATGTTTTCGTAATTATGAATAAAGTTAGTTATCAATGCAGTTCAAATGTGTCGCTTATAGCCACACGACAACCACGCTCCAGACTTCAACGAAAAAGAATAGTTTCAACAGGTGAGTACAAACTGCAAACGCATAATCATTAACAATTCCGAATATGCTGGTATCATAGTAATTATGGAAAAGAAGAACGAAATTGTACAGAACCTTTCATATTTTAATTTAAAAGTTTAATAAAAAACTTTTCTAGGAATTAACAAATCCCACCTTTGCTAGGAAAAAACTAAAAGTTGCCTCTTATATTGGAAAAAGTTCCTAAATGTCTTAATAGACACGATAATTAAGTACAGTACAACCTATAATCAGACACCACCCAACAGTTTGAACATATCATAGGCACTTACTGAGGATTGTTAGAGTCTCAATATACCTGTTTTTCACTTATATATATATATATATATATATATATATATATATATATATACATTGTTAGATTTTTGAAAAACTGGCAACATATTTAATTTTGTTTTATAAATAATTGTTGCAATATATATATATATATATATATATATATATATATATAATCTTTTCATCACAAGCAAGGCAATAAAGTCACTAAGACGCAAGAGCAAGAAGTCACTGAGTATGAGAGAATATATGAAAAACACTATAAAGGAGAGAGAACAATAAAAGAACAAAAATTAAGAAGATGGAACATAATGATTGATATTGCACTTAATTTTTGAAGATCTAACTTGACTGGAATGCAAGAAGCCGGAAGTGAGTTTCAAAAGCGAGAAATGTATGAGAAGAAATTATTAACATAGAACTTACTTTCATAAACTTTAGGTGCCACAGAAGAAAGTTCATCAGAAAAGTTACCATGAAATTATTTATGGAAAAGGCGCAGGGAACCTACATTACAATGAGAGAGTGACTGAAGCAGAGATGTCAGGTCAAGACCAGTAACATAGCATATTCTTCTTTGAAATTTTATGGCTTCTAAGCCGAAAATTACGAACTGAAATACGTATACGCAATTTTTAATAATCAACATCGCTATAAAGTCGACGTTTCATTGGTCATAATATATTTTATATGATCTTTAATTCAAAACTTTTCACATATTTTACAATCTTTGGCTAATGTTCTGAAAACCAACTCTAAAAATATCAAATTTAACATTACAGTGAAAAGTCCTTATGATCAAAAAACACACCTGAGTGAAATATACTAAAATCATTTATATTTAAGATTATCAAAATGCCAAGTTATTACTGCCTGGCACCAGCTGGAAAGTTTTAACTAAGCTCAAACTCCAGCGGGAGGGGTCATCCCCCTGGGAAGTACCTCTACTTCAGGTGTGGGGTGATGTCATTACTCGGCGCTTGAGACGTCCCAAAAGAAGTAGTGTCGAGTTGGTATGAGCAACTATTGAACGGCTTCCGACATTAAAATCCAACCTCGTGGCAAATTCTGTTACAACGTGGGCTTACTGATAAATACGTGCCTACTGAATAGTGACACTTCTGATCCCTCTGTAGAAGCCGTTGTAGGAATAGTAAATGAAACAATTCCTTTTTAATTCTTTCTATCTAAATAGAACAAGTTACAAAATAAATATAATATATTTTTCTAGGAAATGATCGCCATCTTTATCGCATTTAAACACTTTATATTGGAAAGCAGACATTTCAATATATTCGCAGATCATAAGCCACGGGAATACGCGTTACCCAATAGCACTGATAAGTATACTTCGAGAAATATAAGATATGAGGATCTGATATCACAGAATATCTTAGATATATATTTGGATGTAACACTGTGCTAATATTCGCCAATATCACCTCTTAAATTAAGCTATGACATAATAATAACAAATTAAGCCATGAGATATTAACAAAGGAATAAAGACGTGAACACAAAACTGCAATACCATTCTGGCGCCTATATATATGTATACAGAGCTTTATAATATTAAGCAAACTGTACAAATTTTATGCTATTCAACTGATATTGTCACCATTAACACCCGCTCATACAAAGAAACAAACACAATTGAATATTTAAAAGCCGAAACTACAGTTACACAATATAATACTCCACTACTCACACCAAAACAATTAGAGCGGTCAGACCATTCGCTTAAGTATTACAGGTACATTATTAACAACCAACAAACATTTCTTGTTTAATAAATCTCAATCTTATATCGATCTTGATTAGAATACTTTGCAAAATGTGTATATAAAAACTAATTCATTCTATTTTTGTTTTCTTTTTTCAAATTTATCACTGATCACTTAAAGCATTCTCTTTTTTAAATCGGAAGCGGGAAAGGAAAGCGGAAGCAAGGATGTTACTCGTGATTATAAATCCAGTTAATTACAATTTTCATACCAGGACTCATATCCACATAGTGAAAGCACTACGAGTTCAAGATTAAATTTTAAAAATAAATAGATAGATAGATAGATAGATAGATAGATAGATAGATAGATAGATAGATAGATAGATAGATAGATAGATAGATAGATAGATAGATAGAATTCAGAATAAGATGACACAAGCGAACTTGGTCATTGGTAATTGTTGTTTGCCGATGTCAGATAATTGCTTACTAGCGGGGGGTAATTCACAAAAAGAAGAAGAAAAACCTGTTCGTCTTTGGTACGCGAAGCACGTATACTACGCCGCCATTTTGTCTGGGTTGAACGCCCACCCTGCGAAAGAAAATGACAGATTTGAGTGATAATATAGCTGGGAAACGTAGAATTCAATGTAATCTTATACCAACTGAAATGGACACCACCTTCCGTTCCGCTTTTTTACATTTGGAAATGAATAGAGAACTCAAACGTGAGTCTTCGTCGATGGTTTTCCTCTGTACCTTGGCAAAACACGTGGCCGACTGTTTCTTTAACAAAAACTCTGATCTATCAAACAGTTTAATTGCAACTATAAGAGAAGTAAAAATAATATTAACATTTTATTATTGCTGTTGATTATTGTTAGTATGGCTATTTCTGACATTGTTTAATTTTATATATTTATTTAATTTTGCTTTCTTAAATGTTAATATACTACAGACGGCGAAAAAACAACACAAAATGTAAATCGTTGAGGAAAGTAATATCTATAATTGTTTTCTATTTTACTCGATTGAGTTATCTTTATATCTAAGCAACCGATCATTTCTACTTCCCTTCTTTTAAAGGTAAAAGATTATTATTTTACTTTTTCGATGTTTTTTTTAATAATGGTTCACCCAATACAAGGCACAAAAACCACTCAACGTAGATGATTACTGAACGAGGTCGTTGTATAAGCGTATGAAGGAGAAGTAAAAGAGTGAAGATTACAAGGATATGGAGGTTTCTGTTTAGTATAAATTTAATGAATATTATAATACTCAGAAATATCTCGCTATCTCCTCTTTCTCCTTCTCCTCCTCTTCCTCCTTCTTCTTCATTTGACATTTTATGTGATTTATTTAGGTGTCTCTAAGAATTCGATAAAAAGAGGATAGATGATGGAAAAACGCGCAAAACATGATAAAAACAAAATTTAATCGTCAAAAACTGTTTGTTCTTATGAAGAGGAAAGATCAGAAGAACCTTGTAAATTTAGTTAAATTTTTTCCCTTTTTTTCCCGTCAACGCAGGACCTCAAATTGGTACTGGGAAATTGCAGTGAAAAATATATCCAGTTGAAAATTCTCGCAAAAATCATATTGCTGTATTTTAATGAAACATGAAATCAGAAATGAATTAAACTATTTTTGAAAAGTTTCTTTCTTAGAAAATCTTGGTAAAAATATTTAATATTTGTTGCCCTCCAAATTTATTGAAATTTCAAGAAATTCATTTTTGTATCGTTTATAATAATGTGTATATTAGCCATAAGGACAGGTCCTAGGAGAAATTAAATTACAATTTTTTTTTCTAAGAGGGCCCACTTCACAGAAAATATGAATAGCAAAATTAAAAAAGAACTAAGCCATTATTTAATTAGAAAAAAGATTTTAATTGCTTTTATGAATAAAATATATTATGGACACTATTTTCCTAAAAAAAAACATTTTTTCGATTAACAATTAATTTTTACAAGAATTGTTTTCATTTTTAAAAATTTTACTTAGAATAATTTATAATTTATAAATCTTTTAAAATGTTGTATTAATTTGTTGCGACCAAATGATATTGCTATTAGATTAAAACTTTATTTACTAAATGTAAAAGTTCACTACAATTCAACGACCCCACTAATGTAAAAAGAATGTTTAATTTTTTATGAGTGTATAAACGTGCCGAGTTTTGTAAATACGAACGTCGATACACAATGTTATCAAAAAATAAGAGATTTACCTATAATAAATTTAAAATTCATTGATAATTTTCTAATATTTTCCCATCATATGTGTTCGTGGGTAAGCCAAAGTACCTAAAATTCAATAAAATATAAGAATGCTTAAAATATTTCATTTTTTAAGATGTTGACAGGTTTTGATAAACGCTGCGCATAAGCTTGCTGGTAGGACTCAATTAAAAATAAGTTCAAGTTAGTTCTCTTAGATGTTTTCCGATTAAATGACTTCTCAAATATCTAAATGTGATTCCAAAATCGACTTGGCTATCTCTTCTTAAAACTAAAAACAAAAAACGCTTTTGAGCCCTGGTTATAATGCTGCCCTACTATTCTCGAACACGAAGAAAGAGGCACTGTGCGTCAGCACCTAGGAGACATGTCCAATTGGTTATGGTCAAACAAATGACCACCAAATCTATTGTACTGGACGTGATATTTACTGTAGCCTATTTTGATTCACGAAGACAAAATATGTACATGTTAACACCTTCAATCAATCAAGATCAAAAGTCATGAGAACGATGCCTTGTAGAGTGTCAGGGCAATCATCATCATCATCATCATCATCATCATCATCATCATCATCATCATCATCATCATCATCACCACCACCACCAGCACCACCACCACCACTACCACCATCATCATCACCACCACCATCGTTGGTGTTGTTGTTCACTCTAATTGTGTCAGTTGGCTTTCACTAGAGAACAAATAACAGAACTCTGCAGAATTTCTTCATTAATATTTCACCTCATTGTGTTTTTACACCAAAATTATCTGTAGGCCTATATTGTTGGTAAAGTAACACAAGTTCCCTCACAGCTTATCAGTGTTCTGATTTTAGTAACACCATTGTTTGGATAGTTTTAACTTTTATTCATTAGTATTATATTAATTATTTCCTTAACAATAAAAATTTGCAATAATTACATAGTCGAGCACAAATGTACATACATAAACATATATACTTACATAAGCATATGTATTTACTACATTTTAAAAGTAATATTGACGTACTTTATGCACATAAATGTTCATAAATACAAACGTATATACACTTTAAGCGTTGAAAATTTGTATCTTTCTCAGAAGGGTTATCATAAACAAAAAATATTTTTAATGGATTTCCCTGTTCCAGGAGATCACAAAATAAAACTGAGTACCTGGACCCCGCAGGGAACTGAAGAAATTGTGCAGCATGAAGGTTGTGCCCATTGTTGTCGGGTCAGTTGAAACGACCAAACACTATCTTGTAAAAGGAATGAAGAACTGAAAGTATGAAAACGAATTAAGATTATCCAGATATTACTAAAAATTGAATACTAAGACAAATGCTGAAATATTGAGGAGAATACTTTCCACATAATCCTAAGTGTAAGCCACAAATTAATATTCAGAACATTTAATGCATAAAATAATGATAAAATATAACAACAATAATAATGATAATAATGAACATTTCCTGCTCTGATATACTGAAGATTTGGAGAGTTTTCCCACACTTAATGTCCAGAAAAGAAAGTACTTGTAAAAATGAAAGAAAAAATGAATAAAACATTAATCGCAGTATATTGTTAATCGTTTTCAATAAAATTGTATACATATACAAATATATATACACATAAGTGCAAATATATATACATAACTAGATATAATATGGTTGTAGATTCTTTAAACGAGTAAGACATTCACTGCCAATTTTGATAAATCTTTTTAGTTTTTGTGAGAATATACTTCCACGTACATATATATTTCTTTCTCGGGTGCTATAAAACAGTTTTTCAGTGACTCAGTATATATTAATGAATATACATAATATTCTACGTCGATAGCACGACTCGGAGTTTCATGCAAACATGCAATCTTCAGGCAAATCTTCGAGTAAGTATTTTGCACATGAAGATAGCATGTTTGCATAAAACTCTGAGTCGTGCTATAGACGTGGGATATTATGTATATCCACTAATATATATATATATATATATATATATATATATATATATATATATATATATATATATATATATATATATAATTTCAACTTAACTTCAAGAAGTTAATTTGACAAAGAACTAGAAAGGATTATTATAAAAATAAATAGGCATAATATGTCTATATTCTTAAATGAAATATTCTTGAACATATATATATATATATATATATATATATATATATATATATATATATATATATATATATACCTATGTTTTGGTGTGCAACTTACGTTTCGCCGGTTTTCCAGCTCATCGGGCACAAAGTATATCTTATGTTTTATAAAAATACAAAGATGTTACATGGGAGAAACGTTGCTTCATAGACCAAAAATGAAACAGTACAAAAGATGCAAGAAATGAAGTGCAGGTAGGGTTTATTTGAAAAAGAAAAAAAATTAAAAATAAAGAAAGAAAGAAAAAATAGAAATTTAAAATTATTACTGGAGATGCTGATATAGTACCGCTTGCCGGGTTAAAGGGAAATAAGCGGGTATAAAACCTAAAGCTTAAATATATATATATATATATATATATATATATATATCATAAAAAAGACAAATTTGATCTGGCTTCCAGTATTTTAAGAGAAACGATTTTTTGTGCCTACAGGCTATCATGAGTTTGTACTGCTTATTAAGCAGAACTCCATTGGTTGCATAGACATAGGTTGCATCGGCCACCCCTGCCGGAAAATGCCTTGTTTTGGGCTACGAATTTCCAATTTACGTGATGTGTGTAGGCATCTGTTTTGATACTCCAGTAAAACTTAGAGAGTCCTGTGACGTTTGCATATTTTTTGTTGCTAAGGGTCATTTTGTGATGGTAGAAACGCTTTTTCCAATTATTAACGGTAGATCCGAAATAAAATTTAATCTGGTCGTTGTGCTTGACGCTAACCTTATAGATAACTCCTTTATACATGCATTTACCGTTCATGGGACAGAGGGTACCTTTACGACAGTTATATTTTTGATCATCAGGGCTACCATTGCTACTAGTGCTACTTAAGTATTTGTTAAAGGTTACACTATTATGTCGGGCTAAATATTGTTCAAGGTTTTTAGTGCAGCTAACCTTAACGCTGTTCTTGTTGAAGATTTTTCTGAGTAAGAAATTATGACTAAAATGAGTGTGTACTAATCTAAGAAAGATTCTACGGATGTTGGTCCTGACGTTACTGTTGAAGGGTGAATTGAACCAAATAATGTTGCGCTTTCTATTTTTAGATTTGCTATTGGTATTCGCACTAGTGTTAGGGATGTACTTTAGTTCAACATTATGCTTACTTTTATTTAATGCAACAGCGTATTTGGTTTGTTTTTGTCAAAGATGTATTTACTGCTGGAATTAGTGGAGGGTTTATGTTGTACAGATTTGTGGGGGTTATTAAGGATACACAGCGGGTGGTTAGATTCTTTAATAATATATGTATGATTATAAAGTTCCTTATTATAAGGCATGTACACTCGTCTAGATAGATTGAATGTAGTGTACAGGGCACTGATTACCTTGGCGTTGGTGACAGTGGTATATGTATATATATATTTATACTTATCTTTGCTCTGTCTAATCACATCGAGCATTGTTATGTTTACACCTCATGAATAAATTTGATGATTATTTATTTACTTGCTTGTATGTGCATGCTAATACGCGTGTATACGGTTGCATATATCTGGTTGTTTGATTTATCTAACTCCATACCCATATATATATATATATATATATATATATATATATATATATATATATATATATATATATATATATATATATATATATATATATAATAGACTTGTTAATAAAATTTGAGGAATAAAAAGACAAAAATTGATTACAATAATGGTTATAAGATTGATGATATTATATATATATATATATATATATATATATATATATATATATATATATATATATATATATTAGTAGGGCATCTTACTACATTGAAATACGAAGAGAAAGATTTTAAAGTCGAAATTTTCAAATTCAAAACGCATTCTTTATGAAATAATAATTATTATAAATTTTAGTTTTAGAATTTGGAATAATTGGGAGTTTGAAGAGTTAAAACCATTTCCAGAACATTGTAGTGTTGGAGTTAGCGAAAGCGCTGGAAATTTGAGAAAAGTTTCTGTCACGCGATCTACACTGACAATTACCAGACACATACTTTAAACAGATAAGTGCATAAGCAGTAGCAACAATAAACGTAGGAAGACTGAAGTAACGGTAATAATATAACTTAGTTTCTTGAAACGAGAAAATCAGCTGTCAAATGCTGGGTGTGTCTGACCAAACGAAATGCAGAGTGGACAAAAATTGAGAATTTGATCGGGATTTGAACAAATTGTATTTTCATCGATATTAGGCATTGGCAATTGTCCCAAATATTCCATCACCATTATTGCACAAATTGTGCTCTAAGTTAGACTTGCAAGAAAACTGATTGAAAGGACAAAATATCGATGGAAGAAGAAATACTATTCATATAAAAGAGATACTATTCATATAAAAGAGATACTATTCATATAAAAGAGATACTATTCATATAAAAGAAAGAACACTAAGCATAACCTTGTGGTGTCTTCAGTGATACTACTTGATATATTAGATGCTATACTTTAGTAATCTTCAAGTATGAAAATTGGGAATTTGCCTGAAAATTGTTTTTAATTTTACGTGTCACGAACAAAAATGATAATCGTTTTTATATTTATGAGGACACCAGAAATTATCCCAAACATTGAGCCTGAAGACCAAAGTAACAAGAATAGATACCGCAAGCAAAAGTACATTTCTGGAATAAATAATATTATGGAAAAAAAATTTAAACCGAAGTAAAAAACATCAGCAAATATAGTCTGTGTGGAGATACTTTGTTAAAATGACTGCAAAAAAAAGGATAATTCTATCTATCTATCTATCTATCTATCTATCTTGTAAGTATATTCATATCTATCTATCTATCTATCTATCTATCTATCTATCTATCTATCTACTAAGTGTATTCATATATATCTATCTATTTATCCATCTACTAAGTATATTCATATCTATCTATCTATCTATCTATCTATCTATCTATCTATCTATCTGTCTGTCTGTCTGTCTATCTATCTATCTATCTATACATATACATGCATGTATACATGCATGTATGTATCAAGTCTTCATTGATATAACAATGACTTTTGATACTGAAAATAGAAATGATTTATGGAAGATTACAAAGAAGCATGGATGTTCTAAACTTGTCTGTTTTTACAGCTTTCCATGAAGGAATGAACGTGTGTGTCGGTGTAGATGATAAGCTCTCTGATCCAATTTTGATTAAAAATGATATAAATAAGGGAATATAACATCGCTAACTCTGCTCACGTTGTAGTTTATGGTTTTCATAATGGCTTTTAAACGACGCTCACTGGTGGTCTACGTAAAATATCTAACAAAGGGTAAGATGTTGACTATAAGACACTTTGGTGCCAAAACAAAGCTATTGTCATCATCAATACAGGGTGTCATATACGCTGATGTTTGTAACATTGTTGCTCACCTTTAGAATGATATGCAATATGTGGATTCCTCATTGACGGCATGCAGCATATTGGATCTAACGATTAGCTCAAAAAGTACGCTGTAATGCATTAACCCGCTCCAGATGAAGCCTCCAGATAGATAGATAGATAGATAGATAGATAGATAGATAGATAGATAGATAGATAGATAGATAGATAGATGTGAAGCCAGAAATTACAGGTTGTTTATTTAAGCAGTATTGTAAATAAAACAAATACTCTCGATGACGAAAACTCGCTGTGAATCAAAGAGAGACATGAGTGTTTTCGGAAAATTAGGTAGACGTCTATAGTCTCATCATTGAATTTCGATTGAGACGAAGTTGAAGGTTTACAATACTAGTGTTTTGTCCTCATTTATGTGCTTCTTGCTCACTAAATGGAGACGCATAAAAAGTCTAGAGAGTGTCTCCGCGGTACATTGGGTAACCGATGGTAAATGTCCATGAGTGACCTTGATATCCTGATACGCCGTCAGGCTACCAGTATAGTGTCCCTGGTACTTCAGAACCGATTACGAAGAAGTGGTCATGCGACCAACATGATGGACGATCGATTCTCTAAGCAGTTATTGTGCAGTGGGATACAGAGGTAAAAAGACCAGTGTGCAAAACGAAATTAAGGTATAAATATTGCATCAATAAAGCCAACATCTTGCAAAATAAATGGAGAAACTTAGAACTAGATTGCTCATCTCGAAGAAAAGCAATGCAAAATGGTAGGAGATATTTTGAACAGAACTGAGCAGAAGAAAATCAAGAGAGATATTCGTAAGAGTCTTGAGGCTAATTCTCCAGAGAAAAAGATTGTAAAACCCTAGCAAAACTAAAAAGTCGCATCTGTGCTGCGTATATTTGAAAATAAATTGTGATGACATTATACGAAATCGAATCGCAACCATCTTATGTATGTAAGTAAAAGCGTAACAGATTGCTTAAATAGTGTCAAATAGATAGATGAAAGATGAAGAGATGAAATAAAGGGTTTTCTAGTAAGTCGTAGTGACAGATAATTTTACTGTCACAGTCATCATGGAAGAATTTTGGAAAAGCCTTTGTTTGCAGTGAAAAGGCCTTTTTGCAGCTGATATACATATATATATATATACATACATATATATATATATATATATATATATATAAATATATATATATATAACCTACATTTAATGTAGTATAAAATATAAATAAAAGTATACATTCTACTAAACATATATAATATATTATATTATTAAACCATTGATTACATGAAGTGAAAGATGATTCATTTTTAAGGATATATATACAAATTTCTTGACTATTGCAATCTTGGTATTCTGTATTTCTTTAAAAAAAATTTAATTTCGCGCACTTTTAAAGTGAGTGGTTTCATTAGAAAATCGGATTTATAACCTATGACCTCACAAATTAACATGCGTAAATACAAATTATTTTCATTATGTCTTCAGCAAAATGTAAGCCTTACTTTAATCCTATTAAGTAATCCTTAAATTTACTAAATGAATTCGAAACACACCTCGAAGGCAAATATTGTATTTTTAAAGATTTTTAAATTTGTTGTTTACATTTTTCGTCTACAATGGCGGGTCGATGCGTCAATGTGTGATGAGTGAACATGTCAATGTATCAAAAAATACCTAAAAACTCTACATATGTTTATTGATTTTTCTTTTAATACACATTAGCTTATATTATTGTTTGTTTGTTTTTTTTTAAATAAAACCAAAATTTAATTTTAAAATGTATTTAAATTATTTAAAATGATTTTTTTCTGACTTTTTTATATGTGCATGCGGAGAAACGTAGATAAACTTGAGTTGGTGTCCGGAGTGGGTGGGGCGGTTAAACCACTGAGAGTGACGGACCAAACTTTTGAAAAGTTATCCGTCTAAGTGAAGAAAACTCAGGACTAATCTGAATATTTCGCATGTACTGGTGTCTGGGTTGTTTGCATTGTTGATGTGAGTTGTTAAAGATTTGTGCAAGCTGTAGATGGATATAATTCTCAGCACGGGCAACTTCTATCTTTGCTCTGATTTCTAAAGTCCAGTCGTAATGGCGAAGTATCGACATGTGCAAGTCTGATGGAATGTAAGTACATAGCTGCTTACGTAGTTATAAAGTAATTTTCCTACCTGTGGTGGCAGGGGTAGCATTCAGCGACTGAGCAGCTCTCTTTAAGAATAGCACTGCTCATCAGATAGCTGGAAGGTATAGAAAAGGTGACCTAAACAATGCCTGTCTCAGTGATTAAGTTTGGCCAGTATAACGAGGCTGCTGGGTGTCTCATTAAACGCTCGAAATCAAACAATGAAAATTAAATCAAAACTTAATATCTTTGCTAGAATGTACGAATAATCAGTCACAGTCCAAATAACACATCTTTGGATCGAAGAACCGCGTTTGTGGCTTGAGAACTCAGTCGTCACACCGTTGATAATGCAGCTGTATTTGAGACCCGCCTCTCTGATGTCAGTCAAATCGAAGAACAAGGTGAAGCTGTAAAGTCCTCATTTTACAAGGCGTTGCATCTCCATCAAACTTTTCCTAGGACTGATAAAATCATCTTGTTAGTGGATCTTAATGCTAGTGTTGGAAGTTATAGGTAGACCTGGAGTTGTTTGATGAGGAGTGCGGAACAAGTAAAATGAATGGCAATAGACAGATGCTTCTTGAACTTGCCCCAGAGTTTCAGTTTCACAATATGCGTACACAATTCTAGCACAAAGGTGATCATATACCAACCAGGATGCACCCAAGATCCCGTTAATGACACTCGATTGCGTTATAATCCACAAAAGCGATGTGCAGAATATTTGCAATGTAAGATTACGAAGTATGAACTGCTGGTTTGACCGCGCACTTGTATATATAAAAATGTGTTTGGTCATTAAACTATGTGCTCGAAATCACATTACTGAGTTTACCAAAGCTCTTGGATATTGCAAAACTCCATGCCCAACAAAACTCTGCAAACTCTGCAAACTCAAAATGAAACCGGTTAATTTCACTAACTAGAAAGAAACTCAGATCTAAAATGCGGCTAAGGAAATTCTGGCGTTAGATTCAGTTAAAAGTCGTGAATGGTTTGATGGAAACAAACAAGTCATATTCTCATAAATTAGAACAAGATACGAGAACGTATGCTACAAAAGAACAGCCTACGAGCACCCATCAACAGCTAGAAAAGGCAAGGAAACTAAGCTCAATGTTCATCGTAGACTTCGTGAGATGAAAGTCATTTGGTGGTTTTATCAAGCCGGAGAAATGCAAAATGCTGCAGACAGAAAGAATAGTAAAGATCTGCCCATGGAGAAGGATTTTGGCCCCACCATACTCAGCAATGCCCCCTAGATCAAATGATAGCATAAAGCTCATTAGGAGCATGATGTGATTTCCACCATGTAAGAAATTGTTTGGGATCTGCTCAACAGGAATAGCCATAGAGAAGACCAATATTCTCTTAACCACCTTCAGCAAAGTCCCATCGTGAAATCTATGAATGATTCTCCTACGTTGGAGGAAGTAAACACATCTACCAGCAAATTGAACATGGGGAAGCATGCTGGAAAGGACAACATCTTTGTTGAAATCCTTCAGTATAGGGATAATTACTTAACTGATATCATATGTAGAATCACCCTGAACATCTGGAATGCTAGGAGCGTTCTAAAGAACTGGAGAAATGCGATTATGTCAACATTGTACTGGGTTATAAAGGGCATAACTGTGGTATAGCTTCACTTTCGTCAGCGGGTAAAAGACTAATAAGAATTTTGCTGTCTCAACTGAATGTTCAGATTGTATGATACGGTACTGCCAGAACCACAATGTACCTTCCGGCGTAATAAGAGAGATGATGGATATGATTTTCATAGTTCGACAAATGCAAAAGAAGTTTTATGAACAAAAACAAAGGCTGTTTCAGATCTTTTTAAATCTTATCAAGGTCCTCGACACTGTAAACAGAATTTATGAGGAAGATCTTGAGACGCTTATGCTGCCCTCACCATTTCGTAGATATTGCACAGTCGTTTTATGATGGCATGGAGATACCTGTTAACTCTGGTGGTTTACTTTCAGTTGCCTTTAAAGTGAATTCATACGCTTCAACCAGCAAGGCACAATAACTGCCCCAGTTGAATCAGTAAAATATGTCGAACATTTTATATTCTAGAAAGCAAAATAAATTCTAATAAAAAGAATGTGAAAATTCGCATAGCTAAAAATTGAGTCGCCTTGAATAAAATGGTTGTAATCTGGAAATCCGATTTACCAGACAAACTCAAAGAGAGATACTGTAGAGGCGGTTTTAATTTATGGTGTCACTGCTTGGTCATTAACTAAAACCCTTGAGTCTAAAATTGATGGAACGTACATACGGATGTTGAAAGCTATATTGACATCTCTTGAAGACAACATTCAACTAAATCACAACTCTATAGACCAATCCTAATATTTCTACAATCTAACGTGAACGCAGGATATACTTTGCAGGACATTGCTGGTGAGCAAAACAAGAGCTGATGTGTGATCAAATAAAACTTTCAGAACCTTTCAATATAAGAAATGGTGTCGAGTCAAATAACCTTGTAGCACCTAAATTATTCTCAGTTTTTCTGTTGTTCTTGTCTTTAAGCATTATGACCAGAGTAAGTATATTCGATCATGTATAATCGGTAAGCTATTCAATATTCGTCGCTTCCCTACTAAATCTAAGAAATTCTAAGCTCTTGTCCGAGATCTCCTCTGTGTCGATGATTGTGGCTTGGTCACTCAAACAGAATAAGAAATGCAGCCTCTGTTGCATGATCTTTCCAGTTTCGACAAAGTTTTTGGCTTAACCCTCAGCAGAGACAAGACGGCAGTTTTGTTTCAACCTGCTCCGGAAGATCACATGCTTTTGAGGCTCTAAAAGAACGAATGTGATCTAAGAACAAGCTTGAGGAATCTATAAAGATGGCAGTCTACAATGCCTGTGTCGACGCGCCTGCTGTACTCCTGTGTACAGCAGATACTTTGACGCTATGTAAAAATTTCGCCAACTATGTTATTTCCTGGGTATTTCACACGCCAGACACTGTGGTCCTTGAAAAAATCAGTGCAACCAGAATCGAAGCGCACATTCATCGCCTCAGGCTTTGCTGGGCAGGCCATATCAATCGCATTGAGGATAGAAGATTACTCAAACAAATGCTGTACAAACGAGTTACTCTATGGTATTCGACTCCAACATAAACAAAAAAGGGCCCCACAGACCGTTTAAAAGATGACCTTGTGAGAAAATGTTGCTTGTGATCGAAGTTGTGGTATACAATTCATGAAAGTATTAATATCTTCCAAGAACATGAAATGAGATGGGCAAATGTCAAGCGTGCTGTTAAGAAAGGGGAAATCATTGATCCAGCAACCCATCAATTTACATATGATGACTGTGGTAGAGTATATCTCTGCGTCGCAGGCCCATTTAGTCACAAGAAGTGACAGAACTATGAAAAACTATGATCAGTACTATGCTGGAAAGAACTTAACGTGAAGACTGTATTAAAAAACCCGCTGAAGCCACTACGGTCTCACTCGTCACATAAAAATCCACAAGTAAGCTGAACAAACTTTACAAATCAGGTCAGGCCTTGTACAAAACAAAACATAACGCGAAAAAACATAAGTCGAATTTGTCAGAGATATTTATACTCGTTGAACGAATCGACAGCCATCATATATTTAAAAAATAACTTCATCATATATTCATATATGTATGTATGTATCTATCTATCTATTACAGTCAATCCATTATCTATCTATCTGTCTATTATATATATATGTATGTATGTATGTATAAAAATGAAATAATTAAATTGAAAGTAATGGATTTGTATACTGGTAGTTAAATATTACATTGTTCGATACATTCATTTTTTATCGTAATGTCTGAATCAATGATTTTATTTGGGAATAGTTATTTTACGCAGGACTGATCAAGTCAGCTTGCAAGATACGCGTCTTGTGTGCTGCCATATGCCTTTTGAAATCAGAACTCATTTGGTAAACCTTTTGTACGTATCACAAAAGTTGGCTCACCTGGTCATAGAAAGAGAATGTTGTACAGTTTGTAATTAATGAAACTTTAAATGAGTGACCTACCCATCTTTATTGTGTAGATCCATTAGTCTCACGAAATTACGGACAGAACGGTGAGGAACTATATGTAATTGGTATAGTAATACGTAATTGGTATAGACAATTAGGCGTCACAAAACTCGAGAAGGATATAAATATATATATTTTTAATTTTAGTCACATTTTAAAAATGCTTCTCGTTCTGGTGAAATGTATTTTGTTATTTCTTTTTTTAAATAGCTTCATGAATTTTCTGTGTTAACAATGAATGTAGTGTTATATTTTAGTTTCAATATTTGCTAATATTTTTATTTGTATCTGAATTGCATTTCGATAAATTTCGATATGTGGTAAGATTGTGTTGGCTGTCTAACCAGGGTAAGTATTTAATGTTTCTAATTTAATATATACATATAAATACGTAATCGCTAATAAATCAGCATACCTAGATGAAAGCATGCTCCAAATATATTTAAAACATCAAAATCTTTATGTTATTATTATGAGAAAGGATCTTTCTTTGAAGTATTTTTTCATTATTTAATTAAAGTTTTCACTCCTTTTTAGAACATTTGAAATTTTGATTAAAAAACTTGTTTTTCTTGCGTCATGTACTAACTTTTAATTGCTTTTATGAATAATACATATTAAAGACAATATTGTTTGAAGAAAAAAATTTCGATGAAATGTGAATTTTTACAAGATTTGTTTCCATTGATTTACAATTTTAAAGTGAATAATTTATAAGGTTATTGAATCTTTTAACATTCAGTTTCAATGGTGTAACTCTTAGGAAATATTGTTATTAAGTAAAACTTTATTTACTAATCACATATTGTAAAGATTATTACAATCTTATACCCCCGAATAATTTTAAAAAGAATTTCGATTTTTTGTGTGTGTATTTAAATTTCCTAACTTTCTAAGTATGCTCGTTCATACATTACGTTATCATTAAAAGTTCACGTGTTTTAAGGGCTGTCCCTCCTTACGAAAGAAAAACCTATTATAAAATTTATCGTCTGCTAGCAATTCTATGTTACCATACTTAAATTGTCAACAGCTTAGGCGGTCGATAAATCTATTAATACGTCAGAAAAAAAGACCCCGTGGATAAGAAATGTTTGTATGCTATAAGTAAGTAATATTTGTTTCAAACTTTAAATTTGCTAATTTTCCAGAAATAACATTTCAGAAATATATATTTTATTTTTGCAAGATTTTTAAAACCGAGAATTAACTTTTATTTACAAATGTATCAAAATTGCCGATTTTACCGATTTTATGAAAAAAAAGTCGATTCCAATCAATATGATTTCTGTTTGAAATAGACCACAGTACTTACTGGAAATAGTAAATTTTAATCCTTTAGCTTTCAATTAAAGCTAAAATGAAAGCTTCAAGAAAGATCTTTCAATTTTATAAATTAATTTTAAACCTTACCGAATTAGTGGAGGTACTTACATATTTATTAAACGTAGTAATAACTTATTTTTATTCTGCTTTTTAGTTTCTACAAAAAAAAATCTCACTGTAAGAACATATAAATTACGTGTATAATAAGGAATTGTTTTTTGTGAGACGATTTTATTCACAGTGTCTACAAGACTAAATAAAAAAAATCCTTGTTTACCGTTGTTTTCTGAGATGTAAAGCATTATCTAATAGTGATAACTTGGACCCACTGAAGAAGAAAGTTCATGTGATTATGCTTTCATGAATAAACCTAATGGTGAGGTCATGAGCACTTTAGATGCAAAGGAATTATTTTAAAATCAGTGTTGACAAGTTGATTAAATTTAGTACAATAAATAAACGCAATGCAAAAATGATCCAAAATGAAAAAGATTTTTATAGTTAAATCGTGTGATTAAGAACATTTTTATTTTGCCTATATTAGCAGAGATGTATTTCGTATCTGACTTTTTATTTGTGTAATTGTGGTTGGTCTAATATTTTAGATATCTTTTTTCTGTTGTTTTAAATGCGCTAAATGATGATCGAAAAGAAGAAGAGAAGAAACGTACTGAAAAAAACAAAAAGTACAAGTAGAAGAGACAGAGAAGGAGAGAGTGAGAGATAGTAAATTGAAGGAGGTAGAGATCGATGCAGAACATAGACCAAATGAGAAGGATTATAGATAAAACATGATAGAAAGCATAAGAAAAATATTTGTCAAATTGTTGATAAAATGTGAGGGAAAAGAAAGCATAGACAAGAGAGGAGAAAAATATCTGAAAAAATAGAGGCAATTAAAAGAGAGAAAGTATAAACAAAACGAGAAAAGTATTTAAAAGACAGAGAAAAAATGTATATAAATGTTATGAAACCTAGATAAAAATCCAGAAGATACTTAAAAGGAGGAGAGAAATAATACATACATACATATATATATATTAAAATAATGTAGTAGTAACAAAGAAAAAGAAGTATAAATGAGAGACATTGAATAAAAGCTGAAACAAAAACAAGGTCAGAAAGGGGAAAAGTAAAAAAGGAGAGAATAGGAAAATATAGACAAAGTGAGACATTAAAAATATAAGAAGAGGTTGAGAAAGAAGGAAAAAAGAAACGAAAGATGCTGCAAGATAAAAAGAGATGAGATACCAAAAAGGAAGCTAAAACAAAGATCTGAGACGTTGATGGGAGGATATTAAATATAAAGAAAGCAAAGACAAAGTGAGAAAAATTCAGAGAAAAAGGAGACTCAGGTAAAACCAGAGTGAATTGGTGTATGGAAAAAGAAGAAAAATGAATGAGTTGCGGCCAGGTGTTCAAATTCAGATTAAAATTCCGCAGCATGACTTTTCAGTTCATAAAACCGTGTTAGCATGTCGAATCACCGTATGTCTTGTATTAAAAAAAAGTGATGGGGTGTAAACTACCAGGCTTTTGTTACCGAACTTCCTGTCTCAAAAAATAGTAAGCAACCCGTTATAATAGTCGTCAAAATTTACAAGAATGTAACACTATGAAAATGAAAAACGAAAATAAACTTGAATTTATCTGTTTTTTACGTCATCTGCAATAGTTTCAAATTTGCACAATCTTAAGTTAAAGCAAGTAACATATTTAACTGGATGATCTGCAAAAACATAAAACCTTTTTCTAAATATCTTATTCGCTCGATAAGAAATTGTTGGAGGATGGAAAAGTTGTTTTATTCGCAGGGTCTCTTCGTCAGGACGAAAACATTTCAGTACTGCTTTCTTGTACAATAAAACGATTGTTTTAACATTCAGGTTTGGGACAGACAATTAAAATAAACTTTTAATAAAATATTAAAGTAAATTAAAATTCACGTGAAAAATATTTTGCAAATGTTTTATGAGTTTCTATTAGAAAAAGAAGTAAAAAAATTGCATAACATGAATGTAAAGAAAATGTTTTTTTCTTAATGTAAAATAACTTTGAAATTGAAAATTATTTGAGTAAAATACGTTTGTTTTAAATATTGTATACATCATTGCCGAAAGCGTTTCTACTCGATGTCAAGTCACTTCCTACTTATACTTATATAGAAATTATATTATAATAATTTTCAAAAAGTAATTATTATTACACTCAATTATAATCTTTGTAATTAATAGTTAATGTACCAAGAATTATCAACCTTTGACCGAATATTTTTATTAATTTATACTTAAAGTTTTTTCGTAAACCAATTTGCCATTTATATATATTGCACAACAAAATCCAAAAATATCTCATATGGGGCGCATAGATCTATTTCAACTAACGAGAATTACGTTAGTCTTATTCAATCCCGGTGTACCGACTGTTCGTGTCAGAATTAGAATTTTAAAATTTAACTTTGACAGCAATCGAAAAATTATGTAAATTTTTCAAGTGTTATCAAAGTTAAATTTTACATTTTTAATTGTTGTGTAATTTATATGCTCTGTAATAATAAA
Source organism: Acanthosepion esculentum (assembly GCA_964036315.1). NCBI lineage: Eukaryota > Metazoa > Mollusca > Cephalopoda > Sepiida > Sepiidae > Acanthosepion > Acanthosepion esculentum. The sequence goes on along the minus strand of OZ038520.1, from coordinate 27,615,502 downwards.
TACATTATGGTATTTTTGTGGATCAGTTTTAATATTTGATATTACTAGGATCCACTTGGATTATATACCAATGGATTTATTATCTGTAATATATTGTACTATATATATATATATATATATATATATATATATATATATATTTCTAAAGAATTAATGGACTTGTTTTGAATCCGACATTTTTATACTTCAAACGTTATCTATCCGTGCGAAGTTATATAAAATTTATATAATTCACAGATTTACGCATCATAGATCATACCAAAATTGAAGTAGTAGAATATGTTATCCAAAAATGGTTGGCTGTCAATATTACCGGAGCCAAGATGGAGAATATATATGCTGGTAGAAGTTGCTGAAAACAATAAAAGAAGTACTTTGAAAGAATGACTGAAGTTCACTTTAGATACAAATGTAAACTATCTAAATGTCAAATTTTTAATAAGAATGAATTTAATAACATAACAATTAATGTAAATTGTTCAAGTTGTAAATTCTCTACTTAAATCTGGCATTGTTTTCCTATCCGTTACTTGAAGACCATTTAGTAAAATGATCACAGTAAGTGGGCTCTTTGTATACACACACACACACACACATACACACACACACACACACACACACACACACACACACACACACACATACGCGCATATATATTTCCTTAAATAACTCAATAATATAAAATAGACGCTAGTTAACAATGGTTTTTCTAACTACCCCATTGACCACCAGATTAGATTATTTCTTTCAAAAGTAACCAATAGCGATACTGAACATATATATAAAAACAATAACATAAGCCTCGTCTACAAAAGCCAAATGTATGTTAATTATAAGCTAGACGAATTTTCTCGTAGAAATATCATAACGAAATACACAATCCTAGTCGACCTGAACAAGAAGATTATATATTACAAGAAAATTATAATAGCTAATCGTATCATTAAAAATAACAAAATACCTGCAAAATCAAAACTACTAAGAACCAACGTTATTTACATGTTCAAATGCCCCTTAAGGAACAGTGTTCCTGATCAAACCAAACTTATAAATAATTATATTGGTCATACTACGATATGCCTATCTAGATGACTCACGTTACCCCCACACGACCATAGCTCAATTAGGACTCATTTAAACACACACAGGAATACATACCAAGTTCCATCCGAAACATACTAGCTGAAAATACAAGTATAATAGCTTCATCAATATGTAAAAAAGATTAAAAATAATGGAATCCATAATAATAAAAAAGGAAAAGCCAACACTCAATCAAATTAACTACGAACACGGCCACAATGTACTAACCGTGTTTTGAAAATTAAAAAATTCCTATAACTTCAGGCACATATATAGTAGCTAAAGGAATAGCCGAAAGCGCTCGGATATGCAGAACGTTTGGACATTTTTACACACTTTGTGCCCAGAGAAGAAGACACTTTTAAGAAAACAAGAAAAATTAAATAAAAAACTTAATCGTAGTAACTTTCAGTCGTCTTTAACGAAACATTTATAAAAGAGGGATTGCTGCCCAGATACACTATATATATATATATATATGGAGAGAGAGAGAGAGTGATAGAGAAAGAGAGTTATTTACGGTATTATTTCATTGTAATGAGTTGAATAAATCTAAGTGGAATAAACAGAGACAATTAGCCATGAATTGATTTAGGAAACTCTTCTATCGCCCCTGTAAACCACTCCACTATCTTTCTCAAGAACAGACATGGGTATTCCTAATGTACAGATATTTAAAAAGGTGCTTCCTTTGAGCCATGACCATCTACATTCTGAAAAGACACTATTAAAAAATAGAAAAAACAAATGTTGTCTATATAACAACATTGTTTTAACGTTGGAAATATATATTTGCCAAATGCCGGTAATTTTACAGAAATAAATTTACATACTTGTAAAATTTCACGGTGTTTTACAAAATAACAAAAATATATACTAATTTTTTGCATAAAATATTAATTAAATTAAACAAGGTTAAACAAAATAAATTTTACTTTCTCATATTTGCAATAAATATATTATTACTAACAATAATAATTTATTTTACTATCAAGAGGGAAAATACATTTTAACCTCCAATAATAATACTTTTCTTTCTAATAACAATTAAAGTAGTAATGATTCCATTAACAAGTAATTTTTAGTTTTTTTAAGAAAGTGCACTATATTATTATTATTATTATTATTATTATTATTATTATTATTATTATTATTGGAGGAATATATGGTTTATTTTGTTTTGCGGCATATACATCTCAATGAGTTATTTAATGCCAACAAGATTTTTAGAATAGGTTTGCATGAACAGAATATAAATTCTTTGTAAAAACCAGTTTGTAGATAAGGTTTCATTGATGTATTTTGAACAGGGATTTTGTCGAGAGTCAAATCTATTGTTGGTAATATTTATATTTTCCAAAAATGTATTGACGATACTTTTACTCCAAAAATATATTTCTTACACATTCAAAGTGTTTCACTCCAGTTCGGGAATTCACTATTTGCCTATAGTTGGGACCCTAGCAGGTGCTACCATCCGGAGTCAAGAGGAATCTGGAAACAATAGCATTTATGACGTGGTTCCACGCTCCCCAAAACCTCCCAATCAGAGGCCTTGCTGCCGGATGTACTTTATCGCCATACCCAGGACACGAGGAAAATATAAATATGCTCTCCGTATAAGTTAATTTTAAGGAAGCAATAGGTATTTTATAGTTAAAATGAAATAAAACTTTTCATTTAGAAATATAACAAATTATCATAAATGATTTTTCACAATTATGAAATTTAAATTCTATTATTCAAACTAATATATCTAAACTTAATAATATTAAAATTATTAAAAACACCTCCAAAATTATTAGAACCAACGATGTCCATAATAACAATAATTCTAAAGAAGGTACATATAAAATAACTTGTAACAGTTGTTCCTTATTATATACTAGCAGCATGGCCCGGCGTTGCCCGTGCTTGATTCAAAAATCGTACGACTCATACAGCAATCGCTATCACTTGACTTAAAATATTTTTGCCCTTCCTTGCCTTTAAAGGAGTGCCCTTCGCCGTGCTGATGTTGCTACATTCGTTACTCCTTGCCTATCTCACACTGCGAATTTTTTCTAAGCCCTATACTAAACATTAAATCTGTTACGAAAAATAACTAAACAAAATGAACACAAAACGATCAGCTTTAAAAAAGGAATCGTAACTGGAAAAACCGAATGAAAAAAGAATGTTAACAACAAATACTTTTCACACCAAACCCAGTTCTGTGGAATCAGAATCAACGTTGAGTTTAAGCAAGCGAATGAGCCAATTGGAGTAAAGTGCCATGCAGATTTAAATTTTTCCCACTTGTGACGAATGCAGTTATCGATTTTTTTTGCATGCTAGTTAACATTCGTATCAGTCAGCTGTTAGCTCTCACGCTGGCCAATAGAATCTTCCTGCTATTCGTGGCAGCCAGCTATAGGCTCTCACTCTGGCCAGTAGAAAATGGCCGCAAACTACATGAAAACTGCCGTAGAAGCATGAAAAAATCGATTATTTCCACTATCGATGAGAGTTGGGAAATGCAAAGTCGGTCTTGGCCTTCCCGCTAACTTGGAGCATGTGCATGTAAATTTTGTTGCAAATCCGTCGAACATTGCGGCCGTACATTCGTTACACACACACACACACACACACATCCTGCCTTTTATAGATATAGATTGGTAAAATTTACAGAAGAAAACATTTATGAACATAAGAAAGATCTCCTACATTAGCATTTATTCAATGCATTAGTTTTATGCAGAAATAATTTCAACTAAAATTTTAGTCTCAGAACTACTGTACTTATTAAAAAAAGAAAATAACTTAGACGAAAAGATCTTAAAAACGCGTTTATCGATTGTTGCCAAATATGTTAACTTACACCCTGAATTTATTCAGTTATCTCCTTTCTTAAAAGAAATGCTCCTTTCTCATTACACTTTGTCAATATACTGTATCCTTTTTCAAGTCAAAATACTTATGCATCATCATAAAAAAATTTAAATAATAGAAAACGATTGACTCGTCGTTAAATACAAAAATTAATCAATTAATTAATTAAGTGAAAAACAAAAAATAAAATGAAATATATATAAATAAATAAATAAATACATATATAAAAATCAATAACAACATTCGTTAAATAGATATCAATATCACGTCACTTAGAATCCAGCATATTTTATCTTTCTTCAGGCGGTAAGTTTTTAGACTATATTAGAACGATCAAATCTGAAAGCTTAATGGTATTTTTCTACACTTGATTTTACATAAAATACAGCTTATCAAATAAAATTGTCACACTTGCCTAAAAGATAAAGTTTCTCTAGGAATGGAACACTTTGGTATAAGATTTTTCTCTTCTCTTTTATTCCCCCCCCCACACATATATATATATATATATATATATATATATATATATATATATATATAGAGAGAGAGAGAGAGAGAGAGAGAGATAGATAGATAGATAGATAGATAGATAGATAGATAGATAGATAGATGTGTGTATACACGCACAGACGCATGCACACATATACATGTATATATATATATATTTATATTTATAAATATATATATATATATATATATATATTATATATATATATATATATATATATATATATATATATATATATATATATATATATATATATATATATATATATATGAAGAGAGCGAGGGAGAGAGAGAGGAATCAACAGTGCATTATGAATATTAGCTTAACCCTTCTGCGATTTTCAGACTTGTTCTAAAGACTGCATTGAGGCATGAAACTAACAGTCCCTATGGAGTGTTGATTCCTATCCCCCCAATTATCTATAAATTAAATATCTCTGATATTGTGCACTCTTACACATTTTATATAGGAAGTTTTTTTAATATATATATATATATATATATATATATATATGCAAAGTGATTTTTATCCAACAATAATATATTTTAATTTTTATTATTATGTACATACTATGAATTCACAAATAAATAAGTAAACCGTCCACGTGCATCAATAGGAAATAATAAAAATGGTGCTTAGATAGATAGATAGATAGATAGATAGATAGATAGATAGATAGATAGATAGATATCAAACGTCTAATAACACACTTTCATTAATTTTAAAATTAACACAAATGAGGTTTTGAACGACATATAATTTTTTTGATGTCATTAACTTTAATCTGAAGAAAAATCGACTTTTAAAATGAAATATGTATATACTGAAATCTCTTATCGCATACGTTAAAATTTGAAAATTCGAGTATAAAAATATCAGACATTTGTTTTTACTGTATCTTCTTATATCACAAATTGATTATCAATTTATATGTATTCTCTCTAACTTTAATACACACGCACACATACACAAACACTGTTTATATGTTTGTGTGATTGTGTGTCTGCTAATTCTTCGACATAATCTCTTCCCTGGTCATTGAATTTAAATCAGTAGTGAATATCGAAAATTATATTAAAAGTTTCCGAAAAATTCAGATAGTATCTGTATCATGATAGATAGATAGATAGATAGATAGATAGATAGATAGATAGATAGATAGATAGATAGATAGATGTGAAGGGACTATAGATATATATGAAGGGACTGAGATAGATAGATAGATAGATAGATAGATAGATAGATAGATAGATAGATAGATAGATAGATAGATAGATAGATAGATAGATATGTTTATTAAACTGTTATATTTGGAGGTGTCGATTGAATTATTTTTATGTAGAAATCAAATTTCAAATGTTAATTTTGTAAAAGTAGGTGAATCGTCCTGTTTGGGGAGATTCTTCATAATTCTATGACTTCTGACAATTCCAAAAAAAAGAAAATAAAGTCATCTTTTGTGAAAACGGAGTGTGTAAAAAGCATACAAAAGATACCACTAATTAAACTATTCTACTGTTCCCTGTGTTGATATATGTGTCATTAGTCGAAAGATCAAAGGATTTTTAATGTAAAAATTACTTTTTATTCTAAAAATTCTTAACCAAAAATTCCAATGTTCTAAAAATATTAGAAATTACAGTTAAAAATATTTTTGGCAGCCGACGCGTTGCCTCAGATTTTTACGGGAAATTTGCGTTTCTTTTCTCATTGGAAAACACATTAATTGGGAAATTCTTGCAAAAATCAGATAATTATCGAATTTTAATAAATCGCAGAACTAATTTAAAAAATGAATGACATTATTTTTAAATGCCTTTTACATAGAAAACATTTTTGAAAATATTTTTACATATGTTACCCCCTTCCCACTACACATTTAAATTTTATATTTCGAGAATTCTTTTGTATCGCATAATGTTTATATTAGTTATAAGGACAAGTTCTACAAGAATTTAAATCATGAATAGTTTTTGGTCAAACAGGATCTCAAGTTGTAGAAAATCGGCCCTGAATCGTAAACTGAAAAAATGCAATTAAACTCATTATTTAATTAGAAAAGCTTTTAATTGCTTCTCTGAATAAAATATATGAATCCTATTGAGATAAGAAAAATTCATTTTTCGATGAATAATGAATTTTTGCAAGATTTGCCTTCTATTTTTTTAATTTAAAGTAGATTAATATATAAACTTTTGAATCATTTAAAATTCTGTATTAAAGAGAATTTTTATTAAGTTAAAAGAGTATTTACTAATTATACATGAAAAAGTGACTAAAATTCCAGTATTTTAAAAAGATTTTTAAATTTTTGTGTGCCCGCTATTGCGTGCATACAAATATGTGTGTGTGCGTGTGTTTACACGACATTATCTGACAATAAGAGAGTTACCTCTAATAAAGTAAAAATTTATTGGAAATTTTCTTATATTTTTTCATCAAGTATTTTCCTAAATAATCCATAAAGTCAAAGTATTTATAATTCAATAAAATATTAGATTGCTCAAAATATTTTCTTAAATTTTTAAAATTACTGGACAGTTTTAGAATAAGGTATCTAAAAAGGCGTTCACGTTGCATTTATCAAGTAATTTATTTTATTTCTGTCCCCCTTACTTAAATTTCTCAGACATCAGGTTGTTAGAAAATCGCTCATCATGTCAGAAAACACCCTCTCCGTCTTAAAAAGATTTTTTTCGAAAAAAGATGCGTTTTAAAATAAACGTAATATTTGATTCAATTCAGATTAATTCAACTTTAAATTAGTTAATTTTCTGCAAATAAAATTCCAGAAAATTACATTTTATTTTTGAAAGATGTTTTAATAAAGAGAATTATTTTATAATGTGAGATTTGTTAATATAAAAGAATTTATAGATTTTATAAGTATAGCAAGAAAATCCAATAATTTTAAATGTGGTATGAAATATACCAAAGTATTTACTTATTGCTTATTAAACTTAAATCTATTAGCTTGGAATTAAAAATAAAATTAAAGCTTCAAGAAAATATTTTTTCATTTTTGTAAAGTGCATTTTCATTTTATATAATCATATATAAGTACATATATATTACATATATACATATATATATATATACATATACATATACATATATATATACATACATATATATATATATATATATATATATATATATATATATATATAATATATATATATATATATATATATATATATATATACATATATATATATATATATATATATATATATATATATATATATATATATATATATATATATATATATATATACACACGACTGTATAATGGATTTCCAATTGGATCATAAAGGCACTATGAGTTTGTCACTCGAACATTATTTCTGTAATTTAGTCATAAATTGAAAAATACATTTCATTTTTCTTTTCAAATAAATATTTAAATTATGTCTAAATAAATGTGTTTTGATGGTAAATTTTACATTAAAATTTGGGTCAGTTATAAAATTGGTTAAGAATCAGCGAAGTAAAAGTATGTGAAATTATAACTTTTGTAATTTTATATTGCATAGTACTGTACATTATATTAAAATATTTTCATTTTGCATTATAATTTTATTTAGGAAACGTTAAAAGTATCCTTCTTATTTAACAATTTTTGTCATTAACTGACTCCTCTTAAGCTTACTTACTGATATATATATATATATATATATATATATATATATATATATATATATATATATATATATACGTACATATCAATCCAACTAAATATGTTAGCTCTATCACTGACATTGTGCGCTTTCCAATAAGTACTGTGCATATATAATATATAAATAATATATATAAAAAATTGCATATAAATATATACATACACATTTTACACACACACACACACACACACACACACACACACACACACACACACACACATATATATATATATATATATATATATATATATATATATATATTGTACATGTCTACTCCTTCTATATAATAACGCAGGGCGAGGTATTTGCACTTTTATTAATGGAAGTGAAAGAGATATAATTATGAAAAGATTTTAAAAACAATGTTTCTTAATACTTAGAATAATTGAAAAGAAACTAAAATTTATCATAACTTGAAGAACTTGTTGAAATGCAGTAACCTCCCTTAAAAGTGTTACTCTTCTACGTACGTGAAAAGAAGCATATCAAGCTAAATAGTGATTGTAATATATGTCATCTTACTTTTTATCACTGGGTCATAAATATTGCCACTGAATAAGATAAACGGATGTAACCTATCTTAATTGAAGCAAAAAAAGAATAGAAATGTAATGAAACTTGTAAAATTTTAATATATTCTATGGAGTATATCTGGAATAAAGTCGAACTGTTAACAGAACTGCGGACGAAAATGTTACTTTTGATTTTAAAGCGTACTTATTTTGAGAAGATCATTTAGTAATGTATTTTTAATATAATTTAAATGAAAAAACAGCAATTGTAATAATATTGAAGCAATTCAGAACACTAAAGGCAATAAGTATAAAATAACATAGAATCTCTAGTTAGTATATATAACTTCTGTCTATAGAATTAATAGTTGGATGCATGCTTACTTTGATGTATTTTAAGAATATAACAGGCCAATAATATATGCACTTAAAGAGGTTTTGTTAGATTTATATATTTTAATATTTAATTCCGAAAGTACTTCGAAAGTATTTACTACATAAGTAGGGAATAAATATTTATAAATTTATGGGAAATGCATCATTCGAGAAAATAATGAATTTGAAATATAGTTTCACGCACCACAACTTAATTTATGTATCCATACATACGGAAGTACGTCAGTAAATCTTAATGACGGAAATATATTCAACTTATACAAAAACATGTATTTTACAATATAATCTACTTTCAGTAAATGCATTTAACTCCATAAAATTGTATAAAGAAATTACAGTGAAAATTCAAAATAATAAAATAATAACTGTCAGCTAGATAAATAAATAGATAGATAGATAGATAGATCAACTGTGTGTGTGTGTGTGTGTGTGTGTGTGTGTGTGTGTGTGTGTGTGTGTGTATTTGGAAAAGTCGATCAGTAAAATTAATCGACACAAAGTTTATGTTGTTTTTAATATTTGCCTGATATATATATATATATATATATATATATATATATATATATGTATATATATATATATTATAAATTTACTAATTTAAAAATATGGTTTCATCGCTACACAGGAATTACCATGTTTCAAAAGCAGAAGCTAAAACTTCAAATTCAATTATGGAATTAAATTAAAGTTCCTAGTTCTGTTTCATTTTCAAGCGAATTTTGGAATAGCATATTTTTAAATTTACTGGATTTTTTATAGAACGAAAAGAATATAAATTCAAACGTTCATAAAATTAATTTTAAAATGGATACAATACACGTACACGAAGAAGAGCAATGAATAATTATTAGAAAATGTTACATTGGACGTCGAAATAAATATGCATTTTTGTCGTGGTAACTTGCATGTTCCAATGTAATAGTTTATATGTATATATATATATATATATATATATATATATATATATATATATATATATATATATATATATATATATATATATAAGTATAAATAAAAAATCAAAAGACATTTTTCAGACTTCATGCTTCTCAGGATCAGATAGAGAGATAGATAGATATGAATAGACTGATACACACATATACTCACGTATACATACACACAGACATGCACACATACACACACACGCACACGCATATATATATATATATATATATATGAAGAAAAATTTATGAGACATATTTTTCAGATTCCAATTATCGCAGATACACTCTTTAGGATCAGATAGATAGATAGATAGATAGATAGATAGATAGATAGATAGATAGATAGATAGATAGATAGATAGATAGATAGATAGATAGATAGATAGATAGATACTTTCTCACTGAAAATCTCATGTTCTGTCATTCACGCCTTACTGCAAGGCACAGGAGTGCAAATTCATGCACACACACACATACACACACACACATACATACATAATACATAAATATATATATATATATATATATATATATATATATATATATATATATATATATATATATATATATATATAATGCACCACCAGCCGGTATCTCTGACATTAAAAATCACCCGGCATTTACTTATCATCTTGTCACCAGTGACGGTTTGTCAGTCAGATCTCAATCACTCACGATTTTCTATTTGCAATTTCTTTAACCTTACACATTTTGAAATAATACTATATTATTAACTCCAAGTACACACTAACCTGTTACAAAATTTTTGAAATCACAGATGAATGAGTATTATAAACTAGACATGTGACAATGTCATTTTACTGCTATCTGGAATTGTAAATTTACAGGCAGATTGTTTAGCGCCATTTACATGAAATCTATATTTTTGCAAGAAATAAATTAAACTTTCATGGCATTGTTTTATACATACAGCGCATACGTATATATATATATATATATATATATATATGTGTGTGTGTGTGTGTGTGTGTGTGTGTAATTCTATATTTTGGGGCAGTATTCCTTCTTTTATAAATGTTTCATTGAAGACGACTGAGAAAGCATTGTTTTCTATAAAAATTTTCAAATGATTCCTTTTCTGGACATCTGCCCAAAAAATCTGTACATCCTTCATGTTTTTTTAATATGTAGATTTTTTCAGTTCTACAAATGCAAGAAAAGATAATAAAATCATAATCGCAGTGCTTTGTCAGTCGACTTTATATATATATATATATATATATATATATATATATATATATATATATATATATATATATCCTCATAAAAAGCTGCTTCTTGTAGAAGATCGAGACACCAGGAAGACAGTTTATTTAGAGGAAGGAAACCTTGCGGTCATATCCCAAAGACGGAAAAGGCTATGGAAGTATATACTGGCAAAAACCCGGAGTGGAGCCTTGAAGGGGTCTAGCTGTCAACATTGACAACTTTCCGGCAACTCGTGCAGTCCAGCCCCCCCCCCCACCACCACCACCATATAATGGCCTGTATTCCTTTGGATTTTGTCGGTAGAGAGCTATATAGTCTGGGCGGCACACGGCCTCCATAAACCATTGACTAAACTTGGAGAGGTCTCTATAGTTTCACCCCCAAAGGAGTGAATTTTGACCAAACAGGGTACTACCTTTATCTCGCGAGATAAACGAATGGCTACTATATATATGGTTGTAAATTATTGATTCCCATTACTTGGACAATATTTATATTCATAACATCTCGGCGTGGCTTCTCATGTACGTTTTTCTTATCTTTATCTGAAGACTTTAATCAAATTAAAGTAGGTACTTCCAATAATTCTCTAAAAAAACAGTATAGCATGATGATAAAGGTCCCAATCTTTATAAAAACAACGCTTCATCGTTAAAATGTTTATGTTATTATTAAGAGGAAAGAACAAAGTATTTTTTCAATATTTTAAAAAAATTTTCTTTCTTTTTAACACGTTCTAAATTTGGGTCACAAATCTCGTTTTTTTTTGCTAACTTTGTAATACTTGTGGTAATGGCTATTTTAGTGTAGCAGTTTTAGATGGGAAACCCATTAATTTGAAAATTCTTGCAAAAATCAAATAATTGTCTGATTTTAATGGAACTTTCAGGACTTACTCAAAAATGAATTTATTTTCGCAATTTGTATTTTTAGAAAATCTTGGTAAAAATATATATATTTTACATCTGGTACCACCCACCCATAAATTAATTTTATGAAATTTTCTAGAATTTCAAAGAGTACGCAAGTTTTTAAGTGAAGACTATATTTACTAAGCGGAAATTAAAAGATTAATACAAATAATGCTACCAAAACTTTTTACCATAATGAAAAACATTTTTTGTGTGTCAAAATGTTATATTTTTTTTAGTATGATATCTCATAAGTGACATTACGGTTAAAAGGTCACGTGTTTCAAAGCTTGTCTCCTCCTTGGGGAAAGCCCCTTGACATGTAAAGGTCTTACCTCACTCTCAGTTATTAAATTAAAAATTAAATTGAGATAATAAAATTATTACATTTATCAATTTAAACAATTAATAACTCTGTGGGATATTTTAATTATTAATATAATAATCATTTTATTAGTTATTATCTCAGTTATTAAATTAAAAATGTAATAACTTAATGTAATATTAATAATTATTAATGTAATATTAATAATTAATAAAATTATTTATCATTATCTTGACTATTAAATAATGAAAGAGATAGAGGTAACTCAATAATGTAAGAAATTTTTATAGTATTTTAAATTATTATAAGAAACAAAAAAATACGATATGTCAATTTTGGTGCACCGTACTAAACCTGTCAACACATTCAGCCATCAAATTATCGATGCAGACGTGAAAATAACAAGACGCCGAGGTCAAGAAATGTTTGTCTAGAAAATTTTATACTACGTATAAGTAAGTGATATTTGCTTCAGAACAGATTAATTTAACTTTGAATTTGCTAATTTTAGGAAAGTAACGTTGCAGAAATGTATATTTTATTTTAACGGGATTTTCAAAAACGAAAATCTAAGTTAAGTTTACATTTCTCTAAAGAAGTTAAAAATGGCCGTTTCGATTGGTTTTTCGACTAAAAATCATTCAAATTTCTATTTAAAATTCTCCACACTGTTTTTTGTCTGGAATTAGAAATTTTAATCTTTTAGCTTACAATTGAAGTGGTTGGAAAGCTTTGAAAAGATTTTTCCTTTATCAAAAATACATTTAAACCTTAGGTATACGAATTTTTGGAGGTACCTAAATTAAAGTCTGTAAGTAAAATATACTATTCGTTTAGACACACATAACGTTGGTTCTTTTAAAGAATAAATCCTATATAATGATTGACTGATTTGTTTTTACGGCTTATCAATATTTTGCAGGTTATTTAAAGACAGAAATTATGTTGTGATTTTAAGAATTTTGGGGAGATAATAACTTATTGATACAAGTCCTACTAGAGCTGCGAGTGCAGAAGAGGTGGAGACATGCCTTTCTCGAGAGCATTTGCGCGTAAGAGAATATAACGAACCCGAACCGGGCTCTCTGATTTCCTATAGCAAGCCGTTATCCATTACACCAACCAAGCTGACAGCACCTAGTATTCCCAAGCAGTCACCCACCTAGGTACTGACCAGGCTCGACGTTGCTTAACTCCGGTGATCATAAATAAATTATATGCTTCCATCAATAAATGCATATGTTATTACGTGTATGTATATATATAAAATGCAAATGAGATTACGTATATATATATATATATATATATATATATATATATATATATATATATATATATATATATATATATATATATATATATATATATATATATATATATATATATATATATATATATATATATATATATATATATGATTGTATTGGATTCTAATTTTCGTATGCTTGATATAATTTAAGATCATTTACTTCTAGAAATGGGCATATAAACATTCACCATTAACTTCGACTGATATTGGTCAACCTTATTTGACCATCTACTCGTTATACAACTCGAAGAACAATGATCTGTCAGATTGGCATACCGACAACTATCAAGCTATAAAAGGTGCATATAGTCTGGTTTAAGGTTATATTAATGTGCAAGTTGGATGATCTTGCTATGACAAAATAATAATCTCTTTATGGAAAACATTCGAAATATTAAAAAAATATTTTAAAAAATAATCTTTTCTAGCGAAACTCGCCAAAATGAAATTTGTCTGCCATTAGCAACACAAACTTTTCTATTTCAGATAAATATTGATTTCCTGGAATTTTCTTAATTTGTTTATGAAACTTCCTCTTAGTCATTACTTGCGCTCCTACTAACACTGGAATAATTGTTGTATTTAAATGCCATAGTCTTGTAATTTCCATTTACATGTCCTTACATTTATGCTCTTGGAAGTCTGTTATAAAATTATCTGCTCTAATATATATATATATATATATATGTGTGTGTGTGTGTGTGTGTGTGTGTGTGTGTGTGTGTGTGTGTGTGTGTGTGTGTATTATTATTGGGATTTGTTGGCGGGTGGCTTAACCCCACAAATAAAGTGGAAGATCATCTCGAGAGCCAGAACTCCAATAAATTTCAGAGACAGATGCGACTTATGTCTAAAAGAAAAGATCCTCATAATAAAGTATAAAGAACCGGGATGTATTACTAAACAGACATAATGAACTAATTTTTAAATGCCGACATAAGAACAACCTCAACCTAACGAAATATATTTAGAAGTAACTATATAGGAAGACTAATATCACATGATCTTTATTTTTTGTTTTGAAATGTTGTTATGAACATATGAATGTGAACACATAATTGTATGTATACAGTAATATGTAATTGAACTGAAACATTGATACGTCTTTTCACATGTATATGTATATGTTTTTATATAGAAAAATAGGCATGCTTTGGTGTAATTGTGTATTGTAAACACATATTTGTAGTGGGCGGGTACGAATATTGATATGTATGTATATATACGTGTAGGATATAGGTGGGCTTTTGTTTTTGTTTTTTTAGGGGATTTCTTTTGTTTTTTTATTGTAAATATATGTAGTTGCATGTATATATGGGTGTATATATGTATGTATATGGGTATGTGAGTACATGTATATGTGTGGATGCGTGTA
>OZ038520.1:27552858-27595358 GCA_964036315.1 Acanthosepion esculentum | reverse complement strand
GATTCACTAAATTTACTTAATCCAACCCCACATCAAGCCCTTTAAAAATGTTCAATTTTTTTCATACCTTTTGCTCACATCTTGTAAGTGGGGTTTATTCCCACCAGCTGACAGCGCGTTTTGGAGACTTTTTATTATTGCTAGCTGGCTTTAAGCCAGCCATATCAAAGAAAAATTGGCTTCATTTGGACCCTATATTCATCCTTATCTCTGCTTTTTTGCAAAAATTATTGAAATTATGCTATTGTTTTTTCGTTCTCCCTAGTTACACCACTGTTCTAATCACTGGGACACGCGCATGAACTTTATTGAATGTTTGTACTAATGTATATGCATTAAACTATTGTATATTACATATCAAATGAATAAGTCATTTATTATACGCTAAATGAAGTTATTAAATATATAAGACTAATAATTTACTGCAAAAATATAAATGAAACAAAAAATGTCTTCAATAATACACACTACAACGTATAAATGTTGTTAACGATTTCTCTTGTCTTGAAGTGCCTATGAGGCACAAACACCAAATTTACACATAGAAAATACAACAACCACGCTATCCTGTAGGTTAACCTTCCATCTTGCCGATCATTAATAACAAATAAACAAATATCGCTTGGTCATATATAACACAAATATATATATATATATATATATATATATATATATATATAGAGAGAGAGAGAGAGAGAGAGAGAGAGAGAGATAGATAGATATATATTATATAGATAGATAGATAGATAGATAGATAAAAGTGAACACTGAAGTCAACACTTAGAGGCGACAGTCTGTTTTATGCATGAAACAGACTGTCGCCTCTAAGTTTTGACTTCAATGTCCACTTTTATATTTACACACGCTCTATCTCTGATGTTGAGCACTTTATCCCATAAATATAGCACACCTTAAGACTATATTTCTTTATATATATATAGATATATATATATATATATAGAGAGAGAGAGAGAGAGAGAGAGAGAGAAAGAGATAGATAGATAGATAGATAGATAGATAGATAGATAGATAGATAGATAGATAGATATCCCTGGAAAACACATATAACACAAATACTCATAAAGAGTACATGTATACAATAAAATATTAACTGTAAGAAAATCTCCTTTTATAAAAAGCCATCACCATAAAATCAAAAGTTTAAAAATTCCAAAAGTAAATATAATTTCCTTCAACTTTTGAACTGCGCTTGTAAATATTGTCAACAAATGACCATGCATTTAGTCAATGAAAAATGTCACTTACCAGTCACATGTCAGTGAAGACTTCATAAAATATAACAGCCTTGTTGAATTTAAACAGTGTTTAAATACATGATGTTTACATAAATGAAAGACTATACGTCGACATAAGTCAAAATCTTGAAAATGACCAGAAGGATCGATCACAAACATTCGAATAGAATCTGCACTTACTGAGCATATGTCCCCTTTTGGGTAAACAAGAATTGTTAACTAAAATAATTATTTTTCTATCGTTTTTAATGTAAGACATATGTCTCTCTCTATATATATATGAATTATGATCAAATATAGATCAAACGTGGATTAGAATCCAGTAGAATGATAGAATATGAAACGATTATAAATCCAACATGTTATTAAAGTTTCATCGGAGAATGACAAAAAAATAAAGAAAAAAATTATCTGAAACCGTGTAGACAAAACAGAATCATGATACATTTACGCACATAAATTTAGACACGAACGCTGTTTACAAGACAAAATGCACGAGAATTCGGTTTAACCGATGAAAAACATACAACACAGAAATAAAAAAACACTATTTGTCTTTCTTTCTTTTTCTCATTCTCTGATGAAGCTTTATTAAAGGCGAAACATTTTAGATTTATAATGGTTTCCTATTTTTTCCTTATCCTAATATATATATATATATATATATATATATATATATATATATATATATATATATATATTTCATCTCAACACCAAGAAACGTATTATAACGAGAAAGGAACATATATAAAAATTATAAAAATTAGTAATGTCTATATTATTCAATGGAATATGGCTGATTGAAGATATGTAACATATATATATATATATATATATATATATATATATATATATATATATATATATATATATATATATATATAAACAGCTCAAAATGTTTAGATACAAGGATAATGGATCGTTGTTAACCAATGTATAAAACACGCTAGAAATCATGTTCGTGTTCGAACTCAATTCTTCGAACGTTATATAACGAAAATCAGCAGGCAGCAAAGAAAGCCAGGAGAAAAGCAAGCACAGCCTCCGTCTCCGTGTCATCCAGCTTCATCTGCACCAAGTGCCTGAGAGATTGCCGCTCCAGAGTGGGACTACATATTCACCAAAGGCGATGTAACTCATCGCCTAGCACCTACAGCGCTACTCCATCGTCTTCCGAGACGGACAGATGCCGATATGTATATATATATATATATATATATATATATATATATATATATATATATATATATATATATATATGTACACACGCAATCCGGCATGATCAATTTATATGTATAAAGTTAACTTTTGCCGTTAAAGTTTCAAAATAATATTAAGCTCAAACCAAGTGAGGCGCATCCCATTCGGGTGGGTGCTCGGTTTATTTCTCTGTGCCTGAGGTGTCCTCAAAAGGAGAAGTGTGGAGGAGGTTTGATCAGTTATTACATATTATTAACTTTAAACCCACTTTAAACTGACCTTGTAATATTAGGTAGCAACATGAGCGCACTGAAAAATGCATATATAACTTTAGCGTTCTGACAAACTCGCCTTTGATTCTTTTATATGATCAATGGCTTTGTGATATCAGCCTAGGTGGAGAAATCTCATTGTGTGACACCGTTGATAAGTGCTTGAAACTCATATAATGCGTTGACCAAACCTTATGGGTGAAATTGAATAAACGAAACAGTGAAAAATGTGAACATTGGATCTCAATATGCTGGCCTTGTTCCAAAAATTGATCACGCCAGATTATGCGCTCTCTCCCACAAACTGTAACTAAATTCTAATAAACTTAGTTGCAGTATAAACCAGACGTTGGCTCTGTGAATGTTGAACAAACATAAATTTGTCAAAGCATGCTTCTGCAACAGATTAGCTAGACGCTCAGGAATACTTGAAAACAAGCTGCCAGTCATGATAGATAGATAGATAGATAGATAGATAGATAGATAGATAGATAGATAGATAGATAGATAGATAGATAGATTATTTACATGTGGACATTTGTCCTCATCTTTTTTTATGTTATCCCAAGGTTTCCGTCGTGCGTGCCTCTGAACCTGTGTAATGAAGGTAGGAACACTGGAAGGTCAGGCGTCACAAAGAATCAGCGTATATGCTAAACTATGAGCACCTCCTTAGTAGACATAGTATAGAAATAAATATAATATAAATAAATAAAGAGGAATGGCAGCAAGGCTTTAACAGCAGCCACAGTATCCAGTCAAGGATCAACATCAGGTAGGTTACGTTTAAGATTCCAAGTTCTAGAATCAGAATTATCCCACAGGAGATTAGACTAGTGGGTTAAACTGTTGGTTTCTGAATTTCGTGATATAGTTCAGTTCGAAAGTGGAGACAGAGGAGAAATAACTGAGCAGTAATAAATAAGAACTAAGCAAGATATACCTACACATGGAACGAAAACAATCCACACACGAAAATGATGCTTCAGTTCGAAGTTCCCTGAAGATTACTTGGATCAACAAGCACCTGATGAAAGCATATCTGCCGAAATATGCCCAATCAATATATATAGAAAAATAAATCGGTATATAAAGATTATATATATATATATATATATATATATATATATATATATAAGAAATGAAGTAGTGGATAGCAGTGGAGTAGTGGATAGCAGCTCGGATTGAGGAATCAGAGGGCAGAGTCAAATCCATTACATTCACTTACGAAAGGTATTAATCCTCTAATTCTCCCCTAGCTATGGGTAAATAGTAGGACAGACTGGGTTCCATAGATGACAATTGGTCTTGAAGGACAACTCTGAATTCAAAACCTGCGGAGGGTCATTTGGGGTCTCTGTGTTTTAACCTTCAAAAAGTATAGTTGGTTCTGCACAAAGCCTTCACCACTATAATCAAATCATATGTGCTGATGTCTGGCTGTCGGTTCCTAGGAACTGAGCTGCTTCACCCTAACACCTCGAATACGACGGGAGAGTCCACCATATATGAGTCTTTGTATGTATATAAATTTTATATCTGAAAAAGACAGAATAATGGATTGCTGTATTTTTGTTGTAAAAATATATAAAATTATAAAATCAGTGATCCAAATAACTTTTGAAAAGATAGTGACATTTCAAAATTTACACTTAGAAAATATTACATAAACATACATTTTCATACAGAATTTAATTAGATTAAATAATGTAAAGTTGTACAGAATGACTGTTGGGTATAAAGCTGCTAGTGGTCTTGAATACCCCGAATAAATATAAGATTTTACCCATATATATAGGATTTCTGTGATTTGATGAATTAGATTGAAAGAAACATTTCCAGCAATTTTAAACGAAATATTTCATTCATATAATTTCATGATATTATTTAGTTAAACAAGTATTTCACTGATATAATTTCAGAGCATCATAATTCAAAAAAGCAAAGATTTTCCTCTAACTTTCTATGATCTTATACTACACTTATGCTAAAACTGATGAGTTTCCCATCTGAGACACATTGTTTTCTGAGTTGCATTGGCAACAGGAGGACAGGCGTCGTCATCTAGCAACAATAACTGGTGAACAAAATTTTCTTTTGTTATTATTCATCATTAAAAGATATCACTTACACCATAATAGTTTATCCAGTTTACATAAATTCACAATAAATATTTTACATTTAATGTCAACAAACTGACTAACATTTTTCTACAGTAGTTTCTATTTACGTTCATATACTGAAGTCTGTCAAAAAAATGTTCGTTTTGGAATAACAGGCTAAAATACATTTTTCAATAACAGTGGCTACCTTGTGGCAAAATTAACTATTTACTTGCCAAGCAAGAATTCAAAAACTGGTTAAAAGGTAAATGCTTTCTTTTACTTTTTGTAAGTTCGTGTGGAATTAATTCTCAAGCTTTAAAATTTTTCTTAAGCGATAGATTAAAGTTGATTGATCGCACAAGACATAAAGACATAAAGAGTAAACATTTAAAGCATTTCATTAACATTGTGCGAAGTACGTAGTGGCATCAATGTAACTGGAATGCATAGGCCTTTTATGATAGTTTATCGATATGCATTCGCATATATATATATATATATATATATATATATATATATATATATATATATATATATATATATATATATATTAAAATAATAGGAAAGAACAATGCGATTTATAATTCAAAGCTCTTAGCATCTATTTTATTATATTACGCACGCACACACACACACACACACATATATATATATATATATATATATATATATATATATATATATATATATACATAAATATAAAGACATATATCATTAAATAATTTAGACAAGTTTTGTCTACTTATTTTCATCCTCTCATATTCACAGACAAGCTTCTTAGTATTCTTATTAAAGGGAGAAAGAAAATTACAACATTGATGCATATTCATTTATTCCGAGTACTTTCGACATTAGCAAAATGTCATCTTCAGGGTTTTGTTTAATCAGGGTCTTGTTTTGCCAACAAAAATTTTGTGAAATGAAAAACGATAAACTTATGGGCTGTACATAAGTTTAGCGGTTTTCACTTCACAAATAAAAAAATTAATTTTCAGATAAACTCAACAAATTCATCTTAGGTAAAACAAGGCCATAATAACACATGACACTGAAGATGACATTTAGCTAATGTCGAAAGTATTCGGAATAAATAGATATACATCAATATGGTAAATTCCTCTCTCCTTTAATAAGAATACTAAGAAGCTCGCCTGTGAATATGAGAGGATCATATTAAAAATAACTAGACAAAACTTGTCTAAATTATTTAATGAGACCTGTCTTAATGAAAATATGCTGTCAAAATATACTATATATCTATGTGTGTGTGTGTGTATGTGTGTGTGCGTATGTGTGTGTGTGTATATATATTCGACCTCTGAAACATACAAACTTCATAGGTCATGGCATGTAAACTCTTGGTTTAGAGGGTAGGGTCGGTATCACTGCACTTCATCATAAACCTACACCTACACCTACACCAGAACAGGCCTGAGGGTTATCCCACGCTTTTGCGTCAGATGTGCGAAGGCCTCCCAGATGTTTAATCGCTAAAAGCCATGAATATATATATATATATATATATATATATATATATATATATATATATATATATATATATATATATATATATGGGGACACTTCAACGTGGTATAACGGTTAGCAAATCTTACTAGATCAATTACGACTCGATGCTCCATACTTTCGGCCTTGTGTCACATCTAAGATACGCTTAGTAAATTGGTATATGCGTGTGTGCGTGTGTGTGTGTGCGTGTGTGTGTGTGTGCGTTCGCACGTGTGTGTGTGTGTGTGTGTGTGTGTTTTGCTTAATATTTAATATACTTATCGCAGAAGAGTGCTCAATATCAGAGATAAAGTGTTCATAGATGTAGATATATATTCAATATAACTATCTACAAAACTTAAATCGTCACTTTTAGGTGATGTCTATCTATTTTTTAATTCGCTCAAAATAAACATATAAAAAAATATGAAAAATTTTATTTAATACGTGAACTTTTATATCTTCATGAATTATGCCTCATAAAGAGTAAATTGTTTAAATTAATTGCATTTTTCCAGGTGAATAAAAAGAATATGAGAGATTTATTTAAGTTATAAATTACAGATATTATATGCCAGATATATATATATATATATATATATATATATATATATATATATATATATATATATATATATATATATATATATATATATAATTTAAAGAAAAACAGACCACTTTAAGGCTCCATGTAATAATTTATTTCACTATAGCCCCTTTAAAGGACGCTGGATCATCAGACATCACTTCCAAAAGGTGAAACGAAAAATGAAATGAAATTTACACTTTTGACAGTTAGTATTAAGTTTATGTAAATTAACAGAGAGGGTAGTGAAGAGTATACATATATATGTATCCAAAACAAAGTGACACATAACTTTTAACATATATTTAAAAAATGAAAAACCTTCTTGAAAATTTTATTGTAGTTTTAATTACAAATTAATATATTTAATTTAATATTTTCAGTATGCAAAATACTTAGTTATATTTCAGACCGAATTTAAATTGATTTTAATTATTTTTATCAGTAAAATCGCTAAAATCATCCATATTGACAAATCTGTCAACACAGCGTAATTCTCTTTATTAAAAAATATATACTTTTTTTAAAACTTTATTTGTGAAAGTTTACCTGATTTAAATTTTAATTAATATTAATTAAGACAAATATTACCTACCTTTAAATTAAAATATCGCAGAAAAGCAGATGGTGTTTTATGTGGTGTTGACACATCTATCGATATTGATGTTTGCTAAATTTATATAACGACGGAATACTTGAAATAAAATTACATGACAAATACAATATAATGCCTTTTTTAATAACTTTTTAACTGCCCAGTAAGTTTTAAAATTTTAAATATTTTAAGCATTTTAAAATATGTTTGAATTTTAGGTATTTTGTCTTTATTGTCTTATTTATGAAGACGCTTTTTGAGAAAATGTTAGTAAATTACCAATAAATTTTAAATTTATTATAATTACTGCTCTTATTTTCTGATAGTGGCATGTATGGACGTCCCTGTTTGCAAAAATCATCACGTTTATATACACACACAAAAATGCTAAATTCTATTTAAAATACTGAGGCCCGATGAATTATAGTAAGCTTTTCAATTTATCATTAGTAAATATAGTTTGTATTTAATAGCAATATCGCTGGAGCGCTACAAATTAATACAGGATATTAAAAGGATATTAAAAGATTTCGAAGTTTATAGATTATTCTAATTAAAATTTTTAAAATATGAAAACATTAAGCCCTACAAAAAAGAATTTCTCGAAATTTCATAAAATCTAATTATTGTGGGGTTACAAATATAAACAAATATTTTTCTCAGGATTTTCTAAAAAAGATATATTTCTGAAATAATTTAATTCGTTTTTGAATAAGTTCTAAAAGTGTCGTTAAAATCTGACGATTATCTGATTTTACAAGTTTTTCCAAATCAATGTGTTTTTCACCGCAAAAAATACACTTAAATTGCCTATAATAATTTATAGTCCGCTTCTGATACCAGAAAAACAAGATATTTAACCAACATTTCGAAGGTTCTAAAAAAGGATTTAAAAATAATTTTTCCATAAAAAATCCTTTGGTTTTCATCTTAATAATAAAACAATACTTTCGATGACAAAACTTTGTTTTTATTAAGTTTTTATCATGTACTCATTTTTTTAGCGAATGAGGTAACTATATGTATTTGTCTGTATGTTATAAGTATACTGTATAATGCGTCTGGTTTTAATGAGTTTATGTTTATGTATATTAGTGAGTAAGTTTACATGTTTTCTCTTAACATTAATACGAAAATTAATAATTTTATTCAATACGCACTTAATTACATGTGTGGAGGGATGAATGTATATAGACATAGATAAATATATTTAAAAATGTATATTTTTGTAATTTTTTTCATCTATGATATATTTGGTTCTTCTTAAACTATGCTTAATATACATTCATGCTTTCAAAAGGATTACCGTGTTCATTTCTGAAAACATTTCAAATATTACTTAGTACCTAATAAATGTAGCATTTTGTTCAGTTCAATAAGAGAAATTTTACAATAAATATTACATGTGTGTGTGTACACCATGATAGATACACGTACGCATTATTTAATTTAATAAGTATATTATGGCGTATAGTAAAATTTAGCTTCTGGGAAGTTTTAATTGAATATGAAATTTTCTAATAAATTAGGGATTTAGTCGCACACATTTCCAAAAGCCATATGTGCGTGTGTTTGCATGAAAGAAAGTGAATAGGAGAAACAGATGTTAAGCAAATTTACGCCCGATTACATATATATATATATATATATATATATGTGTGTGTGTGTGTGTGTGTGTGTGTGTGTGTGTGTGTGTTATATTTAAACACCAAGAATTCATTTTAAAAGAGGTAATGTCTGTACAATTATGTATTTTCAAATTTCGTAATAAGTTGTCATACGCCCATAAATTGTGGATGAACTGTCCAAATTAAACCATTTTGACTTAGGTGTGCCATAACACACTCGGAAACCTTGTTTTGATTTTTTACAAAAACACTCTTATTGCCAATATTGTTATCATTTTGTTGTCATTTTTCCTAAAATTTCAATATCATTATCAAGCCTATTAAATATATGTATTTTCGAATAATTCCACCTGTAAGCAGATTCTGCCCACCTAAAAAAATAGTGTTGGATAGTTTCCACCGTCACTCTGTTTATTTCTCGCATCCGCTGATGAAGAACACAGGCGTGTTCGAAAATTCCGAACTTGTAACCTTAATATCCGTGCTTCATTTTTGTCACCTGGTTAATATTAATAATTTTTTTTCGTACTGATTTAATCGTTAACTTTTCGTTTGACTTTGTTTTATTGACCAACTTATCTACTCTAATATATATATATATATATATATATATATATATATATATATATATATACCCGATGCGATGAGAACGAAAGTAGATGTGCAGTTAAAATGCACTGAAACTAAGTTGCATCTTTGTTGTGAGTAAAATGGTTTTGTCTATATGATAAAATTATAATAAATAAATAAATATATATATGTGTGTGTGTATATATATATATATATATATATATATATATATATATATATATATATATATACCAATAACATTCCCCATTTCTAGATATTCTCATTAACTATAACAACGATACTTTTAACATATCTCTATATAAAAATTCTCTAATTCTTGCCTTCTATACTAGAACCGCCAATGTCCTGAAAAATATAAAACCTAATATAAAAACATTAATAACCTAATCCAAAGTGTTAAACTCATTTCCTCATTTAAAATAATTTTCCTTAAAGAATTAAATAATGTTAAGCAAACACTTATCAATAATGGGCACTTAAATTATATAGTCTAAAAAAACTAAATTTAATTTAAATGACAACAAATTTAATAATTAAAATCACAGTTATAATCATAATATTGACAATAATGCTATTAACAAATATTACCAAAACCAAATGCACAAGTACAAAAAGACGAGTCAGCAAAAAAACACATCATTCATAGATATATAAAATCAGTCGATTCATTATTTACTAAAAACAAAAAATCAAAATTAGCAACTTTGTTATCAAAAATGTTGTGTATGAATATACTTGCCCACTCGGAGAAACAACGTCTTACATAGGATATACCACTACCACACACTCACAGAGATTCACTTACTACCTATCGGACCAGAATGTCACTAGCAACACATTAACAAGCAGCATAGGTATCATGAAGCAATACTTATACTGCAGAAACAAGCATCAATTAATAAAAAGAATTATAACTTAAGAGCTTGCATCCTCAAATATATGTAAAAAAACAATCACATCTCGCTTACGTTACATCACTCTTTGCCTACGTCGCGACGCGCGATCGTTCCACGAAACTCATCAATCGTCCCTACATACCCTTAAGAAAATCGAAAGCCATATTTGTAACACTCTACTTTCGAAATGAACCATATGGACCATATTTCTAACACTCTACTTTCGAAATGAACTTCGGACAATTTATGACGGAATTACTTCCTTGTCTGAGAAAGATTATTCGTAATTTGGAAAAGTAGATCACTAAAATTAATCCACACAAAATGTCAGTCGTTTTTAATAGTATTTGCCTTAAAGAACATCTACTGCCTAAATACACAGTGTATGCGTGTGTGTGAGTGTGTGTATGTGTTTGTGTACGTGAGTGCTTGTGTATGGGTTTATGTATATATATTCTTTATTAAAACTTTCCAATGCACATGCAGGTAGACATAAATTTAGACTGTTGAAAGTATCACGAAAGTATAACGTTTAAAGTAATAAATAATAACCGGATTATAAATAAAATTAACTCCTTAGAAATTACTTTGTTTACTTTCACAGCTGGAATACACATTTTCTTTAAAAAAAGACTTTTAAATGCATAGGACGGTACAGCTTAAAAATCATTGATGTTCACTCAATCCATTAGATATAACGTTTAAAATAGTAAAATACAAATAACATTGAACATTTTGCTTATATTATATGTAATGACACCTCAGAATTTTACTATCTAAAGAAATATTAAAACTCGAACCATTTTTTATAAAGACTTTTTTTAACGACTCTTACTTTTATTACATAATATTGACAAAATATTTGCTGAACTGCTCTTTTCACTGCCTTCATCATTATCTACCGTCGGATTCCCTGCTAGAGTAAGACATCTGTCATAATATATCTCATCAGCTGCCTCGGACAATCATTGCTTTCAATGGCTTTATCGCAATCTCAGAAGTGTCTTGAATCATTATTTGATTCATTACCAGCGTATGAAGACCAAATACAAGTCAATTTTTCTGGTGTTATTTTGGTAGGTTCTAGTAAAGACATTCTGCTTAGCAACAATTAAAGTTTACATTAATGGCTTGTATCTTTATTCGTTATGTTTATACTAGTTATCGCTCGGGAAAAAAGTCTCAACGTCATTTAGTTTCGTATGGACTTTTCACTGGTAAGTAAATCATAATGTAATGTTATAAATTTTTATTTTATAATTTTATTTTTACAATTTTTTACATTTTTCTACTAATTCCGTTATTATTGTAGCTTCCTTGCTTCGAGGGGTTCTTGGTATGCATCGCGTTACCATAACAACTTAATCTCATATTACTCACTCAGCAGTGAGACCAAGTAACTAATAATTACTCGACAATGCGCAAGTCTATTGTTAAGGACAGGAAATAAACATAGAATGTCACACCATTCATTATTGTATATGATGTTTTATTTATATTTGCTTTTATTACATGCTTTTGATTTTATTATATTTTTACTTATTTTATTTATTTGTATTAATCATTATGGAGCCGATCGTAGTCGGGATCATCAAATCAGTGCGAACGATCATTTTCTTAGCATGTGCTTCGCGAGGGCTACATATAGTTTTGAATTCAAAATTTTCCTTCTCGTAGTCCGGTTGTCACCCAAGACTATATAGAATGCAGTCTGTCCTACTCTTTATCCATACCTGGGGACAGAAGAGTTGGATCCATACATTGCCCAATGGTATTAGTACGTAAGTCAATGTAATTAATAATTATTTATGTTATATATTTATTTTTCATTTACCAATATTACTACACTTTAATTTCAATTTTATTAAGTTTTTGCATTTTAAGAGTATTAGATTTTAAAACACGTTGAATTATTATTATGTCTGATCATTTCTAGCCCTCTGGTGGTTGTGGTGGTGGTGGTGGTTCTTCTTCTTCTTCTTCTTCTTCTTCTTCTTCTTCTTCTTCTTCTTCTTCTTCTTCTTCTTCTTCTTCTGTTATGCCATATATTACTAGTTACCCTAACTTCTCGTCTCCAACTTAATTCGGACATTTCAATGCAAAAATTTTGGTCATTTATATTAAGATCTTAAGTTTCATTTTACTTTTGGTTAAAATGTTGAGGATTTCCATATCGATGAGCTAGTTAACTTTTTCTCATGAGTTTGGAAAACTATATTCCTTGCTACATTTTTGTAAAATATAGTTTCGTAGTATAATCGCTATGAAGAATAATAATAGAACCAAAGAATCTAACTGGAAGAATTTCCTTCTTCAGTTAAGTCTACTTTTTTACTTTTATTATGAATTTCCTTACATTTCAGTGATTTTATTCAGTCATTTTACTATACATATTTGTAGGGATATGTCATAAGACTTTCTGGAATTTCACCAGGCTATTGCTAAACTCTTTTTAATAGCTTTTACTATATCGAAGGATAACAGATCAGATATTCCTATAGTTCATTTTCGGCATCCTTTTTGTTTCCCGGAAAGGGCTCCTCAGCATCATAGGCGTTGAAATGAGTTATTCGAATTGATTACACTCATATTGCATGTTATACTCACCACTCGAGCGATAGGCATTGGAGCATTATCATCTTGGAAGATGCAGTCACCATCAAAGAATAAAGTCTGGGCCATTGGATGAACATGATCCCCCAAAATGTTCAGGTAATCTTTGCTGTTGATTCTTCTATGCAGGGCAACTATTGGACCGAGAAATTTCCATGATATGGCTGCTCAAATTATCACTGATCTACCTCCATGCTTCACTGTTAGAAGAAGGCAGTCAGGGCTGTTAGTTTCTTTGGACTGCCTCCACACATAAACTTGCCCTGAAGTTGGGAAAAGAGAAAAACTGAACTCGTCTGAGAATATGACTTGCTTCCATTGGTCTGCAGACCAGGTATTGTGATTTCTGCACCACTTCAACCTCTTCTGAATGATGCAAGTGGAGAGTAGAGGTTTCCTTATGGCGGCTCTTCCATGATATCCAGCCTTATGGAGCTCACAATGAACAGTTTAACTAGAAACTGGACTATTCAGATGATTATTCAACTCAGCAGTCACTTTGGCCGCAGTAGTCCGATGATTTTTGCCACATTGCGTTTCAATATCAGTAAGTTTGCAAGTGCGGCCCGAATTGCTTCGGTTACTCGGGGTTTTACCCTCTTTCTAGAATTGCGTCATAGTTCTTGATATGGTAGCTCTTGAAAAACCAAACAGTTCAGCAACCTTAGTGATCGAGGCTTCTGCCATGCGAGCTTCAACAATTTGCCCTTTTTCGAATTCAGAGAGGTCACGCATTTAGCTTAAATTTTACTAAATTCTAAAAATAAATAAGACAAAGACAGTAAATTAGATAAATAAACGTATTTACAATAGATATAACCTGCAATTACGAAGTTTTAGTTAAAGTTCTTAATATAGTAGTTCTTTGAAATATAGGAGTAGAATTTGCTCCTGTTCCAATTATTTTGTCCAACCCCTGTATATATATATATATATATATATATATATATATATATATATATATATATATATATATATATATATATATATATATATGAGTGTGTGTGTGTGTGTGTGCGTGTGTGTGTGTACAAGTATGTATTTGTGTGTACTTGATGTGGTATGCTTTCATGTAATTATATATCCCGTTCTATATGGATGCTTACAGAAAAAGATACACATACTTCTACCTTATAGTAGCAAAACTGAATTTTATATTAAATGAATTGTACTAAGATTAATTTTCCGGCTAACTGAAGCAAACAAAAGTAGGACAGCTTTCGACAGTTTCCTTTTCTCTATGTTTTTTAATAAGCAAGCAAATGCAACAAAAATTATGAGAAATCTATAATAAAAAAAAGTAGCATTATTCTGAAACGATAGGTCTTTGTTAGACTGTCACACGGACAAAAGTTAGTCTATCCCCGCGGTAAGCATTTGGATGTAGGTAAGCGGAGTTAAAAGTTTTAAAGGGAGTTGTAAAGGATTATACGTATAGGATGATAGTTGTTAGCGTGTGGATGATCATAGAAAGATAAAGAAAATGTAATTGTGGTAAGTAATAGAAACACAAAATATTTACGTGTGTGTGAAAGTATGTGCATATTTATGTACGAATGTGAACGTAGGTATACAGGAATCTCTCTCTTATCCTACAGACACACACACACACACACACACACACACACACACACAAACACAGACACAGACACACACACACACACAGATAGATAGATAGATAGATAGATAGATAGATAGATAGATACTCATTTAATGCTTATCAAATATACATGATTAAAGCGTGTGTGTGTGTGTGTGTGTGTGTGTGTGTGTGTGTGTGTGTGTGTGTGTGTGTGTGTGTGTGTGTGTGTGTGTGTGTGCTTGTGAGTGTGTTCGCCGACTCAATCATCACTTGTCTCTGCTGTTGTTTTATATTTACCACATAGCAGAGTATAGTCACCCCGACATAAAATGACCCCTACAATTCTGAGGTGTTAATTTAAGTTTCGGCCTAGATTCGCCGAATAATTCAACCTCACGAAATACGACAACACTACTGTCAGGTTCAGAGGTTCTAACTAAAAGGACTTATAAAACCCCTTTTTCTACTCTTAAAGTACTCTTTCATTACCGACATATGCAGTACGTCGTTTATAAAAATTGTTTTTCTTTTCTTTTCTGTTCTTGAAACTATTACTTTATCCCTTTGTTTTGTTTTTTTCTTTTTATCACTTTTTAAAAAATGTTAGGACGTTTTCAGTATTCATTATATTTAAGTTTTTTCTTTTTCTTTTTTTTTCTTCTTTTTTCAGTTTCTTTGCTTCTTTCACTTTTTTCTCGTTTTTTTTCCTTCTATTTTTCTTTTAGATCTTTAATCTTTTCCTTTCCTTTTCGTTTTTTATTTATTTATTTACGCTTTTATATTTTCTTTTTTACTTATAATTTTATTTCCTTGTATCCTTTTATTTTGTTTCCTTACTTCTATACTTTATCTTTTATTTTCACTTTTCTTCTTTCTTTCAGTTTTCTTTATTTCCCACTTCCCATCTTTCTTTTTCTTCGTTTGTTTGCTTTGTTTATTTGTTTCTTACTTTCCTACTTTTACGCACACACATATCATGAAAATGCTATACCTATTCCTTCAAATTGATTCATGTACTCTATAAAACGTGTATGCAAATACAACAAATATTATTGAGCGTATTATTATTATTTATTATTACCTATGTTCCATTAATTTTTGTTACATTTAGTTTATAAAATATGAAGTCAAATTTGACAACTATTACGGGACAGAGGTAAGAGAATTTTATACTATATTTTACTGAGATTGCATGAGGTTTGCAGAGCTGGAAAGATGGAAAATTACTTTAATATAATTTTCTAGTTTATTTATAATGTAGTATTATTGAAATATTTTAATATATTCTCATAACGGCTAAGATATTTTAACATTTATATCTCTGGTAGGATAAAAACAAATAGTAAACAAAGATTAACATGTTTCGCTTTTTAAAGCTTCATCAGAGAATGAGACATGGAGAAAAAGAAAAATAGTTTCCTATTTATTCTTTATCCTATCATTCTGTCGGATTCCTATCCATATTTGATCTGTATTTGATCCCAATTAATTCATATCTGTTAATTGCTGTGGAGAGTAACAAAGAAATACATCGTAGTGTAGAATTGCTAAAAGTTAAAAAAAAGACTTTACTAGGTATTAAAAATACAACTTTTAATTTTTCTTTTGTGTATTATTTATTGACTAGACCGTGTTCTAAGGTGTAAAAAATATCCTACATATAATTCGTACAATATGAAGAACACAGCGGTTTTTCTTTGTTAAGAAAATGTAGTGACTATCACAAAATGTTATTATTTAATTTACACGTTTTCTTTCATATTATTTTCATTACTTACCTAGTTGTGATAGATGTAATAATCTTAATTGTCCGAATTTCTTACATTAATTATTTTCATTGTTATTTTTTTTATCTTTTCATTTCTGTTATTCGTTTTCTATTTTCTTGGCTCTTCTTAACCCAAGTAGTAATAAATACAATAGACTTTTTTCTGTGTTTTCTAGACGAGACGTTGTGACATTTATAAAGTTTATTAATTTTGTTGAATTTTACATTCTATTTATGTTGCTGTTAAAACGAGTAATAAATGACGTAGACTTAGTCACCCAATTTTTGTAGGTAAAACATTGGTATTGTTACTTTCTTCACTATAGTATAATCATGCATCTTTTTTTATTGTTGTCCGAGTAGTAATAAAAATAAACAAACATAAATACATAAATTTATTCAAATTTCAATTTTGTTTTGTTACTTTTGTTGCTTTTTTAAAACTTAGTAGCAATAGATTTTTAAAGTTATCTGAATTTTATAGACGAGGAGGCATTGTTAATTAGCATTAACTTTTATGAGTATTTCTTTATTTGCTGTTATATCGTGAAGTAAAAGCCTTAAATTATCTGAATTTCTGAGATAGAGTATTTTTAATTGTGATTAATTTTTGGTTAGAACTTTCTTGAAGTTATCTATTTTGCTTCTACATTAAGCAGTAAAAGTTTGAAGTGATCTGAATTTCCTAGATGAAGCTTGTTCAATTATTAGCATAATTTTTTCTTTCATCATATAGTTCATGCTTACTTGTAAATTTGTGAATTATTATTTTTTACTCATATTTCTATCATCTTAACTTCGATGATTTTTAACAATAGTGATTATCTCATCTGAGTCTCAACATCTGATATGAATAAATTAATGATTCTTTAATTGTTTTCGCATACTTTTACACATTAATAGTATAAATTCGAATGATTTACATAAAGCTTTATCGTTTGTTGTAGATGTTTAACTAGTAATTTTTATCTTATTTCATTTGCTTTTACAGCTTTTCTACATAGTTTTTTTAATTATGTCTGCATTTGTCAGACGAGGCATTTTTAACATTTATTCATTTCGGCAAGATTTTTATCTGCTTATTTATTTTGCTTACATTACATTAGCGTGCAAAACCTTTGGGCCACCTTGATAAATTAATTACTTTTGTTAATTTTAACCCGAAATAGTGAGGGATTAACGGTGTTTTTCTCAGTACATTTTATGATTTTTGATTGCCAGAAAACAAGTGTCAGCATTTTCGTTAATGCTGAATTGTGGATGATAAAGCATTTTAAACATAGTGATGCTGAAAAAGACCTTGTAAAAAAAAAACTGAACCACCAGCGAAAATTTCACCTATCAATTCTTTTCTTAAGTTAAAAAGATTTGTTTTTTTTTAAAGTGTTTTTTAATATTATGGAAAATACAAAACGTCTAAGTATTGAGTTAGCAATTAGTGATGCTGCCTTTGGATCCAATAATTGCCTCAGTTTAATGTGGCAGTGAATTGAAAAAGATTCAGATGGTAATTTTTGGTCAGTGGTAATTTTTCTTGACAGTAATTCCAAAGCTCTTGTAGATTGCTTGGTTTTCGTTGGGGCGGTTGTTTCATTATTTCACACCACAACGGTTCAAATATTTTGAGATTAAGTCTATGTGCTGGCCAGCCTTCCAAAAGTTGAACATTTACAATCACAAGAAATATTTTTTTATTGCACGTGATATGTGGCAAAGAGCACCATCATGCTGAAAAATGTATCCCTCTTCGTAGTCTGTCATAAGATTAGACGATAGTAAATTAATATAGTTTTCACTGCTTACGTTTCCATCAGTTTTTACGAATTATCTTCTACCATAGCTTTTGAATCAACCACCACCATTTTTAGGCATCTTCCTCTTCAAAATCACAACCTTCATCTTCATTTCAGCAGAAATTTTAACCATAATTTTAGTGTACAAAAGCATGTTAATGTTCAACTACAATGATTTGCCAATATAACTTAAACTCATATTAATAAGTTGGAACAATTCCAATTGGAAATGTGCATATTATTATGACTTTATCCTTTCAGATCTTTCATTGGCTCGATAATCCTGAATGGCTATTTACAGCTTCAAACCGGTTAAATCGGTGTGTCTTCTGTTACCCGGCACCTACGAAAATGCAAAAACTTATTTCCAATCCTCACGGCCCACATAAAATATTAATAAAAGTATATTGCTAAACTAAATAATCTTAATTAAATAAAGGTGTATAATCATTTCATGTAGTTTACAAAAAACTTTTGCACGCCAATGTATATCAGATTTTGTTACGCAAATCAATGTTTTGACAATGAAAATGACAAAATTCAACCAACTAATTTTTGTATTTAGAATTATATAAGAATCGTTCAAAGTGTAATGCCTGTTCTAATTTAACTTTTAAAAATAGTTGCCAGAAGTCCTTTTTAGCTATAACCATAAATTTCCTAAAATTCCGGAAGAAAGATTTGTGGAGTCAGCTTCTCCTTCCTTACGCATAATTCTCTTTCAAAATGTTTTATCTTCTGAGTAGACTTAGAAATCAAAGAACTCTCGCAGAATTTCCGTTCTTGGAAGGATAAAGTGTAGCATACATTCAAAGGACAATAGCTTGGCGTATTACAGTGTTGGTTCATGAATTTGGTGACATAGTAATTGTGAGTTCGATCCCAGAGCTGGCAGTGTATACTTGAACTCCTTGGAAACAGGACGAGCAAGAACAAAAATAAGAACTAGAAGAGATATTCCTAGACATAAGCAGTGGAACGAGAATGGTCTATACCCATAGATTAAATAAAGAATTTAATTCGAAATTCCATGTAGGTTACCAAAACCTGGTGATGTTCGTAGAGCACAACAGCTGAAACGTTATAATAGCAACAACAAAGACGATGAAAATAGTCCACATGTAAATAATGATGATAATAATGATAACTCAAAGAGAAACATTCAAAGGAGGTTGCTGAATATTTATAGATAGGCTCCCCTTGGGTAAATGCGGTAAGAAAATGTCTCAGTAGAGGTAATGAACAAAATGAGAAACTGATCATAGTAAAAAGGCTCAGCAATGGCAGGTCTTCCGCTATAAAAGATGATGATAAGCCCATCATTACAACTTATAAAAGATTCACTACTACAAAACGTTGTGAAAGCCTTCACTTGAGTCTTAGTAGTGTTTGAATTCAAAGCTTAACACCAGATTAAAGATAATATAAGCAATCACAGCGGATGACTTTGCCTCATCCACCCTACAGTCCTGATTTGGTACCCTGAAACATACATATATTTTAAGCCTATGAAGGAAGTATTCAGAGGATAGCATTTCCCTACTGATTATAAAGTGAAATAGGCAGCTCGCGCATAGCAAATTAAATAGTCAAGAAGAAGCAGATATACATTCCCTCATTTAAAGGCGAAATGCCACAATTGAGAAACTATGTTGATAACTAGATGTTGAGTCGTGAGACTTTTTTCTTTTGTTATAATTTTCGTTTTTCTACTATTAAATGATGCAATTAATGAAGAACATATATTACTTTCTGATTGACATTCTCGTTAGAATTGAAATGGAAGGATATTTGGTTAATGACTAGATTTGGATCTCTGTGGCATTTGTATTAATTTTAGTATACTTTGCTTCTAATATTAACTCTGTTGTAATTAAATAACAGCACAAGTGAGAAGGAAAAAGACTATGTTGAAGATTATATTTGGAATCTTGATATTTGTATTTATTTTGGACACTTTGCCTTTTATAACTTTAAACGTTATTTTTATTGGATACCTATATTTGAGTAGATATTCTATTTATTTATTAAACAGTATATTTATTTATTTTCTTCTACCGGCCTGAATATTCAAGATAACATTAAAGAAAAATATGCGCTCTCTGGCGGGATTTGAACCTGCGTTCCCCTGGGAAGAAAAAACCATCGTTAGATCCGACGTCCTTTAACCGACACGTGTTTCTACTATTAAATCTGTTGAAATAAAAAGTACAGGCGTTACTATCTTAACAAGTCTCGTTACTATGTTTGTTCTGGATTATGAATATGGTGTCTTGTGTTCATTTTGGTCCGTTTTTCTGCTTCTACTGCTAAATCTGTTGTAATGAAAAAGAAGAGCCATTACTTTTTAACCCATCTTAATATTTGTGTTCATACAAGCAGTATATCTTATGTGATTTGCGCTTATATGTTACCTTATTAAAAATATTTATAACTTTTTTCGGTGTACCAGGTTTTATTATGCTGATTATTGTATAAATATTTATTTTTAAATAAATACACAATATACAGACTGTAGAATCATATTTGATTACCATAATATCACATAAACCAGGATCAAATATTATTTTATTATTTTAATATAGGCTCCTTGACATTTTATAACCTTCATCAATTTTTCATTCTTTTCTTTTGGCAACTACTTCATCTTGAAAATTATTTGAAAATTTTGGAATTTTTTGATTCCTAGTGATCTTCATTGCTTGAATATTATTTTCTATTGACATATACATAACTGGATTAACATATTACCTGCTATTAGCCCCATTTGGAGATTTGTTAAAATTAAACTCACTACATATTATTCCTTGTATTTACATTGAATTGCTTACATACATTGCATTTGCAGAGGTATATTTTACAACACTTAGCTTTTAAAGTTTTTTATTATTAATCGTAAGAAGACACTTTCTGTCGTAATTATATATTTCAAGAGTAGAAAAATAATGACTATTTTGAAAAGTATTTTTTATTATTTCTAATCAATATTATTTTTGATGTTTTACACACATATATATTTGATGTTCTAGTTTCTATAAAAACGACAATGGTAACTACTGAAATTAAACATAGGGAATAAATAAACTCCTAAGACAGATGTATGGGCCAAAAATGCGCATTCAAAAAATTTAGCAGTTAATGGGTTAATAGGAGGACGTACTGAGGGCTATTACATTAATTCGGTGTGCTTTCTTTAACAAAGTCGATAATAGTCAACTTTGCAGAATATGAAATGACATGCAGGAATATAATGTTTAGAAAAATGTTTCTTTGTTGTGACCTGTATTACTCAAATATTGTGTTGTCCAAGAACTTGCAATAATTATCTGCATTTATCTTGCCACTATCATCAGCTTTGAAGTGACTATAATACTAGCTCAAACGATTACTCTTCACTCTGTTGTCATGTTAGTTGACTTTTTCCATAAATATCTTAACCTCTACCCTAGACATCACATCACGCCATTGTCTGAATTCATCGCTAAAATCTACAAAAATCACTTTTCATGTACTCCTTCACCTATCTCAAAGATGTTTATATGAACAAGTAGTGTAGCTATATGGTAGATATATCTTATCTGCTTAGGCTTATAATAACTTTTCTTGAAACTTCTTGAGTATTTTCTGTTTGGTCAATCCACCTTCCTTATTTAGTACCATTTTAAGTTTTCTGAAATCTCTTTCTGTGACAGTAAAGCCAGTTTTTCCCAGTCTTAATCAATTTATTTTTGGATTATTTTCTGATCTCTATTCATTTTTTTTTACAATTTCCAATGTTGCGTTACTTTACACAAAATATCTTATTTCTCTTCCGATATTATATCATTCTTTCAATCCATAGAAGTTATATATCTGAAATTAAAAATAAATATCAAATTTTTTAATCATTTCATCTCAAGCAAGACAATAATAAAACTACTAAGACTGTGAGAATATATGAGAAAAACATTATTAAGGAGAGAGAACAATAAAAGTACAGGAATTAATAAAATAGAAGATAACGATTGATATTGCATTTAAAGTCTTGAAGATCAAAGTTGATTGGAAAGTAAGAAACCAAAAGAGAGTTCTAAATACGAGAAGTGCGATATAATAAACTAATGGCATAGAACTTACGGTTATATCTAGCTAATCCAACTGTAAAATAATGAGACATTTCTGCCAATCTAGTACTGCGCTTAAATTCATAAAGTCTAGGCACCATAGAGGAAAGTTTGTCAGAACAATTACTATTCTATAAATTAAATATTTATAGAAAAGGCACAGGGAAGATATACTACGGCGTTGGAAAAGTGGCTGAAGGCGGAATACCAGGTCAGGGACAATAACGTTGCAGATTCTACTTTGTCTTTTATGAAGATTTTCTTAATATATAGCAGGGGCACCAGACCAAATCTGACACAAATATTTAAAGCCTAGATGAATGGTAAACTTATAAATATGTAAAATAGCTTCTGGCGTGAAAAAGCAATTGATTCAATATAACTTTTCCACTTCAGTGGAAATCGTTGGTCTGAAAAGGTGCAACGAGTCAGTGTCTTCAAGGTTAGCATCAGCCATGCTGATGGAAGGCAGAAAGGGTTCTTTCAAACGATCAAAAGAGAGGAGTTGCTTTGGGGGGGGGCTTAAAATTAACACGCCGTTCCTTACCTCAACTAACAACAGATTGTAGGTCATAGCTATACAGTTATTTGCAAAGTAATATTTGATTCATAAAATCTCACATCAGGAAATGTTATTTCAGCTATTTCTAATAAAATCAGATATAATCGTAAATTCATAATTCATCTTTATTATATAAATATAGTTATACCCTGAAAAGTTTAACAAGTCGGTTGCTTAATGTCAGTTTTATTTTGAAGACATTAATTTGCATAATACAATAGAAACGGCTTACTAACAATCTTCAATTATCTGAATTTCACGAACAAAGCCTTATTAATTGTATTACTTTTTTATCAGTCTTTCTTTCAGCTTATTTGTTTTCTTTTACTCTGTGTAGTAATAAGCTTAAGTTTTCAGAATTGCATAGATGAGATTTTCTCATTTATTATGAATTTATGACAAGTATCTCTTGTTAAATTTTGTTTGATTAATGTTTTATTTGTATATATTTGACCTTATTTCTTTTGTTTTTAGACCAAGTGTTAATAACCATCGATTGTTTTAATATTTATTCCATAAAACATTTTCATTTATTATTAATTCTTGACTAATATTTATTTCATCTTATTTGTTATTGTTTTTACTTTTGAAGTTGCTTGCAGGCAACATTATTAATATTTTGATAGTTTTATTTCATTTTAATTTCCTCTGTCAATTACTACTTGTTTTTGGCTTGTATATTATTCAACTTATTACTGTTGATTGTATCGCATCTCTCTGATCGTTATTCTACTATTGTGAATAAGAAGTAACTATCTGAGTGTTACACCAGAAAGCAACTGAAATTGCATGAAATAAAGACTAATGCAAAAATCAATTACAATGAAATCCCAACAGAACGCTTAATCAAAAAATTTCGTAGATTAAATCAATAAATATTTAAATCTATTATTTTGCGTAACAATCCCGACTGTTAAAATAAATAAATTCGTTTGCCTATCTATCTATCTATCTATCTATCTATCTATCTATCTATCTATCTATCTATCTATCTATCTATCACACTCTTTTCAGATCTAACTATCCCTCTCACTCTTTTCAGATCTATCTATCTATCTATCTATCTATCTATCTATATATATATATATATATATATATATATATATATATATATATATATATATATGTATATATATAAATAAAAAGGAAAGAACAGTAAGATATTAAATTCAATTTAATTAAATTAAGATATTAAATTCAATTAAATTAATTAAGATATTAAATTAATTAAGATATTAAATTCAATTAAATTAAATTCAGGGGCTTTAGCTTCCATTTCTGAAACATGGTTATCACTGTGTAGCGGTAAAACCATATTTTAAATCTATTAATTTATAATATATATATATATATATATATATATATATACATATATATATATATGTGTGCGTGTGTGTGTGTGTGTGTGTGTGTGTGTGTGTGTGTGTGTGTGTGTGTGTGTCATCATTTCTGTCATTGCTCACTAGTTCAGACTGACATTATCGGTAATAACAATAAAAAAAAATCACCCAAATTATCATATGGAAAATCTCCTTATATCTTTTTGTTCTTTAGTGAAATATTCACCAGCCTGAAAATTTAAGGTATTAAATTAACTTGATAGAATGTAGTGTACAGAACAAAATTACATAACACTAATTTCCATTTAATTTTATTTCTGTTTCATTGCTTTTAATAATAAAATTGATTGAAAGACAAATTTGATTAATTTACATATAATTTTGTATGTACAGACCCAAACAAAAATATAAAAAGTTGGCAAAGATCGTAAGCAAGCATACGTGTAATTTAATATATTTTTACCAGAATATATTTATTATTGAAGATTAATTGTGTTACTCGTGTATAAAAAAGTGAAAAGGGATAATTTCCTCAAATAAGAAATGTTCTGAAGTAAACTAGATGTGGTTTTATTGATGAATGTTAAGAATACCATGGACAGAACATGTAATAAATAAGGACGTATTAATAAAAATTGAAAATATAAAGAAACACTATTTGTTATCAATAAAAACGAGAAATGTGCAAACTTTGAAATACAATCAGAAAATAAATTTTGGAAACTTTAACAGTTGATTAACTTAGTTGATAATTCTTTTCAGATGACAAGAGAAACCAAGTACTCTAAATACAAAAACGGATCATAAAATGATAGGAAACTGTGGTGAGTTGTTATTATCCACGTTCTGAAGAGATGCGACATTTAATATAAAAATAATTCAGATTTTATATACTGACGGCCGTCAACACCAATGATATAAACACATATTAGGTTGAACCAAAAAATGGACTAAAAGAATTATTTTATAGATACTTTCGCTATTGCATGTTACACATCGATCAATTGACTAAACGAAAAATATGAATATAAAATATAAAAATGAACGAATAACTAACGAAGCTAAACAAATGAAATATCTAATGTCAATCGATATTTTTCAACTGAGAGTAAAAATATAAAATAAAAATTTTAATCAAAGTACTTTTTAAAAATTCAAATAAATATTTAAAATATCTAAATTAAAAACAATTATTAGTTTTATCACAACTACATTCTTTAAAAAATCAACATCATGAAAAGTTCGCCTTAATATATTTTAATATTATACAGCTATGAAGAAGCGTATAAAATTTACACCAATTCAAATAACTGTTAACAGAAAAGTCTACCAAGATTTTGTATATGAGTTTAATGTAGATAGATAAACAGACATACATATAAATACATACACATAAATAAATGCATACATACACATACATACATACATACATATGTTAATTTATTCCCCCACCTTTAATAATTATATGCTTACATAGATACATGCACACATATGTTAATTTATTCTTCTACCTTTAATAAGTCTATACTTATTTACTTTTATTAAATTATCAATTCTACTGTGATATTCCTTACACGAAATTTTCTGTTGAAATATGTATGAAACTATTTACCTTTGTATATAATCCAACGTCCACATATATTATATACGTCCATTTTGTTCTTAATATTCAACTTTGGAATTACGCCAGGTGTTCTAGTCTGACAATTATTTATATTGCCAGAATGAATACCTATTGTAAATTTTTGTTTTATTTTTGTTTTTTTACCTATGAAATGTTAATGATCAGAAACAACAAAAGTCCAGTGTTCTGTAATAAATATACATACCCAGATAAGAGTATATAAGCCTGGTTTGATGGCTGAGATAGTTGTTTATTTTCTCTTAATTACTGTCTGTCGATGTATAAAACTAGGCAATGAATCCTTCATTTTTAATTTTTGCTTTAAAAGCCAGCAAACATGCAGACAAAATATCTACACTTTAAAAAATGAGGCGACACTATCCTCCTCTTCAACATATGCCATTTTGGTAAGCTGTTTGTCTGGTGATTGGCAAAGCTGCATATTTCCCAACAAGATCATTGGTTGGTTTCCAAGCGCAAGTTTTCAAAGTAGTCAAGATTATCTTTTTAGGAAAAATTGATTCAAAACTGCCTTTCCATTAATATTCAATTTCAGTTGTTTAGTAAATATTTGTAATTGATATTCATAGTAGTACTTTGTTTTTAATAAGACCGATTTTACAAAAACAAAATTGTCTTTTCTCTGTTTCTCTGATGATCTGCGAATATACACCGATAAAGTGTGCACTATACTAGAGTTTCCAATTCAAATATAAGATGGTTTTATATCGACTACGCTGGGACAGTAATTATTTCATAAAGATTTTACAAAATGCGATAATCTTCTTATGCATTTAGGGACTAATGAGTATAAGGAATACGGTCACATCACGTTAAAACATCGATTTCTGTATGATCACCGAAGCTAAGCAACGTCGAGCCTGGTCAGTACCTAGATGGGTGACCGCTTGTGAATACCAATACTGCGAGCTTGCATAATGGCTCGGAATTGTCAGGCGAGATGAGTTCCAATTCTTTGATATATGTGCATTTATTATGAGTGTGAACTTATCGCAGGTGTTATCGGCGTCGACACTTAGGATCAGCATGTCGAGTTCATTTTTCTGTCAACAATCCCAATATGGTTTAAGCTAACCCTAGCAAATATAGGTATACTTGTTTATAAATAGACATAATAATAATAATAATAATAATAATAATAATAATAATAATAGGCAAATATATGCATACTTAAGTAGACATAATATAATTATTCAATGAAATTTTTTGAATACACCCCCATATATATATATATATGTGTGTGTGTGTGTGTGTGTATATATATATTACGTACCTCCATCAGTTCAGTATACCTAAGGTTTAAATGCATTTTTCATAAAGGAAAAAATCTTTTTTGAAGCTTTCCCCCAGCTTCAATTGAAAGCTAAATTGTTAAATATTCTAATTCCAGAAAAAAATAGTGTGGAGTATTTCAAAGAGAAATTTGAATGATTTTTAGTCGATTCTTCCGAAAAACCAATCGAAACGGCCATTTTTAACTTTTTTAGAGAAATGTAAACTTAACTTAGTTTTTCGTTTTTGAAAATCCAGCTAAGATAAAGTATACATTTCTGAAACGTTACTTTCCTAAAAATTAGCAAAATCAAAGTTAAATTAATCTGTTCTAAAACAAATATCACTTACTTATAGCATAACATTTTCTAAACAAACATTTCTTGATTTCGGTGTCTTACATTAAGTTGTTACATTTTTAATTTAATAACTGAGATAATAATTAATAAAATTATTATTATATTAATAATTAAATTATCTCACTCAGTTATTAATTTCTAAATTGATAAATGAGATAATTGTATTATCTCAATTTAATTTTAAATTTAATAACTGACAGTGAGATAGCCCGAAGACCTTTATATGTAAAGGGCTTTCTCTAAGGGGAAGACAAGCCTTGAAACGCGTGACCATTTGATTATAATATCACTTACGAGACACCATACTTAAAAAATATATCATTTTGACGCTCAAACAAAATATCTTTAATTATGGTAAAACGTTTCGGTAATGTGATTTCTATTAAGCTTTTAATTTTTGCTCAGTAAATATAGTCTTCACTTAAAAACTTAATAACCTACCCCATACTCTGTTTGGAAGAATTTTAGAACATTTTTTTTAAATTAAAGAAAAATTAAAATTTCTTGTAAAGCTAAAAGAAAAATGCACACAATTCTTGTAAAAATTCTTTATTCATCGAAATATATATATATATATATATATATATATATATATATATATATATATATATATATGGGGGGTGCGTGCGTGTGTGTGCTAACCAAATTTAAGAGTCTTTAATCGTGAAATCATTTACTTATACCAATACCTTTGTTCTTCAAAGTAGACCCCTTGAGCAAATATAATATTACAAAGTATGTTGCAGAGATGATAGCTTAAAAAGGTTTTATGGCATTCGTTTGGAGCTATCATTTTATCTATATTTTATTGCATATTTTATTTTACAAGTTTTGACTTTTTTGTATAAGTCATGATCCTTAACCTATAAATATTTGTTTTAGTTTTATGTTAAGATTCTTTTACTCATTAACGTTTATGATTAGAAAGCATTTAACTCATTGGCAACATAGCGATTTATTAGTCGTAACATCCACAAAATAGCACTAATGTAATAAAAGTTGATACGAATACAAATGACTTTTACTCGTTACACTTGTCTTAAAGATCATAAAAGTATGAGATAAGCGTTCCACTTCAGCCATTTATTGTTATTATTATTGTACAGCTATGTGTTGTTTGTTAAGGGTTAAGCAGCAGCTT
Organism: Acanthosepion esculentum; assembly: GCA_964036315.1. Classification (NCBI taxonomy): domain Eukaryota; kingdom Metazoa; phylum Mollusca; class Cephalopoda; order Sepiida; family Sepiidae; genus Acanthosepion; species Acanthosepion esculentum. The sequence continues at coordinate 27,566,545 of OZ038520.1, read as the reverse complement.
TTTAGCGGAACATTTTTTTTTCATTTTTTTTTGGGGTGGCGGTGAGTGATACATGTATATATTTCCATAGAATATTGGATATCCTTGTGATTCAGTACTATTGATTTTATTGTGAGCTACTGTACAGGTTTCCTTTGTAAACTTGTTTCGTTCAAATAAAATTACTTTATAATAATAATAATAATAATTAAACTGTAGAAAAGGCAACAGGAAGCTAGTCTCCACTACTTTCCCTAATAATGTATGATAATTCATAGACAAAAAAGTTATCTATCGAGAGTAATATTCGCCTATGTCCTGAAGGAGCATGACATAAAATGGTTCATTTTCCCATTATATCAATCTAGAATTTAAAATTATTTTGTTTTCTTTTGTTTGAACATCCTTTAAAATTACGTTTCACCACTTTATGAGATTTTCTTACCAAAGTGAAGTAACCCTCACTGTTGTAAGAGGAAATTTCGCTAACTGAAATTATCGTGAAATAGACTAATCAAACGCTGAAATCCCATTCAGAAACAACAGAAAGTAAAAAATATGTTTGTAAATAGCATGTACATAATAAATAATTTTAAAGTCATCTTATTCATCATATAACACACACCACTAATTTGGTAAATAATATCTAGGAAAAAATAATAATATACATCTTATGATTTTTCGATGCTTATATAACGGTTTTTTGACTTGTCATTATTTTTATTTGTAATCTTAATTTAATCATTTTTAATTATATATGCTTAATTCTGGAGTCCTTAGAGGACTCGTGTGTGAAACAGGAGAATTCAGGCGTTATTCGAGTAGTGGTTATCCATCAATTAGGCTATAAGATTTTGGGTGATGCTTGAAGGAATTTGGTGGTTAGGTAGGATATGACGTAATGTACTTTAATTACAAATCCATTATTCATGCTTCATTATTATTTGGCGTACCTTTCATCTTTTTTCATCAAATGTTTTTTATGAATGGATAATAAAATGGATATTAAAATTACTTCTACTCTTATTAATTTTTGACTAGTATTTCTTTCATCTTAATTTTAGTTGCTTTTAATTACAACTATTCAAACCGTCACTCTACGGCCATTAGAGTGGTAATAAAGAATAAGCCTCTCTACTGATTGTGTTACTAGAGCCAAGAATTACAAAAGAGAATAACTAGCCATATGAGATCATTCATTATAATAAAAATGAGTGAGCTCATATTGTTAGAATCTGAAAAAATTCTTAACATTGTGATTATCGGCAAAATGTTACTCATTTTTATCCTAACATCCAGACTGATAGTAAATAGTATAGATTAATAATAAAGAACAATTGGCGAAACTCGCATCCTTTTTTTCCGGGAAGTTATTTCCGAAAGCGACATATGCCTTACCGATTAGGCTACGGATCCTTAAGGCTGATAGGCAATGAAATATAACAATAAAGCCATTCCTATCTTCTTTGACTGAATGATACATCGTTATCTTACATATTTATTAGTAATGATGTTGTTTTTGCTTTTATTACTTCGATAGAGCATCTTAATTTTCGACGTATTCCTATTACCCTAATTTCAGTTGCTTTTTTATTGCAACACTCTAACCGTAGTCCGGCGGTCTGAGTTGCTGCAATAAAATGCAACTGAAATTAAGATGAAAGAAATAAAAACCAAAAATTAAGACAATTGAGAATGTTTCATATAACAATTAAATTTCAAATAATATTGTACCTAATAGTGCAATTATATAAAAACAAAACAATAACCTAATATGACAGTGCAGAGAGAGGTCAGAACTAAATAAATAATGTATCTCTCTCTCTCTCTCTCTCAATACATACATATATAAATATATATATATATATATATATATATATATATATATATATATTCACACACATATGTATACATATATATATATATATATATTCACACACACACACACATATATATATATATATATATATATATGTATATATATATATATATATCTGTGTGGGAGAGAAAGAGAGAGTGAGGGAGGGAGAGAGATAAAATATACTTGATGCAATAGCTTAATGATCGTCTAAATTGCGCAAAAATAAAAATAATACTGACATCTCATTTTAACAGATATATTTACCAAAATTGCACAAAAATATCCTGAAATACGAAAGAGGAAATTTATTCAATAAAATCGCCATTGCCTTCAACCACGGCCTCCAGATGCCTTCGGAATCTCCTGCAACTCTTCTCTCCTTGTTTAAGTTGGCAAATGCTGCCATAACCCGTGCCTTCAGTTCATCTTTGGTGTTACAAGGCGTTTCCTTGGTCTCTCACACAATTGCACCGCACACATAATAACCAAGTGGGGTGTTAGATGGTCAGATGTAAGGGATGAAGTGGTCACAGAAATCGTTTGATAGCCATGACTGGGTTATCCTGTTTGTGTGGCATGTTGTAGAGTCCTGTTGCTAGACATAAGTTGTTCTTGTAGCCACCATCTTCACCCAGGGCAGCACGACCTCCTAAAAGAACTTGATGTAGGTCAGCATGTTGATTTTGAGGCCCACACCAACAAATTCGTGAGTTCTTTTCTTATCAGAACGATCATAGTGAGTTTTCCGACCTGCCGTATCTTCGTAATTACCATTAGACTCACCCAACACTTTTCTAATCCTCTACACTATCTTCAGATTGACACCCAAAAACTCGGAAATGTTTATATTGGAGCTTCCGATGCGAATTCCAAGCAGTACAGCATGCTGTTTCCAAATTTCTGGAGGGGTGAATTTCACTATGGTGCTCTTTTTCTCACTTACAGTGTCCAACTGAGCCTAGTATACAGTACAGTCGACAAATCAAAAACAAAAAAACCGCTTACCCAAAATTAAAAATATAAAAATGACGATAATTTAACCACCGCACCCTGTAATTTTAAGATGTGTTACATTCATGAGTAAAAGTGCTCAATAAACAATGATAGACCGTGTGTATATGTGAGTGGATACTGAGACCAGCACCGAGTAGCAACAGTCTGTTCCATTCTTGAACGCAATCTCCAGGCCATGTGCGTTGATTTGTAGCTTGGCTATTTATATATGCTGGCAAGTTGGGCATTATGGGAAGTAAGGTCAGGTATTTCCGGTTTATTTTGTTACTCTAACGGTTATTTGATAGGTGGGACCGGTTATATTTTAAATTGTTCTAAAGTTTATTGAATGAAAATAATTATAGACCATAATGTGGTTATTTCATAGTGATTGTATTGGGTTGTAAGATAGCTTTTAAGCTTTAATTCATTATTTACCATTGATTGTTTAGCATATCTTGTATCTACGCATTAAATATTCGCAGTTGACTGTTACTAAATTTACTTAATTGTAGTTATTTGTGTATTAGTATAGTTTGTTAATTTATTATTTATTGACTTTATTTTATTTGTTATTTTTTATTATTTTATATATTTATTTTATTTTATACATACATATGAAGGGTATAGAGATTTTATCACCTGCTGCCCATAAAACTGTCGTAGCACAATCAGTTAGAGCACTTGTCACAGTAAAATGGACTTCTTGGGGGGGAAAAGGATATGAGTTTTGTCGCGAGCCTATTATTTATTTTTGATCCGCGATGTTTAGCAATGATTATAGGCTAACGGTCGGAGTTGTTGCAATATTATTCGAATGAACTTAAAATGAAATAAATATCAGTACAAAATTAATAAGCGTTAAACACATATTTTCTTTTATAAAATTTCCGAAAAAATGTCATCAGCAAAAAAGAAAAGTAACATAGGAACATACTCTCACATTAATATATAGATCATAGAGATAATGTGGATTTGGAAATGTACACACATTAAATACAGTGTAACCCGGATATAAGAGAGTTGTCGGGACCGGAGAAGAAGTATCTTATATCCGGGTTTCTCTTATATCCGGGTTTGGTCTATTTTGTTTACGTAAGTATGGCTCTAATTTGGGACCAGAGAAAATCTCTCTTATATCCGGGTTTCTCTTATATCCGGGTTACACTGTAATTGTAATGCTAACATTTACGGTACCATTTTTAATATTTGTTTGCTGACATCACTAATATTGTCTTGAATTTTTATTATTATTGGATGAAACATTGTCCGGCCTCGATAATTTTTATTAGTATTTCTTTCGTCTTAATTGCGACTAGGAAAAAAGGACTTTATTTGTAGTTACAATACGAAATAGTTGAAATTAAGTTGAGAATATACTAGTAGAAGTCAATTATAATTCACAATGATTTATCAAACGATTTTAATTTATGACAAAATTTCAGCAAAATTTGCGAAGTGTTAAAAAGAAAATAAAAAATAAAGTAGCTATTTATTTAAAATTTTGTATACGATATATGATATTGTTTTGAAATAATCAAAAGAAGAAGGGATAATTATGTTCCCGAAAAAAGCTTTCAATAGAAAGGAAGTAACTTCGAAGATTTTCTCGTGGATAATATTTAATTATATTCGGTTCTGTAATAAGTATAACCTCTCATTTACTATATTTTTTAAAAACCTCCATCGCTTATAAGTTCCCTGTAAACTCTCTAGAAAAAAAAATTCAGTTTGAGAAAATTAATATTAAGAATTACGAAACCGTTTTTATACAGATTCTAAGACTTCGTTAAAATTATAATTCATTGAATTCGGATCATATGCAATCAAATAAACCTCTCCTTGTGATTTTAAAAGTATTTTAAGAGAAATAGACATTCGAGGGTAGTTTCAATATTCTGTTGAATAAAAGAAAGCCCTTGTAGCAGTTGTGCAAAAATGCAAATTTCAATATAAACAGGAATTAGAACGATTTAAGCATAAAACACACTGAGATGCTACGCGAAAAAGATGTGTTTCTGACATGCCAAAACAAACATTTCGCTCTTTCCATTACAACGTGAGAGTAGTGATAAAAATAATAACAAACTGTTTATTTCTGCTATGAAGATGACTAAACGTTACTATGAAAATCTTGAAGAAGGCAAAATAGATAACGCAGATAAAGAAAAACGTAATTCTGCAGTTGGTCGTAGATAAAAAAAACATCTCATCTATGAGTAGCACTGTTTGATTGACTTGTAGACATACGCATGTATTTGAATGCAAATGAAACTTCGATATTATTGATGCCTTTTCGCAATCAGTTCATGATGTATAGTCATGAACTGATTGCCAATTGAGCGTTCGAAACATGCTTTATAAAGTTTATATTTATTGGCGGCAAAACTGTTGATATACAAGAAAACAGTAAAATCATAGGAATTCCTCAATTAATCAAATATTGTTTTCCTATAATCATTTCTGTTTGTTTAGTCTTTCTTTATAAAAAGTGTTAGTTGTGGATGCCCAGTTAATTACATTTCCTTGATTATATCGTTAGACTTATTTTTCTTTTGCAAATGTTATAATGATGTATAAAAGTACTTATTTTAAGCTGGACCTCAAAGCTGCTGAAGTTGCTCGCAGACATCAGAATTTGGAAGGATATCGACAAATATTCAGATATCCAAATTGTTTCAGATTTTTTGAAAGTTGAGACTTATATTTTGCTTTTCAAATTAACGTAATAGAAAAATAGTAGTCTATTATTTTTCTATTGCGTTACTTTAAAAAGCAAAATATAAGTTTATCTGAATACGAGCCTTCGAAAACTTTCAGAAGGAGCAGTATCATTTAAAGATTTTATATTGAGAGCATTTAAAACATTCAGGATATCTAGAAATCGAGAATATTCTTAAGTTACCCTAATATCTAAAATTAATTAACAGACACATACTTGACCTATATTTTAGTTATAAAATAGCTCACGGATGAAAACTCTCTAACACAAAAGTAATTGTTTCATATTCTTATAGAGACAATAGTTATGTCAAAACCGCATATGATACGATGATATCTGACATATATAATTCACGCCTAATCATACGCAAATCGGCTGTACTATCTGAATGGCTATCCAGAAATAATAGCGTTAAGAATAATAGTGAAGTCAGTCATTCTCATGGCTGTCTTTATTTTTGCATTAATTCAACTTATCAGAAAAAGTACGGGTTGGCGTGCCACATATTTGGGGAGTAAAATGTTGCTGGATCTGTTAAAAAAATTAGATACAGATCGCAAATGCTGGGTCGTGAGAAAGTGTGCGGAAAATAACTCTGAGAACAATGACAAGCAGAACGAGCAAACTGGCGTTGATAGAGCTCGAAGAAGAGATACGCTAGTAAGTAAATGTATAGATAAAGTAGTGTATGTACATCCAATCGATTTGTCTGTTAAGAAAAAATAGCTTCTCTCTATGTAAGTGAGAGCGTGCAAAATTACACATATATCGACGTACGCATGTATGCAAGCATGATGGCAGGCATTATCTATCTATCTATCCATCTATTCATCTATCTATCTATCTATCTATCTATCTATCAGTCAGTTCGAATTAAAACACAAATACATTTACAGAGAGATAAAGAGAGAAAATTGGATGATATTAAACCTAGTCAAGTCTAGAATAACATCAGTGTTTATATATTAGCCTGATTACACAATATTGTATGTGTATGTGAGCGCGTAAGGTTCGTATGTGTATGTGCACACATTTAGATATATAAACAGGAAAACAAATATTTACAGGATGTGAATCACACACACACACACACATGCATATATATATATATATATATATATATATATATATATATATATATATATATATATATATATATATATATACACATACATATATATAATCTATAACTCTGTCTAAACATTCGATTCTCCCTTCATCCATCAAACCTAATATTCTCAAGAAATTACTTCACTCTTGCACAACTAAAGTCCCTTTCTGCAGCCATAATGTCAATATTTATCCTCAAACTAAAAGCGTTAGCATGGGAAATCCACTCGGACTGTTTTTTTCTAAATATTACATGTTTTATGTTGAAAACAAGTATTTGAAATATTTAATAAACCCAAAATATACATCAGCTATGTAAATATGTTTTATTTTAGCCGAAAATAAAAAAAAACGAAATCCATAATCTCAAAACTACATTTGCCAAAAACTCATTAACTTACCCTATGAACTTAGTCAAAAAATAAACTCCCATTCTTAGACGTTCTTGTAGAATCTTTTAATAACACATTCACTGCATCGTTATGTAAAAAAACACAAATAGAAAAATGTCCACTTAGATATAAAATATGTTATAAAAATCTCTCGTAAAGTACACAACAATGTGACGATTTTATTTAAATCGACCTTCTGTTGTAAAGTAAAATATAAACTCTTAAAACTATTGCCATTGTAGTGAGTTAATTTTTGCATTGATGTTCCACATTCGTGTTCTTGTGTCAGACAAAGATAAGATTAAGATTAGTAAATAATTATCATGCATGCATATCTTAATTCGAAGTAACGGTGTGAAAACGAAGCACGCAGATCTTTTCTGCCGCAGTGAGGTAATTTCCCCTTACGCGTTGTAATCTTCTGGTCTCGTTCCAGAATAAACTATGACGGCTGCCATACTGGGGAGTAATAATGAGCACTCTTATCTAATAGATCATTACTACTGTAGTGAGTTATTTTCCTTTCATTTGTAACTATGTTCCAGACTAAGCTTAGTAGATTACTATTAAATTATTAGGCACGGTGAAGTAATGGATAGCGTCTCGAATTGAGGAATCGGATAGCCGAGTTCGAATTCCAGTCAAATCTATTGCATCCACTTACGTGTTAAAACCCATGGGAAAGGTTGAATCCTCTTCTTCTCCCACCAGTTATGGATAAGTACCAGAACAGACTGGGTTCTGTAGCCTTGGATGGCAACTGGTCTACCGCAGAAAGAAATGGCAATCTACTGTGAAAATCTGTATGATATATGATCACCTAAGCGTGTATCACGTATGACACATAACTGACTGAACTGAGATTACTTAATAATTTTAATAGTAATTATTTTAATAATAATTCTAGTAGTAGATAGCAACTTAAAGATATTAATAATTTTCATGATAGAAACTTAAAGATAGTAATGATTTTAATAGTAGATTACTTAAGATTATCCAAGTAGATTACTTAATAATAATTATGACTTAGTAGATTACTATTCTAGACTAAGCGTAGTAGATTAGTATTATTGGTATCTTATAGTAGAATAAAGGGAAACAAAATAGTGTAGAGAACATTGATATAATGAATTCATTTCTCAGTTGGTGCTCCACGGTCTTGGCTTCGTGCTAGGTTTAGCTAATTTATGCAATAGTATAGTAACCTTAGTGTGAAAAAATGATGACTCAGTTAATTTCACAGTTATTATTTTTTTAGCAAGTTCGATTGCTAGTGAGTACTCTATACATATCGTTTTGAACCAGACTAAAGTAAGTTACATAATGTGTAAAAGACGAGTAACAATATATGTGCGTGTGTGCATGCCTGTGTATGCATATTTATATATGTGTGCTTGTACGTGAGTCTATGTGTTTGTATGTTTTCTGTGGGAGTGTGTAGTTATGTGGGTATGCGTATGTAGATGTCTGTCACTGCAGATGTTCGTGGGTATATTAGCACGCGTGCAAATATTTTCTGCGCGTGTGTGCCTGTGAATGCACCTATATATGTGTGCACTTGTGGATTTCTTTTGATTATGTTTGTATACAATGATTCATTCTTTCATATCTGCTTATAAATATATGTATATGTTATGTAGTATGCGCTTGTCTCTTAAAGTATTTCTATAACTCTACATTCTCCAAATTTCTAACTGAAGACCTTGAAAGATGTCAGTTAGTGTTGATCATCATGCAGTAGACGCCCGGAACCAAACGATGTAGGATGGCAGAGATTTCCACATTAATGACTAACCATACCTTTTATATCCCCTACTTCCTATAATCTCCACGTCATTACAACTTCAGTTCTGATTTCTCAGTGTGAAGACAGGGGTCATGCTTCACTGCAAGCCGGACACCGAGTAGCCAACGCTGGAGATTGAATTAAACACAGCAAATATTGTTTGGATTCCTTCTATGCCAGAATCCGTTGACGTTAAATTAAGAACGGGCACTTTGTGTGCAGTAGATCAGTTGTTGTTAATTTACATGTTCACTGTTTTGACTGAAGTTGGTCATCTATAAAAAAAGGGGGAAAAAGAAATAAAATGTGCTGGAGAGAAAGAATAAAATTCAGATTCAGTCTTGTTTATTGACATACAAAAAACGACAAATGAAATGAAAAAAGTAAGAAAAGAAAAGACACGCTTATCAAGATAGAAGTGAATCAAATATTTTCTAAATGAAAAAACGTTGAAGAGGAACTTTGGAGTGTTATATATGTGGATGTTATAGAAAAATATTTAGCAATAAAATTGTGCAGACTACAGAGTCGCCTTTAAGTACAATTAAAGCTACTATTTACTAAGTGGGTAAATGTAAATATAAAATATAAAAGCGTAAATATAAATTTCATACTATTTAACAAATAAAATAAAAGATTTAAACAAAAAATTATTTGTTTGAAGCTTATTTGAAAACTATTTTATTATTTGGAAAAAAAAACTACTGAATTTTGAATGATTTTACGAAATGGAGTATTTTCACACAAAACTTTTCAAGATTTTTATATTCTTCATTTTTTAGTTCTATTTTTAGTTTTGTTTTTTGTTTGTTTCGTCTTCTATCAATGCATTTTATAGTTAATACATTTTCTTTGGATATTTAAATGATTTTTATTTTGATTAAATGGCGTAAATTCAGAACAAAAACGTTGAATTTCAAAAATGGAGTTTGAATCTTGTTAAAAATTATAGAAAAATGCCAACACTAGACGATGAATCTTGCAGGAAATTTTGAATAATTAAAAGCTGTTCTATTCATTCATGACATATGGAAACAAAAATAAAACTTGAAAAACAAAAAATATAGAAAAGACAGTTGTAGAGGAAACGGAATCATCAAACTTCCTTTTATTAAAACAGGCTCCACCATCTTCTACAGAAACCATTAATAGCACTGATATATATTAACTGTTATAACCCATCGTTTATCATTAATTTTAAATTCAGCTTTTACACTAATTCTGAGCACTAATGTCACTATCACCAGCATTATTGTTTTTACCATAGAAAAACAGACATTAAAATCATCACTATCAATATATATATATATATATATATATAAATATAAAAGTGGACATGGAAGTCAGCACTTAGAGGCGACAGTCTGTTTCATGCTAGTGCAATCGTCAGGCGACTAGTGCTGTTATTTTTCTCGGCTATTTATATAAGGGTCAGTGGTGCATTATGGGTAGTCTATTTTGGCGGTTGCTTTTACCGGAAGTGGCTTATTTGTTTATTTATTTATGTCAAATTGTTTTGCTTGTTTTTTGTTTGTTTTTTTATTTTTATTTTTATTTTTTATCTTATATATTTATTTATTTATTCTTTTATTTTGATCGGTGTTTTTGGTTAACGTAGTAAAAATTTGTTTATATAGCTTATTGTTGGTAGTCTATAATGGCCGTCATTACCGGAAATCGCTTGTTCGCTTATTTATTTGGGTCAAATTGTTTTGCTTGTTTTTATTTATTTTCATTTTTATTTATTTTTTTTTTTTTTTTTTTATCTTATATATTTGTTTATTTGTCATTGATTAAATCTGTTTGTTGAATTTGTGGTTTTTTCTGACTATTATTTAGGTGGGAACAGTTTTTAATTTATCTATTTAGGTTGGTTATCTTTATTTGTTTTTGTTTTGTTTTGTTTCTTAAACGGCTAGTATATCGTAATCGGTTGTTAGTTTATTTATATATTTGGATGTATTTAGATCGATTTATTATACTTGTTGTTATTTATTTGTTACACTATATCTTTTTGGCTTTCGGTTTTTAAGTAACGTAGTATATTATCTTTTATTAATGTTTTTTTTTTTGTTTTTTTTGTTGTTTTTTTATAACAGTTATAACTTTCGTCCGTTCTTTTGTTTTGATTTTTATTTCGTATATTCTAACAGGTGTGGTTTTATGATTTGTTTGGAGTAATTTATTTTGCTTATTTTATTGTTGTTTGTTTATATATTTATTTATTTTAAGTTACGTAGTAAAAATTTGTTTTCATGTCTACATTTTGAGATTAGCTCGGATCTTTTATTTAATAATTTATTTTGATCTGGGAAGGTAATGATAGCTATTTTTTCCTCCAAGCAAAGTTTGCAGGTTTTTGATAGGTTGTTGTAGGCTGATGATTTTTTCCTTATTTTCAAAGATATTTTTGGCGTGGTGTGTGTTTTGTTTTTTATTTCCCAGATATACTTAGAAAGCATTGTGCTGTTCGCATATTTACTATTTGTGAAAGACATTTTGTGTACATAATTTCTTTGTTTCCATGGTCCTTCGGTTACTCCTATATATACTTTTTCTTCATTATCTGCTGATTTTGTCGTGGCTTGGTAGATTACGTTGTTTTGTAAACAATTACCGTTTAAGGGACATTCGTTTTTTATTCTGCAGTTGCACGTGGGTTTAATTTGTTCGTGTGGTTTGTTAATAATTTTTCTGTTGTGCTTTTTTATTATTTGTGCCATGTTCTCGGTGCAACTGTAGCTGATTTTTACTGTGTTTTTGTTGAATATTTTGTGTAGGGTGCTTGATTCCGGGAAGTGTTTGTGTAAAAGCTTGAAGAATATTTTTCCTATGTTTGTTTTTACGTTTTTGCTGTACGGTGGGTTGAACCATATGATATTTCTTTTTCTGTTGGTCTTTTTTGTGTTCTGTGGTGAGTATGTGAGTGTTGCTGGGAATCCGCTATCTTTTAGGGCTGTTTCGTAGTCTTTCTTGGCCTTGTTAAATATAGATTCATCGGAAGAATTGTCGGAAAGCCTGCGGTTAATCGATTTAGGTATCTGTTTGATTATAGAAGGCGGGTGGTTGGAGTATATATGTATGTACTGTGGTTTATCATTCGGTTTTCTGTATGGTTTGTGTGTGCCTTTTCTTAGGTTGAAGGTGACATCTAGAAAATCTACTTCGTTTAGGTTAGTTTTTATATCTATCTCGAATCCGTTATTTTTGAAAATGTTAATTATTGCTTTTCTAGTTTTATCAGTCTTTTGTTTGTTGCAGTTTCTTAAGATTATCAGACCGTCATCTCTGTAGAGCCCTGTGTCATTTCTATCTATTATTTTGCTTAATTCGTGTAGTAAGTAAATGCCTACGATTTCGCATGTCTCTGCACCGTCAAAGCTTCCCATTGTAGTGTCAAATATCCCATCTTTCTTTATCCATGCTTCTTCATGGTGAAATAATAATGATTTACGTGAGTGCTTAATGATGTCGATTTCGTTTGGTTTTATTGTTATTTGTTCCTGAGCTAAGTTGATGGCCTTATCTAGTGTACGTTCTGTTATGGATGGGTAAAATTCTTTTATGTCTAATTGTAGGAAGTGGCAATTTTGTTTGTTATTTATGCTGTTGAACCAATCAATGGTTGTTTTTGTGTTTTTCCACTGGTTTACTCCTAACTTCTTCCTAAGTTCAGAATTAATTCTTTCTAGTATTGTTTTACTTATTTTACCTAGTTCGCTTTTGGCTGGGTTTATGAGTCTGCATGCAGGGTTGGTTTTGAAATTTTCCTTGTGGTCTTTTAGTGTGATAAAGGCTTGCGTCTTGCTCATGCAACTTATTCGGTCATCTAGGTCTAATTTTTGAGCGATTGCTTTAGCTTCTTTATTTATATCGTGTTCTATTGTTTTGGGTGCCTTTTTGTATGTTTTGGTTATGTTGTTCTTTAGTAATTTATTGTGCGTAGGAGGGGTTAGTTTGTATAAATTTCTTGTTTTGTCGGCTGCGATAAATACATTTGCTGAACTATTTATTTTAGCTATATCTTCTTTTAGCTTTTTTTGGAATGCATCTTGTTTTTTATGGAATTTTATGTTTCTAACTAGGTCAGTTAAGTCCTTCTCGAAGTCATCTAATTCTTTTTGTTGCGGGGGACATTTTCTTGTTTTGAACCCGTATTTTTCCTTGAGTGTATTATTATTATTGTGAAGATCTTGGTTTAAAAAATGTGCTTTCCATCTCATTCTTTTTATGAAACTTTCTGTTTTTTCAAATAATTTTAGTTTATATATGTAAGGGGAAGGGGTGGGTATGTTTTTTAGTGAGTAGTCGAGGCTAAATTTTTCTATGTCCATGTTGTGTTATAAATGTAGCGAAAGTGCTCTACTGATAATCAGGAGCTGAATATGCAGAAATATAGTCTTAAAGTGTGCTATATTTATGGGGTAAAGTGCTCAATATCAGAGATAGAGCGTGTATAAATATAAAAGTGGACATGGAAGTCAGCACTTAGAGGCGACAGTCTGTTTCATGCTAGTGCAATCGTCAGGCGACTAGTGCTGTTATTTTTCTCGGCTATTTATATAAGGGTCAGTGGTGCATTATGGGTAGTCTATTTTGGCGGTTGCTTTTACCGGAAGTGGCTTATTTGTTTATTTATTTATGTCAAATTGTTTTGCTTGTTTTTTGTTTGTTTTTTTATTTTTATTTTTATTTTTTATCTTATATATTTATTTATTTATTCTTTTATTTTGATCGGTGTTTTTGGTTAACGTAGTAAAAATTTGTTTATATAGCTTATTGTTGGTAGTCTATAATGGCCGTCATTACCGGAAATCGCTTGTTCGCTTATTTATTTGGGTCAA
>OZ038520.1:27537858-27547858 GCA_964036315.1 Acanthosepion esculentum | reverse complement strand
ATTCTATATTCGAGATCCAAATAAATATATACAAATGTAATTAAATACTATTAATCAGTTACGTAAATCATGTTATTCTTACATATAATAGTCCTTGGTACATCGACTGCATGAATTCAAACGTAGTACTAGTCTGTTAACTAGGTCTCATTGTTTTACTGTTGAAATAGCGAGATGTATCCGTAAACTCTATTCTAACAATTTATTTTCTCGTCTGTGGAGCTATTTTCCGGTTTCTTGCTCCCCTGTCATTTACGATCTTTAAACATCTAAAAGCAATGCAAAACGCTATCTCTTGTTTTCATGAAATACTGTTCTTTTATTTTCTCTCACTAAGGTCTGCTTATTATCCTTCACTCTCAGTTACACCTTGTTTGGGGTGAAACAACTAAAGCATCCATGATTAAAGGTAATTTTTCATTCCCAAACGATAAAATTCCATGAGTTCCGATGAAAAAACTGAAACACTTGAAATATTGCTTCCTTACTTTCCTGACACCAAAAGAATGTACTCTTGAACAAAACAGTTTTTATTAGCTTAATATTCTTAAGTAATATCTCGCATTGTTATATGACAAAACAGGGGTAAAGTTTTAAAGGTAAAAAAAATACTCAGTGTCATGCAATATAAATTGTTGAGAACCAATGTCTCTCACATCTTGAAGAAACATGGCACATAAAGAAGTACTTGAAATATATTTAAATGGGTATTTGCAGAGAGTCTATACCCAGCAGACTAGTATTGCTATAACATTACGAGTTTCCCACATTTGTGGCCTTAAAAAATACTAAGATAAGTGCAGTGAATACTATATCTACTATAGATCATAAGCAAGCTCATTTTGCACAGAAATTTAATTTAATAACTTTAATCCTTACCGAGTACTTCACAATTATGGTATTTTGTCAGACTAATTCAAGACTGTACCAAACAAAGTCTCTTTGGACGTCTGTCATAAAACGATCGTTACCAAGATATTGATGCAAAACCGCACTATAGTATAGAGATTATGTTAGAATAAGCTAATCCTAGTAAATATCTACTAGCAATTCAAGCTTTCATATCTTTCTTATTTACTATCATTATTTTAATAAAATTCAACAATTTAGTATAAATATTATCAATTTACAATAGCTTAATGGATATTTAGTGATATTAAATGTCTTACGAGTTGATAAAATGAAGTATTGTATCTTGAATAATATTAATTTACTAGATCACCCTGCAGCACTGTAACCCTGTGATCCTTTCGGTCATACTTCGAGAGTAAAATATGATATAATATTACGGCTAAATAAATATGAAATATATAGACAATACTTTTCAATTAGAATCCAATAGTGCACTTAACAAATACATAAAATAAATAATGGATAGTATTGTATAATTAATACTGTTTATTTATATTGTTTATTGTATATAAGTAAAATATATTGCATCCTCAAGACGGAAGAAATGAAAATGTGTAAACTTCAGAATGATGAAATTCACTGCGAGATTGCTGAAATAATAGCTTTAATAGTTGCCTCCCTTGAAAAATCGCTTCAGTTAGTTTGCTGTCTTTATTTTTTTTCTTCTTTTACTTGAGCGTAAACAGAGACCTCAAAGTATATCATTCAGTTGCGAATCACACGGATTATTTTCGCATTCTTTAACTTAGCGTATTTTAAAGGGATGTTAATTCAATACCTCTAGCTACAACATACTGATTCGGCTACTTAAACAAAACCAGACTCTTAGTATTATATTGATAATGAATAATTTATTCGACAGCATGAAAAGTCTTCGTTTTTAGGCCTAACAGAATAAAGGAACACTATAATTATATGGTATGAAATTAATGTTTGAAGAGCTACAATTTTATTTCATGTGATCTCTAGGTGAGATTCAAGATAACAATTTTTTTTCGAAATAAAATTAAAGCAATAATGATCCGTTTTAGGCCAGTAGAGAATGAAGCCAAGTTGGTCAATTCACATAACCTACGATTTTGAGGGGGTCATGTTCTTGATAGAGGCAAATGCAGACCTTTTGGTAAACAATATTAGTCCTGTAAAGAGATTCAAAAGTGGGTCCATTAACAAATATTAATATTTTAATGGAAATTCATCATGGGTTTACTACTGATTACAAAAGTACTTAGTAGACATATTGAAACGGGGCTTACATTTTCCACCTTCTCTTGACATATTACCAACTTTGCAAGGCTATGATCCCTCTGTAACTTTTAGACAATATTTTTCGTTGGTGAAGATACGAATGTGAACAGCTTTTTTCCAGATTAACATGTTCTAGTAATTACTAAAATACTTAACCCATTATCAACAGTTGTTGAACAATAAACCTGCAATGACGGAAATGTTCGTCATCCGCAGTTAGTAGTTTAATTGCAACTTATTAAGCATAGAAATTTTATTTGACCAAAAGATTTGTTGGAATGCAGATGATTAAACATCAGAATTCGCAGACAAGTTATATGTCCAAATAAGTAAACTGTTTTCAAAAGGAAATACATGCACATTCACTGTGAAGAGCCAAATATGAATAAACTGAGATAGATAGATAGATAGATAGATAGATAGATAGATAGATAGATAGATAGATAGATAGATAGATAGATAGATATGAACAAAGTGTGATAGAAACAGTGTGTGATGAGTAGCTTGATAAAGAGACTAAGATAGCTAGTTAGATCTTATTTGTGCATTTTAGGACTATAGAGTTATAAATATGTGATAATTGTGTCTATGATCATTACATTAATTACATTAAGCGATTTACTTTGTGAAAAATTAAATTTAAGTTCATATAGGAGGAACTACCAGTGAAAGAAAACTATGGTTGAAGCAAACGGTTATTTTGTAAGAAAATAAAATCGCAATAAATTTTTCCTTTCCCCAAGATTTTTTAATGAGATCAATGTATCACGTTTTCAGCAAGACATATGACATGAAGAACACCTATCAGCCATTATTTAAAAGCGCTAGTGTATATCTTCTAAAACAGAGACCTCCCACAGCACCACCTGTTATTTCTAACACTCATATTAGAAAAGTATCACGTTTCTAGCATCTGCGATTATTTTTATGACAGTAAGGGAATAAACGCATTTACATGTCTGTGTGTGTGAAAAAATGTGAAGAATTCGGCTATGATTTAGACTGAGATTTTCTTTAAGACACCATTTTGTTCTAAAAGCATCAGACATCAGCTCTAATTATGTCAGTCTAGTGTTTTCTCACTGTTAGTTTGGGTTAGGTCCCCAGAAAACCAAGAAAAGATAGAAACAAGGCGTTTATTATAAGGCAAGAGCTATGATTTGGTCATGAACATTTCAGTATGCCAAATACTAAATAGTCGTTTAATCCCAAGAATCTAAAACAGTGGTTATAAAATCAGAACAAATAATTATACTGAATACCAATTAGCATAGAATTTGTGATCATTAGCTACAGTTATTCCATTATTGATCATTAGTTGCAGTTATTCCATTATTTCATTCGCATTATTCATTAGCATTATATTCTGCAATTATTTTTAACCTGACGACATATTTGAAACATTTAAAATTAATATATTCAATAGCTTTTGACTGTATAAAAAACGATAAAAACAGATATGCCAACGATCATTCCGGATTATAAATATTCTTATCTGATAACCGATGCAGTCAGTAATGAAAGCATATATGAAATCAATATTTCATTTCGTTAATATTTATTGCATAATATATAATAATTTGGTGAACAGTTTATTTTTTAACAACATTTAAAAGTGGATGGTCTCCTTTGGTCTTCCACTGGGATCATAATAGTAGTTCGTCAGAAATGATGGTATATGTTGTTAAGTCCTTATTACTGAAAGGATTTCACATATGAGACGTTAAATATATTTTTTTCAATAATTATACTTTAAGTTTCTTTCTTAATTAATTAATTATTTAATGCTCACATGCTATATTTTTATCTATGCTCGGCCTACTGATGTTTATCATAAACAGTGATTCCTTCAGACGTCTAATTCTCTAGAGTTCTCAATTTATTACATTCTACAGGAAATGGTTGTCATACTTTTCATTACATAAATGATCAGCCATTACTGATTTCTGATTCTTAATTACGGCTTTTAAATTTTCCTTCAGCTTTACTTTTAGAAATCAGTTGTTTTCATATTTTTATATCTTCAAGGAGTGAAATACCCAAAGTTCTTGGTTAAGTTTTTCATAAAAATGAACTGCTTCTGAATATTGGACTAAATTAGTATAGCCTGAAGATCATCTGGGTCTTTTCCAACATGGTCTTAACCTAAGAGAGAAGGACCATAATAATCTTTCAGCCTTCCTCTTCGACACTTCTGCGTGCAGAAGTTCTTGTTATGCTTACCAGTTAGTTGTTGGGTGATGCTGAATCACCATATATGATTTTTTTGCATGATGCTGAAGTCATCAGATGTTTCCTTTCTTTACGCTTTATGTATGGTTGGAGTTGATGTTAAAATGTTGCCCAGCTTCAATAAATATTCCGTGCGAGTTATTAGCATATTCAGAAAGGTCAGCTATCTTTGCATTTCTCTTCCATTGTCAACTGAATCGAAATTTTTATTGAGTTCATCTGGCCCAACAATACAATACGTGTACATCTTCTTGGCGAGGTTAGAGTATGAAAGTAACATTTGTGCATCTCATCCATACGGTTAGCTTTAGTGCTATCGGTTCTAAAGCCATTTCTTCGAAGTATTTTATGTATATGTTCGCCATTATTGGTGATAAGGGAGAACCTATAGCCAAATCTTCTTCCTGCTGGTATATAGCAGATCATAATTGGAATGTTGTCGTCTGTATGCAGAATGTCAATGTTTCTATCAGGTTAAATATCAGGATGCTGGTAAATTCGTCATGAGAAGGAACGATTTCTAACCTGCTTCAAAATGAAACGACTCACTACATCTGATTGTTAGGATAGTCATTTTACTAAGCGTAGATTACTTGTGGCACATGGTCGAAAGTATGGGGCACCAAGTGAGGATCGAACTCACTTAACAGTTGTAATTGGTATAGCGAGACAAGCTTGCTAACCTCTACACAACGTCGAAGTACCCAAACGATGTCACGGGTGAGGAATGAACTCACGGTATTCAAATCACTAAGAATGCGCGCTAACTTACGTCCGATTGTTATGAATACAAGCACCTCAAATGTTCCACAAATATATTTGACTTCTGAACGTATGACGAGGACTTTCCTGATAGCAGGTTTACAATGGCTTGCAAGAATCATTTGAGCCTATAGCCACAGATCTCAACGGAATTCCAGTTCTGTGAAACGTATGGAGACTATATATATATATATATATATATATATATATATATATATATATATATATATATATATATATATATATATATATATATAAATAAAAAGGAAAGAACAGTAAGATATAAAATCCGGTGTTCTTATAGATATTTTTATTTTTACACAATAGTGCTCTATGTAAATTTAAATTTACAGAGCATTAATATTATAAATTAATAGATTTAAAATATGGTTTTAGCTTCCATTTCTGAAACATGGTTATCACTGTGTAGCGGTAAAACCATATTTTAAATCTATTAATTTATAATATATATATATATATATATATATATATATATAGTCTCCATAAGTTTCATGCACACACACACACACACACACACACACACACACATACATATATATATATATATATATATATATATATGTTTGAGAGCTGAATGTAAAATTGAGTCAACTCTATGTTTATTCATTGCGAAGTAGTCCTTGATCTTATTTAAGATTTGTAACAGCTGCCTCTTAGGTTTTAGGGTTAGATATTTTTTCGCCTTGCTATTCCTAACATCTCCAACTAGGACTGATAATTTTTTAAGTATTCCAAGTTGTACATAACCATTACAGCGTAGTCTTTCTCTGTTGCAGGTATGACGATACTGGTATACAATTTTAATATCTAAATTTGTGGTGCTTAGTTTGAGCTGCGTGGTTTCTTCTAGTGCTTGTCTAGCTTTCACTCCCTGCTCACTATCTTGCGTATTATGGAACTTCAAGCAACCTCTTAAACTGAAGCTATTATATCTGTACAGAATTTGCCTGGAAGTTTTTTTTAATATTGTTGTTCACTGAATACAAAGCCTAAAATACGTTCAAGGTAGTGGGTTACTGAATGAGGTCGTACAAGAAGTGTATATTATGAGGATATGTAGGATATATATTTTCAGGATATGTAGGAGAGATATGTAGGGTTGACACTTTAAGTGGTTAAGATTGTTGTGATCGGGGAAGCATTCTATCGTCATTCTGTTATTCAAAATACCAGCTGGAAAAAAAGCTCAGTAGAACTTCCCTTTACCAATGGAATACGTAGGGAATAAGAATGTTGACTATATTTATATGACACTGTAGATCCTAATTCTAAATGTTAGACTAGTGGAACTAATGAATTTAGTTCGACCGAACATTGTCCATGAAAATAGCGACGGAGTAGTGTGAGGCTAGTAACTTTTCATCTGTGTGACAGTTTCAGCCCAGATATGGAGCAATGAGTAATACTTAATTTTTGGTAAGATCTGGCTCTTGTAAAGACAGAGAATGAGAGTAGGAGTCAGGTATTTGTGGACTGTACAAGGAACTGAAGATTTTCTACGTATCTTTAGCGAGAGATCGTGTATACGACTTCCACTTGAAGTCTGGAGTGAGCTTGAGTTCCAATAGGCGTTCTAGGTAGAAGGCATAATTGAGAATATAACCGTTTATCATAATTGAAGTAAACTTTGGCTCGGCTTTGCGATAAAAACACGTTACTAGCTTGGTATTGAACGATACAAATGGGTTCCTCACCTCCTGAGCTGTGCGAGCAAAGTCAAAAGAGAAATCAGATGGCAGGTTCTAGACATGTAGAAATCTAAGTTTTTAGAGATGGTCCCATAAACCGTCGTGACGTCTACATATATATTTATTAAAGATTTGAGAATGTTTTTACAAAGATCGTTAGTATAATGTAGAAAAAAATAAGGTCAAGGAGAGAGACTTGATGGACGCCTGTATTGATCTCATGGCCTCAGAGGATTAGCCTTCATGAACCTAACTGAGAGGATTAATTGATTGATTGGTTCGATTTTTATAGCTTATCTACTCTTTCGGGGTTAATTAAAACCGAAGCATATTTTGGATTGTAACAATAATACTTTTTTGCGAGTAAATATTGTTTTAACAATTTGCTAAGATAATTTTTCAAATACAAGTCCTACTATTTAATCCATATGTTGTGGAGAAGAGATGGAGTCATAACTTTCCCAAAGGCAATTGCACGTAAGTTAATGTAATGAACTCGATTGTAATTCGAACTCAGCAATCAGATTTCTCATTCCGATCCGCTATCCATTACATCACCTGTGCATCCTTCCTGGTAGGAAGGACTTGATAATTGAGAAAACTCTTCCAAAATTGCCATAGAATTTGTGTAACAACCCCCTATGACACGTCTTCAAAATATCTAAGGCTATAGCTCTTGTTATGGATTTATCAAGCGCTTCATTAATTCTATGCGTAATGACAGTTAAGACATCAGTAATGGACACGGAAAACAAAATCCATACTGTTTGACACCCAGAAAGTTGTTTCTGTTGAGGTGATCAACATTCTTCTCGATGATAGTCTCATTTTTTTCTGATGAAACGGAGGAAGCTAATTAGGTGATATTGCGACGGCTGTGAGTGTTCGCACGTATTCTTGTCAACTAAACATACAGCTAACACCTTCCACAGATTTGAGAAACATTTAACGGCGAAGTTTAGATCTATGTTTAGCACTGTTTTCTCACAAATACTCAACTTGTCTAGGCTGATATTGACCATTGACGTTGGGGCTT
Source organism: Acanthosepion esculentum (assembly GCA_964036315.1). NCBI lineage: Eukaryota > Metazoa > Mollusca > Cephalopoda > Sepiida > Sepiidae > Acanthosepion > Acanthosepion esculentum. Next base: position 27,539,959 of record OZ038520.1, on the reverse strand, counting down.
GTTGCTACACATAATTTGCTGAAGTTTCGTATTTGACAAATTCCTCGTTATATGACGTCTATGTTTCATTGGATTCCGCTTTCATCTGCGTTGTGTATTATACTGGTATTCAATATTCTTGTGTGTACGGACAGTTCAAGCTACAGGTGATGTTTCTTCCAATGGCTGTGAAGAGTTATTTCCCTTTAAAAGTTACAGACGTTACAAGAAAAACATTAAAGTTATAGATATAACAAGCAAAATAATAAACACAAACAAACAAACATTACTGGCGTTTCAGGCAACAAAGTTTTCCGGAAATACCATTTTCAATAAAGTAATATTAGCATTTTATATGGTGTATACATTCAGTTTCAATAACTATTTATTTATTCTACGAAATATATTATCGGGCGAGTGTTCGTAGCTTTTGTTGATGTTTTCTGTTATAATCGACAACGTTCTTAGGAATTAGTTTGATACATATATATTGCTTTTAGTAGTTTTCCATTACATTTATTCTTCCTTGATATGAAAGCCGAAGAACTTTACCCAAATAATGCGTAAAGAAGAATTCTGCCCTAATAAGTGCCTTAAGCAGTGTATGGGTGAAATCATGAAGAAAAGCAACAGTAAAATATTTAATACTAATGAGAAAGATAACATTTTATTAGAAAAATAGATTTTATTAGAAAGTAATTTCCACGATGTTCAATATTCAAAGACTATCTACTTCATCAGTAAAACTTAGTAAAACTAAAATTCAGAGTCTGTCTATATTTCTGAGATGAGGTATTATGTACAGTATTTACATTAGTCGGACTATTGTCCTCATCTTTGTCGCCATGTGTCCTCAAGGACACATGGCACAGTGGATAAAGGCGTTGGTTAGATCCAGTGACAGACCCAAAGTGTGTGCGTTCAATACCCGGTTAAGGCAGTGGAGAACTTTAAAAAATTAACAGGAGATAACTGATAACTGACATCCATCAAACATGACTCGTGGAACTAGAACAGTCTACCCCAGTGATCGAAATAAAGGGTTCAGTTCGAAATTCCAACCACCTGAAGAAGGCCGGAGCGTACAACGGCCGAAACGTTGTGACAAATATGGCGACAAAGATGAGGACAATAGTCCGACTAATGTAAATACAAAACTAAAATTATATTTTTATAAGTATTAATAAATCTATTTTCGTATATATGCATATGATACTGATATGTATAATCAATATATTTTTCTGAACCTTACTTTTTCAATATCCACAAATATTTTATACTAGTAAAATAATTAAAATCATATTTATTTAAATACTAGAAATGCCCTTGAAAATGTATTATAAAAGTTATTAAATACGCTTTAGTTAATAAGCTGTTATATCTTCTTCATGAGTAAATCTACGAATTTTTATCTAAAACGTCTCAATACTTTCAGCGTTTTAAATCATTGAAATTAAAAAAATATCCAAAGAAAACTAACAAAGACAAAGCAAAAGAACTAAAAGCAAGTTATTAACAAACTCTTGTCACTATATACAAATGAGATATTCCGTTCTTATTGTAACAAAAGATATGATCACTTATTGGTGTAAATTAGTGTCATATGTTTCAATAACAACGATGCATTTCATTGTAAGAAAGAGTGATCAGCTTGCATGATAGATATATATATATAATATATTAAGTTGTATTGTTACAATACACACGCATATCTGTGAGGCAGTTAGCTTAAACAAAGGACAACGGGTGTCAGATTTTCTTATAAAAGTCAAATGTTTTACAATAAAATTGAGATTAACCAAAACCGATTGGTGTTAGTAAAATATTTAGACTATACTCGGATATATGTGAACAATACAGCGTTTTGAAAATAATATCTATCCTTATCTAAAAATATTGAAAATAACTCGTTTAGAGATTATCAATCCAAAAGATACCAGCCATAAAAAGCTATATTTCATTAACATAATATTATATATATATGAATAAATTATTATTTTATTAGTTTACATGGAAATATGGGTCTCTTAACATTCTATAATCTATATACAGTATTTTTCTCTTGTTTTTGTTACCATTTTTAAATTGTTTCAAATTCCCTTACAGTAGATTTATTACTTTT
>OZ038520.1:27462858-27532858 GCA_964036315.1 Acanthosepion esculentum | reverse complement strand
GCCACAAAGAGGTCCTTGTCGGATCATGCTATCGGACCAGCGAGACAACTAGTGCCAAGCTGCCGTCCAAAGGGGCGGCTTATAGTCGTCCGGGCAGATATCAAATTGAAAACAGATAACATCCTTATCAGTTTGATGTTTCGCAGTGCTATCAAATGACCAACGCCCCATTTAAAGATGCCTTAAAACAGTTTAACGGATTTACTAGAGTATGTTGCAAAATAAACTTAAAACCCAGGGGATGTGATATGGGTATGCTTTTCCGAGGAGCGGCTATCGTCCGGGTAATAAGACTCGAATGGGCGGATCATAGATAGTCGTCCTATATATATAAATAAAGTGTGTGTGTGTCTGGGTGTGTATGCGTGCGCATTTCTCAGTGTCACTGAGCGTATAAGGGTGTGTTTTTATGTGTGTTTGTGTGTGCGTGTTTGTGTACACACGCACATGTGTTAGTGATATTGCCTGTGTGTGTGCTGACGGGCACACACTAATATATATATATATATATATATATATATATATATATATATATAGATATATATATATATATATATATATATATATATATATATATATATATATATATATATATATATATATATATATAACATAACAACATTCACTAAATATATGACAAGGAGGAAACAGTGAAGTGATGTATTTTGTTTCAAGAAAAGACTTCAAACAAAAAAACGGTTTTATTGATGGAATCAATCTTATATTTAAAAAAGGAATCAGGTGAAAATTCACAAAAACAAGACAAAACACAAATAATATAAACTTTATAAAACTGATCATACTACCAACATTAAGGACTACAGATGAAGAAAATATTGTGCATTCTTAATATAAAATTTGTCAAAACTATTTTATTTAATCAATACTAAATAATAATAGTAAGTGTAAGACAGTAAAAATATCGATCGTAACTAATATCAGTTGCCAAAATCGTTTTAAATAGGCATACAGGAAATGTAACATATATTAATATGTTTTCTTGGTTTGATGAATCTTTCTTTTGACTCTGGTGGACAACAGGGTATGTATGCGCTGTTATCTTAGCAAAGGGAAAAACAGAATGCACTCTTGGAAAATAACAAGCTAGTGAAGATAAAGTGATGGTTTGAGTAACATTCTGCTTGGAAACACTTCGTCCGTTCATTTATACTGAGGAAAGAGGAAAAGGATTAATACCTTTCCAATAGTCATTTTTTATGTAAATAAAAGTAACGACCTTGGTCGATATTCGAACTCAGCACGTTAATTATTTTCCAAGCAGCTAACCGTTATACTACCTGCATATCCCTGATGATATTTTAATCAAAACAGTAACCAAGAAGTTTCAGGTTGTAAAATTAAACATTTAGTACTGCTAGACTTTCAACAGTAGTCTAATCTGACAAACGTAGTTCGGTATGTTAGGTAAGAATAAACTCCATTTTGTTTAATTTTTAACACTGTTACTCACCATTCTTTTACTATCTTTCATACAAATTCATTATTTCAACCTCCCAGACTTTTATCTTTCTGAGTAACCAATTATTCTAGGTATATTTTACAATCTTCTAGGTATTTTTTTAAAATTAGAACTTTGTAAAAGTACGAATAATTTATAATAATGATTCAATATATTGTGACTACGGCAGATTAGTTAAAACTTTCTTGCTAAGTTTCCATTTTTTATTTTGCTTAGTCACCAAAAACATGAAGTTTTGTTTTAATACAAAATTCTGCTAATAGAATTTTTCACTCTTTCTATGAATCAATTCCATATAAAAATTGTCCATTGATTTCTGTCTTCAGGTTTTATTATTGAGAGCAGTAACTGCTTTGTTCTCTAGAATGAGTTCATGATAGAGGACTCTTTTCTAATCTTTAGATGTAGACACGACTTTGGTAGAGTTAATGGTGGTTCATTTTGATTAGTACAATATCTCTTGTTTTTCAAGTTGTTGTAAAGTATCCACTATACATTCCCCGTTACAGTTTCTCTCCAAAACAGAATAGGCATAATGATCCACTATATTTTTGTTTATCATTTAACTGAAATGTAAATTACGTGTCAAAGAGACTAATATACCTAAACTCGTACGAATGATTCTTAAAGTTTATTTGAATATTTTAATTATTATAGCTTTAAAATGGGTCGTCATCCTCATCATTATCATCGGTCTCCTCATCATTATCATCGGTCTCCTCATCATTATCATTGTCTTAGGGTTGCTGCGTAACTGAATATCTGGCCATTTCCCTCCTCATATCTTGGCTGAAAGTTGGGGAGATATTCATTCATGTGTAGTGTGTCATGAGGAAGTAAACCCGGCACAAACAATCTCCCTCCAGGTTAAACACAGCCAATTTCCGCCATTTTAAAGGCTCGTCTTGATCACAGAATGTGACCATTGATTCCATCGAAGGGACCCTCCGCCTTGGCTATTGACCAGTGTCTGGTGACATCCGCTCAGCGATACCGTTTCATCATTGCACTGGCTGCATGTATAGCTATGTATTCCAGTCTACCCCATTGTACTAGAAGACCGTTGACCATCAAGTATGTTCATCCGCCCGTTGGCACGTCTTGTTTTTAATCCCGCTGGGTGTAGCCACGTTCCTCACCAGAAAAGCTTGGTAAGGGAACCGGTTTAATCGCTGATGACCCGTCTATGTAGCAAGTAGTATGGTAACAGTAGCACTCGTAAAGTAACCTGACCTGACTGGTCGCATAACATTGTTTATTCTCAAGAAATAACTTGTGTAGATCGCTATTAAAATCAACGTCAATGTCCACTGGACCATAGAGCAGACTACTTTCGAAGTGTTCAACCATTCACAGTATTTTCTCTATAACATGCTCATTTTTATCTTATTTTATTTATATTGTTTGCAAGTTGCATTTTTAGATTTCTCAAAAAAAAAATAATAATATAGCTAACGTAAATGGTAAAATCAATAAACCAAAATACGGTAGTTTAATCAATTTTTAAAAGACAATAAAAAATTCAGAAATATCTTTGTTAGGGTAATAACGTTAAAATATTCCATCCTGAAGAATAAAGTAATTCGTATTCCAGTTTGCATCTTAATAATAACAATGTGTAGCTTGCATTCCTGGCCACATGAATAGTAATGATCTGATTTTTATGCATGATAATTTTAAAGTATAAGTATCTTTATTGTAAAATAAAGGCCTTTAAATCCTTTCACCCCCAAGCAAGGCGAGAATGCCACTAGTACGAAGGGGTAACAGAGAGTGAAAGAGAATACTGGGAATAGGGAGGATTGAGGAAAGAACAAAATATGAACGGAATTCAAGACGACAGAAGATTTATGTTGCATTTACATTTTTGAGGATTGTAGTTATCAGGGAAGCAAGTAAACAGAAGGGAGTTCCACAGATGGGAAGTGCACGAAAAGAAACTGTTGGGGTAATAGTGGTGATTGCAGTTAGCTATTTCAGTAGTAAAAATGGTGGGACCTACATGACAATCTCGTAGTTCGCTGAAATTCACGTAGTCGGAGCACGAGGGAAAAAAGCTCGTCAGAGTAGTTACCATAAAAATATTTTAAGAAAAACCAAGGAAAACCATGTTACGTTGGTGAGAAAGTCGAAATGTCTGGTAGGATCGATTACATTATAGATCCTTCTGTGGATTTAAACATATAATTATTTTCAGAGATCATGTAAAAATAACTGATTTTTTCATTTACTTTATTTTTTGTCTACCATTCTAATTATTTCCATAATTCTTTACAAAATAATTTGTCTAAATTGTCATTGCTTATTCTTAATAATCATTTAACATTCCAAAACTGCTAATTTGAGATTATTAGTAATTCAAATAATACTAACTTTAAATTTTAAATAGGCTGGAGTTTAGTTAATTGCAGAATAGGTAATTTATTTGCAAGAGATTAAAATATAAATTCTCTAAGTAGAATTTGACTTTATATCGAGCAAGTATAAATGTGTGGCATTATATGTGTGTGTATATGCTCATGTGTACGTTAGAGATAGACATACAGAGTAATTTGTTCAAATAGCTATAATACAATGACTGATTAGTTACGACAATAGTTGCTAGTGCGAGACTATTATGAAATTATTTAACTCAATTAAGATTTTTCTCTGAAATATTAATTAAATTTTTACATTTACATAAGTTTTTGTAAATCAGTATTTGTTTTCTAGTTGTTTGAATTCTAATGAAGTATCTTTCCTTATTAAACACATTTTCGAACTGATATCTTTGTTATTTTTTCGCATTTTGAATGAGATTTGTGTTCACTTTCTCTGACAATTTCTCCAGTTTTGGTAAAGTGGATTCATATCTTAAGAAAAACAGGATTTTACCTCTAGATTCTAGATACGTTCTGCGCGTTCAACAAATAACTTTATACAAGTTCCCATTACCGGTATGGTACAAAAGTTAGCAATGAAGATTGTGAAGGGTAACTTGGTCTGATCGCTCTCGAATCTACAAGCACTAGCAAGAAAGAGGTGTTACTGCTATTGTCAACCTTGACAGAATCCGATTATATATGTTTCTAAAAGATGAGAAAAATATTTTTTCAAAATCAATAAAATGTGATAAATGCTTCGTAAGTACAAACATGTCAAATTTCAACACTTTGGTAACATATAATATTTCTTAGATTAGATGAAGTATTAATTGTAGGTACTTGTTTCCTTATGGTTAGATGGCCCCTCACTCTCTTATTCTCTCTTTTTCTTTTCCTCTCACTCTTCTCTCCTCTCTTTTTTCTTTTCTCTCTCCTTCTTCTCTGTTTCATTAATTTTACTTTTTTAAAGACTGAACATTTAAATTCTTCCTGGAGAAATCTTGTCTATTATCACCAGTTCCCTTTTTTCCTAGAAATTACCGATACAGTAACATTTGCAACTAATTTTTGTAAAGAAATGAGTTATAAATCATGTTACTTAGAAATTTATTGGAAATTATTTTACCATAAATATACATGGGAAAATATCAAGACAGTTCAATACTAGTCATTTATAGAATTGTCAAAACTGACAATAGGTGTAACAGCTTTTTTATTATTAGTGCTAAAGAAAGTTATGGGAAAAAACTTACGCTTATCAACGCTTATCAGCCAAAGTAGCTTTCCAGTAACAAGATTTTTTTTAATATCTGGCAGTGAGAGAGAACTTGAAAACTTGAATTTAGTCTTTTCCCAATGTTATTAGTGTTATGTAAATATAAGAAGCATCAACCTAAATTCAAATTCGGTTTGCAGATTCCATTTTCTATATTGATAGTATTTTTATGCCATCTCGAACATCCAGTTGTTTATATAGTGAATATGTAACACGTGATATATCCTGGGTAGGATTTCTTACTTTTCTATTCATTCTAGGGACTGAATATACAATGACAAAGCTAATACTACTTGTAAACGCAAATACATATATAAATAAGTGTCCATTGGAAATTATTTTAGTACACGTTGTAATTACCGGTAGAATTTATAAAGATGTAAGCTATCAAAACTTTCATTTTATTTGATTACACATATATTGGAATATCAAATACTAATTGCGTATAGGATTTATTTAATATAGATATAAAAGTATTCATTCAATCTAACCTTCCCATTCAGAGTAATACAGTAAATAAAAAATACGCACCAATTATATTTAAACCTAGTGTCCGTTTTAGCTTTCCTTATCACTTCCCACTAAGTTTACTGCTATTTCAGCTCTTTGCTTATTTTCAGTAGTAAATATTTATGATAATTATTAACATCATCATCTTCTTTACATCATCATCATCATTATTATTATTATTATTATTATTATTATTATTATTATTATTATTATTATTTCCTTTGATTTCTATTGTATATTCATTTCCTTCCGGGTCCCAACCAGAGACGTAAGGTCAGAAATAGCATCATGACATTTTATACTAAGTATTTTTTGTAAAAAAAAACAAACAAAAAAACCTTAAGATCACATATATTTTGCATAGATGAAGCCCTCGTAATGTATTGGCGGTATTTGTTACACAATATTGTTGTTTTGTTTAGGTTTGGGTTACCAGGGACCTGTTTAATGAGTATTGGAACATTTTTCAATCAATCCAAAGGTCCCAACTACTACTGAAATTGATAATGTTCTCATGTGCCACATTTTTCAGATTTTCATTTCAAGATCCTTGCATTTTGATAGGTTTTGGGGGGGGCGGAGATCTTCAAAGATACATTACAGTCTGCAGGGACTGTCATGTCAATAAGAAGGGAAATTGTGTTTTGTGGTTTCTAATCACGCTTTCTGGGCAATTCACTTTGATTGTTCTGTCTGTATGTATTGTAAAGTTCCATAAACATACAGGTCCTATGTCTGTAACCGGGACTGGGTGGTGTTCCTGCCCAACAAGAACAAAACCTTCAGCTTTGGCTAGTTAAATATGCACTATGTAATCATTGACGGGTATGTTTTTTTACATCAGCTTGTTTGGTATAGGCAGAATATTGACCAGGAAGAAGCTTATATTACCATCGTTACTATATCTGCCCATTGCATTCGTTTTCTTTTTTTAAGCTCTTTACCGCTGCCGTAAGAGTATTATGCTTTACTTGAAATTCTTCACACACTTGAAATACCATATTGAATTTCTTGGCGTCATTTATTAGTGAACAGTTTCTTAACTATTTCATGTTCTTTAGTGCAGATCATCATCCAGTCTTCTGTATTCTAGTATCTTTGAAGGCCGTTTATGTAGTTTTGTAAAATAGTTCTAGATATTACTATTATTATTATTATTATTATTATTAATGATATTTTTTCCAATGTGTATCTTTCTTAGTATATGGGATGTTCCTAGTAGGGTAATTTTCTGGGCAACTTGTATGTTGATGATACTTTAGGCACTTTTAGTAAAAATGTCCATTATTTTTCTCAAGAAGCCCAGAGTTCCGATTAACATCATTACAGTCGCAGTCTTCATTCCCCACATCCTGTTAATTTCGATCTCCAGGTCCTTGTATTTGAAAAAATTATCGATAATTTTCATGGATGTGTTTCTCTCAGATGGTACTGCTACGTCAATAAGCATACACTTCCTGAATTTCATGTCTTTTATGATAATATCAGATCTTGTTATTATTTCCCTGTCACCTTGAATTGGCATTTCCCAGGGGATAACATCGTTATTTTGGGTAACTGTGTCTGGTTGGTGCTCATACCATCTCTCAATGGTTTCGATTTTGTGCTTCTTGCATATCTTCCAGTGTTACCTTGTTATGTCTGTAGGTATATTCATTTTTTTTATAGTTCCAGACATCCTGAGATAATATGATCGACAGTTTCATCACATTTTCCGCAGACACTACATTTCAAGTCAATTCCATCCTTGATTAAATAACAGTGATAGGAAATGGTTGCGTGGCTTTGGACCTGAACTACAATAATTAGATCTTCTGTCTCAGCTTTCCACATCTGCTTCTTTCTTTTTAGGTACTTGCCACGCAACGTCTTGTCCTCCCAGTTTTTATTTTGTAATTTCCTTTGGCCAAGTTGTTTTGCTTTCTGTTTTACTCGGTTGGCGTAGATGGAATTCGCTTAATTTTTTGTTGCTAGGGTTTCAGGTACATTAAACTGCTTCTTGAAAAATGCAACTTCTTTGTTGATGGAGTGGATTTGGTATTTTACTATTTGTAAGAGAGCGTCATTGGTTTTTGCGAGGTATGCTTCCAATCCGATTGTTGTAGTTTTTAGAGTTCATGTTGGATTAGACCTCGGCCTCCTAAAGCTCTTGGGACATACAGCCTATCAACATCTGATTTCGGGTGATGCATACTCATTTGCGTAAGCACTTTTCTGGTCTTCGTGTCCAATCATTTAATGTCATTCAATTTCTGTTTAATAATGTTGAAGTTGTATGTTACTACGGATATAGCTAATGTATTGATAGCCTTCATTTATTGGCTCCACTAAGTTCGCTTTCTAATATCAAACGCATTCTCCAATAATATTCTTTTTCGGATCGTTTTCTTCATGTTCATATTTCGTCTCTTTGGTTAATTCCTAAGTATCTGTATGTAACATCTTGGTCTAGTTCCTTAATCTTGTTGTTGATATCAAGGTCTAAGTTTGTAGTTTTCGTTAGTTCACCGCCTTTGAATGTGGCATTGGCATATTTGTCGATTCCGAACTCCATCCTGATGTGTTTGCTGAAGATTTTGACAATGGTGAGTAAGTTTTTCTGCTGGTTGTCATCCTTGGCAAACGTTTTAAGATCATCGATATAGAATAAGTGATTCAACTTGCCATTCTGTGTTATGTATTCGTGGCTAATATTCAGGAGGTCGCCGAATAGGCTAATGCAAGGCAGAAGAGTAGTGGTAACAATGAATCTACTTGGAAAATTCCGCTGTTGATTTTGATTGGTTTCAAAGTTAATGACCCGTTTGTATGGTTTAGTTTTAGTGCAGTTTTACATTTATTCATGTTCTCCATTATGAATATGACCGTTGTGGGGCATACTCTGTATATTTGTAAGCATTTCTTTATTCATGAGTGTGGAACACAGTCGGATGCCTTTATGTAGTCGGTCCATGCTATCGATAAGTTTCTTTTTCTTTTTTCACCTTTTCCAATATTGTTTTATTGATAATTAGTTGATCCTTGCACCCGTAACTTCCTCTTTTACATCGTTTCTGTTTTGCTGGGAGCAAATTGTTTCTCTCAAAGAAGTTGTATGTCCCCTCGTTTATGATAGAAGTGAGGATCTTGTACATTGTTGGTAGACAGGTGCTGGGTCTATTGTTCTTCGGGTTCTGCGTCTCTTCTGTTTTGAGTAGTAGGTATGTTACTCCCCACGTGAGCCATTTGGGACATTTCTCTGGGTTCATGATTATAGCATTGTAAGCCCGTGCGAGGTCTCGATGGGTGCTAGATAGGTTTTTTATACAAAAATGGCTATTCGGTCTATTCACTTTCTGGTTTTGCTGATTGGGGCAGCGGTTGTTTCAGTAATATTGATATCCGTCCATTTTTGGCTCTCTCTATGTATGTCTGTATTGTTCTTATTGTTCCTGTTGTGGCTCGATCCGTGTAGATCTTTGCTTTTGCATTTTCAAACTTTCCTACATCTTACACTTCAACTTTCTGGTGGGTCATTTATCTCTACTTTTTCCCTAGTTCTCGATATAGTTTCTGGGCATTTTCTTTGAAGATCTTGTTTTGTAAGCAGAATCTGTTTCTTTTTTTCATAACGCCTGATACTTTGTGCTTTCGCTTGAATTTGTCGTTTCAGCTTCTCTTTAATTTTTGGTACGACGTCAGTTTTTTTCTTTATGTCAAGGCATCGTTTCATTTGTCTCCTTTTGCTTTCTTTCATTTTGGAACCCTTGTCTACTTCACTTAGAAGTGACAATTGTCCTCCTCATTTCAGTTTCTATTTTTTTTCCAGACTGCTATTTTTCTTTTTCGTTGACGTTGTTTTTTGGGGGGGGTTCTTTTTTTTTGGGGGGGGTGTTTTGTTTTTTTACTTTTTCACTTATTTATGGATCGTTACCGAGGCTGCTTATATATGATGATTAATTTTATCGGTGTTTCCATTTTGCTCCTTATTTTTCATATTGCTTGATTAACGAGGTTTTCTTCACTTGACGTTTATTTCTTACTTCTGGAATCGTTGGCCTTTCCTTGAAATTCATTTCCTTTACATTCTCCCATTTATATCGGATGTATTTTGTTATCTCTGCTTCTCTCTCACATACATCATTATCTTCGTCTATTTGCTTGTGTATCTCAAAGGGATTATTACAACAGGTTTCTAATTGTTCTTCTGCATGTGTCTCCTCTAAATTGTTAGCATTTATCCCCCGATGTTAACTTTTAATCCATTTTTGATGTTTTCTCGGTTGCTTTCGAGTACTGTTAGGTATTCTTTTTTCCTGATGATGTCACGCCTGTCATAGGCAAGTTTGTTGGCATTGATGTTTAGTCTGTTTTTCTTGCCAGTTATTTTAGGCGGCTTTTTTCGTTGTTGGATTATCGTAGCAGTGTAAAATGCTATCATTACGCTTATAAATGAAAATTTTACCATTGTTGTTAATTATAGCAATAGTAAAATAAAAAAAAAGTAGCAGGAGGAAGCCTGACGCAAACCTTGAGTTAAAAGTAGATACAACCGAAGGGGAGGGGCAAATTCCGCGTTATCCGACCAGAAATAGAAGAAAGCCAGACTATTTTGGAATGCGTCAATATAATATATGTGGCATTGACTGTTGCTATTCGGTACAATGTATCCCGAAGAACTATCAAAAGCCATAAATTCTGATAATTCCAAACGATGGATAGTCGCCATGCAAAAAGAAATGGAATCCCTAGTATCAAATGATACTTTTGAATTGAAAAAGGCCCGGATGATAAAAATATTATCGGCAGCCGTTGAGTTTATACTATAAAGCGAACTGAGGATGGCTTGCCAGTGTATAAGGCTCGTTTTGTAGCTAAAGGATTCTCGCAGATATATGGGGAAGATTATGTAGAAACATTCAATCCAACAACAAACATGGCAACAATCAGAATTTTTATGCTAATGGCCGCACATTATGGTATGGATATACACCATATGGATGTTAGAGCAGCGTATTTAAATGCTCCGATTGACTATGAAATATACATAGAACCGCCAGAAGGGTTTGAAAAAGGTGATAATTATGTATGGAAACTCAAAAAGTCACTATATGGGCTCAAACAAAGCGGAAAGACGTGGAATAAATTACTACATTCCTATTTAATTGAACAACATTTTGAACCCTCCCCAGTTGACCCATGCCTGTACACAAGAATATTTAATAATGAAATATTAGTCATTCTGATTATCTGGGTCGACGATATGTTAATTGCTTCAAAATGTGAAGCTGCTCTATTAAAAATTAAAAAATTCCTTAAATATAAGGTTTAAAATGACCGACTTGGGTCGACTATCATGGTTTTTTGGTATACAGTTCGAATTTAAGGACAACACTATAAATTATGGGCTTTCATTCCTGTCATATTTGGTACTTACCTATAAGGTCCTTATTAGTCCTGGGTAGGACGTAAAACTGCATCCATTAGTTATTGTCTTAATGAATGTGAGTCCTTAGTTTCGGGGTATAAACGTAAATAGTCCTGACTGAATGACTCTCAGAATCACTCTGACCCGGAGTGATAGTGTCTGTTTTAATGGGTCCCAGCTATGGGTAAAATAATAAATTTTCTCATTTTTTTGTTGTGTTCACACCCAAAATTTATTATTATTGCATTGTTTCTCTTTCTTCTTCCTATTATCGATAGTGAGAGTTTAATAACTATTCAATGTTCTGCCTGAATCACGTAAAAATTAATATTTGCGTCAAAAATTAATAAAACTAGTAGGAACCGATTACATATCAGGTATATCAACTTAATAACATGTCTCTAAAATTAAAATATTATTAATCTAAAATTTAATTTTCAGCTTTTTACTAATCAGTGTACATATATACGCATATATATCTTTTGTCTGAGACCTGAAGTAAAAGAAGTTTTCTTCTAGAATGTTTTTGAGCAGACTAGAGTTATTTTTCTTCTTCTTCTTCTTCTTCTTCTTATTATTATTATTATTATTATTATTATTATTATTATTATTATTATTATTATTATTATTATTATTATTCACTGAATTCTCAGTAACAACTGAGAATTAAATTAGATCAAGTCTCATCAGTGCCATTGCACTATCTTCAACTAATTAAACCTAAAACATTGCATACTAACATCAAATATTCATTTTTTTATTACTAGAATTTTTTGGCAACACACTGACGAGTATTGAAATCCTCACAGTATTTAGCATTGTTAAATTTATCGTTAAGTTTTTGTCAAGATTTATAAACTCTACGTTTCGTTCAATTTCGCAAAACAGTCGATGAAATTTCAATAAGCTGATTTGTTTGGAAAAATACTTTAGCAAAAACTGTACTTCGTGATTTAATAATTTCTTTAATTCAATTTAATTTTATAGGACTTCATAGTAAACAAAAAAAAATTAAGATTGTTTTCCTTTTGCTTTATTAACAGTAAAGAAAAAATTCTTAGGATTTCTTACTCTTGAGCATGTAACATACAACTGGCCATGCGTAAATATTTCTTTCTGAAGCCAAAGTGATTTGTTTATAGTTCTCGCAAATGCAGAGCAAACTGGAAAATAGATTCTTGTATATAAAACTTAAAGAAAAGTTAAGCAAAAAATAATATTGCATTTTTATTTAATAAGTATTTGTTATTTTGATCATTAAATTGTTTTTAAAATAATAAAATATTTAATTTTTCCCAAAAAATTAATAAAAATGTATGGTACTAAGCTACGCACCCTAGTAAAACCAACTGTAATTTGTACCCCCTTAACTGTTTGCACTTCTCCTCAAAATTTACTTTTGGTCGGTGTGACGTACTAAGGCAAGTCACAGAATTTTATATATAGATAATTATTTTATACTGAAATGTGGCAGTTTAAAAAAGAAACGAGTTTCAAATCTATTTCGATTAACCCTAAAATGCTGGTAAAAGTTTCTACATACAGGAATTTATGACTAACGAGCAAATAATGGGAATTTTTTAAACGTACCTTTATGCTTAATTATATAGAATAACTAAAAAGGATTTTAAAAATATATTTAGATTAGATTATAAAAATTAGATTTAGATTATAAAAATAAAGAAAAAGGTAAGAAAACCAATGTTACGTTCCTAAATTTACTGATTCTATCTATATGATATTATCATTGTAATGCGATAGTTGTTTTAATGGTGGATATTTTAATTATCAACTGAGCTTGTCTTGTAATGAACGAATTTCACCAACCATCAAAAAATGATGACATATTATAGCGATTACTAAAGATTCTCTTTTAATGATTGGTCTTATAAGCAAAAATGCAAGCAAACAAGCCGCAGTATTCTACGAGTCTTCAACATGTTCTCTTTTGATATACTTGTTTGAATAAAAATGTATTGTATTTTCATTAAAAGCAGTTATCAACCGGAAATATAAACACATATAAAATCAAAGAGTAATGTTAATCAGATATTGATTAGATCCAAGTTTTTTCAGAGCTTCTCCCACCATTTCCCAATATACATGTTATGATGGTGGTAATAAAAAAGGAAATATTAACAAAATCAAAGAGTTTCTTCTTAATCGAATATAGATAATCTACAAAGACTTTTTCAGATTTTCTTTCATCCTTTAGAAATGTAAATAATAAGGATGGTATAAGGTTCACTGTCCAATCAGGAAGACGTTTTTATCTTTGGTCACTTGGTCATATTTTAAAAATTAATCAGTTCTTAAGCATTTTAGCACACCATCGTAATATCGCGAGAATGATGACAATAAGCATTGAAATATTGACAAAATCAAGGATTTGACTGTTAATCAAAGATTGATTAGCTTCAGATATTTTTTCCAAATGCATGTAGATAATTTCATAGAATATTAGCATCGAACATGGAAATGAGAAATCTTTCATACATACTGATCTCTATTCTCTATGTAGATAATGCTGCAAGAATGATTACATTAAATATGAAATTATGAAGGAAATCAAAGAGACTTGTTTTAGTCAAATATTGATTATATAACATATGCTTCTCGGAGTTATTTTCTCTATCTATTTTCCGTATTTCATAGTTTTCTATTTTGCCTCTTGCTCAATCTATTATATATTTCTTGCTACATTCCGACCTACAACACGTGCACAGAAAGAGAGATACAACAGCAAAGCAGAAGTGAAAGTTTTTGTCGGTTGGGTGGATAGAAATATAGAAATAAAATGAAATGAAAACAAGAAGTAAAGAGAAAAGGAAAAGAAATAGAAGATATTTTGAAGAAAAATTCTGACATGTGGTCGTCTATTGATATATGAAAGCTGGTGGCGTTGTTAAACCTCCACCACCAGCTGGGTGGGACGGGTAACTGAAGTAGGGGCTCTCTCCTAAACCTAAATTCCTATCCCACACCCTTTCCTTTAAATATTGCTCGTACAATCAATCGATGCCCACTTATTTGTGTGCGTGTGTATGTGTTTCATTTAGTTTTCTTTTAATATTTTTATAGAAAAAGGAGGTAAGAAGCTTAGAAGAAACCGAAATTCTAGGAAGACTTTCGCAAAAAGTGAGATTATCTTTAATACGGAAAGCTAACTGAAAAGTTTACAACTTTCAAAATTTAAACTTATTTAATCCTATATTTTTACCAATCATAATCTCACATGAAAAAACATCAAAGCCTCTTATTACTTGCAAGTATGTATATATATATATATATATATATATATATATATATATATATGTGTGTGTGTGTGTGTGTGTGTGTGTGTGTATGTGTTTGATGGTATCTTATATATATATATATATATATATATATATATATATATATATATATATATATATATATATATATATACCTAATTCTTCGTACATGCCTATATTAATATACGCACGTTTTTACAGATTTATATATTTATCTGCATATCAATTTTAGCACATAAGTTTATGCATTCATCTATCGAATAAGAATTAATATTTTGTGAAAGTTAATATGTATTTGTTTTTCACACATCATACATATATTTATGTCTGTATGCGAATATATTCAGAAACAGCCAAACATTCGTATGAGCACATGTATACACGACTATATACATTTTTACTTAGAGTATATATTAATCAACAGATGTCTATGTGAACACATATCTGTAAACATTAATTTATTTTCAATATTTGTTAATTTCATTAATATATTTTTTAAATATCAGTCAAAGTTATCTCTTCGTTTTTCTCGTTCCCTTTCTTGATAGATAGATAGATAGATAGATAGATAGATAGATAGATAGATAGATAGATAGATATGCAAGAAAAAGAAATGGAGTTATGCGTAGAAAGAATGAATATGGATATGAGTTTGTGACCAAGGGTTTCACGCTTTTGCGATCATCAGACAAACTTAAAACAAAAGCGTGAAACCCTGGGGTCACAATCTCATACCTATACAAATTATTGTATTAGTTCTATCAATGATATTGAGCGCTTTCCACTAAGTATAATATATATATATATATATATATATATGAAGAGGAGACACAGCAAACGTATCGGCTCGATCAAGATCTTTCTTCCGTAGAAGAAATTATGCTGTTTGCTAATTCGGTCAGATTTTGTGGGTAAGACCGTTAACTTTTATGCATCTCCACACAAACACACACACACACACAGACATATAGATAGAAGTAGTATATTTTCGATATTTCTTTGTTAATTGTTTATATATATATATTACATATATATATATATATACATATATATATATATATATTATATATGTGTATATATGTTACACACACAGATATATATATATATGTGTTATATATATGTGAAACATATATTACATATATATATATTATATATATTACATATATATTATATATATATTACATATATATGTGTGTGTAATATATATATATATATATATATATATATATATATATATATATATATATATATGTATAGTAATAATTTATTGGTATATATAATCCAAGTGGATCTGATTAATACAATATAAAATATAAAATATTAAAACTGATTCACAGATACAGATCAATGTTTTAATTAAACAGAGCAACATATCTCAAACATTAGGAAATAAGATTACATTAGGTTAATGACCATTTTCACCGTGTAAATTAAAAAGAATTGAAAGCATTTTTCAAACCAGTCAATGGATGATAAATTATCGAAAAAATGGCCAAACAGGGGAAGAAAGAAGCGAAGAAAAAAGGAAAAACGAAAGCAAATAAAAACATTTTTCTTTGTAGTGTGTGTGTGTGTGTGTGTGTGTGTGTGTGTGTGTGGAAAATAGGAAAGAAGACGTTAGGTAAATAATCTGTAGTTCTTTAATATTTCTGTCTAATTTTAGTAATTTTATAAAAAAGCTCATAAAAACAATATGAATATGGTAAACAGTATCAACAGAACTAGTGTAATTATTACTGAAAAATTAAAAATAAGTCATAGAGTAGGCAAACTGGCTGAAAAGGAATGCTACCTCACTCGTAAGGACCACAAACAAGATTTTGAGGTAGACACCACTACCAGAATGATAAACCCAACCAGCCCCGACATAGGAAAGATAAGCAAAAGAATCCTAGAAAGGATCACTAATCAAATCAAAAAACGCCTTGGATTAACACTCTGGATTAATACCAAAGAAGTCATCAATTGGTTTTCCAACATCGACAATAAGCCTGATTGCACCCTAATACAGTTCGATATTGTGGATTATTACCAGTCAATATCAAGAGATCTTTTCACGACTGCCCTGGAGTTTGCTACAGTATATTCTGACTTAACTAAGGAAGAAATGAACATAATTCTTAGTGTAAAAAAATCTGTCCTCATCCATAATGGGGACCAGTGGATTAAAAACACTAATGTCAATTTTGACATCACCATGGGATCTTTAGACTCTGCAGAGTTTTCTGGCTTTGTTGTTCTATTTATACTATACAATCTAACCGTGCACCGTGAATTAGAAATTAATGACATCGGGCTATACAGGGATGAGGGGTTCATGGTACTGAGGAGCTCCACAAATTTTAAAATAGATAAAATTAGAAAGGTAATATATAGTGAATTCAGAAAACTAAATTTAAAAACTCTAGTCAACACTAAATTAAAAAGGGTAAACTTCCTCGGTGTAACTCTAGACTTAATGAACAACATATACCTACCTTACAGAAAACCTAACACTAATCCCTTGTATGTACACCCTAAGTCAAACCACCCTCCATCTATAATTAAGCATATACCCACATCAATAGAGAAAAGAATCAGCATGAACTCCGCTAATAAGGAAATATTCCGACAACACAGTAATTTTTATAACACAGCCCTAAAAATAGCGGATACAAAAACGCTAATATAAGTTATAGAAAAAATAGTACTAACAGGAAGAAAAATAGGAAAAGAAAAATTATCTGGTATACCCCTCCGTTCAACCAAATGGTTAGTACTAAGCTAGAACATAAGTTCCTAGCTTTAATTGAAAAACACTTTCCTACTAATAGCAGACTTAGCGAGATCTTTAATAAAAACACCTTAAAATTAAGTTACAGTTGCACTGAAAATCTAGAAAGAATCATATAAAAAAACATAATAAAATCCTGGAAAAAATACGCATGCCAAAACAGTATTGATAAAAATCCTAAACTAAAATTAGACAAAAATAATGAAAAATTATGTGATTGTAGAAACCCTGAAGACTACCCGTTGGAAAATAAATGCCTCATAAAATCTGTGGTATACCAATGCACTATCTTATCCATTGAGTGTTCTAACACTGATAGGATATACATTGGTTCAACGAAGAATGAATTTAATATTAGATGGAGATAACACAAAAGCTCATTCAATAATATTAGAAATAGAAATCCGACATCTCTATCCAAATATTTTGTGCATTTAAAAGAAATGAATAAAACACCAAAAGTAAAATGGAAAATAATAAATAGAACAAGAACTTGTAAAACCTAAGACGACCCATGCCCTTTGTGCCTACATGAAAAACTACACATTATTAAGTTTCTAAATAATGAAAATTCATTAAACCAATGACATGAGTTAACGGTTTTTTGCCGACATCAACAAATTTTCGCATTAAATAATAAGCTTAAAAAAATTCAATTTCATAGTTTAATAAAAGGCTTAAAAGCTTAACCCAATCATTAAATAGAAAAAACCTTTATGAAGTCGTCAAAAAAACAAATTGTTGTTCAGTGCGACGCGTTTATATATGAAACAGTCATTTGGATAAAAAAATAAATAAATAAATAGATAGATAAAAAAAAAAAATTCTCTAAACACTTCACGACATATCGTGGTGCCAAAAGCTCTTTCGCTGTAACTGACGAGACGATGTGCGTACATGAATGCCATCATCCGCTTTGAAATAGATACCCCACCCTACCTCGGCTTGACCTCTTTTCAAAGGTGATTGATATGTGGATAATAATTAAATGTTAGACCACCTAACCAAAATGGCCGCCCGAACCGTTTCCATGGTAATTAATTTTGCGAACGTACATGCTTATAAAGATGCGTAAATTTCAAGATTGGTTATTCCTAAATTTTCGCTTGAGGATGAAACAGGGCTTGATACCTTAATTCAATTTAATTTTAATAATTATATTGAGGGTTTCGGCTCTCGTTTTTGAAACGTTAAAACTCTTATATTCATACAATCATCCTCAGGTATAGAAATAGATATGTCTTTTTTACATCCAGGTAATAACAGGACAACGAAAGTTAAGATGTACTCCGAAATATGTTTTTTTGGAAATGTGTTATTGTTAACTGTGAAAATTGTTTATTCTGACTGTTATAGTGTTCGCATTCTCAAGGTGTTGATTTATAATAGTGTGTTAAATCTTGTTTACTTAATTGTTGTTGCCGAAAATATTATAATAAATTATTTATAATTTATATCATTCAAAATCATACGCAAGACTGCATGACAACTCCGAGTTTTGGCTAGTCTGTACATTCACTAATATACACTTATAGTTCTGTTTTTTAACACTGAGCACTCTAATTATAACACCTGAGAAATAAATATATTTATAGATACGTGCAAGTAAATGTGCGTATATCCATATTTTTTTAAACAAATCCCTATATATATATATATATATATATATATATATATATATATATATATATATATATATATATATGTATGTATATATGTTTGTGTGTAATATATATATATATATATATATATATTATATATTACACACAAACATACATACATATATATATATACGTATATATATACGTTTATATATATATACGTATATATATATACGTATATATATATATCTATATATATATATACGTATATATATATATAATTATATATATATATATATATATATATACACGTATATATATATATATATATATATATATATATATATATATATATATATACGTATGTATAAATATATTTATTTTTCAGGTGTTATAAACACAATGGTCAATGTTAAGAAACAGAGCTATACGTACACACACACACACACACACACACACACACACACACACAAACACACACATATTTATATATAGAGAGAAAGAGACAGACCGACAGATGTCTATATATATATATTATACAAACATATATATACATATATAAAAGGAAGAGGTTATAATAGTGAGAGAAAAGTGTGTATTTAAAAAAAAAGAGCGAAACCGTTTTTGCTTGTAATGTGAATTTTTTTATTAAAAAACATTTTTTTTATTTAAAAAAAATTCACATTACAACCAAAAAAGTTTGCGGTTTCTCCCGTCTGTTTAATATAGGGTGACCCCAAAAATTGGAATTTTTGAAGTGTGTATTGCCAGACATGAGCAAGTGGCAACACTGCGAGACAGTGACCTTGAGCAAGTAAACATTTCGCCATTTTAGTAACGAGAATGAAATTCACAGTATCCCAGCTGAGATGTTGCAGCAGTCAATGAGGAATCTCAACAGCAGATTTCAAGAATGCATTCGTACAGGAGGACGCCATCTACAGGACGTAATTTTAAAAAAATGAAAATTCCATCATTGTTTCTTAAATGGCATGTTTTAAAGTTTTAATTACTATGAATTAAATATTTTTCTTCCATCACTCTTGGTTTTATTGGATTGTTAAAAAGTCCCCTTTTTTTGGGTCACACTATATACATATATATATATATATATATATATATGTATCTTTGTGTGTAATATATAAAATATATATATATATATATATGTAACTTTGTGTGTAATATATATATATATATATATATGTTTTATATATTACACACAAACATACATACATATATATTTATATATATATATATATATATATTTTATATATTACACACAAACATACATACATACATATATATATATATATATATATATATATATATATATATATATATATATTACCTATACAACTATATATTAACTCAACTACTGTTGCCAAAACAGTAATCGCACCCTCTGTTTTTTATCAGACATGATTTCAAGGCCGATGCAACAATATCCAGGCCACCTCAAGAAATCATTTTTGATGCTATTATACCTTATTGACTTTACTTCACAGTGTCGGAATTCCAGGTTTATAGATAAACAAACTATACTGCTTTTAGTCTTTAATGTAATTCCTCTTTTCTGCTGTCGACAATCAGAGCTTAGTCATGTATATCAAAGTCGAATTGACAACTAAACCTCAGCATTCAACTTTGATTGGAAATATATTTGTCTTCGATTTATTTCTTATTTACTCTCAGAATTATTTATATATTTTCAGCTTATATATATTCCTTACCATATGTTAATTCAATGATGTTATCAAAATATCAGAACGCTTGGTGACGAACATGATTACAGATGAAAGAGTCTGACAACGTTCCAAATTTACTACGATGCCCCAATTTTCGCTAGTATCAGTCAATTATGGTTTTCACTGTTTTGTAAAAGTTCATTTCCAAGTTGTTTTCTTCGTTTACAAAATTTATTTTCACGCAGATTGTCGAAATACGATGTTCAGCTTCGCAGTATACATTTGTAGCCTTGGCAAGTACAAAACATGGTGGTTTCACCATGTACGGTTTTTAGTAGCGAATACTCACAACCAATGAACATGTTTTGCGCGCTAGCCGTCTTTGCACATGCGTTGCATAGGTCATATGTTATCGACATCTACAATATGAAGTTAACTCTCGTTAGTAAGATGATGTATACTTAATATATTAGAAAAGGTATTCTCTTAAGTTAGTAACCTTTAATGTTTTTCTCTTCGCTTTATGGGATGTGAGGTGTTTCATCACAGATGTAGCGCTGCGCTTGTTTTCTTGCATATGGCATATATCTTCTCTCCCTTTATTTCTTCTATATCGATTACAAAAACTTTCTCTCTCTCTCTCTCTCTCACTCTCTCTCTCCCTATATATATATATATATATATATATATATATATATATATATATATATATATATATATATATATATATATTGGATACAATGTATGGTGGCTCAGAATGAGAGCTGTTCAAATTACAGTGGAGTTACATTCACTTACATGTAAATAACCTTTGAAAAGGTATGAATCTCAACTCTAACTATTGGTTAAATAAGAGAACAGATTGAAATCTTTAGCCTTGGTTTGCAACCAGCATGGGAAAATCAACTCTATATTCGAAACGTGATTAGGGTTCTTTAGAAACCTATTGTACCATTGTTCTGTATTTAGCAGTTTTAGTTCTTTCGAAAAGTGTTGTTGTTGGTTCTGAACAAACCTTCATACCTATAATCAAATAATACGTGCGGATATTCTGATTGTTGATTTCTAGATGCTGGTTGGATTGTTAAACCATCATGCGTTGAAAATGAATGGAAAATCCATCATATATACACATACACACATGCACACAGACACACACATACACACACACACACACACACACACATATATATATATATATATATATATATATATATACATATTATCCATCACCGATAGTACAACTCGAAGTTTTATGCACAATGCAATCTTGAGGTGCTGATTATAGACTGACCGTTATCTAACACACACACACACACACACTCACACACTCATATATACAAATCCTGTTTAAAAGTAAAAAAACTGTAATCCCATTATAATATATATCTATGCCAACATTACGTTAAGGTGATATTTTTAAAATTTAATTTACGTAACGGCCAGTCTATAATCAGCACCTGAAGTTTGCGTTGTGTTTAAAAATCTGAGTCGTGCTGTTGGTGAGGGATAATATGTATGTTTATTAATATATACTTATCAGCACTGTTGTATTAGATCGAAAACTGTTTTGTTAATACCAGCACTATTTGTGCAATATATTATAATTATATAGAGAGAGACAAAAGCAGAGAGAAAACGAAATTGTCATTTACAACATATTTTGGATACTTCATTGTTAAGATGTAATGAATATATATGTATATATCTGTTGCATGATTTTATTATACATATAAGCGCTAACATTTGCATTTTGTAAATACGGATTAAGTCTTTTTATATCTTAATCATAATAATATTCCACGAAAGGTCATCATTGACAAAAAACATTTTATTGCAGGTGCTTTTTCCTGTAACCATGTATAGTATGTATTAATTTCTGAAGTTTGTATACCCAAAATTTAATTGATTTTATTTTCATGTTTACAATTGAAACAATAATTTTTTGAAGACTTTCAATGAAAGTATTATACATTTGGGGTTGTTACTAAATTAAAAATTATATTAATTTTCTTGCGATCATCTTTGTGTTTCTACATATATACTCGCAGACTCCTGCATACATGTAATTAATTTTTTTTTATGTGTTTTTCTTAAAGAATTTAATTTGTGGATTGACCTTTATTTTATAAATTAATTTTCACGGCGCCTTAAGTAAAAAAAAATACTGTACAATTATATTTATGTTCATGTGATTAAGTTAGTTAATAATATTGAATCGGGTGAATAAAATTCATAAGAACTTATATATTCTCATTTCATTATGATAATTACTTGTGAGTTGATTGCGCCAATTGTTCATCAAATTCTCAAATTTTAGACACAAAATGTATACAGTCACCTTCCTTTCTTGTTTCACATTGATTTTTGTATGATGCTTGCTTTTTAACACATCTATTGCAGAATAAAAGGAATAGTAATCCATTTTTTCCTTACATGTGAATGTTAGGAATAACAAAAACATTTGTGCTACACTTATCATCGTCGTTTCCATAGCTGAAGCCGTTCTCCAACTTTTTTCTCTGGACCGTTTTTCCTGAATGAAAATTTGCTCGCGTCTAAACAAATTTTATGTGATAAAAAGTACATTTAAAAAGAAAAAGAAAAAGAGAGAGGGTTAAAGGGAGATAACCGCGGATTCAAATTCAGAACATTATCATTGATAAGTCTCTACTCCAATTTGCAAACCCTAGTTACTATATTCTTAATACTTGATATAATGCAAAGATATCACAATGATAAAATCGGTTAATAATTATTCATAACTATTTATACTGGAACTGATGCATGCAATTACAAGTAATCCATAATAATATTTTAAATTTTTAAATCCTATTTATTTTTGAAATATGAATTTTTTGGAACTGTTTCATTGTCTTTCAATGATTTCGCCACACCTGCTATCCTCTTTCGCCACACCTATGAGGTGCGCTATACCGTTTGGGAAAAACTGCTAAAGTTGATGCTGTGTCCACGGAAGACGTGTTTGCAAGTTGTGGAATTTGAATTCAAGTCTTGTTGTAAGCTTCACTAATTTGATGTGAATACCAAATGTTAAGATTACTAAATATTGAAGTTGTTAATATATAAAATTATAAATTTGTATACCTATTGTTACTACT
Source organism: Acanthosepion esculentum (assembly GCA_964036315.1). Taxonomy (NCBI): domain Eukaryota; kingdom Metazoa; phylum Mollusca; class Cephalopoda; order Sepiida; family Sepiidae; genus Acanthosepion; species Acanthosepion esculentum. Next base: position 27,509,366 of record OZ038520.1, on the reverse strand, counting down.
TGTTGATGGTTTAAATAATTTCCTTCAAAATGTAATTGAATAAGACATAAAAGAAGTGAATCGATGCTTGGTCGAACCAGCTAAACTTCAAAGGAACGTATTAATAAATGCACAAAGAACACTAAGTACAACGAAGTAAAGTATTAAATAATAGATGAGAGTATAAATGGATTCGCATTCAAAGTCGAAAAGAAAAAAAATAATTTTAAAAATCTTACAAATTGGCAATGAAATAACCCAAAGCAAGTACTTTGTTTATAAAGATACATACACAACATCAAATGGAAAATATAATATAGTCAAAATAAACATTGAGTTAACAATATTTGGTTCTTGTGTCCTTCATCTTCTTGAAAAGCATCTAGTTAGATGAAGAGTAGTACAATTCTATATACACAGTAACATGACTCAAAGTTTATAGTTTAGTTCAAAATAGCGAAAAGAAAATGGAATAGTTTCAAAAGGTTTTTAAACTGCAGTGAACTCAGATTGGTATGTCTATAGATGCTATTTTAGACATTTCTGAATAAGATGGACGCTATGCATGATATCCATATGAGATTCTAGATATACCGAGGCTATTTAAGAACATGATCTGAGTTCTCAGATTAATATTTTGGTCTTGTAGCATGTGGTTGACACGACATGCCCGTAGTGAAACATATCTCGATTTGAAGTTCCTTATTTTCTACAATACATTTGTTATAACTGATCCTAGGCATCTATGCAAATGACACAACTATTTACTTTTACCTTAGTAGCAAATCCGATAAATTAAAACTGGCAGCTGCTTTCGAAAATGACCTCCAATCAGTGGTTAATTGGGGCAAGGAATAACTTGTAAATCTTAACGTTTCCATAACAAAACTGCTTTCAATTATTCAACACAGAGAAACTTTTCTGCATGTCATCAGTTTGGGCGATGCTAACCTCCAAGAGAACAAAACTTTGCTCTTTCTTGGACACACATTTCCTACTGACAGGAAGTGGAGTGATTATATTGAAACAATTATTAGTTCTACTAGAGAAAATTTGGTTCAATGTATTGTGACTGAAAATTATTCAGAATCCCTCTTGCACATTTATAAATCTGCCATTTATTTGTGCATTGAATACTTATTAAGTGCTATTGCTAAATATCTCGAGATTCTTGACAACATTCACAGAAGAGTCTGTAATGTAATCGATCCTGACCTGGTAGCACGACTTCAGTCAATTTTCCACCGATGTGATGAATGGTAGACTTACAGATATGTAAGATATAATCTGGAGAGAAAAATTGTCTCGCTCGACGAAGTGAACCAATTTTCTTAGCAGCTGACTTAACAATGGATTCAAATATATATATATATATATATATATATATATATATATATATATATATATATATGTGTGTGTGTGTGTGTGTGTGTGTGTGTGTGTGTTTGTGTGTGGAGTGGCAATATATGTACTAAGGCAATTAAACACAGACATATATGAACATATAGGCATACAATGTACATAAGTATATACTAGCATATTCAGAATAGTGATTAATAAGTTAATCTTTAAGACTATTATTAATGCTAGTGACTAGTGGTTTTCTGCATTTGTATCAGAATCGGTTAACCTAGTATATATATATATATATATATATATATATATATATATATATATATATATATATATATATATATATATATATATATATATATAAATCGTTTATTAGCTGCTCATTGAAGCTAAGGTTTATAGATCTTCAATAGGTACCAGTATAGGCTAAGGTTAGTAAATTATTAAGAACGCATCACCGTAGATAATGTTAAATCTAATGAGTTCGATACTCACTGAATGTTCCAAATTTGTGATCTAACCATTATAAATATATTTATGTACCTAAAGACCTGGACTTAAATATATACATTTATTTGTTCATCAGTCACAAATTTTACAACTTTGCTGGGAGACTTTTACTCATCCGTCCTCTTCAGTACAGGTTTTTTTTTAGTAGACTTTTTTTCGAACTTTTATATGTGGAGAAATTATTCAAATAATTATTCGGCTAATCTATTAGCCACTTTCTAGAATTTTGGTTGTGCTTTTGCAAATGATCTGTAATTGCTTTTGTAAGGAATCTAAAAATTGCTGAAAGATATATTCTTAATTCCGAAATATGGCCAGTACATTCTGGATGTAGTTGATGTTAAGGGTTGTTTTTTAGGATAATAACTTAAATAAAGTTATCGTCACGCATCGAGAACACAAACGTGATTATGCCAAAAGGGCTTGAAATGAACAAACATGTGGACATGTTCGCACGCCATAAAAATACAGTACAATACTTAACACAAGCACCTTTCCAGTACTTTTGACGAAACATATTAGAAGTGGATTGCTATCCAGATACACAACTATATAACGCATGATCGGATAGCGTGAAACTGCCATTCACTATTTATATATCTACACTGTTTACATCTACACACATAATATACAGACACTGAACAGTGTTTGTGTGTGTTCCAATAGCACGGCCAAAATGTAAGTCCTCGAAATCCATTTTTGCATAGATAACCGAAAGACCTCAATTAATATCACGAAATCTGTCAGGTTGACCGCCGAGATTTTCATGACCATCAGTCGTTTATCAAAGAATACTGTATGCCAAATGAATCAATTTCTGCCAAAACGAATACGAAATAATTCTGAATTACCCGAATTTGAAGGAGAGATATAAGGAAAACGTTAAAAGCAGATACAATGAACTAAAAGAGAAATTCGAAGTGGGACACATTAAGAGAAGATTTAGTAGCATCGGCAATCGAGATCACTCTAAAAAAAACTTGGCAAGAAAAAAGGAATAGATGATAGATAAAATTCTAGACATGATAAAAAGGAAACAGTAAACAATACCATGGTATGTCACAGAATATAGGTCATTGGACAAAAAATTAGTAACAAATGTATGCATGCAAAAGAGGAATGGCTCAACGAAATGCGTGCAGAAACAGAAACAATGAACATCAAAGATAAGGCAATATGCATAAAATAATATGATAATTAACAGGTGCTCATCAACAGTATGCATAAAATCTAAGGCGGAAACTCTGATAGTAGAGAAAGAAAAATGTTTTTTAATCATTTCAGCCCAAGCAAGGCAATAAAGCCAGTAAGATACAAGTGGTTACTGAGCGTTAGAGAGTATGTGAAAATAAGAAAAATGCTATTAAGTAGAGAACATAATAAAAAAAGTAAGACGTCAGAAGATAACACTTCGACATGGAAGAACTTTCTTGTGTTTGAAAAGGAAAAACCGCATTACGCAGAAATATCGAAGGAAAATATTAAAATTTGAAGAGTAATAAGCACTATCCAAATCGAACAAGAACAAAGCAACAGTACCATATGAAATTGCAATAGAAATGCTGGCAGCTTTAGACGATTTCAATATTGACAATATTACAGATATAATGACTTTATACGTCACTGGTGATATACTGGAAAACCTATGTACATCCATTTTCATAGCACTGTCTTGGAAACTGAGTTCAAATAAATGCAAATTCCATCGGGTAATTAGCTTAATGAACCATATAACGAAACTTATTAATAGAATTCTGATGAATAGAGCGTGTAGCAGAATCAATCTGGAAATTGAACAAAAACAGCTCAGTTTTGCTTAAAGAAACTGGAACAAAGAATGCGATATTTATACTCAAAATTATATCAGAAAGATCAATGTAAATGCAAAAAGATATATACCGTTGTTTTATAGATAATATAAAATCGTTCGATAAAATGTGTTACAAAAACTGTTAGGTAAGCTTCATTTATTCAAGAAGGATATTAGAATCATAAAAATGGAAAGCGTATCTTCTCACTGGACGTATTCAACCTTTACAGTGAGCTGATCCTGAGAGAATTAGAAGTCATACCAAGTTTGATTATTGGCCTCCACAATCTTAACAATATTAGACATGTAGATGATACAGTTTTGATAGCAGACACAGAAGGAAACTGTAGAAACCCCTAAAGAAGTTATTAATGAAAGCAAGAAGAAAGAACTAAACATCAATTGTAAGAAAATAGCATACATGATTGCCAGCAAAAGAGCAACTGAAGATACTAAATTCAAAATGAAAACACCAAAATCAAGAAAGTGTAAGAATTTATATATCTAGGAAGTGTTTTTCCAGATAATGCGACAGCGAAATCCGAAGACGAATTGGGATAGGGAAAGATGCCTTAGGAAAGCTAAGTATTTATACAAGAAAATTTCGTTAAAAACAAAGAAGAGTACTAATCTGTTATGTAATATCGGTTCTCCTGTATAGCAGTGAATGCTGGAGTATCTCTCCTCACAGATAGGCAACAGAAATGTGGTTCTACAGAAAGACGCGAGAATACCATGGACTGAACATGTAAGCAGTGAGAAAGTTTTAGGGAAGATGGAAACAAAAAAGGGACATTTATACTTAGAATCAGAAAGAGACAGCTGGAATTTATAGGGTACATAATGAGTAAAGAAGGCTTAGAAAATTTGACACTGACCCAACATACAGGGAAGGCAAGAGGGCAGAGAAAAGTAGCGCATAAGCTACCTAATAATCTGTGTAAATGGTTAGCAGAACAGACATCAAGAGAGAGAGAGAGAGGGAAAAGACAAAATTTACCAAGAGATAAAATGGACAGGTAGTTGTGTAGAGCCATGAACGTCCACATACTTAAAAGATACAACCCATTCTTATACCAAAAATGAACATTAGAATAGCCCCCTTCACTCATTGTCGCTACACTGGTCTGCAGATGGTAAACAAGACTTGTTTTCTATCAATACATTCATTTGGGATATGGTAAAATATATTAAAATTTTCTACACACATTTTTGCATCTATAGATGACACCATATGATAGTCAGAATCTAATGAGTGTTTTAAAACACGATTTGAATTTAAAGGTTAATATATTTAGCATCTTACTGCTGTACAAAATATATCCTTTTTACAACTTATCTTAAACTCTCTTAACTCCTATACGAAATTTATTAAATATGCAAAATTATACTAACTAAACATATTTAGAGTGCTTCGCCAATAAAATTAGCTAATCTGATCTCAGAACATTATTATAGTGGGATGAATCTTGACTGTGTTTCACACATTTGTTATCGTTGCTAAATTAAGCTAAACTTAATAAGTATGGTTTTAATGCCTCGCAATCAAGATATGGGTAGCAAGATAATCACAGAGGATTTTTGTACGATGGTAGCACACATTGTTTAACCAACACATTTGGCCTTGTGCCGTACAAAGAAGCTTAGAAAATATCGACATATACTTGAAGTTCTGTGGGGTCAGCTGATTGTCCGATCACATCTCAGTAGTTATACCAATACCTCCCAGGAGCGATCTCCAGCCAGTACCACCACGCATTGTATATTATAACAATAAAAACCTCAGCTTGGTAGGGTTTGTGTGTTCTCGTCAACGTCTAAATGCTCGCACGGGCAAGACTCGCGTGGTATTTATTTCAGTTAGGGCAAAGGAAAGACAAGTGCCCTTAGCTAAATACATGAGATTTTTATGGAAGGACACAGGGGCTCTGTAACGTCATAAAAATCCGATCAACGAGCCAACCTGGCAGCCATTTGTGAGAATCTGTCAGGTGACGGGAGAGTAGGGGAAAAGAAGTTGTACGGGCTCGCAACAATCCACACGTATCGTATTTGTATGGGTGTAAAACAAAGCAAAGAAATAACAAGCAGAAAGAAAAAAATGCCGAGTTTAATAGTCTGAATCTCGCATACTGTCAATGGCAACAACGATGCTACTCTCTGAGAAGTTAGTTCGATCCTCACCTGGTGCCCCATATTTTTGACCTTGTGTCAAACTAAGCCCAACTTAATAAATAGCAACTATCTTATAAAATCAGGAGCACGTACTTATCTTAAATGTATTCATTGCATTGATATATATTTAGTCCCTCAATCCAAAAGGAATTTTTTTCTTAATATAAACACCATAAACGTAGTTTCATTTTTATGTATAAACATTTAAGTAACAGTATATATTTTAAATAAACACATACTATTATTTACTAAGATTTGCTTAATCGTGCATATGGCCGCAAATTATTTACAGTAATTTCAGCAATTAAAAATATTTCGTTGGAAAAAGTATTTATTCGGCTTAAGTAAAAATAAAGACATTTTTCATATTATCTTGAACACAAACAATATTTACTGTTTGGTTAACTATTAGCATTAATGAAACAACTGCATAATTCTATCCTTCCACACCTTTTTCTTTCTAAGCAAAATATTGCTCTCGCTACTTTTTACAGTATTCCATGTCAGGATTTCCTAAAGTTGGCCCCAGGAGTTCTGCAAGTATTTGTATTATTTGTTTAAACCTAAAAGGAAGAAAGAACACTATTTTAAAGAAAAAATAAGCTTTTCATGCAAAACATGAAATGGCAAAACAAAAGGGATAAATAAATTGCTAAAGTATAGGTACCTCCAAAAATTCGTATACCTAAGGTATACCTAACGTTTAAATATATTTTTCATAAATGAAAAATCCTTTTCGAATCTTTCCCCAACTTCAATTGAAAGCTAAACGATTAAATTTTCTAATTCTAGAAAAAAAAGTACCGTGGAGCATTTCAAATAGAAATTTGAATGATTTTTAGTCAATGCTTCCCAAAAACCAATCGAAACAGCCATTTTGAACTTTTTTAGGAAACTTAGACAAAACTTATTTTTCCTTTTTGAAAATCCCGCTAAAATAAGATACATATTTCTGAAAGTTACTTTCGTAAAATTAGCAAATTTATAGTTAAATTAATCTGTTCTGAAACAAATATCACTTACTTATAGCATAAGATTTTCTAGAGAAACATTTCTTGACCTCGGTGTATTGTTATTTTCACGTCTCCCTCGATAATGTGATGGCTGAATGAGTTGACAGGTTTAGTACGTTGCACAAAATTAACATAACGGTTTTTTGTTTCTTATGATAATTAAAAATACTATATAAATTTCTTACATTATTGAGTTACCTCTATAATGTTATTTCATTATTGAATAGCTAAGATAATGATAAATAATTTTATTAATTATTGATATTACACTAAGTTATTACATTTTTAATTTAATAACTGAGATAATATCTAATAAAATTATTGTTATATTAATAATTAAAATATCTCATTCAGTTATTATTTGTTTAAATTGGTAAATGAGATAATTTTATTATCTCAATTTAATTTTTAATTTAATAACTGAGAGTCACATAAGCCGAAGACCTTTATATGCCTAGGAGCTTTCCATAAGAGGAGACAAGCTTTGAAACACGTGACCTTTTAACCATAATGTCACTTACGAGATATCATACACACTTAAAAAACTTAATAACCGACCCCATACTCTCTTTGGAAGAATTTTAAAACATTTTTAAAATTAAAGAAAAAGAAAAAACTAAAAGAAAAATGCAAAGAATTCTTGTAAAAAAATCTTTATTCATCGAATTTTTTTTCTTCGGATAATAATGTCCTTAATGTATATTATTTATAAAAGAAAATAAAAGCCTATCTAATTCGATAATTAGATAGTTTTATTGTAGTTTTTATTTTACGATTTGGAGCAGATTTTTTAAAAGCAGTAGTTGTGAAAAAAATATGATTTAATTTTCTGAGTCCTGCTTATAAGTAATATAAAACAATTTGCGAACTGTTGGAAATTCTAGAAAATTTGATAAAATTAATTTATGGGCGGGGTTACAAATGTAGAAAAAAAATTTCCAAGATTCTCTAAAAATAAAAATTGCAAAAATAAATTCATTTATTTCTGAAGAAGTCCAGAAGTTTCTTTTAAAATCAGACAATTATTTGATTTTTGCAAGAATTTCCAAATTAATGAGGTTTCCCCCGGAAACTGCTACACTTAAATGGCTATTACCACAAGTAGTACAAAGTTGACAAAAAAACGAGATTTTTTACCCAAATTTAGAAGGTGTTAGAAAGAAGGAATTTTTGTTTTAAATACTTTGTTCTTTCCTCTTAATAATAACATAAATATTAAACGATAAAGCTTTGTTATTATTAAGTTTGAGGCCTTTTATCATTATGCTATACTGATTTTTAGTGAATTGTTGGAGGTACCTACTAAAGTTTTTTTTTACTTTTCTGTAAGAAAATTTAAAAAATACATTTGTATAATATTTCGTGGATGATATCCTAGGTATCACCAAAATGCATCCTCACTTTTTATAATGAAAGAAATAAACGCTATCCTCAGTTTTTTTTTTAAATACCAAAAATTAGGCAAGTACTCGACTTACAGTACTTATTTATTAATGAATTAAATTTATGTTAAACAAGTTATTATTTTAGAAAACGCTTTGAAAATATTTTTTTAATATTTTGATAGAATTCGTAAATGTCAAAAATAAATTTATTCTTTTTTCATATTTACTTTTAGAGATTAATTCCTTAGGGCCGCACAAAAACTTTTGAACAGTTCAAGGGCTTCGGGGCATCGATCGAGAAGTTTGGGAAACCCTGTTCTATTAAATTTTTCATCTTGTTTTTTTTTTTTTAAGACGAGACGTAAATCCGGAAAAAAAATCTTAAATCAATGAATGTAATATCTACTAAATACGGCGGATGAACATATGACCGCAAATTATTTACAATACTTGATCAGTTTCAACAATTTTAAATATTTCGTAGGCAAAAGGGTTTATTCGGTTAAGTAAAAATAGAGACATTTTTCATATTAACTTGAAAACAAATTTATTGTTTTGTTTCATCATCTATTGCCATTAATCAAACAACTGAAACTTTTTCTTTCTAAGCAAAGTACCGCTCTCGCTGCTTTTTACAGTATTCCTTTCTTTAGTTGGAATAATTTTTTCCTGGTGAACAAATAAACATGGGATTTAATGTTATCCTGTTGGAATATTACGATCTTCGTTTGAAATAGGTATTTTATGTTGTTTATAACCGGAGGCCATACCGAATACCTATACTAACAAAATTCTATCACTAGAGGCGTCTTCAGTGGATACACGCGCATCAGAACTGGACTTTGTTTCAATTGAAGAATGTTTTTTGGTTCAATGAATCTCGATTTCCTTTATTAAAAAAAGAGAATGAACGGTTAGGTACGTGTTCGGCGTTATTCTAAAGCACTAGAAAGCGCTGTAAGAAAACAATGAGACGTTGAAAGGTTATTCTGTTATTTATTTATTTGCAACATTCTACTGTGAAACAATAGATGCTATCATTCATGTAGAAGGTACTTTGTTGTCTGCCTTTAATATCAATGAAATATAGGTACACATATTCATGAGAGATGTCTTCTACGACTTTAGTGACCACTTTTAGTTGGACAATGTGAACGAGTTTTATACAAATAGTCTCAGGGACGCCAAGATATATTCTCTCTATTGCTTTGGTTACCAAACTTAATTCCATTGACCACTTACGGAATGTGTTGTGGCAGCATGTTCTCTACAAAACTTCCGCAACATAAACTGCGGCAGGTAAAACACATGCTGTTAATATCCTGGTATCATATCTCAAAGGAAAACGCTGATATCTTGCCTGATCAAGTAAGTTCTGTTTTGCGTGTTCATGGGAATACAACGTTATATTAGCTGACTGGTCTTATTATTTTTACTCATCAGTATGGACATATTAGATTGGAAAGTAAATCCCAACGCATCTGAAGATGGAAAAGAAATAAATGGCGCCATCGATCACGACTTCCAACAGATAGCTGTTCTTTATTATCTATAAATGACTTTTTGGAAAAAATAATGCAGTAGTTTCTGTTTGCCTTTTCCATGGTTTGAAATTGAAATTTTTCTTTCTATTAGACTGGCTTCCATCAAAAGCTAGAAAAACCAGGTGATAGAGAAGAGATTGATTTATGCTTTTCCCAAGGGTATTGTACGTAAGTGAACGCTACAAACTAGTTCAGAATTTCAACTCAGCTCAACAATTACATGTTCCTCGTCAATAACATTTATGCTACCAGTATTTCATGTCTTCAAGTAGATTCTATTTAATTTGAGATGCTGAAGTTATTTCCTTTTTTATGGATTCTCTAAATAGGGCCTGTGCAAAATACAGCTCGCGAGTCTTCACAGTGGTAGCATGTGAGAGGTTTTCATAATAGTCAATTTTTTTAGCTTTTTAGAATAAATTCAGTTCTTGATCGCGTACACAAAATTCAGATTGGGGAAATCAAGTCATTATTCAACCAACATTTCACTGTTTATATATAATTAAGCCGTTTGAACTTTCCACAGAAAAGGTAAAAGAGAAAGAAATAATTGTTTCGCCAATTTGTAATCGTACAAGTCTATTCTAAACGAATCCATTTTAAAGTTAAAATTGACTATGTGCGTTTTTCTTCAGAGTCGAGCAAGAAGAGAAAGTCTTTCAACATTGACTGATGTCCGTTTCAGTAAATTCCGTAAAAATTTTTAACATGAGAAATTTTCCCCTAAAATTTGTAAACGGTGTATGTACTTTTCAAAATCTGGCAAAATAATCAAAATTCAAATGTTTGTTTTAAATCTTTTTTGTTTTTACCGCGAACTTTACGGTGATATATGATTTTCTAACGGATTTTTTGTTTATTAATCTGACGAATTGTTATCAATTTAAACGTTATTTTAGTGGAAACCGTTTATTTATTAAACAGTATATTTATTTTCTTTCGTCTGCTGGCCTAAATACTCGAAAAATATTATTAAAGAAAAATATGCGAGGAGTTAGGATTTCTCTTAAAGGCACCGTTCCGACCTTGCTTAATCGATAAAGCTTCTTCGTTACCGAGTCGGTTAAGGCACGTCACATCTAACGACGGTTTTCATCTGCCCAGGTGGACGCAGGTTCGTATCCTGCCGAAGAGCGTATATTTTTCAAATTTAATGTGAAAAATACAGAAATCAAATTACTTGGATTTTTCCGATTAAGAACTACTTTTAATGAACAGGTGAAAGATTAATGAATGAATTTTTTAACAGCTAATATTGGAAGAGAAAAATTTATATATTTTCAACATCAATAATTGAATCTTGAAACGTGAGTTGCTTTGATAAACTTAAGAAGTTTGCAATAATTTCGACATAACTTAGGTATAAGGAATAGATATGACGCTTGATTGATTTGTTTTTTACAGTTTATCAAATTTTTGCATTTTATTTAAAGCCAGAAAATATTTTTAGAATCTAAGAACTTTTTGAGATAATAATGATTAACTGACACATTTCCTACTAATTAACCCATAGGTGAGGGAGAATAGGTAAATTCATACGTTTTCCAAGACTATTTGCGCATAAGTGGATATAACAAACTCGACTGCAATTGAAACTTGGCTCTCTGATTTCCAATTCCGAGTTGTTATCCATTATACTACTCGCACATACAAGTTTACAGCATGTAGTATTCCCAAGCGGTCACTCATCTAGGTACTGACCAAGCACGATGTTGTTTAACTATGTGGTCGTACGAGAACCGGTGTTTCAACATGATATGGCCGTGAGCCAACGTTTGATTGATTACGCTATGTCATATCTCTTCCGCACAAATACATGGCTAAAAATTAGTCACTTATGAATATAAAAGAGTGCTTGATAGAAAGATTAATATGTTTATAATTCCATTGATTCTAAAGAAATTTTGGGCTGTTTGACATTTTTTGATAAAATATATAATACTGTGATTTATTAGTGAATATCGATAATTAATTTTGAAAATTGTAACTATGCAGAGAAGAAGCATTTGCTAAAACAGCAATTTAAAAATGTGTTCACATCAGCAAAATTGGATGTAAATGCAAAAATTGAGAGAGGGGTTAAATAAAAGTGCGTTCCCGTCTTGTAGGGTAATGGTAAGAGATAACTGAGCCCTATAAGGAGAAAAGAATGTGAAGTCAGATTTTGGGCAGCATGGTAAATGATCTAATTAAAGGTAAAAAAATTTTCAGAAATCCTGTAAAATCCAGACTCCAGTCTCCCTCCCTTGGGTTTGCAATATAGACCTGTCATATTTGGTCCCCACACAGTTAAAAGCAGACCATACTGATGTATTACTTGGAGATCCTTTAATATACTACCCGTTCCTAGGCAAAGTTATCAACAGAAAACTCTGAAGAAGCATAAAATACTTTTCAAAATTGAAAAGTTTAGCAAATACTTTTTTTAAACACTCGCTACAATTTTCCCTGTTTATACCAACTACGCTTTCTTTCACAGCTACTAGTTTGTTTGTTTTTTTTTCTCGTGAAAAGTACCTCTTATAAATTTAACTAATTTTAACTGTAGTCCAAGAAGAGACCGCGCCTATACTTGGGAAGGTTTATTTAACATTTGTAACAATGAATAAATGCAAGAATTTATACTTTTGAACAAGCGTTTTTCGTCATCTTGATCTATTCTTTTTTACTTTTACAAGTAGACTTCATTCGATAAACTAATTCCATCACGATACTTCTTCATGTCTAGGTGGATGTGTGGGTAATTTAACAGATATCGGCCCGTATGAGAAACTGGAGGGTCGTGTTCGAATTCCAGTCGGTTTCGTTACATACACTTACGCGTAAATAGTCTTAGGAAAAGTATGAATCCACCTACTCTCTTAGCTATGGATTACATAGTAGGGCTTGTATCTTTAAAAATCATTGTTCTCTTCAAGAAATTGCTAATGAAATATTCACTCGCAAAAAAAAGAATTAGCTTACAATCCAAAATATGTTTCGACTTTAAATAACCCACAAAGGGTCGATAAGCCGTAAAATAAAAAAATCACTCAATCAATAGTCAAATCTTAAAAATATCAAACATGGTTAGAAAGGCCGATTGGAGGGAAGATCCCCAACCAACGAGAAGAGTTATTTGAAATACTTAAGAAAAATTGTTTCATTCAATTTAATTCACTTTATTTAATTAATACAACTTAGTTAATAAGTTTTAATTAGATTTAATATGAAAGTCGATAATTCTGACGTTTTTATTCTAATATACGTAAAATTTTCCTTCCTCTCTGTCGGGAGCTGATAGCTCAGGGATAAAATCTGCGACTGATGCCAAATCGGCTGGGTTTCGATCTTGGCTTGAGGCAATCGGATGTCTGATATAGCGAAACAGCCTGTCTGTGAATGACATATATACGTCCCCGAAAAAATAAAATTCGGTCGAGCACTTTAGTGGGAAAAGCGCAAATCTGTAAACAGTGACTGCTACTGCTGATGTAAAAGCTCTTCTATGAATGACTGGCATGTTTATTCTAAAATACGCAAAAATTCAACTTGCTCTCTGCTTAGGGGAAAATCGGTTGGGTTTCGACCCTAGCTTAAGTCTAGCCCCACTGATGAGCTGTGATACAGCGAAACAGTCAGTATGTGGATGACACACACACACACATACACACACACATATATATATATATATATATATATATATATATATATATATATATATATTATCATGACTTGACTTCGCTAAACGAAGATCAAGAGGGCTCCGTACACTTTGCTTGCAGGCACGTTTGTGACTAGAAAGTCCAATGCTGAAAGGCATACACGGTCCGACTGAGCCTTTTAAATCCAGTATTTGGTTTTTAAAATATTATAATTGGTAAGTTGAAATAGATAGAGAAAATGCTAAAATAAAAGTAATAACACATAAAAGACACACTAAAGATATTAAAAAGCTTATTTGTTTAGAAGCTAATGGCAAAGTTAATAAAGAAACTTTATTGCATAAAGAAGTTATAGGAGAAAATGGTAACATTAAACTATAAAATGAAAAGTGCGCAGGACACCATTTAACATTTATTCAAGAGACAGGTACTGAGACTGGAAAATACCAGACTCATAGAGTAGTTCCAACTACAGGTGCCACTGGTGTTGTTCTAGCAGAAGCGTTTAGTGTTTAGAAATACTTTGATAGTATAAACAGCCTTAAGGTTGTTCTTCTGGACAATACAAATACTGGATGTAAAGCAGACCTTGTAATTGCTCTTTTGAAGAAACGCCATTGAAAATTACATACAATTGATTGTTCATTACATCAGAATAAGCTAGCATTCAGAGCTGTTTTTTATGTTGATGGTACAAGAATTCAGACTGCTTTTACAGGCCAACTAGGTAAATTGTGTGATTTGCGACAAATAGAATTTATGAAAATCAGTGGCCCTATTGATAATATTGGACAGAATTAATCAATCTATCCCAAAATGGAATTTGTGAATCTGCAACAACTGAAAAATTTTCAGAATATGAAATTTAAGCATTTCTCAGAGTGTTGAAAGAAGAGTGAAATTAACATCTGAAGTTTCTCATGTTGTTTACGGATTTGAAGCAAGACAGACACACTACTGCAAAAACCTTATGTCGTCAATTAAAACCAAATATTTCCAAAATGAAAGGCTTTTTACACGCATTTTCAATGCCGATTTTTGGTTGCATTTCCTCAAAAGGGGTTTAAAGCTAGGAATATAAAATTTGGTGCTAGTCTTTATCTCATTAACTCCTAACTAGCTAGACTTGTCCAAAGTTGATTTGGGAATAACAGTGTAAAATAGACTTACATATATATATATATATATATATATATATATATATATATATATATATATATATATATATATATGTAAAGTTTAATTAAAAACGATTGAAAAGGTATTGCGCTTAAGTATTTTATTTAATTTTTCTTATATCTTCTTATTTTCTGGACATAAATTACGTAGAAATTATCCGAATGTTCTGTATGTCAGATAACCAATATTATTAACGAATTCACAGGTCCATTAAAGAACCGTCGTCCTGACCAAACCTAATTAATAAATAATTATATTGGATAGACTACAACATGCCTAACAAGAAGACTCACGTTACACCTCACTCAATTAGGTCTCATTTGAATACACATGCCGACCAATCAAATTCCATCCGCAACATACTCGTTGATAATACAAATATAATAGCCTCATCCACATTTAAAAAAGAGTAAAGATAATGGAAGTATTATTAATATAAAATAGAAAATCAGCACTCAGTAACATTAATTAAGAAGACAGCCACAATGTGCTGATCGTGTTTGGGAAATAGAATATTACTATAGCTAGATACACACATAAAACAATCCATACATTCAGTTAAAATTAAAAATACAATCATCCTTTATAATGGCTAAAAGTATAATCGAAAACGCTGGGGCATACAGAACATTCATACAATTTCTACATAATTTACATCCGAATTGAAGACTTTTATAAGAACACAAGACAAAATAAATAAACAAATTAACCATAGTATCTTGTCAGTCGTCTTTAATGAAACGTGAATAAAAGAAGGATTGCTGTCCAAATACGCAGTATATATATATATATATATATATATATATATATATATATATATATATATATATGTGTGTGTGTGTGTGTGTGTGTGTGTGTGCGTGTGTGTGTGTGTGTGTGCACTTATTATATTATAAATTATGTATGTAACCTATGATCAATTAAAATGATTTATTCATTAATAAGTCTCAAAGAAATGTTCAGTGAATGTTTTCAAGTTTTTTTTTGTTTTTTTAATAAATCACTGCGTTATACGTGTAGAACACCCAATTAACAAATTCGAAACTCTAAATAAATTTAGAACTAATTATAATGATATGCTTAATATATCACATATACTATACTAATAATAGTAATAATGATCTGCTTACTATATTACATATCGAAACTGCTTAATTAGTATATGGCAAATGTAGTTTAGTCGAGACCATATTTACAACACAACTGAGGATCGAAATCACTGTAAAAAGTAATAAAATCTGTGAAACAAATTTTCTATTCATGACTCCACGGCAAATTGACAAGGCTTTTACGAATTTTATCTTATTGCAACAACAATCTTAACGATGAATGGGTTTGCAGTAACTTTCCATTGAATCACTTTAATGTCATTACTAAGTTGGGTAAGGAACAAGGACATGTAAGTTATATACCAGTGAAATATGAAGAGAGTATATTATTAATTCATATGAGACTGATTTGGTAACCATTCACTATGGAACGCTATTGTAGTAATATTCCGAGTATCTAGTTTGGTAACAAAAGTTACAGTTGTACGGTATCCAGAAATTATAAACCACACTCCAGTAGTAATGGTCTACGAGATTGGCTTCAGAACCAGGTCCACCATTATAGTTTCTCTAGTGGATACTACACACTCTAATCGTAATTGTCAGTGTGAATTGGTTGGAAAATACAATCACGAGTGTAGAGTACATTGTGAATACTTAATGTACTACAGACGTAATACTGAGCACACTACTATTGTAATTGTTTGTAAGATGAGGATGTTAACCAAGTTCACAAGTGTAACATATCTAGAGTACATTGAACACACTACAGTAATAATCGTCTGTCTGAATTGCTGGTTAACCAAGGGTCATTTGCTGATTAACAATGAACGTGATATACTCGTCAATGAACAAATATTCCCATAATAAATATCTGCGAAGCAAGTTTTATAAACACTTCAGTGCAACGCATTTCATCGGAATTAGTTCTAGCGGATCAAACGCGTTACACAGAATTTTTCCATTTTGTCATTCAATTGCTTAACATTCTTTTGGTATATAAAAATTTATATAACATATTTTCCCATAAGAAGTTCTTTAACAACAGGTATATCCATGTTTTTCACGGAGAAAGCAATAAAAGTATACTTTACGTCTTTTTATGCAATAATTAATTTATATTTAAACTCATTGAAAAAAAAAAGTTAAATAAAATATAAAAGCAAAACTCAGACAGTTTTATAAATTAGAAAATTTATTTCATTCCTTCTTATGCTTATTTGGTTAAAACTATATGATTAATATTTGAAGTTATTTGTGGTTAATAGAAAGCTGAACTGTTATGTAATATCATTTCTTCTAAATGGCAGTGAATGCGGGACAATCTCCTCAAATATGAAGACGAGACTTTAGGAAACAGAAATGTGGTTCTACAGAAGACTGCTGAGAATACCATAGATGGAACATCTGAGCAGCGAAGAAATTTTAAAGAAAATGGGAAAAAAGACACTTCAATTTCAATTGTTTCTTTCTGATTCTAAATATGAGTCAGAAAGAGACAATTGAAATTTCTAAGACACATAATAAGGAAATAATTTAGCACCCACTGGACAGAAGGCAAGAGAAGCAGAAGTCTTGAATGACCTATCTAACGAGCTTGGTTGAACAAAAATTAGGAGAAATGGCAAAAAGAAAATCTTTACTTAATGGTACAAAGGACAGGAAGTGGTGAGCTATGATCTCCCACGTCCTGGAGGTACACAACACATATAATAAGAAGAATTAAGACATTATTCTGAAGGCATAATGATTAGCAGCAGAGTAGGGTAACTGGAATCAAGTAACTAAGTTGAAATTCCAGTCGAAGCAGCTGCGTTCCCTCTACACTTTTGGTAAAGACATAAATGTATATCCTCCCCCTCTTTCTTAAGTTATGGGTGATTTATTGAAATAAACTGAGCTGCATAGTATTTGTTTGCTACCAATATATGAGAAGGACAGGTCAGCTCGAGGTGGTGTAATGGTTAGCAAGCTTGTCTCGCTAGAAGTGAGTTCGAGCCTCACTGGGTGCCCCCATTCTTTCGACCTTGTGTCACATTTAAGCTATCCTTGGAAAATCAATAAACGAGCAAGAATTTTAATTTTGAATTAAAACCCATGGATAACCGTTATATTATCTTTCCTAAGAACAGTGGCAGCAATCCAGGTGAGAACCATGAGCACTCGGAAGGTGCATGGAATTAAAAAAAAAACTACGACTAAATTATTACAATATTGTATCGGAAAGTTCGCGGACTGCATGCTATGTACTGACATCGTTCATTGATAATACGTGCGTAGTTGATGCACATCTGTACTGTCTGCCAATAAGCTTTGTGCTATTCAGTTATGTTCAATTATTCCATGGACTTTTGAAACATTTCACTGGAATAGCTAACATGTCTGCATCAAATTTTACTGGTAGCTCAGTAAGTCTGTTACCGAGATATTTTAAATTACTTTTCAATTTTTCGGCAAACACAGGTTGACATTGTGTTTCGAGACCTGTCGACAGTTGATACAAGATTAAAACCGTTTAGAGTGACCGACCAGTCACCAACAAAATGTGAAAATAAATTGTGAACGCATCCATGAAGAGGAAACCCAAATATCCATCCACTTTCTCATATGATTCTAAACAGTTACGAAATCTGCCAGGAGATCCTAATATGGGATTTTTTTAAATACCATGTCGTATATTTATATATAATGCACTTGGTATAATTTAATTAATTATATTATCCTAATATGATATCGCATTCATTTTGGTTTATGCCTTCGTAAACTAAATATTAAAACCGTTACACGATAGTCACATTTGTCTAATAAACTAATTCATGAGTCTTGTGAGTTTTGTCCTTACTAAATGACTGCTAGTATGGTTTTGTGAGAGAATATATACATATATATATATATATATATATATATATATATATACATATATATATATATATATATATATATATATGTTATGGGAACTTACCCATAATAATAATGGGCTATTCCAGACATCATAAATACTGCGCCTCAAGAAGAAGCAGCAGTCAAGAGTCAGAGACAGAGACAGCGTCAGATGATTACTGTAAGACATTGGAATATTGATACTTGTCGAGACAACATAGTTCACTCTAACCAAATCTGATAGTCATTACTAATACTTCTACTTCTTTGTACAGATTTCTGTTTGTAATATATCTGTGTTATTTCATACCTGTGTTCGAGTTATTCTTCATTGGTTCTACCTTGGACCATCACCGTGGTACAAGGAACTTGGACCATAACAAGTGGCGACGAGGTAACCCAAAAGAAAAACGAACTTTCTACGCTGAGGACAATTTTTTTGCTATTCGTCGCCCATAACAAGTGGCGACGGGGTAACCAAATAAAAAACGAACTCTCTACGCAGAGGACATACTTTTTTTGCTATCCGTCGCGCATAACAGTGGTCGATGAGTAAACTTTCAAAAAACAAGTTCTACGCGAGATTTCTAAAAAAAATAAATAAAAAAAAACAAGTTCTACGCGTACACATAAAAAAAAAGAATTTTCTTTTTGGATATCAAATTTTACTGGCAACAAAGGAATTTTTTTTTGCGTACACAGGTTTCAGAATATCAGGTTACACTAAAGTAAAATACGTACACAAAATTACGTCAACATGGAAGATTTTAAGTCAGCCATTGTGGAACTTATCAAAATCCAATTTCAACAGTAGCAAAAAAACGGACAGAAATATCTGGAATTACAAGAATTATTGCTACGTGTAATGTCAAATAAAGAGAAACATTCCGAGAATAAAACAGTTCTCTCACAAGACGCTATTTGAAGAACTATCGAAGATTTCACGTACGCACCCGACGAAGACAAAACTTTTGCAAATTACTTCCGAAGGTACGAAGATCTATATGAATTTGACTGCAAAGTTTGGTCAGACGCACGAAAAGTGCGTCTATTACTAAGAAAATAGCAAATTCGTAGATTATATCCTTCCAAGAAAAACAAGTGAGTTAACTTTCAAAGAAGCCATAAAACTGTTAACAGAACTTTTCAGTCATAATACCTCACTGTTCCACAAAAGATGGAAACGCATGAACCTAACAAAAAAGGACAACGAAGATTACATAACTTTCGCGTCCATTGTCAACAAATATTGTGACGACTTCAAATTATCGGAACTCAGCGCGGACAATTTCAAATGCTTAATTTAAGTCCAAGGCCTGGTTTCAACCAAAGACGCGGAAATGAGACGCAGAATCCTTACTAAATTGGAGAGTGAACAAGATTTGACACTTCAAAAACTAGTCGAAGACTGCCAGAGATGCATCAGTGTGAAGAAAGACTCAAAAGACATAGAAGAAGCTGGCATAGCACACATACGTAAATTACGAAGACAAACCAACTTTCCCTCCTCAGAAACAAACCAAACCACCCCCCCCTCAAAAACAGGTAAAACAAAATTTTCTAATTCTAAAAATCAATATCAGAAAAAACTACCACCCAGTTCATGCTATCGCTGTGGAACTTGGCATTGGTTTAAAGACTGTCCATATCGTTTTAAAACTTGTCTATCATGTAAAAAAAATAGCCCATAAAAGTTCTCATTGTTGGTCTAGAAGAGAAAGCAAAAACAGAATAAGAATCACGAGGACTGACCAAACTGATGAGACTAACGTAAGGAAATACGTACAAGTTGAAATTCAAAACAGAAAAGTCAGGCTACAGCTGGATTCTGGCTCAGACTTAACTATTATAAACCTACAAACATGGAGAAAACTGAACAAACCTGCCATGTTAAAAACGGATAAAATTTCTAGATCAGTTACGGGGAGAAAGATAAAATTTGAGGGTGAAGTAATTACAAATGTAACATTTAATGGAATGACGAAAAAAACATAAGTTGTACGTCTTAAGAAATACAGAAAACCTTTTCGGAACGGACTGGATGCAAAAATTCGAACTGTGGGATCTACCAATAAGTACGTACTGCCAAAATGTAAAAAGTTTACCAACCGAGGCAGATAAAAATTAAAAGAGAAACTAAAAACGAGTTTCCCCGAAGTATTTTCAGCAGGTCTCAGAAGATGCCAACAATTGGCAGCAAATATCGAAATAAAAGAAAACGTTCAACCTATCTTCAAGAAAAAAAGGAGCGTACCGTTTGCGTCAATAGAAAAAATTGATCAAGAATTGACTAGACTTGGAAACACTGGCATATTGACAAAAGTAGAATGCAGTAAATGGGCCGCGCCGACGGTCTACGTCAAAAAGAAATCAGGAGAAATTCGAGTTTGCGCTGATTTTTCTACAGGTTTGAACGCAGCAATAAAGGACTACCAATATCCTCTACCCAGTCCTGAATAAGTATTCACTAAATTAAATGGCAGAAATTTTTTTTCAAAAATTGATTTAAGTGAAGCGTACTTGCAAATTCCAGTCGATGAAGAAAGTTCAAAACTACTGTGCATAAATACACACAAAGGATTGTACAGATACCAAAGAATACCATTTGGAATAAAGGTCGCGCCGGCAAGATTCCAACAGACAATGGATACGATGCTTGCCGCATTAGAGTACAAGATTGCATACCTGGATGACGTATTGATAAATAGCGAAAGCGTTGAACAACACTGGCAGCATGTAGAAGAGGTGTTTAAGAGAATACAAAGATATGGATTCAAAGTAAAAGAAAACAAGTGCGATTTTTTCATGAAAGAAATTAAATACTTTGGCCATATCATAGATCAAGAAGGTAGACGACCAGACCCTGAAAGGTCAACAGCAATAAAAAAAATGCCAGTTCCTAAGAACATAACAGAACTACAAAGTCTTCTAGGTTTAGTGAGTTACTACCAGGAATACCTCAAATGCATAAACTTCGCACACCACTGAACGAGCTGCTAAAGAAAGAAAAAGTTTGGCAGTGGACAGATCAATGACAGGAAACATTTGACAAAATAATTAAAACGTTAACTTCAGATTTATTTTTAGCACACTACTATCCTAAACTAGAAATAATTGTAGCAAGTGACGCGAGCGCCTACGGAGTCGGAGCGTCTATATTACATAAAATGCCAGATAGGACAATAAAACCCATCGCACATGTTTCTCAAACTCTACTACCAGCGGAGAAAAATTACTCACAAATAGAGAAAGAAGGTCTGAGAATTATCTTCGCGGTCACAAGGTTTCATAGGTATATTTATGGCAGATATTTTACTCTACAGATAGATCACAAACCGTTACTAACAATTTTTGGTTCGAAAAAAGGTCTACCGGTTTACACTGCAAATAGGCTACTTAGATGGGGAACGATTCTTCTGAACTACAATTTCAGATTGGAATATTTACCAACGAAAAAGATCGGGCATGCGGATGGTCTGTCGAGACTTATACCAACAAAGACAGAGCCATTGGAAGATACGGTAATCGCAGCCCTAAGAAATGAAGAAGATATCAGAACAGTACTATGTTGTACAGTTAGAAATCTCCCAGTCACACTACAAGACATAAAAAATGAAGCCAAAAATGACGAATTTATAAATGGAACAAAAGCAAAAATATCAGAAAAAAATGAGCAAATATCGGACAGCTTTTCTCTATGCGATAATGTGCTACTTTACAACGAAAGGGTTGTAATTCCCAAAACATTACAAAAGCGAATCTTAAAGGATTTCCACGGTGGACATCCTGGAAAAAATAGAATGAAGTCGCTAATGCGAAGCTATGTATATTGGACAAATATGGACCAGGATATTACTCAGATGGTGGAAATGTGCAAGGGTTGTAACTTAGCAGCCAAAGCACCGCCAATCATACATAAGCCATGGCCAGAGACTGATCGTCTGTGGTCAAGAATACACGCAGATTATGCAGGACCAATTGACGGGTTCTACTATTTAATCATAGTGAATAGTTATAGTAAATGGCCGGAGGTGTTTCGTTGCAGAAATCCTACTGCAGAAACAACCATAAATTGCCTCCACGAACTATTCGCTCGGTTTGGTGTAGTGGATTGCCTAGTCACAGATAATGGAACGCAATTCGCATCAGCAGACTTCCAGGAGTTTTCAAAATTTATCAAGTCCAACATATAAAATCCCCGCCTTATCACTCAGGATCAAATGGGCAAGCGGAGAAATTTGTTGATACGCTCAAAAGAGCGTTACGAAAAGCCTATGATGTGTCTACGGAAAAAGCATTACAGCATTTTTTTCAGGTATATCGAATAACGCCAAATAATGCTACACCATCGACATTATCACCCGCAGAAGTGATGTTCGCTAGAAAAATCAGATCAGCATTTGATAAAGTGCTACCAAGTCAAACGAAACAAGTAACACAGCCCTACGCACCAAAAAGAAAATTCTTCCTAGGAGAAAAAGATTTTTTTTAAGCATATAAAAATAATACATCTTACTCGGAGCAAGGGACTCGGCAATATGGTTTACAGAGTACAGGGACAAAAATTCTCACATAGAAGACACGTAAACCAAATAAGGAAGATACCATTACAGGATGCTAACGGTCCACCTCGAGAAGAGGTGATGGACACGATTTTCGATACATTTGGTATAAAAAGACCGCAAACAATGCCAGAACCAAAAAAAAACGTGCAGAAAAGAAAGTTCACAGAACCTGTGGAAATAGATCCAAAGAAAAAAAGACATTAAAAACCCCTGCTACGCAAAAGCTTCGGAAGAGGGTGTTATGGGAACTTACCCATAATAATAATGGACTATTCCGGACATCATAAATAGCATAAATAGCAGCAGTTCAGAGTCAGTCAGAGACAGAGACGAGTCAGGCGATTACTGTAAGACATTGGAATAGTGATACTTGTCGAGACAACATAGTTCACTCTAACCAAATCTGATAGTCATTACTAATACTTCTACTTCTTTGTACATATTTCTGTTTGTAATATATCTGTGTTATTCCATACCTGTGTTCGAGTTATTCTTCATTGGTTCTACCTTGGACCATCACCGTGGTACAAGGAACTTGGACCATAACAATATATATATATATATATATATATATATATATATATATATATATATATATATAAGAGTGAACATTGAAGTCAACACTCAAAGGCGACAGGCTGTTTCATGCTAGACGCTATCATCAGGCCACGTCGCCTCTGAGTGTTAACGTCAATGTTCACTTTTGTATTTACATACGCCCTATCTCTGATATTATCTCTGATATACCAAACTCAATTCCGTTGAATATATATATGGGATAACGACGTATAAATATTTATATATCAAGAAGAGTTTTGGAGGAGAGATGTATGACAAAGTGGAAAAAGTTTTCGTGGAAGGACTTCACCAGACTACGTTATATATATATATATATATATATATATATATATATATATATATATATATATATATATATATATATATATATATATATATACATTGTGCGACTACACATCTGTAGATACGACGATGGGAAGTTTAAATTTAGGAAAAAAAATCTAGCCAATTTCATTTAGATAATTTTTTTTTTACTTTTTGTTTCTATCATATTAAATATCCCACGTTGTGATAACAGAAGATCTGGCAAGAATGGTGAAACGTTGTAAAAACTTGGATGCAGATTTACTGTCAATGAACTAGCGATTAAAGTTCTTTCTAGACATTTTCGTCTTAGGGAATAATTTCCTCTTTTAATTAGAGTAGAATTATGTGAAAACTGTAGTCATTCTCATGCATTTTATGTGTTGATTTTAACATGTTTCTTTTATGTTCGTATAATTTTTTCTTCTAAATTCAAAATTTCTAACGACTCTCGTTCATGCCCATCTAAACAAACCAAGTCCGATGAAGTCCTAGAGGACGAAACGCGTCACACGAAATCTTTTCCCACTTTATTATACATCTTTCTTCCAAAACATATATGCGCAAAAACACACACAGACACACATACATACACATACACACACACACACACTAACATATATATATATATATATATATATATAGATAGATAGATAGATAGATAGATAGATAGATAGATAGATAGATAGATAGATATCTTCGACAGCTTTATGTTCTATAGCCTTGTGTGACAACCAGTCTGGGACAACTCTGAATTTAAAGCATGGGGATTGTCGTTTGGAGACTATGCATTTCTCTGCATCAGTTCTCAGCATTCGGCTCTTGCAAAAAAAATGTATGGTTGGTTCTGCACAAGCCTTCATCACTATGATCAAATCAGATGTACAGGTAGTTTGACTGTTCGGTTCTAAGAACTGAGTTTCTGGACCGTCACAACATATATATATATATATATATATATATATATATATATATATATATATATATATATATATATATATATATATGTGAGGGGTCTGTGTGTGTGTGTGTGTGAATGTGTGTGAACAAAAACGATTTATATTAATGCTGTGGTAATTACAGGGAATTATGTATATTCGTTTTATATATGCTAATATTCGTATATGGAGGTGCAAGTGTATATATACACGCATTTCTGCTTATGTAATTATATATCTGTGCACCTATGTATATGAAACTTTGTTGTAATTCAAACTCAAGGACTGTGCATGGCGCACACATGTCCTCTGTTTGATAATATGAAATGTGAGGTGTACCTTGTCGGATAATTTATACCACATGAAACAGAAGCAAGCCATGTGTGCTACTTATAAATTTACCAATTTTTTCTTCTTTTTGCCATTTTGAAAAATCTATTAAAATTGCACATATACGCGCGCACACAGATATATATACATGCCCACACACATATATATGTATAGACATCCATATAAACGTATATATGTTTTTCTACATTTATTTGCCTCTTTTGAATCGCTAGACTGCCCACACAAATTATTTGGTTAAACTGGTGAAGGTTTTGTAAAACTAATCGTAAGCTTTGGAAGAATTGCTAACAGAAATTATATAAAATGTGCCACGAAATGTTCAAACCGCCCTCCTCAGATATGAATTAAGAGTGTTTCTTCTGCTAAACTGGCTGTCACCTATAGAAAGAGATCCCGGTAAGCCCCGCTTTTTTACCCATAGATTTAATAATATGGATTCATGCCTTTTCTAACGCCAATAATTTTAAGTGAAGAAGAATCGACCGTAATTGAAATCGTTGATTTCACTTTCTGCATTTTTAAGCGTTACACTATCCGTACATCTTTACGTATGTGTGTACGTATGTGTGTACGTATGTAAATGCCTGTGTGTGCATGCATGTATGTATATGGTCGCGTCTGTCTAAACAGTACTGACTTCAAAAGTCTTCAATACAACACATACAATGAAAAGTAACTAGTCCTAATAATGCATTTCTATTTGTAGAAAGTGTAAAAAAAAAAAGATTGTGCCTTATTTGGTGGACTAAAACAACGTATGACATTTCACTAAAATATTACAGTAACACCTATTGCAACAGGCTTAAAAAGTTGCAATATCTACGCAAGAGAATATTAATTATAAACTTATTTGGACACAAGAAAATCAAAGTGATTAAAATACTTATATATCATAAACATGATAAATCTACATATATGTAAACACATATCACACTAGTATGTAAAAATTACCTCATTTCCCTACTCACTCTCTCTCTCTCTCTCTCTCTCTCTCTCTCTTTCTCTCTCGGTACGTATATATATATATATATATATGAGTTAAAGATCTGATACAGATCAAATATGGATCGGAATGCGACAGGATGATAAGATAAAGAACAAATAGGAAACGTACATCAATCTAACATTTTTATTAAAGCTTCGTGAGTGATTGAGAGAAAACAAACAAAAAGACAGAAAACACTGGTATTTTCCATTATTTTCATTGGTCGGTCACGTATCTCGTGCATTAAAACCGTACATAATTCTATAAGTATATAAGTTTGTAAAAAATTGAAAATACCAAAATCCTGTTTCTTTATCTGTTTTTTTCTCAATCTCTAACGAAGCTTTAATAAAAATGAAGCATGTTAGTTTGATATGTTTCTTATTTTTTCTTTATGTTATATATGTGTGTGTGTGTGTGTGTGTGTGCGCGTGTGCGTGTGTGTATTAAACCTGGATGCGTATTTAAATAGGTCAACGGTTAGAATGAAAAATAAACCCCGTTATTTCTTTATATATAAGACCGCATTTGATTAGTTCTTATTTAACCAGTCAACTTTGCAAAATAGTAAGGATATGTGCAACACCCTATGGATGTTCAAACACTATAATTGTCTATTAGAGTGATTGCCCCAACACTTTTATAACTTTAAGAGAACTTAGAGTCAACTTAACGTCAGCCTCTAACTGAGTTATAGTTTGATAAGTTTGGAAACTGTCAACAGGAAACGCAAGAATCTTTTACTTCTCTTTCTGGACAAGATCGTGGAGTTTAAAGCTTTATTTAGGTCAGAACTTGTTCCTCAAATCGTGCGGACTGATCAACACGCTCTTTGTAGTTGAAGTTTATAGCTCTTAGTCTGTGTAGATTTTACAAGTGTTTGACCGTTAGTGATAGAGAGGAATTCTTTATTTACTGATATGAAATTCAGACTTCATTTATACTAGTGGGAATGTGAGGAGTTCTGTCATTCTATTGCATAGATTAGAAATTCAGATTGCTAACCACAGTCTGCAGCTTTCTCTTTTTGGGATCTATTTTTAATACATAGATATATATAAAAAAATTACATAGAGAGAACGATAAATGTGAGAAATGATTGAAGTGACAGACTTAGACTTTGAAAGAAAGAAAGAAAGAAAGAAAGAAAGAAAGAAAGAAAGAAAGAAAGAAAGAAAGAAAGAAAGTTAAGTCAACAGATAAGAATCTGTATTCTTATAAAAAAAAACGACGAATAAACTAATGGTACAATTTTCTTGGTGATTTTAAAGTCATGATTATTTTTTCCAGCGTTCATTCTCCTACTGAAAGTTTTAATAACAGTTTGTTTAGTAAAATGACAAAAATGTCTCTCACACGAATTGGACTATTGAATCTTTTTCTCCTTTTGCTTCTTTTTCTCAAAGATCCCTTTTCACTATGCGTTCTGAATTAATTCCCATTTGTAAAAATTAAATTCTCATTAAGACTTCCGTTGCTAAGCAAGTTTTACCAAAGCATTAAAAGCTTACCCGCATCTTTAATGGGGATTCGTTATTTGCATCCTCACTTCTGCTGATATTATTTCTTTGTTAGTCTCTTAATTTTTTGCATTGCAGCGAAAAAAATGTCGGAAAACAGAACCCTGACTTTATTCATTGACTACTTAAGTGATTAAGGACGCCATTTTTTTTTCGCAGCGTCCTTTTTATTGCGAAGCTCCTACTACACTAAAAAAATTACAGCACTTAATAGTATTAGCGGTTGAATGCAATCAATTTCAAAGCCCATATTAAAATATTAGGGATTTAAATTTGCAAAAAACTATGGTTGTGGGGGGAGAATATTTCAACTTTATCACTATTTTCTCCGATGTGATTATTATAATTCATGGTTCTATTTTTCCTCCTTTTGTGTGCTTTTGAAATTTCACTCTGAAAGAGGCTTAAAATTATTCTTTTATTTGCTTGGAAAAACTGAAACAGATTATTATAAAAGTGAAAAACAGTTAAATTTTTCAAAACGTATTACACAAATGCATCTTTATTTCAGGAATTTATTTTAAGTTTACGGAATAAAAATTAATACTGCTTTAAAATTTTTATAAAATAATATACTGCGTTTTGCCCGCCATTTAAGACCTTATTTTTCCTTGAAATAAGTCTCTAAAGTTTACCCTGCGTCCGACAGGCAGAAGATTAGGTTTTTTTTTGTTTGTTTTTAATTTATTTTATGCATTTTTTCTTTTTAATTTCGAAATTCAATCTGGGGATATGTTCTTGAGACCGGGGTGTTCTCAACGTCGAGGACTGCGGTATTCGTGTGAATTTATAAATACTTGTATATATGTATGAAGTGGCCCAAATGTTACGTTACCGTATAGTTATTTCATAAACTTCTTTCAGATATATGGATAGATAGATATGTTAGGTCGCAGGAAAGTTCTCGGCCAGCATAAAAAATCTGGACATATTTGATCAAAATTATGAGAAGTAGGTAGGACAGGAACTTCTTACATACACACACGCGCGTGCGCACAAACACACGCGCGCGCGCGCACCCCCCCACACACACACATGAGCGTGCACGTGTGCTATGAAATCAATAACTCCTAGTTATTTCCACGAGAACTATAATAGAAACGAGAACAATAATACCGTGGAATAAAGTATATTTCCAGCTACAAAATGCATTTTTTTACATAGCCACTACTATTTTCGAGGTGACCTTCATTTCATTGGTTTGGCAACTGTACAAGGTGACCGGGAACGTGGCCTATTACATACATATCTCTAGTCATTGCTGAAACCCATTACGCCTCGCAAATTGATTTGATTTCAGTAAACTTTTAGCGTGTGCCTGTGTTTGTCAATGGGTGCATTTTTCTTTATAGAGGAATTAAATTACGCATTTATACTTGGTAGGCACTTTCAAGCCACACGCCATTTTGCCAAACCACCTCTCAGCTACTATCTGTAGCAATGAAATAAAAGATTATGTGTTACTGGCGAAAACATTCAGCCTCTACTATTGCATCTACACCATAACGTTACATTTGAAGTTATAGGACTATATAATAAACTGTTGCATTACTTTTCAAATTACCTTCATAAGGTTAGTTATCTACCTAATAAAATAAAATATGTATTATTGTTTTAAGAAAATCTTGTGTACACACACAAATATATATATATATATATATATATATATATATATATATATATATATATATATATATATATATATGTATGTATGTATGTATGTGCGTGCTATTCTGTCCACATTAGCATCAGAATGTTATGTACTAGCCGAATTGCTCACGCCTTGCTGCGTGTCACACAATTTTTTTGTAAGAAAACGGTGATCGATTTTAAATCATTGTTATAATTGGAGAAAAATGATGCATTTCAATATCACTCAATGTTCTTGCTGAAAAAGAAAAAGCCAGAAGGTCACCTCCATCTTCTGGCTTTTTCTTTCTATATTTTGGATAGAAATAATTCTCTTGTTGAACTTTAAATGTAATTTAAATCGAAGGGAAAAAAATTCAGTGGGAAGTTTGTGCAAAAACAGCTTGATCTGACCCTTTTGATATATATTTGATGCAATACTTGATTGAATGAATTGATGAGCAGATTTCAACATTGATATAACAGTTGAATTATCGCAACAAATATTTATTGTAAGGCACTACCCACTGATTTCTTGCTCAACTTGACGCCCATATCGTCTCATTTAGATCTTTCCGATGTGATCTCCATTTTCTGGCTTTCTCCTTTCTTTTGGATATCCTTTGTTGAAATTTAAATTTAATTTAAATCAAAGGGAAATAATTCAATGGGGAACCCCTTTTCATCAAAGTGAAATATACTTAGACAAGTACCCTGGGTAATGTAGTTTCATAATATATATAGTTATGGGGGTCTATCTCCAAACCCCTAGGAGTAGTTCGATAGCAAACAAACAGACAGAGGCTACAACTTTATATATATAGATGTATTACAGATTTTCTTTCTTCAATCCAACTCAGTTCCGATGACTAGTTTTGAATTTCGTTGCAATCACTTGTAATACATGATATTTTCTCTCTAATGTTTGTGCAACCTGGTATTTTCGATCTGTGGTTCTAGATTTACTATAATGATGTACATTTTTTGTGTTTTTGTTAAGTCACATGTACAAAAAAAATAATATCTATACAAACATGTAACATTTTCCATCGTAACAATTTGAAAAGACACATTATAGCATACATATCAACATAAATTACACTTCCGGCCTTCTAAACAATAACAGGATGTAGACAAAGGAATTATTATTACTACACTACATTAGTTCTTAAAAATGACTGCGACAGTCGAAAGTACTTGAACAAAACAATAACGCATTGTGTGTGTGTGTGTGTGTGTGTGTGTGTGTGTGTGTGTGTGTGTGTGTGTGTGTGTGTGTGTGTGTGTGTATTCTGCATACATTAAATGTCACAATCATATGTAAGTCATAGATATATTGCAATATTTTATAGTTCTTACAAATTTAACAATCTAGATTTTAAGCTATTTGGTCCTTACTTAGTTTATATTCTGTTACAGTTAAAACAAAGCAAACATCTAGATAGTTTCCGTAGTTCTCAAAACACATTTATTTGGTAATTACGAATAAATAAGCTTTGCAATTGTGCGGTCAGAATAAATCCCTTCCTTCTGCTTTGAGTTCTGTACTCTGAAATCCCTGCACCAAGAGCGTGTATTGCTCATACCTTGATTGGTAATTTAATATTTTCTTAATTTTTGTCTCTAGTTTTAGGATGTCCCTCAAATTTCCAGTTATTTTAAAGCAATAAATTAAAACAAGTTATACAAGATCTTTTAATACTTTTTAGTTTATTCTATTAATTAAGCTCTGTTCTCTATGCTAGGCACACTCTTCTAAAACACACTTTAAAATTCTTCCTGCGTAATTGCCTGATATTTCACTTTCTTCATTGAACCCTAAATACTTGTCCACTTTCTATATACACATCTCTCAGTTCTCAACAACTAGTTTTAAATCTGGCTATGGCACATTTATCCAAGCCAGATCCCAACCTTTTGTCGTCACTAAAGCTTTTAACAGTCCGTAAAAGTCCGTGTAGTTCATCAACATCCTTACCAGACAACGTAAAGCAGTTCATGTAAAAGAGGTGGTCGACAATATTACTTCCCATTTCGTATCAATATCAAGTTTTGTTCAGTCAAGATTACGAAAAGAAGATGGGGAGGGAAAGAATCTACTTATAACATAACACAATTTAATTTGATATATTTTAATATCATTTAAATGAGAAAGCAAAGTTCCGAGTTCCACAAAGAAAAAAGAACTGGTGAATACTGGGGAGATCTTAACTAGCGCAAATGCTTTTAATATCCATGACTGATGTACACTCTGAAATACCTTTTTGCAGTCTATCTATGCAAATGTAAGTGTTGTTTGTTAATACAAATTTCTAGAATTATACTGTTTATTAAGAGTTGATCCTTATACATATGCATCGACATGCTTTTTTCTCTGTTGGGAATAAATTGTCATTATCCATGTAAATATATGTTCTTTCTGCCAGTATTGGTGCTAGATGTTTAGCTGCGAGATATGTGAAGAGACTTTATATTTTAGGCTTAGATGTATCTACTTTTTACGTAAGAGCCATATTACTTCTTATGCAACCAGTCAGATCGTTATTTCGTTAAACAAAGTCACTGAAATTTTATGGATACCTGGAAAAGAAGAGAGCTAGAGAAGAAGTAATTACTAAATAAATGTGTATAAAATGGTACTGGACCAAAGCTATAAGTTGGATACCTAATAACACGAGGAGATTTGTGTCATTTTTCAGGATATCATTCAATTTGGAAATATTAATTGTAATTCCTTATTCTGTTTTCTGTTTCTCAATCCATTCTAAGTGTTTCTTCTAAATTTTCTCATTTCTATTTTCATCTAAAATTTCATCAATTCATTTTCAGACAGCATTTCTACTTTAATTTGCTGCTTTATATCTCAGTAAAATGTGTTTTCGTGTCAGAAATACTTTATTATATTTGAAGACTTATTTATTTTTTATATATCTTCATATTATTTGGGATTCTAAATATACTTTATGTATTAACTTTTCCTTAATAGTTTATATTTCCTTATACTTTGTTTTGGCCTATAATGATCTTTTATCATTTTTCTGGTATTAACATTTTCACAACTTCCAAGGTCTTCTAATACTGATATTTTCTTCTCACAAAATCAATTTCTTTCTCGGTTTTCTGTTTCTATTTAGAACTTTAGAATACCATAAAGTAATTCATTCCACCCAAAATTTGGAAGCAGAGTTGGATGAGTCTAATGGTGATTACGAAGGTGTTTGGAATGATCACTAGTGATGGCGACGTTATGCCACCATTCATCTTCCCAGAGTCAACACAGAGACTTGCATCAAGTGCTTTGAGTGGGTAGTGCTGCCCAGGATCAAGAGGGTGGCTATCGGAATACACTATGTCTGGCAATAGGACTCTGCACTATGCCACACAAGCAGTAGAACCTAATCATGGCTGTCAGATAATTTCTGCGACCACATCACCCATTACATCTGGCCACTTAACTCCCTAGACTGCAACCCATTGATCATTATGTGTGAGATGCTGTTAAGTGAGAGACGGAGAAAAACTTGTAACACCAAAGAGGAACTGAAAGCAAGGATTAAGGCAGCATTCACCAACGTAAACAAGGAGACACCCAGAAGAACGTCAGGACATTCCGTATTCGTCTGGAGGCTGTGGTTGAAGCTAATGGCGATTTTAATGAATAAATTTACTTTATAATATGTCAAAATATTTTGGTAAAAATATCTGTTAAAATGAGATGTCAGGATTATTTTTATTTTTGCATAATTTAGTCGACAATTTATCCATCGCACCCTGCATTTGGTTTTGTTTCTTGATTATAATGCATTCTGATTCTATATTTTTTCTGGTTCTTACATAATTTCATTAAAATCATTCTGTTCAGCTGTCATCTCATACTTTGTGACAATGCTCATTTTTTAATCTTTCTATGTGTTTCTCTTATCGATTCTTTATCTTCCATATTCTTAAGTTTTACTTTTTGCAAATTCATTCTATATCTCTTTAACATGCATCATCAAAATCATTCACTCCAACTGTAATTTCATTATGAATGCACTTTGTTGCAATATTTCTTGTTATTATGTTCGTATTTTAAATATTCATATGTGTTTATCTTATCGATTCTTGTCTTCCATATTCTTCCTGAACAGGGACGCATAGTGCGTATTCCTCCAAGGGACATGCTGAAAAGGCTTATACTGAAAATCAAATCTGTAATATTGAATGGTATATTTACTGTAACCTTTCTTAATTCACTTCAATAAAACATGTACATATTAACTATATTAAGATCGGAAGCCATAACAACTGACTCGTGTAGCATCAGGCCATTTTTATTATTTAGTAGTAGTAGTAGTAGTAGTAGTAGTAGTAGTAGTAGTAGTAGATGATGATGATGATGATGATTTTCACCTCGGTATTAAGAAACGGTTTCCACTATAGATCAAATAATAAGTTTCCTCAATGTTCTAGTACTCAGTATTTCAGCAGGTTTTATTAATGATTATTAATTTATTAGTCATATCCGTGATACTTAATGGATTTTTATGGGGACTGTACCATATCGCCTCAATACTACATGTTATTGCTTTCAACTTATTTCACAGATTTTATGCGGTAATTTAACGATCTGTAGCTAGTCATAACAAATGAACATGGCTCTTAACATTTCATCACCTCTCTACATCAACAAAACAGCACTCAGAATCCTGGTTGTCTCAAGCAGTACTATTTTCGAGAGCCTCTCAGTTCGAATCATAATGACAATATTGTTCAACCATTTTTAGATTTTCACCGTTCCAAAGCCATCTACAACAAGCACAAATATGTTCTTCAACTTCCATAAACGTACAGGGTAGTCCAAAACACTTGTCACCCTATACCTCTGCAGGAACGCGTGTAAGCCATCTGAAATAGAAAATTATGTATCTAGGGGGTGACAAGATTTTCGGACAACCCTGTACAATCTAGTTTTTCAAGTCTTGTTACCCTCCCCCTTTTTTCTTTCTCAACCACCCTTACGTTCCCTGATAGCACTATGTCGATGTTCCGCTGTTTGTCTTCCTTCTGGATAGTATTGATGTCTGACTTTCTTGCTTCATTTATTATCACATTGCATAGTGAAGTCCAAGAGCAGTTTTACATTCTCATATTCCATTACTGCATGTGGTTAATGTTCATACAACGTTAATCCTCTCTCCGGCTTGTATTTACCACATAACATTCAGTGTACAATACGCGCGATATATTATCGTGTCTTAACATGCCACATTCACTTACCATGCAACTCACTGTCTCCCCTGCTTTTCCGCACATTCTACACAGTACAAAATCCACAGTTTTATCACTGTGATATATGATATAGTTAGTCCTCAAAGCTTAAGTGCAGCACGCGTCAAAGATTATGTTCCTTCTTTCAAGTCCCTTTCTTTTGTGTTCGTGATTCCATTTTACAATTTTTTCCTTCATTATTCTCCTTATTTATATCCTTGAGAAATTATTCACAAATTACTTTCTACTTACAAACTAGAATTTTGATTTCTGGATGTATTTCTTGAACCTATTTCTATTATTCCAGTTATTTTAACCTGACCAGGAATGGTTTGCCATTGTTCCTCAAATATAAAAGAAAGCTGTTCCCTTCACTCATAATAAAGTATTCGGAGAACTAAAAGAGCCGAAATGTTTATGACTAAGATTTTATTCTTCCCATTCAACTTGATTTCAGAACTAAACCCTAAGTTGTCTGAAATATGCATTTCCAAACTTTTGCTTCATAGCTTTCTTCTTACTTTTGTCCAAACTAATAAACGTATTTAGTTATAGCAATTGTCGTCTATGTCTTTTGTGGTTCACCCTTCGGTAACTCAATTCCATTCGTCCTGTTTACTTCGTTGTAATATTTTCCACACTTCGTGGTGCTTAATTCTATTCCAATGTTGTTGCTAAACAGATCTGTTCATAAAAGAATCAATCTGTTTTGGGTTCTTACCAAACAACTTCCTGAAATAGTAAGTGGCTCAATTTCAATTATTTTCTTTCATACTCTTTTACTTCTTCAACAAAAACGACAGAGACATCATGCATTAAAATACAACAGTGCTGATAGACTCACACCCTGGAAATCTTCTTTCTTAATTTCCAGTTCTCCAAGCAGTATCATCATCATCATCATCATCATCATCATCATCATCATCATCATCATCATCATCATCATCATCATCATCCTTGTTTTTCATCATCCGCCTTCTTCATCATCATCATTCTTCTTCATAATAGTTCTTCTTTCTTTTGATTCATCATCATAGTTTTTTATCATCATCCATCATCATCATATTACTTCATCATTATCATTTTTCGTCATCATCCTTCTTCATTATCATCATCATCATCCTTCTTTTTCATCATCATCATCATCATCATCATCCTTCTTTTTCATCATCTTCATTCTTTTACTTCCTCCTACTACTACTACTACTGCCATCAGCATTTTTTCAGTCCCTTACTGAAACATAGAATAAGCAAGTTAATAATTATATACATTCTATTTAGACAGATAACTATATCTAGACTGTTTGCATTAATATCATTCAGAAGAGGAACATTTTCCCCTTCAATTATTGGTTCTGAGTGATGTCTGTACTAGTTATTTACTGTATTTTATTGTTCTTGCAAATTTCCAAATCTAGATAATAACCTATTATTATTATTATTACATAATAAACCTTGGTTTACATTCTGTTTGAGTTAAAAACAGAGCGAACAGAATCGGAGTGGTAGCACCTGTTAGGATCCCAGCAATGGGAAATAGTGAGCACCTCCACCACTAAAACAAAAACACTATGAAAGTATAAAAATACATTTTAATAGAAAAAATACCAGCAATAAATTTTATATAAAAAACGCCCGACAATACATAACCAGCAATACGTTTTATATGTAGTTGAAGGTATACAATTGTGTTCAAAATATGTATAGTTGAAGCCCTAAAATTGGATTCAAATTATTTATACTTCGATAGTAAATGACACATAAGTGTTGATATGCCGCTAAACAAAATCAAGCAGATCAACTGGGCAAACAGAATCTAAATAATCTCTGTAGTACGTTCGTATTGAATCGCGTTTATTAATGTAATGTTAATTTGATTGGATCGCCGCATTTAATGAATTTTTTTTCTCTTTGAAAGTTACTGATTATGAGAACGGAGTTTGAAAAAATTGGTATCTCTTTCCTCTTTTTTCTTTATTCTAAAAAACAGGGAAAAAATATGCATGTGTACGACCGACAAGCACCTCCACCAAAAAAATGAATGGGGTAGAAAGCCAAAGCTACCCACCCCTTCCTTCCTGATCCCAACTCTATGGTGTGTAGTGGCATATATCCCATAATTGTTACTGTTGGTCACAGCCGCCGATAAAAAGGAACTTGTCGGTTTAAAAATGGGCGGATTCAATCACTTTCGAATGAAATATAAGTTTTTGTTTTAATTTAATATATATATATATATATGTGTGTATGTATGTGTGTGTGTGTGTGTGTGTGTGTGTGTGTGTGTGTGTGTGTGTGTGTGTGTGTGTGTGTGTGTGTGTGTGTGTGTGTGTGTGTGTTGAACGCTGATGTCGGAGTAAACGGACGTGTTTTTTTTCATTGCTCAAATAAAGCGATGTCGTAATTTTTTTTAAAAGGAAAGACTTAATTTTTATAATTATTCATTTTTCTTTGTTTATTATATTTGTTACGTTATTATGCATTTATAGTATTTAATATATTCTTAAACTCTTTTATTTGTTTATTTTAAGATAAGTCATGGCATACAACGATTTTTATTTTAAAATATGTGTTGTTTAGCAAATGTAATCTATTAAGACTATCTCGCAAAAACTTAACATAAATGCATTGTATTTGTTTTATTTATTATATAGTGGCATGAATAATTCTAGATTCTAATCTATTTAAATTTAAACGTAACATTTCTCTGTTTTTTACGGTTTGGTCGTAATTTTCGAAACTGGAGGAAAGCTTTTAGAGTTGTAATGTTTATGTTGTTTATCTTTTTTGACTAGCACATTATCGCCAGTTTCTTTATCTATTATTATTTATATTGAAAGATTCTTTTAATAGCATTTGGTGTGATTTTAATTCTTTTACATTTTCTTATTTATTAATTGTAAAGAAATGTATTTCAAATTTGTTGGTAATGCGTTTTGTTTCGTTTACTACTAGTCAATTGGCTGTAATTTATCTTTCAATTATTTAAAAAAACAACTATTATAATAACAATAATAAAAAATTCTAATATATTTGATAATAATTTTTTTTTATTAATATTATTTTAAAAATATATATAGAGAAATATATTAACACATATAATGTCGAACTGTTTACTCCGACATCCAATGTATAAAAAAAAGTTGTTTTTTTTTATTTGAATAGGGAGCATTGGGTAGAAGTAGTACCTTTGTTGCTCGTCTGCTATACATTATTTTTAAGGGTAACGAGCAGCATTGGTCTTCACCCATCCTCTAAATCTCTCACGTATATATATATATATATATATATATATATATATATATATATATATATATATATATATATATATATAATGTCCTGGATATGACGATAAACTACTTCCGGCAGCAAGTTTTCTGATCGGGAGATTGGAGGATTCAAGGAGCGTGGAACCACCTTTTAATTGCTATTGTTTCCAGATCCGCCCTGACCCGGCGTGGTAGCATCTGTTAGGGTCTCTGCTATGGGCAAACAGAGCCTACCAGGAGTGACCAGGCTGTTTAGTGTTATAGAACACAACTGGTCTAGGAGATAGAAAACTTATTTATTTGCACCGACTGAGTGTATCAATAGTTCAGTAAAATTTGGATGGTTCTACACAAGCCCTCACCACTTTAATCAAATCACTTGTGTCGGTTTTCTGGCGGTTTACTCTGATTCGTTCATTCTTATCCACACAGTTCACTTGCAAGGTCCGCTGGCGAGAGAATGAAGGAGACGGGGTCAGATAAAGGATATTACTGGAAGGCTCTAGCTGGAGCTCTACACAGTGGCAGACAGGTAGGTGATGGCCGTTCTTTCACAAACCCATGAGAAATTGTGTCCTCCATCGGTGACAAAGCAGTCCTATTTGGGATCTGCATTGCTTTCCCTATCATGGGCGATAAAAGAAACCCTAAATATTGCTTGCTCACACAGAGACTGCAGCTGTCTGGTTATCCAATAACGCAGTCGAAATAAGAAAGATCAAAAGAAATATAAGAAGAATTTTCATTTTGGAATCTGGAATGTTCGCACTCTCCAGGACAATGATTCTGCACCAGACCGTGAAACAGCTCTTGTGTCTCTCGAGTTGAAGAACATTGACATTACTGAAACACTTAGGGAAGAAAAGGTGGATACGTGCTTTTTATGGACTGGAAGACTGAGAAAGATCCACGCCAATCTGGTGTTGGCCTCGCCATCAAGTCAGACCTTGCTAGCACATTGCCTTCCTTATCTAAAGGTGTATCAGATCGTATAATGATATTAACCCTCAATCTGGAGAACAATACCCGTCTGACGGTGGTTAGGTACTACGCTCCAACCTTAGGTAGTTCAGAGCAAGAAAAAGATGATTTTTACGATCTTCTTTGGGATGTCATCTCAGAAGTCCAACATAAGGATAAATTAATCCTTACAGGTAACTTCAATGCTCGTGTTAGCAATGATTATCATTCTTGGAAGGGCATTTTAGGTCACTATGGTATTAGTCATGTGAATTTGAATGGATTACGCTTTCTCGCTGTGTGCAAGGAATTTGACCATCGTATTACTAATACCTTCTACCAGCAACCCAGCTGTCGTAAGACAACGTGGATGCATCCTTGTTCGAAAGACTGGCATCTGACCGACAAGGATGCAACACCTTGGAGGTTCTCGGACTACCACATCGTAAACATCAAGACTGGTTCGATGACAATAATACGGAGGTTCAGCAACTTAAAGATCAAATGCACTCTTCTCATAAAGTATGAATTGAGGACAAAAACTCGTCCACTAAGATCGCTTACAAGAAATGCAAAGGTTAGGTTCAACGAGTTCTCAGTGCCATGAAAGAGCGTTAGTGATCTGAAAAGGCCACTGAACTCCAAGAAGCTTCAGATAGAAGAGATGTAAAGGCTTTCTGTGCTGGCCTCAAGAGCGTTTTCGGTCCTCAGAAAAGTTTTGTTGCTCCAATCTCCACAGCAGATGGTGAAACTTTCTTGACGGATAAGTCAGACATTTAGGATCGCTGGAAAGAGTATTTCGAAACTGTGTTAAACACCAATTCGGTTAATGATGAGG
This sequence comes from Acanthosepion esculentum, assembly GCA_964036315.1. Classification (NCBI taxonomy): domain Eukaryota; kingdom Metazoa; phylum Mollusca; class Cephalopoda; order Sepiida; family Sepiidae; genus Acanthosepion; species Acanthosepion esculentum. Next base: position 27,469,658 of record OZ038520.1, on the reverse strand, counting down.
AAGCCATCGCATCAATTGTGCAAAATCCAGAAATCCCGGAGCTGGCTTTTTAACCTACCTATCAAGAGGTAAGTGGCTCCATGAAGCAGATCTCATCTGGAAAATCACCTACTCCTAAGGATCCTATTCCATCTTAAGTATTTAAGCATGGTGTCCAAAAGTTGGTCGAAAAGTTACATTTTCGTGGAGATATGGAAGGCAGACTGTGTCCCACAGGATTATAATGACGCCTCTATCAAACACCTCTACAAAAACAAAGGTTTCGGGTGTGTCTGTGATAATCATCGAGAGACATCACTCCTTTCAATTGCAGGCAAAATCCTAGCTAGACCGCATCTAAACAGAATCATTATACACCTTGTTGATGACATCTATCCTGAATCGCAGTGTGGTTTTCGGTCGGGTCGTGGCACTACTGACATGATATTTTCTCTTCGTCCAGTTTGCAGAGAAGGCCCACGAGAAGAACCAGGTGTTGTACATGGTGTTTGTGGACGTGACGATTTGAGGAAACTCGGCATCCCAGAAGACATGCTAAAGGTGATCATCTCCTTTCATGAAGGAATGAAAGTTAATATCGTGTCTGATGGTATGATGTCAGAATCCTTTGATGTCACAAACGGCACCAAGAAAGGGTGTGTCATAGACCATGTCCTTTTTGTCCTTTTTGTCCTTTTTGTCCTTTTCTTCTCGGTGATGCTGAAATATGCATTCGCAGATACAGAGAGCGGCGTCAAGTTTCATTTTCGAACAACTGGTGAACTCTTCAATAATCAGCGCTTCAAAGCCAAGACCCACCTTCGTAAAAATTATCCGTGATTTGTTGTTTGCTGATGCTACTGCTCTTGTTGCGACATTTTTTGAGGAGGCCCAACATCTAGTACATCGTTTCTCTGCTGCCTGTAAAGCGTTTGGTCTTACACTTACTATAAAGAAAACTGAAGTAATGCACCAACCTTGTCCTACTCCGAAGTAATTCTGTGGTGTGAAGCATAAACCACCAGTCTACAAATTTCCAGAGAGACCACTGAAAGAAGACAAAGCCCTGAACTATGTAAAGTCTTTCACCTATCTTGGTAGCAAAGTCAACTACAGTGGATCTTTAGATGATGAAATCGCTTGTGGGATGAGCTGGGTATTTGACTGGATACGAAAATTCGGGTTTAAAGAGCTGTTATCCTTGCCATCCTTTTGTACGGCTCAGAGTCGTGGATTCCATACAGGTACAATATACGCAAGCTGGATGTTTTCCATAAAAGCTGTCTGCGCACCATCTGTGGAGGTAGCCTTCAAGATAGTACATCTAACGTAGACCTGTTTAACAGGTGTAATACTGGAGGAATCGAGACTTTTCTCATACAGTCACGGTAGACTGGTCATGATGACAGGGTACCTAAGATCCTAATGTACAGCCAGTTAGATCAGGGCTACAGGAATGTAAGACGAGCATGGCTTAGAAATAAAGACAAGCTGAAGAGCAACTTGTCAGATGTCAATATATCTCATAACACCCTCGAGTGATTAGCCTCGGAGTGGGTAGAGTGGTTTAGTGGAATCAACGGTTTTCATTCTGCTAGTCTGAATCGTCTTCAAGAAGTGAGGCAAGATCTAAAAGGTCCGCCAATCTAACAGTGATCTCATCCTATAATCCTCACTCTTGCTTCATATGCGGCCTCCTTTGTAAATCACTAGACTTAAGACTATCGCACAAAATTCATTACTGAATCAATTGGTTAAGTTGTCAGATCCTCATACATGGAAACCGATGGGAGAATCCATTATTAATGTAATTATTATTATTATTATTATTATTATTATTATTATATAGACACGTTCGGACTGAATAATGTTTGTTAACGTAATGTTAATTGGATTGGGGTCGCAGCATTTGATGATTTTTTTTCTTTTTGCCCACCTATGATCTTCTCGTGAGTGAAATTTTCATTCCAGCGAGAAAATACCAAGTTAAACCGCGTTCATCTCCTTGGTTCTCACCTGCGTGTTCGGCTATTATAGATCGCAGGAATCACTTCTTTCGACTGTACAAGAGAGACCTGTCTAATTGCAACAGACGTCTCTTTGTCTCTGCTCGTAACGAGTGCAAGCGTGTCCTCAATGAAGCGAAGTTAATGTTTGCTAATAAAATGAAACATCGTACGGCATCTCGCAAGTTCGGTTCTTGAGATTATTGGCTGCTCTGTAAGAGTGTGCCGAACAACAGCAAATCTCAATCCCTCCTCTTGTCAATAAATTCGAAGTCCTGACATCGACAGCAGATAAGTTTGAATGCTTTGCTCGAAAATTCTCTTCCAACTTAAAATTCAACTCATTTGTACTCACACCTGATTTTACCACTAGAATAGAGGCCCTACTGTGTGATATGTGCATAATACTGTCATTGGTCTCAGACATAATTTCTAAATTAGACTCTCTTAAGGTGACGGGATATCAACCGCTGTCCTAAAGAAATGTGCTCCCGAGTTTGCTCCGGTTCTCTTCAAACTCTACAACTATTTCCTCCTTGCTTCCCGCGCTTTCCAGCTTGTTGGCTTCTGTAGTTCCTGCTTTTAAGAACTCTGGAGAACCTTCTGACCCGATTTACTATCGCCCTATTAGCCTTTTACCGCTTTTCGACAAGTACTCGAGGCTTTAATCAATGCTGAAGTGGTTAAGCATTTCACCTCTCACGACCTACTCTATGACAAACAATATGGATTCCGTTCTGCCCGATCTGCCACTGATGAGCTTACGGCCATCACTGAATATGTATATCAAGCTCTTGATAATAACAGCGAAGCTCATGCTGTGGCTCTAGATATCTCTAAGGCGTTTTACAGGATTTGGCATGCTGGTTTTCTACGTAAGCTTCAGAGCTACGGTATTACTGGACGATTGTTTAAATTAATCTACTTATTCCTATCAAATCGTGAAATGAAATTCGTTCGCTTCCAGATCCTTTCACACGAATGCGGGTGTCCCCCAAAACTCTATCCTGTCTCCTAAGCTTTTCCTGATCTTCATCAATAATCTTCCCGATGTCATCAGTTTCCAAGTAGGCATTTATGTAGATGACACTACCATTTACTCCTGTCTCAATAGCAAATCCGTCAGAGCTGATAAAGTTAACCTGACCACTGCTATTGAAAAGGACCTCCAATTAGTGGTTAACTGGAGCAGGAAATGGCTTGTAAATGTTAATGCCCCCAAAATTAACTGCTCTCATTTAACCACCATAGAGAAACTTCCCTGTCCACAATTAGCATGGCTGATGCTCTACTCCTGAAGAACGCTACACTGCGCCTTCTCGGCCTCACGCTTTCAACTGACGAAGTGGAACAACGACATTGAATCAATAGCTGCATTACTGCAAGCAAAGTTGGCTCATTGTGTCGCTCCAGGTTTTTCTCGTCATAAACCATCTTGTACATTTACAAATCTACAATTCGGCTGTGCATTGAATACTGTTGCTACATCTGGTCTGGTAACTCTGCCATTCATTTCGAGGTTCTTGACAAAATCCAAAAGAAGAAGAATCTAAATGTAATAGATCCTGACTTGGCATCTCGACTTCAGTGACTTTCTAACCGACTTAATGTGGCTTCCCTCTGTCTTTTCTACTAATATGTTCATAACAGCTACTCTGACAAGCTTTTTCTGCTGCTGCCCTGACTATGCAACTACTAGATTAATATCTAGGTCTCACTCTTTTACTGTTGAAATAGTTAAATGCAACCACCACTGTTGGTTTCTTTTCTCGCACTTCCCAATAGAGTAACTCCCTTCCATTTACTTGCTTCCCTGATAACCACAATCTTCAATAATTTGAATTCAAAGTCAATCGCTATCTTCTATTGTCTTGAACCCCGTTCTTCTTTTCTCCTTTGCTCTGTCCCCCTAGATACAGTCTTTTCTCTCACTTTCACTCTCTGTGGCCCCGTGCGTCCTAGCGGCATTCCCGCCTTACTTGGGTTGAAATGATTAAAAAATTCTCAAAAGTGTTATTTTGAGCTGTTTGTGATACTTATTACATATAGTGTTTATATTTTATTTACATTAAAAATGCTCGCTTAAGTAGGTGAGCAATTCCATACAGTGCAATTTGTTTAATCTGTTGTAAACAGGAGCTATCAGGGATCGTGTTTATGTTCTTGTCTGTATCTTTTTTCATTGTACCCATGGCTCCAATTATTATCATTTAAACACCGCCAACCTTTTCAACATTTTCCTCTGTTTTAATATTATTTTTCCATTAGTGTAAGCAGGGTTTTATAGGTCAAAACAAATATTGGATGATCAACTTTTATTATCGCTAGCTGTTGATTTGACTTACGATATGCTGACATGTATTGTTAGGATTCATTAAAAATACTTCACAAATTTCATTCATTCTAATCATTATATGTATTGATAGTGTTACAACAAATACTAAAAGCACATTTAAGAAATTCATTGCAAATCATTTTATTATACAAATGGTTTTACAATTTAAATGCATTGCAGGTAATTTTACAATATAAATTCATCTTAAATGACTTTTCACTTTCTACTTATATAACCTATTATATCATGGTTAAGATTTGTTAAACAGATGAGTGTAAACTTTCCTTCAATTTACCTCAACTCCTACAGCCTCCCCTATTATTGTTAGGTATTTTTCACACTAGCCAAAATATTTCTGGAATATTTATAATTAATCATCAAATTTTGTAATTTTGTGGAAAATTTATTTAAGTAAGTTTTGGTATGCATTTTTGCATTGAAAATCAGGAATAAAATCTCAGCTGCTAGATATTCATGTACGCATTACTGATAAAATATAAAAAGGCGTTGCTAATGATTTTACTGTAGGAATGGTTGTCAATGTTTAAGAACAAAACTATTCCTGATAGAATAGGGTTACTATTTAAATAGAGTGAATGCATTGCTAATAATTTTACTGTAGGAATGCATTGAAAATTATTAATAACAGGATTGACAATAGTTAAGAATTAATGTATAGGTCTATTATATGAATAATGTAAAGGCATTGTTAATAATTTAAAAAAGAAAGAGGTCTTCACTATCAAGAATTAATGCAAACATTACTCATAGAATAGAGCTATTACATATACAATATAAAACTTTGTTAAGAATTTTACTTTTATAATGCATTGAAAATCAGCAAGAATGTGGTCAGGAATTGATGCGATCATTACTGATACAATAGGTCGATTGTATGTGTAATGTGAATATATTGCTAATTATTTATAAAAATGTATTGAAAATCGGGAAAAATGGCATTGCCAGTAATCAGATATTAAGGCAATTTTTACCGATAGAATATATGTATGATGCAAACGCATTACTATTAATTTTACTATAGAAATGCATTGAAAAAAGAGATTGTCAGTGATCAGGTATTTTAAACCTCACTAACAGTGATGATATAATATGCGTATAAAGAATTTACTGGTGTATCTTGCCAAAACTTTTATAGCAAAGGAAATGTCAGGTCAATGATACGGGGTTCCTCATTCTATATTTGAAAAATAAATTAGCTTTTCAAAGTAATATCAATTCAAATCCTAGAAATTGTAAATTTTAAAAAAATAAAACAAAAATTAGAAAAGATTGAGTCACGTGAAGATATTTGGTAGAGAATTCGCTTTTATAAACATTTCCACAATCCCTTTCACAGAGATTTTCCAAAAGGCATAAACAAGCTTTGACTTTTAGCCCAAAGGACATAATAAATGTGTACGCATACAAAAACATGGATAGAGCCATAAACCAATTATCTTAATTACGTGGTAGAAAATTAATGATAAACCTTAAAGATCATCCTACCTACCCATCCACCTTTTTGTTTTTTGTAATTTTAAATCCCTAATATTTTAATATGGGCTTTGAAATTGATTGTATTCAACCGCTAATATTATTAAGTGCTGTATTTTTTTTTTATTTTTTTTAGTGGAGGAGGAGATTTGCAATAAAAGGGATGCTGCGAAAAAATGGCGTCTTTAATCACTTAAGTAGTCAATGAATGAAATCAGTTCTGCTCTTATCCGACGATCTTTCTTCATTTGGAGGGGAAAGAATGTAACACTGAAAAAAGGAAAGGAACTTGCTAGGAAATGAGGGTTAAAAATTAACGTCCGTTGAGGCTCTCACTAAATTTGGTTATATATTTTATTGTCTAGACATATGATATCTATTTCCAAACATTTGTAGAAAAAATTCAAATGGCTATTTTAAATTCTTTGGCAATGACTATATATGCACATTATTTTTTATAAATACACCCCGACAAAAAAGCATATATATATTTACATATCGACCAACACACAAACATATTATATATATGTGTGTGTGTGTGTGTTAGTGTCTGTGTGTGTGTGTATATATATATATATATATATAAATATATATATATATATGTATATATATATGTGTGTGTGTAATATATTATATATATTATTATTTATATATTATATGCGCGGTACTCATTAGAAAGCGCTCAATATCAGAGATAGAGCTAACATATTTAACTCACATCAATCCAACCAAATATATATATATATATATATATATATATAGGCACCCCAATATAACCTGACATAAACTTTTCGAAGGGGACTGGTCTGTAGATAAAAATTAATTCTTAACTCTTAGACCACCTAACCAATATAGACGACCCTAGCCGTTTCCATAGTAACTAATGTTGCAAGAGACCATACTTATAAACACGCGCTAACCACAAGATAGCTTATTCCCAAATTCTCGCTTGACGAGGAAGCGTGACCAGACACCTTAATTCAACT
>OZ038520.1:27387858-27457858 GCA_964036315.1 Acanthosepion esculentum | reverse complement strand
TTACAATCTGCTTGGACAAAACTTTTTCAGGTGTTGTGCTTCTTTAAAACACTTCAAAAACATGCATCACTTTCAACGAATTCCCAGGCAATTTTGAAAAATCGGCACCAACATTATATCCGGGCCTTTTTCATTATATAATCATCAAATCTTAATCATTCGACATTCGAATAATTACAACTGACGATAGTCCAAGTTTCAATTAAATTTTGATGCATATTAACTGTGAATGCAATATCGGTCGAAAAGTTTATAGACTGACCAAGATACTCTCATTGAATGCAAGAAAATGAGGTTTATTTTTCAACATAGTCCCACTTGTGATTCACACACTTCGTTCATCGGGTTTTAGTGTTTGGATCCTATTAATGGAAAAGCTTCTGTATCAACAGCAGATATGACATCATCGTCACTGCGATACTGGTTCTCAGCCAAATGCTTTTCATGTTGGGGAACAGATGATTGTCAGATGGAACCAAATGAGAAGAATATCGAGTGTGATCAATGCATACACTGTATCCTCTAATTTAGAAAAAAGGAAAATATGTATGACATTTGTAAAGTATCATAAATTAAATTTTTCTTTGAACGGTGAAAGAATAGTTCACCGCGCGTAAAATACTGAAATTTTACTCTTGATCTCAATCAGACAGCAAATGATATATACCTGCTGATATGATAAAACATTTGAAAGTAGATTATTACAATACCTTTCCTATTTTCAGTAAGAGTTTTCCTTCATATCTTCACGAAGAAAGATTCACAATCCCATTATAAGAACAAATTTTTTAGAAAAATATTTATACAAGAGTATTTCCTGGAATATGACGATGTTTCAATGTAATAGATTTGACCATACTCTCAAAGTCAAAAATACTGTATCTATTTGAGTCAGCAATTTATATACTAACGCATACAAAGTTATACTACTTATTATAGGTATATAATATTTGTCCACTTAGCGACGATATGATAGATTTGATTCTAGTTGCGTTAACAATCTAAACATGTATGGAAAGATTTAATGCTGTCGTTGTAGTCAAATATTTATTCGCGAAGACATGGAGGGAAATTAATGTTTAATAATGTCTTACTCTCTCTGATTATTAACCGATTTATTATTAAAGAGGTTCTAAAAAGATCGGAGTAAACCACAAAACGGCCCAACGATGTGCATTTCTCTACAATTATGTTTGCTGATGTTCACTTTATTGAACACTATCTTTAGCTACTTTATATTGCCTTCTAATTTCTATGAAAATAAGAATTCTTCTTTTTTTTTCAGCTTCAAATAGACATACACTGACATGGTTTGTGCACAATGATACGGATATTAGTTTTATATATATTGGTTCACATGAAGTTATTTTTAATTTCTCACCCTCTTTGACTTATCTTTATTTCCCTTCCTTTCTCTTAATGCACACTAGCATATTTTCAGTACCAGTTTTCGGCTATGGTCAATATACTAACTGTCAGTGTTCTTTCCTTACTTTTGTAATAATTTTGTCTTAGTCCTACAAGGAATAATAATACAATGACTAACTAACTTATCTTGTAGATTAAATATCGTGAGTTCACTTCGAATACTTGTGGCCTTGTAGCACACTAATCTAAAATTAGTAAGTATATGTATTCATTAGTATTACTCTGTTTAACTCTTAAGTGATGGCTAAGAGGCCAAATGTAGTATTTCGATTTTATTTTACATCCTTGTACCATACAAATTTTAGTAAATGTTCATTAGTGAAACCTAAAATGTTCCAGCCATTAGACTTTGACTCTGCAGCTGGAAGGGTTAAAATATACAGCGTAAGGCGCAAGTGTTCGTTTAGTTAATACATAAAAACAATGCACTAAAAAGGATATTTGGTCGAGAGGTAAAAGACGGTGGCAGGAACAGTGAAGCATGATGGGGGAAAAAGATGGGGAAACTTGTTTGGTAATGTGCGTTAGGCGCCAAACAGCCCCGTGTTATCTGTTGGTGCTGAATTTCAAAAGCTCGTTGTTACCACCGGGGTCGGGCGGGCGCTGTTACCACCAGGACCGGACAGGTTAGCGTATACTTGGTCTTCTGAAGCTGAAGATGTAGGTTGTTTTGTCGGATGGTGGGGGTGTATCGGATAAGGTGGTATAGCTCAAGAAAGGTTTTTCTCTTTTATTTTTGACTGAGGTAAAGTCGACGTGAGTGGACAACTAAGCACCTACCTAATGTGTTTTTTTTTTAAATATAAAGATTAAGAGTGACTGCTATTCTGGTTACTGAAATGGAAACAGACAACTGACAATAATGATAGTTGCGTACGGTGGAGATGGGTGAAAGAGATGTTGAGTCAAGGTTAAAAATTAAGTACTATTAAAACTAATAAAAAAGCATTAAAATTATGCTTATAAAATCGTGTAAAATGTCAAGTGTAAGATTCACAGATTGAAAACGAAAGTAACATTCCAAATGATGTGTGGTATAATTAATAACGACCCAGAATGAGAAATCTGAGAGCCGAGTTCGAATTTCATTCGGGTTTGTTACATTCACTTACGCGCAAATACGATCAAGGTATTAATCCCCAACCTATGGGTTGAATAGCGGGACAGATTATATACTATAGTCTTGGTTGGCAACCAGTCTACCGCAGAAAGAAAGGGCAGCTTACTGTGGGAAATCTTTTGCCTAGTCAGTCATGAATCGAAAGAGACATGATCGCCCAAGCGTGTATCACGTGATGGCACTTGACTGGCGAGCATTCAAAAATAAATACATCAGTTTAAGTATAAGTGACTGAAATTTTAATATGAATTATTTCATTATGTGGTTGAGAGAATCAAAAAACAGAGAAATGAAGGGAGTTGTTTGCCAAGTCACCTGTGGTAACTTCACGGTCTGTCAGGCGCTGATGTGATGGTGGTGGAGGTGATTTTGGTGTTGTCTGTGATGAGAACTATGATAATTTTCATTATATCACAGATTCAGAAGCGTATCTTTATCTTTGTTGCCTACATGACAGCCTTTCTATCGATGAGACCTAAGGCTTTTCTAGGTTCGACTATCGTCCGGTTTACACTCATCCCCCGTCATTTGAACAGGAGTAGAGCTTTATCCTTTGTTTCCTGCTTAAGGTTGGGTTTCTGGTTCCTTCTGAAGTCTACTCCAAAACTTTCACTAATCACTGAAATTTTATTTAATATATATTTTTTTCTCAATAAAAGTAGACAGGTTCGTCTATTGGAGCAGAGGTTTATCTGTGGTTTCCTGCATGGATTGGGTTTCCGTTTCCTTCTAAAGCCTTCTTCTTTTCATTCACTCGCAGTAATCCCTTGCGTATTAGTGGCCTTGCTTGAGGTGAATTGATTTTAAAAATATGGAGAATTCTAAGAATGAATAATTTATAATTCCACAATTTCTGAATACTATATTCACGTTCCATGTTTTATCATAACGTTTCGGCACTTTTCGGCTTTCTTATCCAAATTAATATCTTCATTTTCATTATCACAACCTTTCAATAGATATACTCTACACTCATTCGTGTTTTATAAAAAATTCCGATATTAAGTATTTTATTTCAAAATTATATTCACATATATCTTTATCTTTATTGTTTCATCACAACGTTTCAGTAAATATTTCTTTATCCGAGATTATTTACATGTTCATCTTCTGCTTTGTACTATGTCCTTTCAAGATGCGGGTGATCAACGCTCTCCATAACTTCTTATACTTTGTATCTCTGAGTAAGGATTCTGTTTTTTCTATCCCTCTAATTTACTTTAAGCTAACTAGGTAGGTTTCAAGCTTTTAATATATCATGTAAGTGTCAAATTATCCCAGCCTGCTTTCCTTGTTATGTGTCCTAGAAATGTCAACTGTCTTTTTTTTATTCTAACTATGTGTCCTTTTTGCCTCCATTTTCCTTAAAACATCGTTTAAGATTACAATGGATATACTAACTTTTGTTTAGTCCTTTCTGTAATAAATATTCCCAAATCTCGATTGATTGATGCAATAAAATCCTGAATAAAGGTGTAGTGTTTTCTCGGCTACAAAGCTTATCTTGTTATTGTTATGAGACAGCATTAGCAATGTTACGTTCTAGCCAAAATTGAATGTACTCTGGCCGCCATCACATAAGCAGACATTTTTTTAAATTGGCATAGTTTTACTAAAACTGAAGATGAAAGGAATAAGTAAGATTTTCTACACATTATGGTTTCTAATTTAACAAAAGCTAAAAATAAGATTCAAACGCAGAAGTTTTATGGAACGTCTCAAATGTGGTTTGAGAACTTTCGTGCTAATTATTTCTCGCTAAACGAATGTCCATAGTTAAGTAGATTAGTTAAGACTGATGATCACTAAATCGAACTAGTATCCTAATATATTTTATACAATCATGGCGTTTCTGCAGCTGAATTTTACTTTCTTCCTCGTGTTACTTGGAATTCTGACATAAAACATTTTTATCGCTCTATAAATCACAAGGCTCATTATTTCCGTTTATTTTTTTCTTATTCAGTGTTTCGACCGATATGTTCTCCGGTTTTCCTTACGCGCATATTTTATACGACGATCGCACAGTATTTACTGCATTTTGCCTCAAAACGTCAGTTTTGTCTCCTCAATAGAAAGAAATTCGGACACACGCGCGCGCACACACACACACACACGCGAGCACACATACACACACACACACACACACACACACACACACACACACACACACACATATATATATATATATATATATATATATTATGTATGTATGTATGTATTATTCCTGTAAACGAAAAAGTGTACTATGCAGTATGGGAGACACATGAGAGGGGCATAAAAATGCATTATAAAAAAATATATAAAAAATGAAGATACTAATCCTAGTAATTCATAATAATAATATATAAGCTGGCTAAAAATAATTTGTGATCTTATCAGAGGCGATATTATGTACTGAAAAAATAACATTAAAAAATACCACATCTCAATAAAATAAATAAATACTAAATAAGCTTCTGTATAAAATTTAAAAGAAATAAGAACAATTTCTTTTTACAAGATAATCATGAAAGAGCATTATTCAATTCGTAAAATCCAAATCACATTTCCTTTATTTTTAAAATGATATTGCATGTTATTCCACATTATTCTTCTATGTGTCATATTCCTTCAGGATGTGGGCGATCAACGCTCTTCACAAATCCCTCTCCTTTGTAACTGTTAGCAATGTTTATCTTTTTACTATACCTCCAGTTTACACAAGACGTAGGTTACTTACTTTTCGTATCTTCTTTTTTGCCTTCAATATAACATAATAATTATAAATTAAAAATAAATAAATTATAAATTAAAAATTTATAAGTGCTAAATTTTCCAAGCCCTCTTTTCTCATTATGTGCTCTAAAAATTCCAACTGTCTCTTTCTGATTCTAAGTATAATTGTTCTCTTTATTTCCATTTTCTGTAAAAACTTCCTAATTGCTCACATACTCCGTACATGGTATTCTCAGTATTCTTCTATAGAACCACATTTTTTTGTTGCCCCAAGTTTATTCTTCACATGTGAGAAAATTGTCCGGCATTCCACATTGTAAAAGTAAATTATTAATTAGCTTTTCGATAAGATACATTGCATTCGTCAGAAAAGTATAATATATTTGTGCATTAGAATTCGTCACATAAACTGATAAGTTTATTACAAACAAAAGAAACTTGTGTACTTACTAGATAAATATTATATATATATAGGTAAGTATATGATCATATTTTACAAACAGCCGTGAATTTGAAGCTTAAAGAATACTCCATATTTGTTCAATGTTCAAATGTTTAAGGTGAATCTAATAGTAGAAAATGAAACCTTACAAAGAGAATCAGTGGTTAGAAATCTAATTTCTCAAATCGTTATTACTAGAGAGATGTTGAACATTACTTAGTCAATCGTACTTATACGTAAATTTTAGTAACAAAATGGCTTACTGTAGAGTAGCAAGCTGATCTTAAAGAGTATTGCTACTGTAGTGAGTAGGATCAATGACACGCAGAGGTTTGGTGACGTTTGGTGATGCCCGGGGCCAACTCCTTAATTCCATGCCCCTAAGACTCAAATATAGGACCTAAAACTGTTAAATGTGAGAAAAGAAGACATTCTAAATATGTAAAAAAATATATGAAATAAACACTTTATTAAATATAGACTAAATTATTATTTCACTCTTTGACTGGATGCCATTCTGATATGGATGCGTGGGACTGTCGCACCCTCTGCACGCTACTGAGTATGGTCCTTACTAGGTACCCAACATGTATTTTGTTCAATGTGAAACTAAGAAAGGGCACTGCAATGGAGTAGTATTTAGTAAATAATGTTCTAGTGAGTATAATCCACACTGGGGGACCTATAAATATATCATATGATGCTAAATCCAGTAAACATCTACTAGGACAGTCCAACATTGAAGCAATCGTCAGCAAATTTGTGTTGCAAACTAATACTGTTGTCGTTAATATTAACCTCACTGGGTGTTCTAAACTTGTCTGTCGTATGATGCGAAACTCATTAAATATCCCTTAGTGCAATTCACCAAGGAGTAGTGTTTCGTACTGCTGAATAATATTACTGCAGTCAGTAAAATACTCATTGTGTGAAGTTTCAATACAGTCATAAAAATTTATATTCAAGAAATTAATAACTACAGTATTTCTTGCTGGTAATCCATATAAAGATGACACAAATAATATTTTGAAAATACTTGCTTTTATTTCATTTTGCTTTTAATTATCTTGTTATTATAAGATTTGTAAGTTTTTACTGACTTTCAAGACAGAAAAGAGTAAAATCATTTATAACTGTAACATGTTACCCATGGGGCCAATTTTAGGCAGTGTTGTAAGAGCAGTTCATCCATAAAAAATGTTAGGGGCCGTCACGGAAGCACGATAAAAAGATGTTTATATCACCGACGACAGAAAGAAAGCGGGAACGACATGTTGAGATAGATAGCTAGGCCCGGATGTCGGATTTTAATTGGCTGCAGAGATTACCGGTAGACATTGAATGATGGGAAGTAACTCAAATATGTGACGCCAGGAATGCCAGGTCGGAGAGAGAACCAATGAATTTAAGCTACAATCGTTCTAGAGAAATAGTAACACCATGTTGTTTTAATTAGACAGACGGGATAGTTTTTCTCTTACCCCAACCACATCCTATCTAAGCCCTCCTTTATCTAAGTCTCTTTGTATTACAGATATATATTTCTGTTTCTTTCTCTGACTCCCTCATTCATTAGCTTTTTATTTTCCTCTTTATCTTACCTCTGCCCATATGTATGTATGTATTTGGGGTGGGGGTTAAAGAAACAGGATAGATAGATAGATAGATAGATAGATAGATAGATAGATAGATAGATAGATAGATAGATAGATAGATATAAGCAAATATATGCAGATATATAAATACATGCATATAGAGAGAGTGATGTCAGCAAATATATAGAAGCTACTAGGTAGATGTATATATATATATATATATATATATATATATATATGTGTGTGTGTGTGTGTGTAAGATATAAACAAATACATGTAAATACATATATAGAGAGAGATGTCAGCAAATATATATAGAAGCTACTAGGTAGATGGGTATATATATATAAATATATATATATATATATATATATATATATATATATATATATATATATATATATATATATATACATAATGTGTGTGCGTATGTCTGTGTGTGAGAGCGAATGTTGTTTATGCGTTTCCACAGCTTTCATCCGATTTCGAGGATGTGTTTTGTTTGATAGATAATTCTTCAGTGTCGGTTTTGAGTCCAAATTGTTGGCGACAATGGTTCTCCACTACTTACTGTCCATTATAACTCTCAGCAACGTTTTACTATTTACTATCTGTTCTTGGATATATATCTTTCATAAAGACTTTTATAAAAAAAATAAATACTTTAAATTATTGTGTGTGCCTGTGTGTGTGTGTGTGATTGGATGTTGCTTATAAGTTTCCACAGTCTTCATCCGATGTCGATGAGATTTTCTTGTTTTCAGAGCTGGTTTTGAGTCCAAATTACACATTCCCCTTCTCTTGGTCAAGCGTTCAATCGCTCTCAAGTGAGGTTACCTTTTCCGTTGCTTAAAGCCTACTACTACAGTTGTCGTTTCATGGTCGTTTATAGCCGTTCCTAATTTAAATTTTTTATTGTCCTGCCAGTTTTTGCATTGCATTCACCGTAGTAATAAGTAAGTTTGCTTTTTTATTACTCAACATTTATTTTTCCAAACTTTCGTAAAGTTATTTAAGCTTATTAATCCCTGTAGCTTTACAGCGTTTTCTTCTGCCATTTGCCCACGCATTCCATTTGACAATTCATACTTACCTAAGACATGCCACCAAAGAAAAGAACTTGCCTAGGTTGCAAAACCATTGCCGCCAAGTCCGCCATGCGAATAAGAGATAAGGAATCGTCTTTAGAACGTTCAGTTTGCCTGTCTCAAAATGCCTCTCGGAATGCTTTAATCAGAGCCACTGAGTTCGAAGGTCAACATAGCCATTGGCTTTCCAAAAGAAAGCGAAGCTGAAAATGATGACCAAAGGACTCAACGGCTGAGGAGAAACGCCTCTTCAACTGAGGCTGAAACAAGTTTGTGAACGCAAAAAACGGCTATTTTCAGAGCCACACCCCATTCAAATTGTTAACCCCACATTTGGGGATGTGCCTCATTGTTGTTACTAATATTGATTTTCGGGTGGCATGACTTAAGCTTAAACTGCTCCAATTGAACGGTAAAAATTTCCAGTAATGAAAGACCCGGTCGAAGACACGATATACCGCAAGTATATATATATATATATATATATATATATATATATATATATATATATATATATATATATATATATATATATAAGCAGATGGATAGATGTAAACAAATAGCTGGATATAAGCTGATAGATAGATAGATAGATAGATAGATAGATAGATAGATAGATAGATAGATAGTTGAAAGCAAATAGATAAATTGATAGATATAAAGAAACAGATAAAAGTAGATAGATAAACAGATAGATATAATCAAATAGATATAAGCAAATATATGTAGATACGTACATACATACATAGATAAAGGGAGAGATGCCTGCAATTATATAGATAGAAGCTACTATATATATATATATATATATATATATATATAAGCAGATGGATAGATGTAAGCAGATAGCTAGATTTAAGCAGATAGATAGATAGATAGATAGATAGATAGATAGATAGATAGATAGGTTTTGATAGATAGATCGTATTTATATTTACTTTTTTTTTCTAGATTTTTTAATTTTTCAACTACTTTGTCTCTTATGCTGATATAATATTTTCACTTTTATTTCTTTTTCTGTCTCATTCTCAATCTCTTACACTGATTTTTTTCTCCCTTTTCTTTTCTTTTATTTATTGTCTCTTTTTGTTATTTCATTCTCCATTCGTTCTCGCTCTTATTCATTATATTTTTATTTTCTTTCGTTTTCTTTTCCCTCATTTTTACTTACAGTTTTACTTCTACCCTCGTACCCTATCTAATGATTCTTTCCCTCTTACCTTTTCCTTATATCCTTTCTTCTTTTTCTTCATGTTTTTCTTCACGCACCGCCTTTATTTATTTGCTTCTTTTCTTTCACACATTTTAACCGCCTTTTTTATGCTTTCTCATTTTTTTGTTTCTACCTTTTGTTCCTTATTTCCATGCCTACCGCTTTTCTTTCTAAACCTGCACCCCTGATATCAAATGTATCATTTTTCTTCAAAGACATTATTTGATAAGAATAGATCGCTTTTCAATTTTCATTCTACTTCTACGGTCTTCTAGCTAAAAAAAATAATCTCTCAGTGAAATTATAAGTTGAATACTGCTGTCTGTAAATTTTATAATGAGTGAACCATTGGTTACACCACCATTTTCTAGAGCAGACTGAAGCACGCTCAATACAAAAAATTTCTCGCTATTTGCCTTTCTTTCTTTTTATGACGCATGCTCATTACGAACAACAGGCCAGCCAGTCACAGATAGATGATGCCGAACCATCCATGATTGTCACGAAAAAGATTTATTTATATGTTTATTTTTTCTTCTGTATTCAGAATTGATAAATGGATTTTACTTGTTCTGTTAATTATTGTGGCTAACATTGGCTACGTACTGACCGATTTTTCTCGCTTTTATTGAAAACTACTTTCGAAAAAATCTAGAAATATATTTTATTCTTGTTTCCTTGTATAAACGATCAAATAATAAAACTTTTGCATTATTAGTATATTCAACGTAAACAAGGAGATAAATTTTAAAATCTCAGTTTGAAACTACTAATGCAATAAAATGATTATACTGAGAAAATTTATATAAAGGACATCCTTCAGAAAAATAAACATGAATTTGAAATTATCTTTAGTCTCAAAATGAGTTTAGTGTTAGCATTATAACATAAAGTTTGAAATATTAGTTACTTTTAGTAACTTTAGTTACTTTTAATACAACAATTCAGTCGGTTAGAAGCAATAATTTAAAATGATAAAGTTTAATACCTAGTGACAGTTTATTAGCTATTTGTGAAAGTAAGAAAGAAATAAAAAAAGAAAAAAGAAATTCAAGTGATATAGAAGACTATATAGCATATGAACGTTAACATGAATTACCAAAGACGTTTGAACAGAATGATTATTATTATGAAAAGAAAGAAAGCAAACACGCCAACAAGACATAAACATGTGAGTGTTGGCATGAATTACCAAAGACACTTGGACGGAAGGATCATTATAATGAAAAGAAAGAAAGAAAGAAAGAAAGAAAGAAAGAAAGAAAGAAAGATCGTTGGACGGATAGATGAACGAACGGAAGTAGAGGAAAAAGAATGAAATTAGAAATATATGAAATGGAAAAGAAAAAAGAAATAAAGTAAAATAGGACAATAACAAAACAACAGAATAATAAAAAGTAATTCCAAAAGGATAGAAATCAAATTTTAATTGTTCAATTATTAAAGCTTACATGTTCAAATCATTTGAAAACTTATTAAGACAAGCAAAAGTAGAATCGAGCATCTGTGCGATCCTTCACACTTGTGAATTTATTTTAGAAAAAACAAATCTTAGTAAGAAACTGTTAGTATATAACTTACGATTGCAAGATATATCGGTAAATTCTATGAAAAGAATTTCTTCTTTGCACATCTCCATTTTGAAATTCTCTTCTGGCTTCTTGCTTTTCTGTCAACTTTGATCTCCAAAAATGTCAGTGCAATATCAATTGTTAACATCTGTCTCTTTAATTATTGTTTTTTTATTATTTTCTCTCCTTAATAATGTTTTTCTTTTCTTTTTTTAATATTCTTTCACACTCAATAATTAAATGCAACCGCCACTCCTACTCCAACAATTTTTTCTCCCTCTTCCCATCCGTGGAACTCCCTTCTGCTTACTTGCTTCCCTGATAACTACAATCTTCAAAAATTTAAATGCATAATCTTTTTTTTCATCTTTTATCCTTTCCTCAAAACGCAGTCTTTTCTCTCACTTTCACTCTCTGTAACCCCTATGTACTAGTGGCACTCTCGACTTTCTTGGGTTGAAATGATTAAAAAAATTTAAAAAGACATTGAGTCTTAGTGTGTTTATAGTCTTGCGTGCGGTGAAATTATTAAAGTCATGAGTAAGGAAGCTAAGTAATAATTTTTAAAATCCTGTCACTTGGAATTAAACAAGAAGGACTTGATATTAATATTAGAGTTCGACAACTCAATTTAACTACCTGCAGCTGGGTTCCCTTCCCAAATCGAACCCTGAGGCCTCGACCGTGGTGATGGAAAGCGGCCGGATGGCATTACCATCTTCCCTTTTAAGATGGGTAAGTCGTTGATTTGGGATGCGACCTGTGCTGATACATTCTCGGCCGGTAATTTGATCAGGTCCGCGGTTGAGCCGGGGTTCGTCGCCCGAGACGCAGAGATAAAAAAAAATAGCTAAATATTCTTCTCTTGCTGATAGATTTTTTTTTTACTCCTGTGGCAGTGGAGACTTCAGGGGTTATTGGCCCTCGTTCGATGGCCTTCCTTCGGAGGATTGGCGCGATTGCGTCTCGATTAAGGAACGAGCCTCGCGAAACGGAGTGGCTCTTGCAGCGTGTCTCACTGGCGACAGTTCGAGGTAATGCTTTCTCCATCATAACGGCTGGCAGAGGATAGAAAAAAAAATTTGTTTATAGTTACGTTGTTCTGGAATTGTCATCACTGGCCGACTGAACTTCCTTTGTTTCAATTATTGTTAGATTGAACTTACCATTTCTTTTTATACTATAATGTATTTCAGTGTTATCCAATAAACCTTTTATTATTTCTTAAAAAAAAATTTAACTACCTTGGAAACAGACTGTAAATATTATGGAAATAGTTTTGTCATCAATAAAAAATGGAAGAATAACATCCATAGAGATTGAACGAACAACCATATTATATACATTGAACTACGGCATTAAAAGAACAATCAATAAGATTCCATGCTTCGCCATAAAAACATTGAAGAGCTTCAATGACCTGCAGCACTTTAGTTAGTTAGTAGAAGACATTGAGGTTTAGAGAAGAGTGAAAAAAGATATTTACAATGGTGCTGAAGATAAGAAATCATATTGATTTGCAGTGTGCCTACAAGCCAAAACAGTTCTCTTGATGAATTGTGTGTATAAATGCAGGTCATTAAATAAATATATCTAAATTTGTCTTTATAAAATTATTTAAGGAACATAATACGTTGTCAGTTAACGGTTACAACTTTCATTTCTTTTATTAATATTGTCCTTATAGATATATTTTATTTATTTGCATCTGAATTCTTATCACACACACACACACACACATACACACACACACATGTACCTCCCCCCAAAAAGCGATACCTACAGATTAAAATGCATTTTAAAAAGGAAAAATCTTTCTTGAAGATTTTATTTTAGTTTTGATTTCAAGCTAATAGATTAACTTTAATATGTCCGATAAGCAAACTACTTTACTACATTTCAAAACGAATTTAAATTGATTGGAATTAATTTTTTAAATCGCAAAAAATGGATGACATCAACCATTTTTGCCATACTTACAAATCTTATAGCACAACGTAATTCTCTTTATTAAAAAGTCTTTCAAAAATAAAATATAATTTTCTGGAACTTAATTTTCAGGAAGATGAGTTGATTTCAATTTAATTAACCTGATTCGAAAAAATGTTACTTTTAGTTTAAAATATCTCAAGAAAAAGCATTTTTAACACGGAGGGGGGTGTTTTCGAGAGGTGTTGACGACTATGTTGATAGACTTAGGTTTGGTAATATTTTTTTTACCGAGAGCATATCTGTAAAAATTCATTGACGAATATAACATGAGCGCCTTTTTAATATAATTTTTTTTAATTACGTAGAAATCTTAAAAATTTGGGAAAATATTCTAAGTCATTCTTGTTGAATTTGATTTACCAAATCACTAGAAAAAAGATGCTAAAATTTCTCGAAAAACTTTAGGAATTTTAATTTTTAAAAATTAATCTTAAACCTATATATATATATATATATATATATATATATATATATATATATATATATATATATATATATATATATATATATATGAATGCGAACGTCACTGTGTCACACTTTTTCAATTTTACTGCTTGAGCCCGTAGCCCAACATATCATACCATTTTGGAATCAAGCCGACTCCATGTGCAAATTATTTTGCGACGACTTTTTTTTTTTTTGTACGATAGCAATTTTTATAACTTCGAAATAAATTTGGAAATAGTCAAAATTACCCGAGAAATCCAGCGAAAGTCATTCTTGAAATAAAAATAATTGCTTCTAGAGAAGGTAAGGACCTATGTACATCAAATTATCTTTAAATTAACTGGCGACATTTGATTTATAGTTGAACATTTAAAGGGTAAGCTTAAATATTAATACAATACATAAATACTTGCCTATCGCATTTACCCATCCCTACCTATTGTGATGAAGGCCCAATCAATTACCCTCCGTAGGATGTAAGTTAAATGCCACCCGATAGGGCGTTTTTAGTTTAGTATATATATATATATATATATATATATATATATATATATATATATATATATGTAAGCAAATATGTTGATGTAGATCCGACGGTATGATGAAAATGCGGAATAGACAAAGCAAAATCCGAATATGTGAGTTTACTGTTTTTTATTTTGTTTTTCTGTCAACGTCAGACGTTCCGGTCTAATAGATCATCTTCAGGACATGGTTAATGGAGACATATTTATATTAAATTTAAGTTAAATGAGGAGACGCTATATACAGGACTAGTCAGAAACAGAAAAACTGACTAGTCCTGTATATATCGTCTCTTCATTTAACTTAAATTTAATATAAATATGTCTCCATTAACCATGTCCTGAAGGTGGTCTATTAGACCGAAACGTCTGACGTTGACAGAAAAAACAAAAAACAAAATAAAAAACAGTAAACTCACATATTCGGATTTTGTTTTGTCTTTTCCACATTTTCATCATATATATATATATATATATATATATATATATATATATATATATATATATATATATATATATATATATATATATAGCAAGAAGTCACGAGTCATCGTGACTAGGGTTTGAGTGTGCTGTTGTTGTTCAGACTGTTGATCATGCTAGATAACACGTTCTCTCCCAGAAACTGTAACTAAGGACCGCTCAGCATAGTTGCAGTATAAACCACTGGTTGGTTCTGTGCCTGAGCGAGAGTCTGCAGTAGGGATTGGTTAGCCGCCCTAGTAGACGGGTATCCTCGAATAACACACACACACACATATATATATATATATATATATATATATATGTATGTGTGTGTGTGGTGAATGCATGACCTGAAGATTACAGTCAAGCATGAATGAAACTGTTGCCGCTCGATGTTAACCTTTATGTCCACCTATATATATATATATATATATATATATATATATATATATATATAGGGAGAGCAATTTATTATAACCATACCTGTTATTATTTGGTTATTGCATTGTTATCAAAACTAGTCAAACCCACATTAAAATGAATTGAAAACGAAATAAAATTATAATTTCAAGTCAATAAATTTTGTATTATTTTTATGTCAAATTGTTTATTATAATAAATTGATAACGAAGAATGAATATTGTTGTAACCTTTGTTAAATCTTATATTTGGGATAGCGCGCTATCTCAAAAAATACAAAGTGTACTACAACGCTCAGAATAAGCACATTGTTTTGTAAACGGGGAACTGAAATATTCTCAGCCTGATTAACTTCCCAAAATCTGCCAAAATTAATTTTAACTTTTTTGAAAGTTTACGCAGAACAACCGATGACTTTTCACTTATCAAATATATATGGAAAATCTATGACAAAGTGGTAAAGATTTTAGTTTGACGCATTTCCTCAATTAGGACGTCATCGGACTGAAATGATGTTTACGTTGATCTGATTACACATGCATATAATGCAGAGCGGACACAAAAATTGAAATTTTCCTTTTTTAATTATGTTTTTGGTTATATATTTTAGCCGATTTCTTTTAGTTTCTGTTTCCTTTTACTTATGTTTTTTAATTGTTCTGATACGTAAAAAATTACATATATATATATATATATATATATATATATATATATATATATATATATATATATATAATTATTTATTTAAATATTATAACATGTTATAAAATCACTACAAAAATAGCCATTTTGTTTCAACACTTCTGGTGTCTTATCAAGTGATGATGTTGAATGTAGAATAAATGGTTTTAAAAGTTTCAAATTAATTAACGATCCTTCGCTAGGGGTAAAGGCTGTTACATAAGCTAGAATGAACAATCAAAATACAAGTATATGGTAATTCAAAAAATTTGACAACGAAGCAAGTTTATCATAGATATTAAAAGATTTATAAAATTTGAAATTAAAATTAAAAGTAAAAAATTACCTATTTAGAACTCTAAATCTAATTTCTATTAAGTTTAAAATTGTAGAATTACTGAGGAGAAAATAAAAAATACATATGTTATTTAATTTATTTTTTCATTGAAATTATGTTAAAAAGGATGTTGATAGTTCCAAACAAAAACGTATACATTTTACAGTTTATTTCTACTGTGATGACCACCTCTCACGTAAAACAATTCAAACACACTCAGGTTATAATACATAAGCGCCCAGACATTTATATATATATACACACAAAAAACGGTGACGAGACACGACGCTTGATGAAAACACACACACACACACACACACACAAACACACACACAAACACACACACACAAACACACACACACAACCAAACGTGCATGCACTTTCCTTACGCATAGACATCGATAAACACAGGCACATACATCCACATGCACATTGACCTAGACAATCAGACGCAATAGCCAAAACATATTCGGGGCTTAATATGTTATTAAACGAATTCTAACTTGAAATATAACTAATCTGGGCAAATATATATATAGATAAAATTAGTAAAAAAAAATTTAAACAAATATATATAAATATATATATATTTTTTAAACATATAGTTTTCCACACACTACATGAAAAAGTAAATAACTACCTCCATATATAATCGTACATTCGCACATATATAAATGCAGTAAATTTTTTCCAAATTCGAGTACCAATATTTAACGCCTTATCCGAAAATTAGAAAATATAATTAAAAATTAAATATCGGTTCTTTTTAATCAAACTTCTTTGGATGAATATTTGCCGCTTATATATATATATATATATATATATATATATATATATATATATATATATATATATATATAAAAGAAATACAACCAGTAAAAACAAATCATCCACCCACCTCAGCTTTTCTTTCACTAATATTTGTGGTATCCGTATCAACTTTTGCAGCATAAAATCTTTCCTCTTGGAACAGTTGCCAAATATATTTGCCCTTAAATTCCTCCATTGCTATCAATAAAGTCAGACTATTCCAGACTATCTTCCTTTTTGCCGAAAAGATTCCAGTATTAACATGTATGGACTTGGTGTTTACATCCGGGATAATATTCCGATGACCAGGGAATTGTCTCTCGAAGCCCCAGAATGTTCCTTTATGTGTTTCCGTCTTTGGTTACTAAACTCTGTTAGCTATCTTTTTTACCTTTATGCTCACGTGGCTTAAATATTCTAAAGGGACTTATGTTGCCGGTGCTCAAACATAAATTGTGTTTCCTTTCCCAGTCCTTTACTCTAATCGTAGTTTCCCTACTTGTTTCCCTAGCAAAAACGAGCAACATGCTTTTCTAATTGATTTATTTCTTACCACCTCTCCTCGCTTTGCCTCTTTGTAATTCTGACCACACTGTGATAGCTATTGATATTTCGTTCCAATCCTCTATTAAACAGGGATCCCATATCCACAAAAACCTCTTTCCGTTACCAGTATACTGACTGAGACTCACTCCGTGATTTTCTCTGTGACGCTCCTTGGACTGATATCTTTAAACTCCCAATTGAAAATTGCGCCACTGAGATTTCTTCTTGGGATGCTTTCATCCCTTCTCGGAAATACCAGGTGAAACCTCAACCCCCTCCATGGTTCACACCAGCATGCTCGGCTGCTATAGCAAAGAGAAACGACTATTTTCGGCTATATCAGAGTGGCGGCTCTCATCACAACAGGCGCCTATTCCTTGGTACACACAATAAATGTAAGCGAGTCCTCGAAGGAGCAAACTACCTTTTTGCCGAGAGAATGAGGCACCGCATAGCCTCTAACAACTTTAACTCTCGCGATTACTGGCGGCTCTGTAATAGGACATTAAATCTTCAATCAATATGAGGTGTTATCATCCTCTGCTGATAAAGCTGAATGCTTTGCTCGTAAATTCTCTTCAAACTTTACTCTTGATTCATCCGGAGTATCTCTGCCTAACTTCCCTCCTAGGACTGAGTCTCTATTAAGTGATATGCATATACCCCCTTCCATGATTTTTACTATCATCTCTAACCTTGTTCTCCACAAAGCACGTGGACCTAATAGTATCCCTGTAATAGCCATTAACAAGTGTGCTCCCGAACTGACTCATGTTCTCTTTAAACTGTAAAATAAATGCCTCGATGTCCCCTGTTTTCCTGCCTGCTGGAATTATCATCTGTTGTTCCATTTTTGAAAAACTCTGGTGAGAAGTTCGACTCTTCCAAATATCGGCATAGTAGCCTTCTACCTCTTTTTTTAAACTGCTAAAGTTCTTAATTAATGCTGAATTAGTTCACCATCTTTCATCGCAGGGCCTTTTCTTAGACAAGAAATATGGCTTTCGTTTTTTCCAGGTCAACTGCTGATGTACTGGCTATATTTACGGAAAGAGTTTATGCCCGGGCTGCTGCACTGGAATCTCGAATGATTTTGACAGGGTTTGTCATTCAGGTCTTCACAATCTGAAAAAGTTACGGAGTCTCCGGTCACTTTTTCGAACAGATCCGATCTTTCCTATCAAATTGTGAAATGAGAGTAATCCTGAACGGCAACTCGCCTAGATCCTTTCGTACTAAAGCTTTTTTTTTTTATTTAAGTGCAGTACTAGACTGGCGTCAAGATTTCATCAATTTGAAGTTGAGCTGGCTAGATGTAGCCGTAGGGTTTATGCTAACAGTTCCTTTTCTCGTACTTCTCGCTCGTGGAACTCCCTTTCTGGTTCATGCTTTCCAGCCAAAATTTAAATGCAATGTCAATCGCTATCGTTGTCTTCCTGATTACTCTTTCTGCTCATCATTAAAGTTTCTTTCACACCCTGTAACCTGTAACCCTTGTGTTTGAGTGACCTTAGTGGCTTGCTTGGGGTGATTCTGATTAATATATATATATATATATATATATATATATATATATATATATATATATATATATATATATATACTTAAAAATTAGGAAATCAGTTGATTCTGCTACCTTGGTTTCAAAATTTTGGTATCGTCAGGTGGTTTGTATCAATTGATTTCCTAACGCTTGTTTTTTTAAATTATTAATCAACGTTTTATTATTTTCTGCTGACGCTTGGTGCCGACCTCAATTTCATTTTTTTTTTTTTTTGCATACGTTCTATCTCTTTTATTCAGCACCTATCTATTTACCCTATAAATATAGTATACCCTATAAATATAGTATACCCTATAAATATAGTATACCTATCATATAAGACCATGCTTAGAATATTAGTTCCACATTTAGTCCGGTGCTTCTGCTATGTATTTAGAGATTCTTAATAAAATACAAAGAAGAAGCTGCAGTGTCATTGGTCATGACGTGTCATTTCGACTTCAACCACTTTTCCACCGGTGTAATGTAGCTTTCCTGTGTATTTTCTATCAATATTTCACGGTAATTATTCTAGTGAGCTTTCTAATTTGATACCTAGACTTTATTAATTTAATACTGGCAGAAAGGTCTCATCGTTGAAATGATTCGATCTGTTCTATGCTAACAGTTTCTCATCTCGCATCTCGCTTGTGGATCACTCTTCCAGCTTCTTCATTTCCGGTCGACTTCAAAATTTTAAATGCAATCTCAATCGTTTTCTTGTTTTTGTATTGTTCTCTTTCCTTAATAAAGTTTCTTTATCTCGTATTCTCTCACCTCAGAAACCCCCTGCGTCTTAGTCTCTTCCTTAGCATGAAATGGTAACAACTACCTTAATATATATATATATATATATATATATATATATATATATATATATATATATATAAACCAGACTCAGCTAGGTTATCTAACATCGATTAGTAACCAGTCTAAAACTACAACAACTCTGAATTCAAAATCAGGTGTGAAATCGAATCCTCCTCCAAATATGATAGGCGTGTAAGAAAAGAGATTGATAAAATCCAGAAAATGGACCTTATTTGCTCAATTAAAAAAGTATAATTGATAATATCAGCTGCATTCATTAAATGAAAGTTAATTAATATATTATGCCAGCAAGTGATCCACACTCTTCATATTCTTTATTTTACAAGATTTCAATAATTTTATCACCTAAACAGTTCCAACTCTTCCCTTAATTTTCAGCTACTCTTAAGAACCATTCTTACCTCTCTGATAACAAGTACTACAACTGTCATCTTCATGTTCTACAACTTCTTCAGCGCCCTGGCAATGTTAAGATGCTTGTCTATTCTTCTCCCATCTTCATATTCGTATTCTGTGTTTTGTCAGGATAAGAAAATCTTCTATTTGTTAGGTTCTCTTCCAAAATACCAAGTCTGGTTTTCTGACTTATTTTTTAATGTTCAAATATTCAGAAAGCTATTATTGCTATAAAAGCTTATAAACTCATTAAACATTTTTGCACAAAATCTCTAGTCACTGGATACAATTTATCAAAATTATGAATGATAATTTTAATGCTGTATATTACGTATTATTATCACCAAGTGTATTTTATCGTATCGCTTAAAGCTCAATGTTATTCAGCCTACCGAGGCAATCTGCCAATAGTTTTTTTTGTTAACATTCAATAATTACGTGCGCGAAAATTTTTATTGTTTTATTAGAAAAGCTATGCGATATTAAGAATGTTTGACAAATTTAAGCAATTTACCTGCAAAAAATCTTTTCATGTACAACGGAAAATCTTCTCTCGAGATTCTCGAAAAGTTTCATTAAACTTTTGGTCAACATTATTTAGATTGAGCATATATCCGTTAAACTATTCGCGCCTTTTAAGGCCAGCTCGATTGTCGGTTCAAGATACTAAGCGTTTAGAGCGACCAATCACCAACAAAATGCTAGAAAGCATACAAAGATTATGAACTCATCTATGAGAACCTTCACCAAATAATCTACCATCTCTCCATGACTGGAATTAATTATGAAGTTTGTTAAGAAGTCCTAATCCGAGAAATTTCTGATAAAACCTTATATAACACGTTTTATTGATTATAAAATTAAGTAATTATATTTTAATAACTAGACTGAAGAAAATGTCTATACATTTATTTTCAAACAATTGATATTTTTATCGAATTAATGAACAACTATTTCTTTAATTGGCATATTTAAATACTTTAAATTAATTATGAAGTTTGTTAAGAAGTCCTAATCCGAGAAATTTCTGATAAAACCATATATAACACGTTTTATTGATTATAAAATTAAGTAATTAAATTTTAATAACTAGACTGAAGAAAATGTCTATACATTTATTTTCAAACTATTGATATTTTATCAAATTAATGAACAACTATTTCTTTAATTGGCATATTTAAATACTTTAAATAAAATATAAACATGTGTATGTGCATCTTGTGCGTGATCGCGCACGCAGACAAATTTGGCATACATGTATGTTAGTGAGGATGTATTAAATACTTCGAAACAGTAGATTTCTTCTGACCTCACTCTCTCAGATTCAGTACTTATCTATCTGTCAATCTAACTACCTTTCCGACTATCTGTCTGTCAGTAGACCAATACATTCTCAGTAGTTTGTTTAGAAGTTCAGATCTGGGAAGTGTTTGACGAATGGGATTGTTTACAGCCTCCTGATAACATTATCATCTCGTCAGTCCATTTTAAAGACTTAGTGGATCTCAACCTTGGCCTTTAAAATAACACAAACAGTGAAAAATCACCACTCTACTTACTAAACCCTTAACACTGTGCTTATGACTTGATTTATATAACTTGTATTTTATCACATTTTTTTAAATAATAGCGACTTAGTGTCTGCAGCCGTGAAGGAATATTTGGTATATACCATTTGTTTTTATTCTAAGACTCATGAACAATTTACCTTATGCTAGCTTTATTTATTGTGAGAAATAACTATGATGAGGCTCATATTTATCTCACATCTTCCGCTTTAACTTCATTACAACCTCAAACTTGCCAGCGCACGCGCGTGTTTGTGTGTGTGTGTGTCTGTGTGTATATACAACTTCCACACTTTAATGTCTACACAGTAAAGTTAATAGTTTCAACTACTCGTGGGCTTTGCCTTATTTTTTGTATAATTCTGATATTCGACATTCCCGATACAGTGCGATACTGAAGGGAAATGAGAAATTCTTTTTAGTGGTATCAGAAAATGGCTGCTGTTACTGACTGAATGGAACCACGACTTTTGCTAAGCAATAAACGATTTAGAGTAGTGGTTATCAACAAGTGAAATCAACGACCCAAGTTCAAATTGCGACCGGAGTAGCTTATGTCTACATAGTATTAATTTTCTTGGGAACGGTAAAGAAAAATGATTTAATGGCGTGTTACTGGTTTGCCAATGAATAAATTTTCAAAATACCACTCCATAAATATTTTAACTTGCTTAGTTGTAATTGTAAAATTATATTACATCAGTAGTAAAATTTTATGATAAACAATTAACTTGAAACTAAACGAACAGAAATCTGACCATCTGGAACAATATTTGTTGTTGATATTAAAATTATATAAATTTCACTAAATCTAGGAGTACCAGAAATGTATATTACTGTACTTATGAAATGATACCAGCGAATTGTGATTGAATTATAGTTTAAAGCTATTTATATACATTACAATGCTCTTAAGAAAGATATGAACTTAGACATTTTTCTGTTATATTTGTGTTCTATCAAATCATAATAGTAAAATATTTTGCAGTTCGCTCGTATAAATATTTGATGGAACCGAAAGAAAATCCTTTATACTCCTCTGGCTCTACTTGATTTCTGGTTTTTCCCCAAAGATACAAATCAAATTTAACCAAAGTATTAAAAGGTTGGGGACAAGATTAAGGTGAACAGGTCATATAGATGATAGAGATAGAAGATAAAACTTTGTTTTGGAAAGTAAAACAGATACTGTGATAATCGTATTAAGCCTCAAAGGGAGTACTTTTAAGAATATTATGGTGTCAGTGTCCTAATTGAACTACCTGTTGGCTAATAGTTTATGGATAGATACTTACCGGATATACTGATAAGTTTCGATAATAGTATGCTATGATATTAGCATGTTACAAATAGAGATGTGCAAGTAGTGTAATGGTTATCAGCGCAGAAAGGGGAATAGACCAAGTGTGTTGTGCTCATTTTTGCATATATGCTCTTGAGAAAGTTTTTTCTCCTCCTTGGATACGCGTTAAATAACAGCATGTATTGGATTTTTTTATTCAGCAACCAGTCTAAGAAAAAGAAATCTCTGGATTCCAAATCTTGAATAAATCTATGAAAAATCACTCAACTATCTTTCCCAAGAAGGTATGACAGCAGATAATATAGATGAATTTATAAAACGCCATGATCGTTTATGTCCTGAAGATATATGACATTATAACAATGCTAGCAATATACCACAAGCGGGTTAAGTCTACCATATATCCATGCATTGAATATTACTCTGGTTCCAAAGAAGAATCTACAATGTTATTGGTTCTGACCTAATATCTCGGTTTCAGTCACTTTCTCACCACTGTAATGTAGATTCCATAATCCTTTTCTATAAATATTTTCATGATCCTCTTTGTTACGTTGACTTTATGTTGAAACTTGACTAATGCATGGAATAATAATGCAACACAAAATGTACTTAGAACAAAATGTATTGAAACAAGAAAGTGTACACAATATTTACATATAGTCTTTTGTATATTCCTGGGAAGACCGTTCCTGGAGAATGTGTTGACTAAGTCGCAGTCGGGCAGAGTCTCTAGTTGAATCTCTTGATTCGCCTCTCATGTCTTCCCGGTACCAACCATATTTATATAGTCGGTACTCCACTATGCAAATTAGGTGGATCCTACCACAACACTTTATGAACTTAAGAACAGTAGTAGATTGGCAGCAAGGTTTCGTTATTTTATATTTGAAATGGCTAGATGTAACCGTAAGTTCTATGCTAACAGTTTCTTCTTTCACACTTCTCGCTTGTGGAACACTCTTCCGACTTCTTTCTTTCCAGTTAACTTTGAAGTTCAAAAATTAAAACGCGATGTCAATTGTTACCTACTGTCTTCTTAATTTCTGTTCTTTTAGTGTTCTCTTTCCTTAATAATGCTTTCATTTTCACATATTCTCTCACTTTCAGTAATCCTTTGCCTCTTAGTGATTTTAATACTTTCTTGGAGAGACAAATAAATTAAAACAAAAATTTCAGATGCCGATATTAAAAAATATTTTTAAAATTCTAAGAAATTATGTGGTATGAGTGTATTTTGTTTGTATTCGCGTTACGGTGTGCTTCATATATAGTAATATGAAAAACAAACTTCTGGACTTAGGGTCTATTGTACTCTTCCATCTTTTTTATTATTAATTATACTCATTATAAATATATTTTAGTCAATTTAGCACACCTATCCAGGCTTAAGAGAAACTCAACAGCAGCATCGAGTGTGATAAAAAAAGATAATTATCACATTGATTTTATAAATAATAAATCCTTATAAAACAAGTAACATTGCCACAAAATATTTACAGGCGAAATCTTCTGACATAATTTACCTTTAATCACATAAAACGGCGTTTTATGTATAAGGGCATGATATTATAATGTTGAAATAACAACACATAAAACTAGAAACGAGGCTTTAAACGGTATCAAAATGTGCCTGCTTAAGTCAGTTTCAGCTACACGTTACTCTTCTGCACATACAGTGCATAAAAAAAATCATAATTATAAAAAAAATCAACCAGATATCAACAAGTCTGAAGAGGAAATAATCATTTTTAAAAATACATTTCTTAATGACTAGAAACTGACTGACGAGCTACCTAATGAGAAATATATTTGTCCTCCAGCGGTTGATGAGATATTTCATCTATAAAACGTCGCATACTGACAAGTTTTGTAGCTAATTTTTTTACCAGCCTTGGTATCAAGATAGTTTCATATATTTTCCCAAAGTAACAACATTTATATCTACAACTGGTAAATATGATTTAGGTAGCACCTCATATTTAAAGGCAGTGGCATGTATGAAGAAACTTTAAGAATATACTTACGAAAAATTTCACATTTTTGAAAGTCTGAGTCATACTTTGACGGTGATTGAATAGTGATTCAAAACAATTTGTAGATGGAGATGATGGAACTGTAAAATGATATGATTGCTCAGAGTACCTAACGAGATATCTCATGAGAAATTTCTTTGTCATCATTGGTATTGAAGGGTGCTCAATCCAACATACCATCCATAGTGAGGGTTTTTTTTTATATTGTGATACTCTAAATTATAGGTTGTTTCGCGTATGTCTTAATCCGGACATCTAACTAAATAAAGAAAATTCGTGGATGGTGATGAAGGCAGCGAATGTAGTGATTGTCCTGGAGCAGTTGCCAGAATATTTCACCGATGCTATAATTACTGATAGAATATAGGAACCCGAGGAGAAAAAAAGCGGTATTTTTTTCTAAAATTTAAAGAAAAGTTTGTGGACAAAAATAATGTAATGCTCCTTTTATCATTTCTAGAGAATAAGTCGTAATGACATAAGTTATTTGGTAATTAAAATAATCTAATGACATCTTTTCTTTATCATTATAAGAATGAAAACATGAAGCTTACAGAGAATATCCTAATTGCACACAATACCAAAGATTAATTGTTAGGATTGAACATTAAGGAATGAATCATTTGCATGAAAACATAATTTTTAAATTAATTAATATATTGTCATAATAAATTTTAGGACGTCATTTTATAGGATCTGTTCAAGGGAAATTAAAAAAAACATTAATTTCAGAGAAAGGAAGCTTAAGATTATATGCCTGTACTTAAGAATGGCCTCAAGTTAATACCGTTATTTAAATATTTAAAAAAAAAGTTTATCAGTTTATTTCCAGTCACATTGTTTTAATTCCAGGTTGAAGGAATTTTTTACAGTTTAAGATACAAAAATACAATTTTATGTAAACAGCTTAGCAGGATACTAACATCTTTTTTATTAAATGACATTTAAAAAAACACCCTGATAAACTAAAAACTCATTCTAGAAAGTGTTTTGTTTTTTTTTCTAATTTGACATAGATTTTTATTGTAAAGAGCACGCTAGTGACTGGAATTTTCATTTTTACAGCTCATAAATCCATACGATAGTTAAATGATTCGAATCATTAATTTGGTAGCAATAATTACATTTACCCAATGTTTAAAAAAACATTAATGTAAATATTCAGAAACTGATACTGGTTCGTAAATGCGTATACGTTGTTCTAATGCATTGATTCGCCATTGGATAATTATTCAGTGTTCAGGAAAGGAATTTCAAATCCAAGAGAGAAATTTTATCCAAAAGAGAATTTCAGGAGGGAAACCGGGGAAATATATATTCTCTCTCTCTCTCTCTCTCTCTCTCTCTCTCTCTCTCTCTATCTATCTATCTATCTATCTCTCCCCCCACACACACACATATATATATATATATATATATATATATATATATATATATATATTCTTTATTAAATCTGGGATGAAGACCACAATATGTAAATGAACAGTATTTAAAAAACAAGGATGGCCACTCAGATAAGTATAATAAACAAATAACCATATATATATATATATATATATATATATATATATATATATATATATATATATATATATAAACAAAATTTTTGAATCCCATTTTGCTTGCGTCGAAGACTTTTCAGCAACTCCTCGTATCTAAGTATCTATACATCAATTTTTTTTTGCTCATCTTATTTTCTCTCTCTATTTCTTTCTCCATATTTCCTGCTTCTATTTCTCTCTATATATAAAAATAATATATATATATATATATATATATTGAGAG
Source organism: Acanthosepion esculentum (assembly GCA_964036315.1). Taxonomy (NCBI): domain Eukaryota; kingdom Metazoa; phylum Mollusca; class Cephalopoda; order Sepiida; family Sepiidae; genus Acanthosepion; species Acanthosepion esculentum. Next base: position 27,430,999 of record OZ038520.1, on the reverse strand, counting down.
AGAGAGAGAGAAAGAAAGAAAGAGAGAAAGAAAGAAAGAGAGAAAGAAAGAAAGAAAGAAAGAATAAGATGAGCAAAAATAGATCGATGTATAGATTATTTAGACAGACACGAGCGTTTGCTGAAAATTATCAACACAAACAAAAAGGGATGAGACAAATGTTTGATTATTTGGCTAGATTTTGAAAGTGGGTTGAACCGAAAAAGCTTTTTGCATTCCCACGTAGATATATGATGTATCTGTGGTTTACACAGTTCTTATTTGCTTATACAATCTGTCATATACACTGGTTTATTACTGTTCACTCTATAGAAGGCTCAACATTCACTGAAGATATAGATTTAGTGAAGAAGTTTGTTGTATGGGCGATAAAAATAAAAGATAAGAAGTGCAGTTTATCAGAGAGCTTATTAGTATAAAGGGGTTAACATTATAGTGATGTTGGAGGCATAATCTTGAAAGTCGACTCCACAAATAAGCGGCTTGTGGGAAGAAGCTATTCGAGTGATAACTTATTTCTTACTAATTACTAATAGTTAATTAGTAAGAAATAAGTTAGTTTGACAGAACTGTGTAATGTAGTTCGTCTGAATATTAAATGAAAATATCGATAGTTTAACGAGAGACTCGCAACGTTTCGTCTGTGAGAAAAGGGTTGTATGGATGGGAAATATTTAATCACCCACAAGTCCACGTATACGCTTTTGAACTCGTTCAAGACTTAAAAATGAATATTGAGCAACCCCAGCCTAGATATGACAGCAGTTCTCCATTTTCGGTCTTATCTGGTTCCTGTAAAGGTAGAGCACACTAGGTGGTGTCAGGTAATTACTAGAACTCTATAGAGAACCAACCATTTTCCAGTATCTTTGGCAAGAGAACGTATATACGAATTCCACTTGAGCTCTGAGGTGAGATTAAGCCCCAATGTAACCAGTGAGTTTTTCCCCCATTAAGAATGTTAGGTGAGAGAAGAGATCAGCTGGTCATCTAGTGGTACGCCCCTATACTGTTGCATGATCTGCATAAATATTCATAAATGATCGGAGTATGTTCTTTAGCAAATAATTAATATAAAGCAGAAAGAATGTTGGACAGAGAAACGAGCTTTGGATGACGCCTATATTGATGTCATGGGCCTCAGCTTACTGGCCATTACATTTACCTTCAAGGACCCTCATATTAGGAAGGACTTGATAATTAAGAAGACTGTTCCAATGTATCATAGCTGGAGAAAGTATCTAGCAACGCCCTATGCCACACCTTGTCAAACGTCTTCAATATATCTAATGTGATCGTACTCATGATAGGTCAATTGGTTTAATGCTTCACTGATTTTGTGAGAATTACAATTAGAATAACAGCAGTGGATTGAGCTGATCGAAATCCGTATTGTTTGTCGCTCAAGATGTCTCTGTTGAGATGATCAACAGTTTTTTTTATACAAACTCAAAGGGTTTGTTAATGACACTAAGGAGGTATTGATACGGGGATGAGCACTCACCCACATTCTTGAAAACAGAGCATACACTTTACACACACACACATATGTTTCATTAAAGACTATTAATATAGCACTGCGATTAAGCTTTTTGTTCAGTTTTTCTTGTGTTCGTATAAGTGATTCTTTCTGGACATAAAGCGTGTAAAAACTATTCGAATGTTCTATTTATCCGAGCGCTTTCGCTTATTCTTTTAGTTATTATCAAGGATATTATTTATTTAATTTTTAAATTTTTAACTGAATGTATATATTTTTACATATGCTTCTAGATTGATGGGAATGTTTTGTTTTGTTTTTTATTTTCCAAACACGCTAACAGAATAGCCGAAAGCGCTCGGATATATAGAACATTCGGACAGATTTTACACATGTTATGCCCAGAAACGTTATCACTTATACGAACAGAAGAAAAATTGAATAAAAAGCTTAACCGTAATACCTTGTCAGTTGTTTCTTAATGCAAAAAAGAGAGATTGCTATCCAAATACAGAATTATATATATATATATGTGTGTGTGTGTGTGCGTGTATGTATGCATGTATGTATGCATGTATGTGCGTATACAGTGAATACTGATATTCTTTAACAATTAGGCCAATCACGAAGAAACATTGCATAAAGAATAAAGAGAAAAACATGCTGTTTCAGATTAAATCCCTTATGAGATTATTCAATTATTGGAGTTTAAAACGCAGGATTCACAAAATATAGTTCGAGAAATATCGGTTTTCTAGATTTTTATAAGTTAATATTCATATATACAAATAAATTATAATTACCTCTGGATAATGGTGAAAAATATTAGACGACAATTCAAAATAGATGAGGAATTAAGGAAAACTGGGTTCGCAAGGGGATAAACCTGACCTAGGACTCTGGTAGCTACTCTTCATATGTAATATATTCTTTGAAAGTCATTTTAGTTGTCTCGAAAGTATTCGCTATTTTACTTATCTAGTTACATACTCGGACTGGGGAATAAGCCAAACGACTCATAATTTAGGGCATCACAGTGTAAAAAGCTTCTCACCGTGGATAGTGCGTCGGCTGAGGGAAGCTTATTTTCTGTAAGAAATGGCATCACTATGTTTAAATCCAAACCTAATTAGCTTGACTTATTCATTATTTACTTTAAATGCAATTCGAAGGAGTTGATTGTTACCTCGAACACCAAATGCAGTTTCCAAGTAAATCAAACTATTTGTTAATAATAGGATATTACCTCCTTACTAAAGAAAAAGATAACTCTAGAATTATCACCTTTATCCAGCTCACAGATGAAAAAAAAACTGGCATCGGCAAAAATGTGATTCTATAGAAGGATGCTGAGATTTCTGAAGTGCTTAATCAACGAAGGAATATGGAAACGAAAATATGTGTACTCAGAATCAGAAATAGCTGAATTTTTGGGGACATGAGGAAGGAGGGCTAGCAGAATTTGACACTCATAGGGTATATTGTGAGCGAGAGGGACAGGAAAAGCAGCGGGCCTACATGAATTGTTCGTGTGAATGGATGACAGAAATTTAGGTGGTTGTCGAGATCCATATTTGCCCACTTTATGAAAGGAGACGGTACAAAAACGAAAAGGCAGATGAACTATCTCTTGCTAATCTCTTTTCTAATTTTCTAATTTTCTGATTTAGTTGTCCCCTGTTTCCGCGGTTTTAATTAGTTGCATTCAAAACTAGAAATTAATAAGCTTCATTTATTATTCGTCCCAAACACAAAACTTTTAACACTGGTAATTTTGATGTCAACGAAGGTAAAAGGGTGTATGTTGAAGCAAATAAGATCGATGGGAGGAATGAATTTATAAAAAAATATATTGTTATAATTATAAGATTTTCTTATCAGTTTTTAATCTTTGTGGCTAATATATAAATCAAATTTTACTATAAGTATGTAGAGCAAAAACATTGTACATAAAAGGTTCGTTACAATCTATGAATTCAGGTGTCCGTTGAAACTACATATCCTATGTGGAAATATGAGATCCACGGTATATAATTATCATAAAACTTCTAAACAAACACTGTCCACCTTTATTTTAATAAAATCGTATTCATATACTGCAATCATTTTCTTCGACATGATAAGTATAAGTTCATCATTGTCCTTGAAATGTAATCACAACTATAATTAACTTTTAATCCTCAATGTCTATATTTAATTAACTAGAAAAACCTGTGAAAATTTCATAGTTTTCCTATTTTAATACTCTGATGAATCAAAATTCTTAAGTTAATAAGTAAGCTCATGGCGAGTTCTGCGATAATAAAATATCCATAGAAATTCCCCTATCTCATCGTTAAATATTTGAGCTTAACAACTTTTAAAAAATAATGCAACAACAATCATAAATATATTATTTAAAGAAGTTAGGAGATACAAATAAAAAGATTTGAAATTGACAATTATTTCCATTTCATTGAAACAGACGTTAAACACTTCTCTCTTCCCGCTTTCTTTCTTTCATTTTCTCACTAAAACTAAGTAGCGTCTCTGATATGTCTTTTTTCGTTTTTTTTTTTTTTTTTTCATGTGAATAGTCCATTATTTATTAGATATTGGTAGAGCGATACATTTGTTGTTTCCTTTCTTTTCCTCACAGGAAGCAAGTAGCTTCTCTTATATACCTTTTCCGTTTTTTCATGTGATCAAAACAGAATAGGCCATTATTTATTAGGTATTAGCAGGGTGCAATGTACGTATATGCTAAGTAAGGGATGTATACGTGGAATTATAATAAGATACTGTTGTCATTACAACTGTTATAACTGTTTGGTACAACAAATACTTCAGCACACGTCTTAGTATTCTTGAGATTTTTAGTAATTCTGTCGTCTGGATGGCTCCTCTTTTCCCTGATATTCCATTTGTTCCAGCCTTTTGCTAGGCTCTTGGGAGTTGTCTTCCTATAACGAATGGCACTACTATCACCTCCATATTGCGCATTATTCTCGGCTCTCTGTTAAGCTTAGAATAATTATGTCTTTTCATTTTATTTCAGGTTTAACCAGTGATCTACAAAATGGAATCATCTACCACGTGTCCGTGATCAAGGCGAGCCTTCAATCGGAGGACATCGAATGTGGTCTGAACGAGAATTGCCCAAGATACGCTACACATCAATTAATACCTTAATTAGACATGTGGAGCGGGGGTAGGGATGATTGTATGGTGGCGCAGCGACCCTACGACCATAGATAGTTATGGGACTTATGATAATAACGATGACTGCAAGAAAAGTGAAATCCGTTCTCTGGCACGGTTTTCTTCTTTATTACGATCACGTTCCCTAGCCTGGATTGCATAATCCATTTCATTTTTTTCCTTCTATTTCTGTTGTATAGTCATTTCCCTCCTGGTCACAAAGGTCAGAAATTGCATCATGACATTTTCCATTGGTCACTTTTGTAAAAAATAAAACAACCTAAAAGCACACACATTTTAAATAGATAAAACCCTTCGTAGGATGTGAGCTGTTGTGAGAAAAATGTTATGTATTTCTTTAGGCAAAGGATACCAAGAATCCCTTTAATAAGTCTATCAGAACCATTTCCAATCAAACTGAGGGCTCCAACCTCAACAGGAATTTGAAATGTCTTCATTTTCCACATTTTTTAGATTCTTGTATTTTGATAGTTTTTTGAAAATCTTCAAAAATACATTGCAGTCTGTAGGAATTTCCATATCAATAAAAAAGCACATTGGTTTTGTGGTCTTTGATAACTATGTCTGATCGATTAACTTTAATTGTTCTGTCTTTACGTATTATAAAATTCCATAAAACTGTCACAGATCTTCTGTCTGTAACCACATCTAAGTGAAGTTCATAACAATTTCTTGCATTTTCTTTCCAATAAAAGTTGGAGATTTTTCAGTGCAGATATTAGCCAATTCTTTCAGACCGAATTTTATATTTGGTGGATGTTAATACCGTGTAACCTGATACAAGATAGTCAATTGTTTCTGGATATTTATCACAGAATCTGCATTTCGGTTTAACACAATTTTTAAGTATGTGTGAATGGCAATTTCTAGTTATCAATTATTGGTCATGTATTGAAAAAATAAAACCTTTGGTTTCAGCTTTTAATTATGCACTATGTAACCACTAATCGGTATGGGGTTGGTTTACGTCAGCTTGTTTGGCACGGGCAGAGTATTGAGTATCTTGCCATTATTTCTGTATTTGGTCGGATGCATTTGCTTTTGCTTTCGTTTTAAGTATTTTGGACTAACAATTTTTAAGTATGTGTGCATGGTATTTTCTAGTTATCAAGTATTGGTCATGTACTGAAAAAATAAAACCTTTGGTTTCAGCTTTTAATTATGCACTAAGTAACCACTGATCGGTATGGGGTTTGTCTATGTCACCTTGTTTGGCACGGGCAGAGTATTGACCATGAAGAGGTTTATCTTACTATCGTTTCTGCATTTGGTATACTGCATATGCTTTTGCTTTATTTTTTAGGTTCTTTGACGCTGCAGTAAGTGTATTATGGTTTATTTGCACTTCTTCATTCACTTCAAATTCACATCTGAATTTTTTGGCGGCTTTCTTTATTATTGAATAAAGTTTCTTATTTCTTTCATGTTCTTTGACAGAGATCATAATCCCGTTTTCTGTAATTTCCAGGTGTCCTTGAAGATACAATTGTAGTTTTGTAAGGCAGTTGTAATTGAACTAATTTTCTGCCTCCTCCGGACTTGGATACATACAGACAATCAAACTCGGCCTTTGGAAGATGCATGAGGTCGCAAGTGAGCTTTCTCGTTTTGACATCCATTCGCTCAATATCAGCTATGATCCAGTTACAGATATTGAAACTATTCCACCACAGAGACAGACAAAGTGTTTATCCTGGATATGTTGTTTTGTTTTTGTTTTTTATTATTATCATTATCATTATTATTATTATTGTTGTTGTTGTTATTTAGGAGGTTAATAAGTGGTATCTGATGGTTTTACTGGATGTCAGGTCAAGAATTACAATAATTCTCCCCAACAGACTCCACTATTTTAGTTGATGTTAGTTACGGTTTTGTCTTTCTTGAATGTGAAATTATTCCATACATATTGCCATATTCTTTGAAACGGTTCAAAACACTCCAATCATGATAAACGCAACTGTCCCTTTCATGTTTCTCAGTTTTGTTTTGTTTTTGTTTTGGGGGTTGTTTTTTGTTGTTGTTTTTTTGTGTGTGTTTTTGTTTTGTTTTTGTTTTTTACTTCTCTAGCATAATGTCCTTATATTTATCTAGATTTTCCTTGCGTTCCATTTTCGATCCGTTGGAACAACAACGTAGACTATCTGACAATTTGGCTATTCTCTAATGTGATCTGCTGGCATAATTATTATTATTATTATTATTATTATTATTATTATTATTATTATTGAGTGAGAGAGTCACACACTAACAAAGTTACACTAGAATACAAATGTACGAAACCAAATAATATGCTCATCATGACACCTACTTTGATAAAGCTGTACAATGCATGTGCATCACACCCAAATGTGTGCCATACTGTGACAGGGTTTGATAACAGCAACGCATAAAATTGCAGGTGGATTCCTATTAAAAATAGTTTCATACCGAGTAATCAAGTTCATTCAAACATTCTATGTCTGAGAATTTTCCGAAGTATATCCTAATTTTCTGCCTCAATTTTTAAACCACACACAAACACACACACACGCGCGCGCGCGCGCGCACACACACACACACACCCACACACACACACTTCTCAACAGCCAGCTATGATGCTCCCTCAAGGCCCCGTTCATGAAAAGAGATATACAGTCTGACAACCCTTTGAGACTGTGATACTGAACTGGATATTTCCAGGACAAATATATACATGTCAAAAGTTCCATTGAATTAAGATCAGAAGTCATAAGATTATTATTCTTATCATCGTCATCATCATCACCATAATTATTATTATTATTTACTCTTTGTGGATTAACACAAGTAATATCTGGAAATCAAGTTACAATGCGTTTCCTCGATACTATACTATACTTCCTATTTTGATTCTGTACTCTATATAGTTCTTCAGATTTCTATATCTTCTAACTTCTTTGCAAGACTCTGGAATCTTCCAAACTACGCTGATAATAACGGGTTCAAGTGTCAACTTTTTATTCCATATATTTTTCAATTCCTTATCAAGGTATAAATATTCATTCAGCTTTTGATTTTCTTTTAATTTTACTTTGTGTTTTTATAAAACGGCAATATCTTCTATCTGGGATTTTTAATTATTTACAATAACTTCCATTTAATCTTCTGGTCTTAATCTGATGATTCGTTTAAATGCCCAAGTTGCTGCTTTATTTCTAAGTCAGATTATATTTTGCGCAAATATTTTTGTTTTGTACAGTGAAGTATCAATTATTTACACAATTCACAGTGTGAATCCAATCATATATAGCTTTGTATTTTTCTGAACCAATTGCTGCACTTTTATGATAGCTATGCTCATTTCTATGTTTTCATTACTTAACATCTGATCATTTATCTGGTTTGACTATTCAGGCCTTTGTTCTTATGATTTGTTCTCAACCGACATTGACAATGTTCAGCTTTCCTTTGTCAGATATATTTACAACTATGCCCATACCTTATGTCTTAAAATTCATTCAATTGCATATTTTGGCATGTATATATAATTGATTTAATTTAATGTTAGATTCTTTGTTTTTGGAGTTTCTAGATTGCTTATTTGTTCTTATATTCTTTCGATTACATTTGTTGTTAGCTACAAATAATTTTTCATTATACTACCTTATGTGGCCTTCAAATTTTATCGTAGCACAGTCAATGCAGTCCTCAGTGATAACGAATCCTAGTCTTCTTTCTTTTCTCTTCACATAGTTTATCGATATAATTTTTTAGGTGCGAGATTTGATGCATTGTCCCACTTCTTGTTTTTTCCTATGGTCTCTAATATCTCACAAGATACAATGCCCAGGGATGTATTCCACGGAGCAAATTTATCCTGCTGGCTTTTATTCTTCATCTAATTGAATTCATTTCCAGTATTACAAGATATTTCTTTCTTTCTTCCCATTCAGCATCCTGGAGACTTCATGATTATGCATTTCAATGAATTCTTTTACTTCTCTTTCACCTTTATATATAAACAAAATTACATATTTATTGACCGTGAGCTGTATTCTAAAATATTTGCTTAATATCCTGACTGTAGTAAATTATAATAGTTGTAGTAGTGGTAGTGGTTTACTCACTAAATTTTTTCATCAGTAGTATCTGGTGACTTATCATCAGAAATGAAACTCCCCGATTCTTCAACATTTTCCTCGGAATTCTTTAATATTATATTGTAATTGTTGAGTTTTTCCTATCGTAATATATGTTGAAATTGATTGGAAATCAAAAATCAGCAAGCATTCTCAATACTCTAACACTTTCTTTAGTACTATTGCTGATTATAGTAATACACTACGTGTGTATGATATTTGTAATATGTTAGTTACGTATTCAGATTTCTTAACAGTAATATCTGGCCTTTAAGAGAAGATTAAGTAATAGATCACCTCAGTATTCTTACAGATTTCAGGAAAATGGTTTAGATTCTTCTGCAAATCAAATATTTCGATTTATTTCTTTAAACTCAGTAAGACCTTCGATACAGTTCACGATGGAGAAAGAGAGTAACAGCACACTCCCGTTCCTGGATGTTCTAATATCTCCAACAGAACATGGGTTCAAGATATCCGTATACCGTAAACCGACATTCACTGGACAGTACCTCAGTTTCAACTCCCACCATCTATACAGCGTAAAGAAAGGGATCGTCCGCTGCTTACAACACCGAGTAAAAGTCATAATTGGTGACCCAGAGACATTAGATAAAGAATTGATCAGTATAAGCAGTACTCTACAATGTAACAACTACCCTGAGTACATGGCAGCAGCCCTAATAAACTGGGATAGGCGGGTACAAGAGGAGGATGACAACATTCAGAAAACAGTCTGCCTGCCTTATGTGAAGGGGTTATCAGAGAAAATACAAAGCGGTCCATATAACATCAGGGCAACCTTCAAAAGCTGGACGACACTTCGCAGATATCTCTCCCAAGTAAGACCCACCTCCATAGAGGAGAACATGACTAAAGTCTGTGTGTACGCCATCCCGTGCAGCTACAGAAAGACATATAAAGGGGAGACAGGCCGCCCCCTTAAGGTAAGGCTTCAAGAACACCAGAAAGGTGTAACACGAGGGGAAGTGGAAAAATCAGGCATGGCCGACCACATATGGAGAGAAAAGAGAGATCACCGCTCTCCGTGGGATCAGGTTGAAATCATAGACAAAGAACATCATTGGAAAATTCGTAAACTTAAGGAATCAGCACATATGCTAAGCCACAAAAATCTCCTGAGCCGACCGAGCATAGAAATGAATACAATATGGGAACCAGTAATAAGGAGTGTCAGAGAAAAGTGATAATAACAACGAAAATTGCAATATGAACTCTGGTAAAAAAACATGCAATGATAACAGCAAAAATTGCAATATGAGCACTGGTAAAAAATGATTGCTGAAGACATTAGTTTTATAATACCCAGAAATTCATACACAAATGTCCTCAAGGACACATGGCAGAGTGGATAAAGGCGTTAGTTAGATCCAGTGACTGGACCCAAAGTGTATGAGTTCAATACCTGGTTAAGGTTGTGGAGAACTTGGAGAGGGGAATTAAGAGATAAGGGGAATTGGAGAGGGGAATTTGGAGATAACTGATAACTGACATCCATTAGATATGGCACGTGGAACAAGAACAGTCTACCCCAGTTCAGTTCGACATTCCAACCATGTGAAGAAAGCCGTAACGTACAACGTTGTGATAAATATGGCAACGAAGATGAGGACAATAGTCCGAATAATGTAAATAGTGTGCATAATACCTCATCTCAGAAATATAGACAGCTATGTCTTTAAATTTAATTGTTTCATCATTTTTCAAGATTAGTTGAGACTTTTCTAAGCGCTGCAATACTTGTGACTATAATCATATTCTACAAGCTAGTTCTTTTTCTTTTATAAAGTCTTGATTTTTTATTCAATTTTCCATTCTGTAGGAATTGAACTCATCATTTTGTGTATATGTAGGATGATTTTAGCTTTTCTTCAGTGTTCATTCTAGAATGTTCCTAGTATGATAATATTAGGGATAACATAATGAACTTCAAGGCCTATATTATTGTTCCACTTCCCTGGTAACATTCAGGTAGTTTTTTCTGTCAATTTTACTCTCTAAATTGTCACAGGAAAGGCAACTACTATATAACTTGGTACCTTTACAAAAAAAAAAACAAACAAACGTGATGCGTAAGGTTTAAATGGATTTTTTAAAATGAAAAATCTTTCTTGAATCTTTTATTTTCGTTTTAATTTCAATAGATTATATTTAATATTTCCAATAATCAAAATACTTTGCTGTATTTCAAAACTAATTTAAGTTGTCGGAAAGTATTATTTTTGCTAAAATAGCCGATTATCTCCCTTTTTAGTCGTCTTTCAATGCAAAGTAATTCTCTTTATTAAAAATCTTCCAAAAATAAAATATACTTTTCTGAAACTTTATTTGAGGAATATTAGCTGATTTAAAGTATAATTAATCTGATTTGAAACAAATATTATTTAATTTAATTTTAAAATATGGCAAAAATGCATTTTTTTACACAGCGGTAGCTATTTATTTAAGCTGTTGACATGTTTGGCAGATTAATGTTTATCTAATATTTTTCTATGGAGGCTTTAGATGTAAAAAAAAATTGAACATAAAGTTTTTTTTATACATAATTTTTAAGTACAGAGTAATGTTTAAAATTTAAGAAATATCCTCGTAATCTAATGTTTTATTGAATTTTAGATGCTTTCTGCCTTTAAACTTATTATAGTTATCGCTCTTATTTTCTGATAATGTCATGTATGGACATCCGTATTTACGAACATTAGCATGTTTATACACAGACCAAAAAATTCAAAATTCTTTTCAAAATATTGATGTTTGATTACTTGTAAAAGTTCATTATTCATCGAAAAACTTTGTTTTCTTAAGACAATATTATCCTTAATATATCTTTTGTATAAAAGCAATTAAAACTTTCCTAATTAAATCAAGCTATAGTTTTATCGCATTTTTTTATTTTACGATTCAGAACATATTTTTGGTAAATGATGTTTCTCCTTCAAAAAAAAACAAACTGATAATTTAAATTCCCAAAGATTCCTGCTTTTCACTAATATAATATGAAGATGGTGGAATTTTAATTTTTTGAAATTTCATAAAATCAGTAAAGTAAGTGGGGGTAAAAGATGTGAAAAAAATTTTTTTTCCAAGATTTTCTAAAAATATTAAAAATTAATTTAATTTATTTGTGAATAAGTCTTGAAAATGTCATTAAAATCTGACAATTTGATTTTAACAAGCATTTCCAAAACTAATGTTTTATATCGTAAAAAAGACGCTAGATTTCACATACTAAATTTTGGTCCATCCACTGACTCAAATAAAACCGGATTTTTAACCAAAATTTCGAACGAGCAAGAAAGGGCTAAAAAAATTAATAAAATAACCAAAAAATACTTTGGTCTTTCCTCATATTATTATAACATAATCATTTTGACGATAAAACTTTTTTTATTAAGTCTCTAAACTTGATAAAAAACAAAGTTTTTCATCATGGTTATGTCCTTTTTAGCGAATTTTTTAAGGTACCTACATTTATTTCTTTTTATTTACAGTCAAATAAATACTCACCATTTACTTTTATTTTACATTATTATTATTATTATTTCTTTTGATTGCTGTTTTATACTCATGTCAGTTCACATCTCAACTAGAGACCGAAGGCCAGAAATGGCATTATGACATTTTCCATTGCAAATTTGTAACAAAAAATAAAACAGCCTAAGACCACACACATTTTACATAAAGCTCTTCATAGGGTATGAATTGTGCTTGTAAAAACAATTTTTTGTATTTCTTCAAGGCATGGACTATCAGGATTCCCTCAATGTGTATCAGAAATTTTCCCATAAAATCCAAAGACCCAACCACAAATAGAATTATTGATGTTTTCATGTGCCATATTTTTAGATTTCCATATCAAGATATATATGCCAATACTTTTTACACAATTTATTATTATTATTATTATTATTATTACTAATACTAGTAGTAGTAGTAGTAGTAGTAGTAGTAGTAGTAGTAGTAGTAGTAGTAGTAATAGTAGTAGTAGTAGTAGTACTAGTAGTACTATTATTATTATTGAGGGAGAAAGAAGTACGCCAACAAACTGCCGCTGGGTACTATTAAATGGATCAAATATATCCACCATGACACCAAGTCTGATAAGTATATATCAGAAGCTGGGTGTCATGACAGGTGTATTAAACTTCCTATATTTGTACTCCAACATCACGTCGTCGTCGTCGTTGTCGTAGTTGTTGTTGTTGTTATTATCATCATCATCATCATCATCATTATTATTATTATTATTATTATCGTTGTTTACATTATCACTATGTTATTTTTCATATATTTTTAATATTATAATCGTCATATATTTTTAATATTGTAATCATTATTATTTTAATAAATGCAGCAAGTTGTATTAAGTGTGTTTAAAAAATTCCAGTTCCTAAAATCTTTGAAAATTGAAGAAAACACAGTAGTACACAACAGGTCTTTGTTATTATTTATGTATTTTTGCATGCCTGTTCTTTTTAGTTATTGACTGATTTTGCGTATTTTTCACTTAGAATGTTTTGCACACAGTTAATGTGGAATGATAAACATATTAAAAGAAATTATCATTACATTTGTTTTCTTTTATTGCTGTTTTAGCTTTATTATTTTATTAATATTATCATTAATTCTATTGATTACATACCTATTATTATTATTATTATTATTATTACAGTAAATAATCTCATAATTTTCAATTCTAGTAGTTCGAGTCGTGTTAGAGAGAGAGTAGAAACTCGGTTGCCTTTTAATTCGTACTGTTATACAACTGATTTCTGAATAATTTAGACGGCATAGGCTTTATAAATGATAATAATTTGAGGCTCGCCAATCCTCAGACAGATGTCCGACAGCTTTGTTCCCGCCAAATCCGATCTCGATTTTTTTCTCGCTCCCACCCCTTTAATTTAATCTTCTTTGTGATTTTGTTTCCATAATTCGTGACATTGCGGATCCTCAATATGTTGTTCTATTAGAGAAAAACACATAACAAGTCACTGTAACTTCCGCCTGATTCTGGGTCAAGTACGTTTTTTTTATTAATTAAGTATGAAGTTTTAAATTTTTACCGCGTAACTTTTCAGACATTTAAGACTATAAGTAATTTTTTCATTAATAGCGTGTGTCCAGCAAATTAACTTTGTTATTATTTTGTTAATTCATTTTGGGGCACGTGCGGCTAATACCTTTTTTTCCCTTTTTTTGTGTCGATGCATTAGCTTTGACTGATTGCGATAAGTTAGCATGCATGTTAGCATGAAAAATAAAACGTGTTTATTGATGTGCGTTTTTATATGTATGTATGGCCATATGTAAATATGAGCAGGCGTGTGTGTATGTGCGCGTGTATTTATGTTTCTGTATTGTGTGAATAAATGTGCGTATTAAATGGTAGATTTAATTCCATTGTTGATAATCCACCAATAATAATGTCCATGGAGTTTCCTTCTTTCCACACTAATAATAATGATGATGATAATTAATTATGATCGCCAAATGGGAAAAAAATTTAAATTGTACAATTGAATTGGATAGATGTAATCCTAATTTCGTTTGCTTACTTTTCTCGCATTTCTCGCTTGTGGAAATCTCTTCCGGCTTCTTGCTTTTCAAAAATTTAATTACAATGTCAGTTTCTGTCCACTGTCTTATTCTTTCACACTCAGGAATCCCTTGAGTTTTAGTGGCTTTTTTGCCTTGCTTATATTGAATCGATTAAATAAATATATCAAAATCTTAACCAATAGCTGAGAAAGATTATGAAAGATTTGTTGGCATGCAAATGTGTCAAATAAGAAAGAAAGAAAGAAAGAAAGAAAGAACGATAACAGCCCGAAGTTTCATAGAAAGGGTGGAAAAGAAAAATAGAAAAAAGAAGAAAACGAAACTTCACGAACAAGAGCCACACAAAAAGAATAGCAGATGATATGACATGAGCATGATGCGAAGAGGTCATTTTAAAAGAGAAACTGAACCCCTATTAATGACAACAGATAATAATTCAAAAACAAATTAATTCAAAGTGAAGATACTGGAAAATAGCAAATGTGGTAAGTTTGGAGATAGAGATCAGGTTCAATTTCATAAATGAAAACAGGAAGTTGTTCCGAAAAGAGTTTTTAAAAAAGACTTGAATGGGAAAGGTGATCAACTGAGAATAAAATATATATTATTATTAAACTAACTCACCGATGGCTTTCATTTGAAATAAATTATTTTAATTCTCAGATCATCCTTAAATATAATACACCATATATATGTGCGTGTCTGTGTATTTTGTGTGTGTGTGTATGTTTTGTGTGTGTGTGTGTAACAATTGAAGAGCATGACCCCATTCACGCCTACACGCAAAAAACTAACGCGCTGACAAGCTAAAAACAACCACCTTCTTTCCCTCTCTCTTCACACGAGTTGGCGAAGGAGGGTGCAGTGAACTACAATGAGAACCGCTCCCCAGGGAGACATAGTTCACAGTAAGAAGTAAATTGTATTGAATCACGACACTCAGAATTTCGACATTTAACAAAAACACAAGTAGGAGGGACAAATTTATGTTATTGTGCTTTGGGAACTTTTGTAGTAAAATAAAATTCGGTTGTAAATATGTAACATTCATGAGGATAAAATGCGGATATCTTTCCTGGGGTGTTTTTAAATTGTACACTCATAAATTATTAACGCTAACAACGAACTATTTTAAATTACAAAATTGTAGTTGGATTAAACGTAAATTACTTACAATATAATACATATTACTTATAATACATTCCTTCTTGCCGTCAATTTTTTTAAAGTTTAAATCTTGGACAACATTTTTAGGAAGTTTTTTAAATCTCCACAACAGTCACTTTTATATAATTTTTATGGATGTAAGAATTCTCGTTAGTGCAATTTTCTGCATTTCGGATAAGCATTGGTAGTTCAAAGAGTCATGCGCACATAAGCTTAGAAATTATTGCTTCTTCTTCTATTTCTTCTTCTTCTTCACACCTGCAGTAACTGAATATTATGTGACAGCAAGTTTCTGCATTACTTCAGTATATTTCATAAGTTTCCTAATGTTGTTTCGATCTCAACTCTCCCTTTGTCTTTTAGTTCCTACATCTTTTCACTAAGCTCTTCAATTGGTATAACTGTTACTTTCATGTTCTATATCTTCATTAAATTTCTTCAAAGGTCGAGAAACTTCGTAAAGGGAATAATCTTTTACACAAAGAAAGTTCCATTTGAGATTTTGATTTTTTTTGTTGACATACATCATATTTCCTTATAACAATTGACAAATGTTTCAATTTTCTAAAGAACTACCTCACAAAATCAAAAATAAACCTCTCCTTACCGAACAACAAAGTCATAAAAATAACGTCTCTATATATTCGAGAAAAGATTGAAAAAATAAATCGAATGAAATACGCTAGTCAAAGTGACAATGAAAAAAAAACTCCTAATGAAAAAATACATGAACTAGGAAAGAGTTAAAAAGCCGCAAAAGAAAGAATACGTGTGGAAGTAGAAATAAAATAATGAAAAACAAGAAGTATCAAAGAAGAAGAAAAACAGAATTGGTAAGGAAAAGAAGAAGAAAAAGAAAGAAAAGAAAAATAGGACAATGAAAAAGAGAAGGAAAAGTAAAGAAAAAATCAAGACCGAGTTATGAACAACGAATATAAAGGAAGATGGAAAGAAGAAAAAGAAAAGGACTGAAAAAGGAAAGGAAGAAGAAAGAATACTAAAATTAAAAAATAAGGAAACTGCAAAGAAAAAAGCAACTTGTCCTGAGAGGAGTGATATGCGGTTTAGGGGCGTAACACGGTTTAGCTTTAGGTTAATGGGAACAAAGAAAGTTCACAGTGTCTTGATGTCAGCAGTACAAAAGTCTGTCCGTCAGTCTATTTGTCGCCAGTATATGCTTCATCTTCTTTTCTGACTGTGAGTCGCCAGCATGTCTCTTACTATCTGTCTGTCTGTCTGTCCTCTGTGGGAGGTGGATATCATTTCCTTACGAGAAGATACGCCTGCTTGACCTACTCACCTGTGATCAGTCTAGTATTTTTCAAGGGATCACACCAAAGGGCGACACTGTTGCTAACATTATAATCATTATATATATATATATATATATATATATATATATATATATATATATGTATGGAGAGAGAGAGAGCAGACAGAGAGAGAGAGAGAGAGATTTAATTAACAAGACAATTTATTATTTTAATGTCCGATGACTTACCCCCTTTATATACAAAAAGCACACGGAATTAAAAAAAAATCATTGTCTACCATTTCAAGTGAAATATGTATCAATGAAAAATCGCTACCTAAATACATTCACATACACACGCGCGCGCGCGCACACACACACACACACACACACACACACA
The DNA here is from genome assembly GCA_964036315.1 of Acanthosepion esculentum. Classification (NCBI taxonomy): domain Eukaryota; kingdom Metazoa; phylum Mollusca; class Cephalopoda; order Sepiida; family Sepiidae; genus Acanthosepion; species Acanthosepion esculentum. Next base: position 27,413,816 of record OZ038520.1, on the reverse strand, counting down.
CACATATATATATATATATATATATATATATATATATATATATATATATATATATATATATATATATAAATGTGCCACAGAAGACGAAACGCGGCGGCTAAGCGTAGTTTTTCCTCTTGTCTTTTTATTCCTTCTGTTCCTTTACATATACACTCTACCTGAAAATTATATATATATATATATATATATATATATATATATATATATATATATATATATATATATATATATATATGGTAAAGTTATAGTTTTAAGTTATGCTACATTTATGGATAAAAGTGCTCAAGATAGTGCGAATGTATGTAAATAGAAAACTGGATGACAGTTTATTTCCTTGTACCTTTTTTACAGTAAAGGAATACTTTTCAATCTACTGTATATATGACATCAACTTCTGTAGTACAGTTTGAGGTAGGTTACTTTTACTTCATGATCTCTTGTATTCCATTCCGTAATAAATCATCTACTTTTCGTCACGATTATAAGTTTGGTTTTAAAGAGTGAATATTTAATTAGGTTATATAACAGACCTCATGAAAATTATTTTCATTGCTTTATTTTAAGAGTTTTGGCGGTCTTCTGCACTATATAACATTGATTATTCTCATGTCTTGATTTTGTTTTTATAATCGAATGCTGAAGCTACACATCAAAGTGACTAACATAATCAAGTGGCAGGTAGTACTTAGTTACAGAGTAGCAGTTACATACATATATATATTCATTTCAAATAATTTCTAAAATAGAAAGGGTCAAAGTTAGGTACTCCGTGTATTATAACGAAAAAGAAAGGTTTTGATTGGAAATATTTCACACAATCTTGCGATAACTAGCTCTTTCACTTGAATCTCGATATACATAATGGTAGCTATAAAGTCATATTGAAAGTCCTCCACTTTTGATTCAGGAAAAAAAACGCATTGATAATTGGTGAATGTGTCACATGTCTGACAGTAATGTTTATTTCTAGCGTAATCATATTTTATGCTGATAGCAGAATACAATATCCAGGAATCTTTTTGTCTATCGTTTGTCTTCTGACACATTAAAGGAAACAGAAAGACAGGAAGGGGATATTGAAAATACACAGATACAAAATGGGTTTTTCTGTGAATGTGTCTTTACTGGAGGTAGGCAAATAAAAATGTTAATTTCACTACCACTACTACCACTACTACTACTACTACTACTACTAATAATAATAATAATAATAATGCTGTTGTGAGGTTGATGATTAAGAGAAATAAATTTTTCATAAACAGGAAAATGGAGAGAATTTTCAAAAGAATAGTTTACATTTTTTTATGAAATATATATGTATTTGTATAATTTATCCAAGCTTAAATATACTCGACATTTTTACGGATATATATACATACATATATATATATATATATATATATATATATATATATATATATACATACATAATTAATAACGGACTGAATTAGCTACATTTAACCTCTGATGCCATTTTGGGATTTTTCTCAGCAAACGTTTTTATCACCGTTAACCACCAAACTCAGTTTTTAGAAATATTTATTTATCTTACAAAAAAAAATAATTAATGTTCTAATAAATTTCTGTTGCAATTTAAATTTACTTTGCACTTCCAATTCATGTTTTATTTATTTCAAATCCTAATTATTATTGTTAACATCTTACAAGTTCATTTTCACAACTATCAGCTCTAGTATTTTCATTTTTTGCTTTTGTTTTAATTTAATTTCTATTATATAAGAATATCTCCTAGCAACAGTTAACGTAAGTAGTAAAAAGAAAATAATTTTCAAAATGAATTATCCAAAAGAGTGATTCCAAAATACTTTTTGAAATAAAATTTTTATTTTCCTTTACAGACAAGTTTTTTATCATTAATTATTTTATCATTACTTTAGCGTACACTTTGACTTTCATTCTCTACAGAAATGAATATCAGAAGCATTTGACATTGCAGGAAACTCATCCGATTTTATTCCTAATAATAAATTTAGTTCATTTATTCTGAACTCAAAAAGTGTCAATGATAAAAGTCATATTCCTGATTTTTTGTTTACCAAGTGAAAATTGGTTTATAGATGCAGTCCTCCTTGTACATAGTTCATTGAAGCAATATTTATTATCATTTTTTCTCCTACTCATTTATCCTGAGTTTTCAAGAATTCCACATTTTCGAAAAAGGACCAAACTACAAATAACCACAAAGAATAAAATAAAACTACGTAACATCAAGAATCAATTGTAAATTGATCAGCAAAAAGTCATTGAAATGTAATGCACCAAATAAAACCATGCAATGCGCTACGTTTGGCATATGCATCATGGACTGGCCAGGTAGATCATCTGTGTCTATGTCACGCAACTATTAAACTCTATTTTTCTAAACATATGTTCTAAGATCACTTTATTCATAGACAACACAAAGTTTGGAAGAAGAAATTGAAAAGTTTTACTGTACGCTAGACAACGCCAATGCTCAATACAAATCGCAAGAAATTACAATCGTCATATGATGACCTGAATGCCACAGTAGGCAAGGAGACAGATGGTGAAATAGTTGGCAAATTCGGATGAGGAAGTAATTCAGGCGGAGAAAAATGGGTCCAATCGTGCACAGCGAATATAGTAGCTAACACCTGGTTTCAAGAATACCTGAGATATATGGACACGGAGGAGCCCAGGAAGAAAAACAAAGGAATCAAATCAACTACATGACTATCAATAAGAGATTTCGGTATGTAGTTTTGCACTGTGAAACATATCCAAGGGCCGACTGCGGGAGCAATCACCGTCCAGTAATATGTAAACTTAGAGTGAAATTGAAGAGAGACAAGGCTGCACCCAAATTGCAATACAACAGACTCCTGAAGGACACAGATGCATGTGAAGGTAAATATATGGACAGCGCTAAAAGGAGATAAAATGAAAAAAAAAGAATGTAAATTCGAAGTGGGACACATTAAGAGAAGCTTTAGTAACATCAGCCATCGAGATCATCTAATACAAAACTAATCAAGAAATAAAAGGAATGGATGACAGATGAAATTCTAGACATTATGATAAGGGGACACAATCTATGCCAAGCTATGACACAAAATATAGGACATTCCAGAAAGAAATTAGGAACAAATGCAGGCAGACTAAAGTAGAATGGATCAAAGAAAAATATGCAGAAATAGAATGTGTATTACAGATAAATCAGATATGGATAAAAGAATAAGAGAACTAATATGACAGAATACAGGTTCATCAACGGAATGAATAAATTCCAAGTTTTTAGACACTGATATTAGAGAAAGAAAAAACATTAGAGATGGGGCGTATACATCAGAGAACTCTTCCACAACGAAAGAGGACAACCTACAATACAAAACGCTATCCAAGTATAAGAAATATTAAAATCTGAAGTGAAATCAGCACTGGCCAAATTGAACAGAAACAAAGAAGCAAGACCTGATGCTGGTATATCACTACTGTTGCACATCTCATTTATTATGTCTGTAATTGAGTCAATGGAGAAATCATCTAAGGCTGCCGGCATCAGTATTAAAGCTCGGAATATTTTATAAGGATGACATGAAATGTGAAAAAAATGGCCTTGTGACTACTCAAGAAATGATCGTTCTTTCGATATTGTTATATTGATATTTCTATGTTTATTTCTTTCATTCTTGCAAAATTATCTACATTTAGAAAAGTTGCAAGTAACTCGTCATAGCATCCTTGAAGATGACAAACACTCATTTTTGTTAATATTTCACTGTTTATTCTCATTGTCATTATCTGTATATTGAAAGGATGATAGCAACTCTATATTTATTCCGATATTAAGAAAAATTTCTTCAAGATTCAAATGTAAAGGATAGAAAATTTGTTATTTTTCTAGGTCTTATTTATTCTGTTTTACAATGTTCTGGTGGATACCTATTATACTAACAATTACAAGATATTAAATCACATGTATAATTGTACTGCCGGATTGTTGATAATTGTTTGCAATTATAGGATTAACGGAAAGCTTATGAAACAACAAAAGCAACTGTCGTGTTTACGATGAAAATTAAGTGTTCCAGTGTCGGCCTTGAAAGAAACTCTGGTAACATTGAGTTCAGAGGACGTAAACTGAATCAGTTGTAACATTGTAAATGAATCAATGTTAATCATATTGACAATGTGTTACTGGTGACGTTAATGTCAAACTATGGATTGATATATTACCGATGACAATGATCTTTACAGAACTTGTGTCGAAGTATATTACTGTGATATTTGCTCGTCTACCCAAGGTGACGTGATATGACAAAGTTTCATGTGGAGCACCCAAGTGCGTACACCTGGGCTAGGGCCAAAAATTTCCCAGCCTCCGCAATGGTCGGTTGTGTTAGTATCGGTATTACCTCGAACCCCTCTTTTATGCGATGGGGAAGCTATTCACCGGGAACGGGAACCTCCGAATATTTTTTTCAGTTGCACTCTCTCCACAGACAGAGACGCAACTGAGATAAGAATGTAGCCATTGAAAACGTGTAGCATACTTATATCAACAAGTATTCTACATAGATGCATATAAGTGAAACTCTTCTAAAATTAAACGTTAATTTTAATTTAAAATTCATGAATTTGTGTAAAGTCTCGTGTATAATTTGAATCCACATTTCATACAACGAATTATGGTAACAAAGTCCAATACTTTCTTAGACGAAGTAAGTACTACATTATTGACTACTTTGATTTCCTATGATCAATCAGGAATTTACCTTGGCAATATGTATCACACTGAACCGTATCAGGTAGATATTATCGTTATGAAAAATTTGTAACAATTTACAAATTATATGTAATAATATGTATCTGACTGAACTTAAGGAAAATCTAGGCTAATTAAATCTTCTATTTGGAGATAGGATGCGCGTGGGTGGTGTAATGGATAACGGCTCTGGATGAGAAATAGAATAGAGAGTTCGGTTTCCAGTTGGGTTCGTTACATTCACTCGCGTACAAATACCCTTGAATTCATCTCTCCTCATCTGTCAAGTTATGGGCTGAATAACAGGACACACTGGATCCTTTTATCTTTGGTTGGTAGACAGTCTGTCGCAGAAAGAAACGTCTACCTTTTCTGCTTAATTAAATCAAGATGATCGCCCAAACGTGTATCACGTATAGCACTGACTGACAGACGTGGAGATCGACTGCCATCCATTTCACAGTCTAAAATATTATTGGAAGTTCTAACTTTTACTTTTAAGTTGTAATTATTTGAATTAGTCATTGAGATTTATTTTTGTTTATTTTTTTCAAATTGGATTGATGCGTTAATTCTTTTTAAATCATTTCACCCAAGTAAGACGATAATGCTATTAAGACGCAAGTGTTTAACTTGTAGTGAAAGGGAATGAGAAGTTTTTAGGAGAAGAAACCGAAAAGCCAGTCCTAAAGAGGAAACAAGGAATCAACCACTACTCCTGTTCAAAAGACGGGAAGAAATGTGAACTGAGCAATAGGCGATCCTGTCTACTTCTATTTAAAACAAGGAAATATATATTTAAGATTTTCTTCTACTTTTTTTAATAGATTTTAACTGGACAGACGCTTTTTAGAGATTACACAATGACTCGTGTAATATTCTTTCTGTATTTTTAAGTTAGTTCAATTCTTCGTTCTACTCATAATAAATTACTGTTTCGAAGTTGATTTTACCCTATATACAAACATATGAATGCTGACCAAATTATTATCCTTCGATTTCCTTTCTCCCTTGTCTGATCCGAGCCATAGTGATATTCATTTAAACATACATACATAAACAGAATAGTTTCTTTATTTTATTAGGTATAGTTTAATATTTAAAGTTTAATATTCTGCAACTTGAATAATAATTTTTAAAAAAAGAATTACTGCTGATATCTGTATAATTACTTTCATATTAGATATACTATTAGAAAGACTTTTCTAAAGGATTTCGATACAGATGAGTGAAACAACATACTACGCTGTTAACTTTCCATGTTTTTGCAAACTTCATCTGTTGAAACAAGTAAACAATTTCATATTACTATTTAATACATTTTTTATATCAAACTTACCAACACAAAATACATTCTTTGATTATTGTTTATGAAAGTGGAAAGAGCTCAGAAAACATTGTAAAATTTATTTTCAAATTCACACCAGAAATCAGAAAAAATGGTTCGAACGGTAAAAACATTTAATATTAGCATGTATATATATATATATATATATATATATATATATATATATATATATATATATATATATTTATTTATTTATTTACACACATATATATATATATACACACATACATATACACACACATATATATACACACATATATACACACACATATACATATATATATAAATATACATACATATATATACACCCATATATATGTATACATACATACATATGCAACATATATATACATACATATACTCATATGTATTTATATATATGTGTCTGTATATGTAGGTATATATACATATATATATGTTTGTGTATGTATATGTATTTATATATATATACACACACTCACAGATATATATATATATATATATATATATATATAGTTGTATATTTAGGCAGCAATCCTTCTTTTATGCAAGTTTCATTAAAAACGACAGACAAGGTACTACGGTTAAGTGTTTTATTTAATTTTTCTCTTGTTCGTACACAAGAAAAATTAAATAAAAAACTTAACCGTAGTACCTTGTCTGTCGTTTTTAATGAAACTTGCATATATATATATATATATATATATATATATATATATATATATATATATACTCACACACACATACACATACATACATATATATATATATATATATATATATATATATATATATATATATATATATGTGTGAACCTGCGTCTTTCTATGCAGAGGGAAACCGTCGTACCGTAATCTAATCCGCCACGGATCAGCCTTATAGATTAAGAAAGTCTGAAACATGTTTTTAAACGAAATCCTTTTCGTATTAAATTCCTCGAAATTTTCATATCTACTTAGTTTTGTATCCAAACGTAAATGAAGTAATTTTCCAAGGTCATCGGTTTTTATTTATCAATCCGACTGTTCTTTATCACTTTAAGTGTTATTTTTAGCAGATACTCATATATATATATATATATATATATATATATATATATATATATATATATATGTCTGTGTGTGTGTGTAACGTGCTATACTATTTAGCTACAGAGGAAGCGTATGGATAGCAAGGTTGAATTACTGCTTTTAAACTATTTGGGACATTGTAGTTTAAAATCAGTAATTCGATCTTGCTAACGATATATATATATATATATATATATATATATATTGATATATATATATATATATATATATATATATATATATATATATATATATATATATATATATATATATATATATATATATATATATATATATTGATAGGGATTCTAGGAAATAACAGGACCTCCCTTTAAAATTTACACATTATATAAATGACCCAGCTGTGGATTCAGAAATTATTAGTAATACTTTTATCTATGATGTTTCAATTACATATACATCGAAGAAACCTCAAGACATTTTCAAATATATCTCACATTCGGTAACATTTTGTTTTCTTAATCAGCGCCTCAGTAATGATACGATCGTCAGATATTCACGTGAACCAATTTATTCTTCACTTATCGCTATGTATGTGCAGCAGCTAGTGCTTAAATTTATAAAGAGACAAATATTAAGAAAATGCTGAAGACGATCAATGCAACATGCACGTAATTATGCACGGGAAATATATCATCAGCTGAAATGTCTTGACTGGATTGAGAGAAACGAGGATACTAGTCCAAATAATTAATCAGGTGATAAGAAAATTGAACCTCAAAGATTTAAGCAATAAGATGATTAAGAAGCGCACAACAGAAACTTGTGATAGAAAAAATGAAGATGCTACTTCGAATTATTCGTGGAATTATTAAATTATTTGTTATAGTATTATTTGTTAAAAATTAATTTTCTTTTGTTAACAAAGCATCGATAATGGGTTTGTTATAACAGTGACCAAGAAGACGTTGGCGCAAAAGATATGGTATTAAACCAGAAAAACCAAGACAAGAGTGACAAAGATAATAATGTCCAAAATCTATTTTTAAAAAATGTATTTTTAATGCATACACAATAACTAAATGATATTGATCACGGTAAATGTGATCACGAACATAACTAAGTCAACGTTCATAAAGAAAAGTGATTAAGACGTAATTATGACCATGATAAAAGTAAATAAGGCAACATTGATTAAAAAAAAGAGTGATTAAGTTTACATTGTTCAAGACAAGATTAACAAAGTTGACATTGATAAAAAGAGGGAATAAAATGGCATTAAGACGTCACAGACCAAGGCAACTGTAACTAATTCGACATAAAAAAATTAATCTAAGATGATATTGTTAAAGATGAGCAACAAAGGATTTTTTTTTTAAGTTATTAAAATGTTACTGACTATGGTGACATTGATCAAAACAATTTTATTACGATGTCAATGACCAAGACAAGAGTAAGTAGGAAGATTGATCAAACAGTGAGTAAGATGTCATTGATCAAGACAACGGTATCCAAGATTTGGTAATGCAAGAAAAAGTAGACAATGACGGCATTGAGAAAATAACTGTAACAAGGGCGAAATTCATGAATACAAGTGAGACTAAGATGACATTGATCTAGACAATAGTGTCCAAGATGACATTCATCAATAAATCAGGGACTAAGATAGGATTAATTAATCCAAGAACGATTAAAATGTTTATAATCACGACAACAATGAATAAAATTACACTAATCAGAACAACAGTGATAATTTCACGTGCCTATATTGCATGAGGCAATAGTTAAAATGATGACATTGATATAAGAGAAAAATGAAAGTGACCAAGACAACCATCTAGTCAATGTCACTAAAAAGGACATGTAATATGTATGTCACAATTGGTTTTGGTAAGAAATCCCGAAGAACAAGCAGAACGCAAAGAACTCTTCATCGCAAGTCATATTTAGCGACCTTTCTTCATTATCATCAATTGCTGCATATTCATTATATTCTCAGTACACTTGTGTGCAGGGCACATCATGCGTACACACCTAATACTGGGCCCCGAGAGAGTATCGTTATTATCAGTATCAATCACTAACCGCAAGTGTGTCTTGTCCCAGTGGGTAGACTTAGAGCTGAACTAAAATGACAACAATCTGAACATTAGCAGTATCGTCATTGACATTAATGAGGTATTCATAATGACGTAAATATTTTGAAATCGCTGGCAACAAAAAAGGTGATCTAGGTCACTATCCATAAAAAGGGATCACATCCACTTCTATAAGCAATAAAATCACATCAAAATAACGAAGAAATACTAGGATTTTACTACAAACTTACGTCGTAATAATCTCAAGATCGTGAATAATACTTGAATTGAAAGGAGAACAAATTCAACAACAGTAATCCTTCTTATCTACGGGTGATATTTTCAAATAACTTCAGTGGATACTTTTTCTATATATACATACCTTTAAGAAATTTTAATTTATATATTAGGCACAATGATATCTAATAATAAAATAGAACAATTATAACAAAATTCTATAAAAGTCTATTCCTCAGAATTTAAGTTGTTTCCTTATTAATTCGGGAACTATCCCTATTTGAAAATTGTGGACTGGCGTTACAGATTCACAAACAAAGAACTGTACCAAATAACAAAATCATATCACTTGAGTACTACCGACAGTAGCAGCAACTATAATGGATATCACGTAACTCGAAGAGAAAATAATGACATAATTAATATTTTGATATTCTGCACTACTCCAAATAAAAGGTTATGAAGAAAACCTTCATCAATACTTCATCAATCAAGAGCGATAACAGTTACTGGACTGGAGAAAGCCGTTTTCTTAAAAAAATTGTTCTAAGAGAAAGATTTTATAAATTTCATCCGAAAAAAAGTACTAACTGCTCGATCAATGAATGACAAATGTTTCCTTATACAAAAACGGCTAATATTACTATTACCTTTGCATTTCAACTTAAAGGAACCATAATAACTCTTCTTTTAATCAAATTGCCAGTATCACTACTATTGCTTTTTGGAATCATTATTAAGTCGAGCAGCATGTGAATTCTTTCTGTGGCTGATCGTGTTTAACTAAAACCACAGAAAACGAAATTACGGATAAGGAAGCGCTGTACAGACACGATAAAGAAAATATCTGTGACAAGTATCTCAAAATGTATAAACACCCTTCCCACCAAAAATATCTACGATAAACTTCAAGGATTAAGTTGTAGTATCGACAGAAGTAAACGTTAATATTGACAAAGTCAAAAGCTTCAACTATATTTCAGTGTTGAGTCAGAAAAAAAACGATTGAGAATAAACACAAAAAGAGAATATATTCATTTTAACGCTTCTCGAAAAAAAGCGTGGAGTACACTTATGGCCTAGGATTAATGCGTGTGAGGGAGGGGAATTAAAGTTTAAAACGAATATAAGTAGAATTTTTTTTGCTTCTCCTTGCCGATTTATACATCTAGCAGAAATGATTTTACAATATTGTTATAATACTTTACAAAATAAAATCAAGCGGTTTTTAAAAGGACGTAGTAACAATATTAGCCATGAAAAGTTAGTTCGAAAATAATCTCCGTAGTTATTGAAGATAATATACAAAGCATATAAACTTTACGGGAATTTAGCTGCGGCTTGCAGACACTGCGATATATTTTTCAGAAATCAACTACACTTCTACATTTTAGCGCATGAAAGTGATGGGGTCAGACTAAAGTCTAGATAAAAATCTGTCCGAGGTAGGGCTTAACATGGTTCCTTCTGTCACACTTCTGTAGAATCGCTAATGTTCATGTTTTGTTTAACTAATTTTTTTCTTTGTTTTATTAGTACCTTCATCTGTTCTAGTTTCATAAGTTTGTTGGTGGATCTAGTCTTCATTACTGTTAAATTACAAAATTGTAGAACGATATGTATTTATATATACTATTTTACTATGTTTATAATTAACATTTTTAAGTCATTTTTTCTGACTACTACAAGAAATAACTGACACAAGCACATTTTCACACTCAATATGTTTCTTTCTTTTCGTTTATTTTATATATTCTTTCATTATCCTGCATTCAGATCCTAATTCATTTCAACTATCAATCTATCTAAATGATAACATAATAAAAGTTTGATAATTTTAAATATTATAAACACGAAAGTCAACTTTATATAGCACCACTAAATAAAACGAAGTGAAATCTTGGTATTCTGACAGTGTTTGTAAACTTATGATTATAACGTAGTACCTGTAAACATTATGGAATTTTTAAAGCATGAATAAAATTATGGAATGAGCAACTAAAAAGTTTTCAATGGGATTCATTTCTTAAAATTTGATCAAATAATCAAACTTCAGGATATTTTGTAGGAAAAATTTTCTTCCCGTCGAGATTGTTTCACCACTTATTTGTACAATACATTTTTTAGTATACATATTTATTTGTACAATACATTTTTTAGTATACATATTTATTTGAACAATACATTTTTAATATACATATTTATTTGTACAATACATTTTTTAGTATACATATTTATTTGTACAATACATTTTTTAGTATACGTATTTATTTGTACAATACATTTTTAGTATACATATTTATTTGTACAATACATGTTTAGTATACATATTTATTTCAATAAATCGTTGAGAACTATGTATTAAAAAAGTATAAAGAAGCTACTACTATTATTATATTTGTTTCCAAACTAAGTTATCTCTCTTTACCAACCGCCTCACAAGGTAAGATGTGGTACAAGGCCATTTTTAACGTGGGGCGTCCCAAGCCTGTTTGGCTCGGGCAAAAATATACATGGGGTCGGGTTTGTCTACTTTCCCAAACGAGACTGCCTTTCGCAATTTACAAGGTCTTTGATATTTATTAAACTTACCTCGGGTAGGAACATGTTGAAAATAGTAACCCCACCAAGTGTTACGCGCGAACTGACTACACAAATATGTAAGAGGAAGTTACTAATTATTGTTCTGCAGTAAGTAACTTGCTATTTTATCTATGATGGACTCTCCCGTCTAACTATAATTTTACAAGATAGTAGAGTCCATCATACATAAAAGAGGGAGTTACTTTTCAATCAGCCTACAGTTTGTCACAAGATCACAAATGAGGATCATCCAGTTAGGACTGAATCCGTGGTATAACCAACTGGGTTAAAAATAAATCTATGCTGTACCAATCTTATTAGTACAGAAAATTTGCTTAACTTGAAGAATCAGTATTATATATATATATATATATATATATATATATATATATATATATATATATATATATATATATATATAATACCGCAGTCAGGAAATAAGAAGCAATCTTACACATCAATTAAACATTACAAATCTAATTTCAAGCAACGTTGGAATTGGCCCAGTTTACCCATATCCAGCAATTATAAAAGTCATCATTATCAGCAGAATCATCACATATGTGGTCTTGAGGGTGATTAATTATTTTCTACCCTGCAGTACCTTTTCCACGGACGAAACATTGCTAGCTTCTTCCTACTCTATAATATATAGCAAATGTTCAGCCAAGCTACATTCCTTAATTCCACCAGTTCAGACCTGCTTTCAGACCTTCATTCACTTTGTATTCCATAGGTAAGAATAGAATGGTTTCTCGATCACTACCATCTTGACCTCAGGGTCAACCGTTATCTACATATCCTCATAATATTCATTACTTGCATTACATCATTTACGCAATTATAACAGCCGCATTAAATATCCCTCTACCTTAAGAGGCTCCGTAGCCTTGCATTAGATAAACAATAGTATAAAAAATCATCCCTAATATATTTTTCGTTTTTTTGCAAAGTGATTTGTATAGAATGATAAACCAGAGTAAAATATTAGCAATGACGAGATCTAATTTCAATATACAACCTTGAATTATTCAGTTTTAACAGAAAGTTCAAATATCTTCTTTTCTCTCGTGAAGTAATTTGGGAGTAAATAATTCAGCTTACAATCTACACATTCTCACATACATGCGTAAACGATCATACTTTTTTTTTAAATGTATATAGGTGCCATAGTTTTTTTTTGTTTTTTAATCTAGTTTGGTTCCCCAATTCGTTACACTGTCTTAACTTAATCCTTTAAAATGAGATGGGCCCAGCCCGTAAGTCGCTTAGATATTTTGTATTCAATGTTGTCTGATCTGTACCGGTGATAAATAAAGATTACATGTGATGCATTAGTGTCAACGGTATATAACACGATTCTTTTTTTAAAGGCCAATGGGTATTAATATTATCTGGATTTTTTTTTGTTATTTCATAGTCTAGTAAATAATTTGCTGAGTACGTGAATAGTTATTTTGTTTTTTATTTATATCATATAACAATTTTTTCCAGAATTAATCTATGCCTTGTTTATAACTTTAAGAAAAGTCATTAATATATCGAACATCGTTCAGGCACTCAAATCTTTTCTTCATATACTTGTTGTTGGTAAGACAACATTCTCGCCCTAGTCATTCTTCATCCTTCTTTAATAAAAATTAATAGCACCCCAACATTATTTGGATGCTATAATACCTTCTTACTGTGCTGCTGTTAACACGATGTTCCAGCCGATCCATTCTTCCACTTTCCACAAGTGTAATTCATGAGAAAAAAGGGAATTTCTTTACACAACAAAAATCGGTGGAAAACCTCTTTAAAAACAAAACAAATCGGATCTTCCTGAGATGATGTTTTAATCTGCAAAAGTGATGCATTTTCCCTATCACCAAAATACAACATGCCCCCCACTGTAGCTCTCTTCTGAGATTCAATGATGAACAGCAATTTCTCTCGGCACCTGCTCAAGAATGTTGAATGTGGTGGGTGTGGTGAGCTAGCTTGTGTGATAATTTCTCTCTTTGTCCTACTGGCGGTTTTTAAGCGTACTTTAGATTTGGCACAAGGCCTAAAGTATGGGGCACACAGTGAGGATCTAACTTCAGTCGTAACTGATCTATCGAGAAAAGCATGCTAACCATTACATCACGTTAAAGCGCCCTCTCTTTATCCCATTAAAAGCAAATCAATTTTCTATAGCTTTTGAGAAAAGTTTTCTTGAGTATACAGTTTTCCTTTTTTTACTCATGGATTTCACTTAACTTAGGATTGAGCTATTTTGTTATACTAGATTTCATCCAATAAAAGGCTAGAGTGGGGAGTGTTAGAATCAAAAAGGTAATGACTGATGATGTGTATGATATGAATGTAGGAATGTAGGAAAAGGCAAAAGAAAATGATTATGACGATAGGGAGGACAGATGACGATTGACCGTTGAATTGAAGAGGTGAAGATTGGACATTATTTAGATTATTCGGACTATTGTCCTCATCTTTGTCGCTATATTTATTACAACGTTTCGGCCGTTGTACGCCCCGGCCTTCTTCAGGTGGTTGGAATATCGAACTGAGCCCTTTATTTCGCTCACTGGGGTAGACTCTTCTAGTTCCACGTGCCATGTTTAATGGATGTCAGTTATCAGTTACCTCCTGTTAATTTTCCCCTCTGAAAGTTCTCCACTATTGAACTCACACTCTTTGATGGATCTAACCAACGCCTTTATCCACTCTGCCATGTGTCCTTGGGGACATCTGTGTATGAATTTCTGGGTATTATAAAACTAATGTTGTCAACCACATTTTTTACCAGAGCTCATATTGCAATTTTTGCTGTTATCATTACATGTATTTACCAGAGCACATATTGCAACTTTGTTGTTATTATCGCTTTTCTCTGGCACTCCTTATTACTGGTATCCATATTGTATTCATTTCTATGCTTGGACGGCTCAGGAGATTTTTGTGGCCTAGCATATGTGCTTATACCTTAAGTTTACGAATTTTCCAATGATGTTCCTTGTCTATGATCTCAACCTGATCCCACAGATGGTGGTGATCTCCCTTCTCTCTCCATATGTGGTCAGCCACGCCTGATTTTTCCACTTCTCCTCGTGTTACAGCTTTCTGATGTTCTTGAAGCCTCACCTTAAAGGGACGGCCTGTCTCTCCTTTATATTTCGGGATAGCGTACACACAGTCTTTAGTCATGTTCTCCTCTATGGGGGATCTTACTCGGGAGAGATATCTGCGAAGTGTCGTCAAGCTTTTGAAGGTTGTCCTGATGTTATATGGACCGCAGATCCTTTGTATTTTCTCTGATAACCCCTTCACATAAGGCAGGCAGACTGTTTTCTGAGTGTTGTTGTTGTCCTCCTCCAACTCCTGTACCTGTCTATCCCAGTTTTGGGGTGCTGCTGCTATGTACCCAGGGTACGTTTTAGGGTACTACTTATACTGACCAATGTTTTATCTAATGTCTCTGGATCGCCACTTATGACTTTTGCTCGATGTTGTAAGCAGTGGACGATCCCTTTCTTTACCCCAGTGAGCGAAATAAAGGGTTCAGTTCGACATTCCAACCACCCGAAGAAGGCCGGAGCGTACAGCGTCTGAAACGTTGTGATAAATATGGCGACAAAGATGAGGACAATAGTCCGAATAATGTAAATAATGTAGATAATCCCTCATCTCAGAATTATAGAGAGATAGTGAAGATTGGAGTGTTCAGGGAAGTGACCCCTACCAGGGAGCTTAGGAAAAATCTATCTTTGGTACTTTCTTCGTGCATTTGGAACACGAAAGAAATCAGGGTAATTCGATTCTGTGATAGATATTGAATTAGTCTCAAGGAAAGCGCGTCTTAGCTGTAACTATATGAAATTGTGAAAGCAGTGGAGGAAGGTCATCTGTACATTTGCCATTGAAATAGCAGTAGAATGGTGGTGTTCTAGAAAGGTGCAATCTATGTTAAAAAGGTAGCAACGGGTAAAATAAGCCCCACCCTCCCACGAGAGCGTAAATGATTTTGAAATTTCTCCAGGTTAGAAAGGGAGTACTATCCTCGATGTGGAAGGAATACTCAGTTGTTTGGTTTATTCTGACTCGCAGAAAGAGTTAAATACTTCATGAAGAGATCGAATGAGCCGGATATCTTTTGCAATTGATTTTATATACGAGTTCAATATGGGGTCTGGAGTGAATTTGAGACCTAATATGCAATCAAAATTATGTGTGTTTCCTAGTCGTGCCATATGGATGATTTCGATTCTTGGTTTCACAGTTCCACCGGATAGTTCCCAGAAATCCTTCAATAATTTCTTTAGTTTCTGCCGAGGACTACATACTTATCCACTTTTTAGCTTTTGTTTCAATTTATTCGATGCTATAAGTCAGAGATCGAGCTTAGTTACACAAAGTCTTTATTCAATTACGTCTTGTAAATATCAATAATCACATAGTTTGTCGTTGAATGATGGCCGAGACAACTGCGTTCACAGTTGACTCAAAACAATCTTTTTATGCAATGCGCAAATTTGGTTTTGTACAATAATGAATTTAATTTAGTAAATATCAATAATAGTTTGTAGTTGAATGATGGCTGAGATAGTTGCATATATTTTACTGGTACTGGTTGAAGTCTATTAAAAAAAGAATCTGAATACAGATTTTCAGTGAAAGCAGGAAACTGACGCAATAACTTCTTTCTATTTGCAGTCTGATCTATTGACTTGATGCATCAGGCTGCAAACTAAGCTTATCAAATATTTATATAAGTTATTTTAGTAGCTGAAGTGCATTTCCTAACAGAGCCAAAATTGGACTTCGAAACTAGTTAGAAGCCAGTATTTCGAGTACAGGTTTTCAAGTCCCAAAATACTGACGCAGAATATTATTCTAATTCTCCATTTCCTAATTTTTGTACTTGGGGTGTGTACTTTATCAGATTTATTCCATTGATCTCTAGAAAGAAATGTTCTATTAGATAATTATCTTTATTCGTCATTTCATTTGATAATGAAGGTCGGCATCTCACAATATTATTTGATATTATCATCACAAAAATGCCTATATGAATAGATAAATCCAATTAACTTCTGTAATTATTTCAGAATGCAAATATGTGAGGGTACAAAAATATGTTATTTAGAGTGCTCAGTTAAAGATGGCATACTAATAAAGAGAACAAAAATATGCCGGACAGTTTTTAAATGTGTTTAAACACAGATAATAATTCCACTATCTCAATTCTGCACAGTTCAGATAATAGATAAATAGGTAGATAGATTGATATTGATAATGATAGATAGATAGATAGATAGATAGATAGATAGATAGATAGATAGATAGATAGATAGATAGATAGATAGATAGATAGATTATGACAGAATTCAAGTTATTTGTTTGAAATATATTACTTTACATCAGCAGATATATAGGGTAAGAAAACTTAGCAATAATGTGAGTTAACTTGAATAAAAATTGATGTAAAGATTGATTGAAAAGCAAAAAATCCAATAGAAAGATTTCTGTTAAGAAGTTCTTTGAGTCAAGATTTTACAATTTACCATACAATTTAGGAGTTTTCTTTTCTATATCACAGTTCCTTGTACTTTACTCTGTCTTTCCCACCTTTTTATGTCCTGCTGATGAGACGAATACCTTGGGGACGTCTCCCTAATAGATAGATGACATGAATTATCTCTCTTACATCCGAAAAAGATTCGTATCGCCACCACTAGGGGGATCGCCTTCATCCAACCCCAAACGCTGTAGTGGGTTCATAAATTATACACTACACGTAGGAGTGAAAAAAAGATTGTCAGGACATGGATTCCTCGCACTAACGACAAGAACGCTATTAAAAACGCACCTCATTTCCTATGTGTCCTCTCTTCCTTTTATTTTCTGGTTCCTCCAAACACACACGTCGGATTTTCCGAGATCTCATGGGAGTACATCGTGAAACATGGTGGTTCGTGTGGTACTATTTTTCTTTTTTTTTTTCTTCTTTTTTTTTAAATCAAAAGAAATAGCGGTTAGAAAAAGAAAACCAAGAAAAGTATATGTATAAAGAAAGAGTTACAGTAAAAGCGAAGGTAAAGAAACTTATAAAATCTTCAACAACAAAAAAAAAGTAGCGGACAGGGAAATTAAAGATAAAGAACGAATCGTTGATGAAAGGGAGAATAAGAGGATAATAATGAAGAGTCCTCATCCCTTCCGTCCACAATTCGCCACCTTCAGATGTCACTTGTCTCCTGTCACTTCTTCTAGTAGTGAAAAATGTTCATTGCGTAAAATATTCTGACAACACCACAAACAACTATCGACATATGCAAGGCCACTAAGCTAAATGTTTAAGAACGCGAAGATGGTAGAGTTTAGTGAGTTTGTTTAATAAAGCGAGCATATTTTTATTAAATTCTAATACGACTGTGTTAAACAAAATATACTAAATTTAAATTCTAAATCAAAGTATATTCTAGTAATTAAATTTTTCTTATAAATACGCATGAAAAGTCTAATTTCTTAAGTGGGGGTAAATGTTTCCAATGATCTTTGTTTAGAAACAAGACACTGAATATACAATATAAGCTAGTAAGTTTATATTTAAAAAAAAACAACTCTGCAACGCTTTGCATACACATATTTAAGCTAAGCATACTATAACATCTTCAATAAAAAGTATTCTTCTATCACTTTAAAAAAGGAACAATCATGTCAGTATCATATCTGACATTTAGGATGAAAGCCTGCCCGTTTTCGGCCGATGTAACCATTTGTATGAGATGTTTCGAAATCTCAAATAACCAAATTGTCAGTTTGAGCATTTAATACTGGGCGCAAGGCTAATTTTGGCAGAGAGAAATATTTCATTACTAGCTTTGTTTAACGCTAGAAATTGCAAAAATAATCAGGAGATACCACACAACTGTGAAGGAATTCATTGAAAATCCTAACTTTGGTTCAAGTCTAATAAGAGAAAGATGACAAGGATCTATGTTCCATATCAAAAGAGAAGTTATACAAAATCTGTCAAGCTATGAAATGTTTAATCGAATTGGTAGCGACGAAGTGTTAAAAAGCAACAGATCTCGGATCTTAAATCCAATAGCAAAATGTATTAAACTGTACATTAATATGAGTCCTTTAAAAGGCATCAGTAACAACAATGGAATAACATATGAAGACACATTTTCAAACAGTTCTTTTCATCAACGAATGCTTTGCTACATTCCACGGGATAGACGATTATAGTGACGGTGGAATGGCTCCTGGCTGAAATTACCCCCACAGGGTGAGGCGTCAGCAAGGCGGAGGTGATGTCTTCTGGAATTATAGGTTGTTCTATATTGTGTTCCAGATGATGCAAACATGACAGCTTAGATATACATTGATGTTTTGAAGATGAACATAGTGCTATGGTTCAATAAATCAAGCGCTTTCAGACACAATTTATGAATGTTTTCTCATATTTAGTGAAGAAAACTAATATCTTAATAAAAATGAGTTTCATCCTTCGATGCAATGGTAGGTTTGTTCGCCCAACGTTGACTCGAATGAAATCTTGTAGAGCATTCAGAAAAAGAAACTTTACAATGGAAAATAAGAATTTACTAGCAAAGACGAATTTTGAAAAGTCATTATGGATATTGTGCAATCGGTTTCATATTAAGATGTACAACCTCTCACAAATAAATACATGAAAGAATTCTAGAATGAGTTTTAGAACATGGAGTATATTTCACATTAATGCTGTCTTCATAAATTGGCCGTCAATGCAATGACAGGTTTTTTGCGTTCATAACATTTTTTATTTTTGATTACCATCATCATAAATTTTATTATTTTTATTATATAGCTTATTGACAACTATTATTCATTTTTGACAATTATTTTTAATTCTACGTTGGTGGTTAGGATACATTGTTGCGTATATTTTTCAAATTCAAGTAGATTTTGTGTGTGTATATGTGTGTGTGCGTGTTTTAGTATAGTACCCATAAAAATGAAGGGATTATTTACTTTTGAGTTAGCTCATCTGCCTAAGATCAAAGTATTTAAGATATTGCCGGGGATATATATATATATATATATATATATATATATATATATATATATATATATATATATATATATATATATATATATATATATATATATATATATATATATATATATATATATATATATATATATATATATATATATATATATATATATATATATATATATATATATATATATATATATATATATATATATATATATATATATATATATATATATATATATATATATATATATATATATATATATATATATATATATATATATATATATATATATATATATATATATATATATATATATATATATATATATATATATATATATATATATATATATATATATATATATATATATATATATATATATATATATATATATATATATATATATATATATATATATATATATATATATATATATATATATATATATATATATATATATATATATATATATATATATATATATATATATATATATATATATATATATATATATATATATATATATATATATATATATATATATATATATATATATATATATATATATATATATATATATATATATATATATATATATATATATATATATATATATATATATATATATATATATATATATATATATATATATATATATATATATATATATATATATATATATATATATATATATATATATAAGGCACGGTGGAGTAATGGATAACGTCTTGGATTGAGGAATCGGAGAGCCGAGTTCGAATTCCAGTCGAATCCATTACATTCACTTGGGAAAGGTGTGAATCCTCTTCTTCTCCCTCCAACTATGGGTAAATAGCAGGACAAACTGGGTTCTATAGCCTTGGACGGCAACTGGTCTAGGAGAAGGACAACTCTGAATTCAAAACCTGCGGAGGGTCGTTTGGGGACCTTGTGGCATTCGTTGCACCAGGTCCCTGTATTCGTCCCTCCAAAAAGTGTGGATGGCCCTGCACAAAGACTTCACCACTATAATCAATTCTTGTGTGGCTGTCCGGCTTTCAGTTTCTGGGAATTGAACTGTCTGGCCCTCATACGTCGATTTCGACGGGAGAAGCATTATTATATATATATATATAAAAGAGTGAGATATAGAAGGATATAGTCAAGCAAACACAAAGAGGCAGAGAGAAGAAGTCCAAAAGTTATTAAATTAATGAAAAATGCTACGTACTCAGAAACAACCCCAATGTTATAATTACAAGAGCCAACAAATTCAACATCTTCGTTATTCTATTTACATTATTCAGTCTATTGTCCCCATCTTCGTTGCCATATTTATCACAAAAATCGCATCAAAGATGAGGACAATAGCCCGGATAATGTAAATAATGTACATAATACCTCATCTAAGAAATATTCTTCGTCATTGTAAATTATTTTTATTCGGTCGTGCTAGAATGTACGAAAATCAAAATTTGTAAGCAATTCTCGGCGATTATACCAAAATATAAATTAAAATTTATGAAATAAATTAAGAGACACCAACAATGGTAGATCATACCTTGTAATTAAAATCTAGAATCAAACAAAATGGTTTCTTATAGATATTAGCAGAGCAACCAAAGAAAATATATTTGTTAAAGAATATGACAAAATAAATGAATTTGTCATATTAAAAATTCAGTTATACTTTTAATATAACACTGGGTATGATAAAAAAAAGTTTGACAGACAAGAAGATTAACAAAATTCCCGGCAGCCTCTGCTTACATGAGATACAAAAAATCGCACTGGGTGGAATTGATCTTCTATTCAGGAGTGTATTACCAATGTAAAGAAATATATATATAAACATCCTACATACCAAATATCGCCTAGCAATAGAACAAAATGTATATATTTACTATCTTAATGTATCCTAGACTATGGTTGTTGGCCCGGTAAGGGTTTATACTAAACAGATAGAAGAATATTATTATTATTATCATTATCATTATTATTATTATTATTATTATAGTTTTAATTCCAGTTGGAGTAGGAGCCTGCGGATTGACTGGAAAAAGTTCCGATAGATTCACTGAATGGATTCGTGGTAGCTCATTCCTTAAAGAAATACAAACAAATTTACTCACTAGTACAGTTCACATGTTATAAAGACCTTTATCTATGTAAAATGTCTATGATTTTTTGATTTTTACAAAAAATGATCAGTGAAAAATATCTTGATGCTATTTCTGACCTTAGGTCTCTGGTTGAGACCCGAAAGGAAATCAAAGGAAATAATAATAGCAATAATAATAATAACAAAAATAATAGTAGTAGTAGTAGTAGTAGTAGTAGTAGTAGTAGTAGTAGTAGTAGTAGTAGTAGTAGTAGTAATTGGTATTGTTGTTGTTGCTCAAAATCGAAGTTTTGACCTGAAATAAACATTGACTGCTACAACAAGAGGCAAATCATATCAAGTACTGTGCAATCCCTATTGTTATTTACTCAGCTTTGCTTGGAGTAAATATGAGGAAATAAAAAAAGGAAGACTGTGTTGCACTTATGTCTCAAATGTGAAGATAACCTATCTGTATATTTCGAGTATTGCATTCGAATCCTAGATTGTATCTGGAATTGTACACTAACTATTTGGGGACGTTAATGAAGAGGTTTTGTGTATATATTTTTTATTGTTATTTTATATTTTGGTTTTTCCATTTTTCCTGGAAAGGCGTTGGCATATATGATCGAACAAGCAAGTTTTTCTTCTCTCTCTCTCTCTCTCTCTCCCTCCCTCCCTTTGCCTTTCTCGCTTTCATTTTCCTCTCATTTTCTTTTATTTGCATTTATAAAACAATAGTTTATTAAGTTGGCAGTGGAAGAACTTTATTGTCAGCACTTCTCTTTGTCAGAAAACACTCAATAAAAATGTAAACAAAAAATTAACATTAAAATGCACAAATAAAAAAAGAAGAGAAGTATGAGAATAAAGCAGAGGTGGAAGAGGAAAAGATAAACTTGGTGAGGAAAACAAAGAAAAATAGCTAACGAAAAAACAATAAAAGGTAAAAAGAAAGGGGAACAAGATGAGGAAGAGAATAACGTAAAGAAAATACAAATGAAAGGAAATAATAATAATAATAATAATAATAATAATAATAATAATAATAATAATAATAATAATAATAATAGCAATAATAATAATTTTATTTTTCCCGTCCTATATAATGTCACATGGGGCCCGGGATCAGGTGCTATGAGCATCAAGCTTACAAAACTGACGCTCACAAATTGAAGACATGGTGAGACTGAACTTTTGCCGTCTCTTTTCGTTACCAACAGAATCTGCAAAATTTTCCTTTGTAATCAATATGGCAGATACGGTCTTCACCACATTTAAAGAAAGCCGACGTAGTAGTTATTTCAAACATATCCTATTCTGCACAAGAAAAAGATTTTGAACGCTCCTCATTAATTCTTTTCTAATCAACCAGAGGAAGTGATGAGGGTGATGCTGGAAAAGAAGCGGGAGAAAGAATCTGGTATTTGTGTAATTTGGCCCCAATTATTTTAGCGTACAAACAACTCCTTAATGTGGTTGCACGTCTCGGGGGATTGCACTTATTATTATATTCATATATTTCTTCATTTATCTATTTTTGTTATTATTTGATGCACGGCTAATGGAGGCTATGTAGCATTTCTAAAAGTACCTGTTATTATTTATTTGACCAAAGTGCGCGTCAAAATTGAAAATAGCATTTAAATAATAAACAATGGAATTAAAAAGCTATTATCTTCAAAAGATATTTTAAAAATATATATTTCACATACACACACACACACACACACACACACACATATGTATACATTTTCGATATATTATATAAATTCATCATACTTAAATATATATATATTACGAAGAAAAATATAAATACATGTATTATATACAACGCAGATATTGTAATATACTTTAAACAAACCAATACCCTAAACAAAACAAATAAGATAAACAAATTCCAAAAGTAAAATTAAAAAATACATAAAAAACAAATGAACAAATTGTACGAATGCACGCATAATCACAACTAATGAAATAATAATAATAATAATAATAATAATAATAATAATCAGCAATAATAATCAGCAATAATAATCAGCAATAATTAATTAGCAGACTAAATAAATAACGAGTTAAAGCTTAAAAGCTATCAAACAATCCAATAGAATCTCTATGAAATTACCGCATCCTGGTCCATAATTATTTACATTCAATAGCCTTTAGAATAATTTAAAGTATAACCGGTCCCACCTATCAAAGAACGGTTAGAATAACACAATAAACCAGAAATACCTGACCTTACTTCCCATAATGCCCAACTAGCCAGCATATATAAATAGTAGAGCTATCACCCAATACACATTGTCTGAAGCCTGTGTTCAATCATGAAACAGACTGTCGCCACACGGTGTTGGCCTCACTGTCAATTTATATTTATACACGCTATCTCCCTGATATTGAGCAGTTTTGCCATAAATAAAGTTAAACGTATATATATATATATATATATATATATATATATATATATAATCATATAAAATAGGTTTTATATATATATATATATATATATAATCATATAAAATAGGTTTTGTATATATATATATATAATCATATAAAATAGGTTTTGTATATATATATATATATATATATATATATATATATATATATATATATATATATATATATAAAACCTATTTTACATGATTATATATATATATATATAATCATATAAAATTGGTTTTATATATATATATATATATATATATATATAAATCATATAAATAAATTAAACAAAAGAAAACGATGTTAAGAAAACTATAGTTATTCAATATTAATTTATGTTAAAAATACTTAAAAACTCGAAAAAAATATTAATTAACAATAATTTCCGTAACCCTATAATTGATAAACAAATTAAATTAGCCTTAGAAAAGTAAAAAACAATAATGTAAAAAAAATATATAATTACTGTATATACACGAGTTTAATGCGATATTTTATCATCAAATTTTGCGCAAAAAATAATGAGCCCTACTATACAGGCGTGAAGTTTTTGAAAAGGTTAAAAATTGATGCATTTTCAGTGACCGGTAACACGACACATATGTAATTTTTTCTTGCTGAGGTTAAAATTCATTATAAAATACCAGAGATCGTACTATACATGATGTCGGCTTCTGCCCGAATATATACGGTAAAACATTCTACAGAAACAAAGTACACAATAACTACAAACTAGATAAAAAATGAAAACATAAAAACAGAAATATCACCTAACAATGATAACAAAGAAATTAAACTATATCTCTTATGACTAAAAATCCCTAACATAATCACTACCAACGATGCAACAAAAGAATAAAAAAATTTGCACGTCCACTTAAAGAATACGTTAGTTACACAATTACTGCATTACCGTATCGATTACCCTGTCATTTATCTGATTTCATTTTAAATGCCTATCACCAAACAACATAGCAAAATATCCGACAAATCTTACTAATAGCCCCAAAATATTATAACACAGACACTAAAAAAATAACGGCTGCAAATACTTGATGCATTAAGTATGAAAACAAACGGGAAGGTGCTGAAAATTCCATGGCCATAAGCAAAGATTTCTGATGCTGGTTCATTTGGTCAGATTTTCGGGAATGAGTTGAGCTGAGAAATTTTCAACATTTCCTCATTTTAGTTTTGTGGGTGTAATTGCTGGTTAGTATGACACCTGTTGAAAGTGACAAGAGAATCGCAAATTTTCTAGAAATCTGTAAAAATGTGTTAATAATAATAATAATAATAATAATAATAAGTATATATATATGTGTGTGTGTCTGTGTGTGTGTGCGCGCGAGCGTGTACAAAGGACGTTCCAGAAGTAATGCTTCCTA